>OZ038382.1:138310737-138998555 GCA_964036045.1 Eutreptiella sp. 'Long Island Sound 2002'
TTCTTCTCACCAGTTTTGGTGACTGGGGGTTTGGGGGGTGGTGGTTTGGCCTTGGGTGTGGGGGGGGGGGGGGGGGGGACTCCTCTTTCACCGCTTCCTCACCCTCCCAATGACCCCACACCATCCCTACCCATATCCCCTCATCCTCCGCCCCCGTGTACCCCATCTGCCCTTACCTGGCCCACTCCCCAGCCCTATACCTCCCTGCACCCACCCACACCTCCAAGCAGACCCTCCCCTGCTCCCAATCCCTCAACCCCTTCAAGATGGCCAACCCCAAGGGAGGGTCGGCCGCGACGAGGCGGTGCAGGTGCCCGAGTGGCACCTCATGCGCCGCATCGCGGTCGCGCCCGGACACGCGCACGAGCCGCGCGTCCGTGGCGTTGATCACTACGTCCGTCACCTGCAATGAGACAGGCAGGACAACACTTAATTTTTATCACAACTTTGTTTATTTTTCAAAGTTAATATTAACTCTTAATTTTTAATTTTTGCGCTGGCGATCGAAAAATTAAACGGTAACCTACAAAAATTAACCCAATAAGTCGAAATATTAACTAGCAAACAAGCACACATACCTCAAAACCAGTCGGCGCTCCTTGCACATGGACAGCTGCCATCGTTGTCCGAAAGTGTGTGGAGGCCGTTGGGGCCTCCAAAGGGTCCGCCATGACGTCGGCGGGCGCAGCGGGGGCGGCTGCGGCAGGGACGGCGAACGCGGTGGCGGTGTTCCGCGTGCCGCCCCCCGACCCCTCGTACTGGTGCTGCGCGGCGGGGTCATATATGAGGCGCAGGGGGGCCAGTACAGCAGTCCACTGGACCGCAAAGTGGACCCCCTTCCCCTGCCACCACTTGCGGCACCATCCCAGCGTGACCCAATGCTAGAGGGCCACGTGGAATGTGCGGTCCCGAACCACACACCTCGCGGGTCGCCGCACAAGTTGAGCGAGCTCAGCGACCCGACGCTGATGCCCTCCGGCATTGGGCTGATGAGCTCGCCGGGGGAGAGGGCGCCATGTCCACGCACCCCCTCGCTCGTTGTCCCGCCGCCAGGTGCCTTTGTTTTCGCCGTGCCGGCGAATTTGGCACCGCACAAGGCGGCGAAAGACCCAATCAAGGGTCATATGCGCGTGCAACGCGCCCGCAAACAAGGGTTGATCCCTTGCGCAGCCCTCTTGGAGGCCTGTGCCGACCACGGCACCAGTGCGGCCTTGCAGGCAGCCGCAGAAGTGGGCCCCAGGGCTTTTAGGCGCCACTGGGGGAGGATTAGTTTGGTGGGGGGGGTTGGGGGGGGGTGGCCTCCACCACGTCCCCCTCCCCCTCCTCCAACACCAGATCCCTCCCATCGCAGCTCAGCACAGCACAAATAGTGCAAAGAAGCACAACACGCACAGTGCAGTGCAGCACGGCACACGTGTACAGTGCGGCGCGTCACACCTAGTGCCGTGCAGCACAGCATGTGCAGTGCAGCGCTGCACAGCCGGCACCGCGCAGAGCAACGAAGCTCGCGGTTCCATGCCGCGCAGTGCAGCACAGCACACACGGTGTAGCGCAGCACAGTCGCACAGTGCAGTGCACTGCGTAGCACAGTGCGCTGCGGCACATCACAGCACACACAGTGCAGGGCGGCACAGCACACACGTGCGGTTTGGCACAATGCACACAGTGTGGACCAGCACAACATGAGCAAGGCAATGCAGCGCGACACGCACAGCGCAGTGCTGTGCACATCACATAGCAGAGCAGCGCAATGTGCGCAGGGCATTGCTGCACGGCACGGCACACCCACTGCGGTGCGGCACAGCGCACACATACAGTGCGGCACAGCTCACGTGTGCAGTGCGGTACCGCACACACAGTGCCGTGCAACACGGCACGCACCGTGCGGTGCCGCAAAGCCGGCACCGTGCAGTGCCGTGGGGTGTGCAGTCCAGAGCCATGCAGTGCAGCACAACGCACAACGTGTCGCTCCATGCTATGCTATGTTGCACAAGGGGGGGGGGGGACTGTCCCTCCGCATTGTGCTGTCCACAGTCCCCCCCCCCCCCGCATTGTGTTGTGGTGCACAGGGGCGGAGATACTTTCCCTCCGTCCTGTGCAAAGGTGCACAGGGGAGGGGAACTGGTCCCTCCGTCCTGTGCTAGGGCACACCGGGGAGGGGAGCCAATCCCTCTTTCCTGCGGGGTGGTGCAGAGGGGAGGGAACCCTATCGCCCCGTCCGTTGCCGTGGTGCACACGGGAGGGGAACCTATCCCTCCGTCTTGTGCTATGGTGCACACGGGTGGAGAACCATTCCCTCCGTCTTGTGCAATGGTTCTCAGGGGAGGAGAACCTGTCCCTCCACCCTGTGCTATGGTGCACAGGCTAGGGGAACCCGCCCTCCGCCCTTTGCTGTGGTGCACAGGGGAGAGCAACCATTCCCTCCGTCCTGTGCTAGGGCGCACCGGGGTTGGGAGCCAGTCCCTCTTTCCTGCGGTGTGGTGCAGAGGGGAGGGGACCCTGTCCCTCCGTCCTGTGCTGTGGCGCACAAGGGAGGGGAACCTGTCCCTCTGCAGGTTCCCCTCCCCTCTGCACTACAGCTCAGGGGGGTGGGACAGGTTCTCCTCCCCTGTGCACCACAGCACAGGCCGGAGGGATAGGGTCCCCTCCCCTGTGACTGTAGCACACGGCGGAGGGACAGGTGCTCCTCCCCTGTGCACCATAGCACAGGGCAGATGGACAGGTTCCCCTCCCCTGTGCACCACAGCACAGGGCGAGGGGATAGGTTATCCTCCCCTATGCACCACAGGACGGCCGCATGCCAGTATTGGTTGGAAGGATTGTGCCTCCACCGCTGTGCACGTCAGCACAGGGTGGAGCGTACGGTTGGTGTTGCGCCTTTTCAACCAACCCCCGCCCCGTTACCAATCGAGGGGCTATGGGAGTGTTGCTATACCTGCACTGAGGCCGCAGGTGATCAGGTGAGGAAAACGTGTCCCTCGCACATGGGTGGAGCACGTCCCTCCACCCTGAGCAGACTGCGCAAGGGGGGTGGCCATACCCCGACCCTCAGCTAACATGCATGGGGCCCCGCCGAGGCCTGCCCCCCCCCCCCCCCCAAGCGGGACGCGCGTGTCTCCCTCCCCCCTCCCCCCTCCTCACGCAGCGCACGGCACGGCGACACGCCTGCCGCTCCCGGCCCGCGGACGCGGCCGGGTGTGCACTGCATGCATGGCCGGTGGATATTCCTTTGTCTACAAAAGCGCCATTTTTGGGCCTCCGCTCCCGCCTCCGCTCCGTACATTATCCCCGTAAGCTAGGAGAACGCGCAGAACGACAATAACACTCCGTATGGAGGAGAACGCGTAGAACACGGAAAACGCTTCCAAAAGCACGACCGGAAGCAGAAAATCGGAACGTGGAAAACGCGGAGAACGCGGAGAACGCTTCGAGAAGCACGACGAGAAGCAGGAAACCGGAACGCGGATAACGCGGATAACGCGCAAAACGAGGGAACCGCTTCCAGAAGCACCACCGGAAGCACAGAATCGGAACGTAGAAAACGCCGCCAACGGACGCCCCCTAAACGACGCTGAGAACGGTGGAAGCAAAGCGGCGGGCAACATGCAGAGTGCTTTTCTCCTTGAAAGAAGCTGAACTGCATAAAAACTCATGCGCGAGTGCGTCGGGCTACCTCAAAAACTCCCACAAGCGTTATAAAAACTCCCAGAAGCGTTACAAAAACAAGGGTGTTTTTCCCGACCCCTACAAGCGCCCATTTCGTCATCGACGTGGTAGACAAGGGAATATGCAGAGTCGTCGGGATAGCCATCCAGCGCCCCCCAAGACGACCTGTGAGCCTCAAGATCGGCCCCTCAAATCAAATCAAATCAAATCAACCCCATCCCCCGCCTCGTCTACCACCACCTCCCCACTTTCCTCAGCCTTGACCCCCCCCCCCCCCCCCCCGCCCCCCCGCTGGCCTGGTTGTCACCCTGGCTCTCTCTCCTTCTCTTCTTCGCTCTCTTCTTCTCCTTCTTCCTCTCCTTGCGCTCCCGCCGCCGGTGAGAGGAGTCGTCGCTTAACTCCTCTCCCCTTGCCTCTTGACTCCTCTTGACTCCGTGGGGGAGCTCTCGTTGGTAGTGGTGGTGGTGGTGGTGGTGGAGCTGGAGCTGCTGCAGCTGCTGGAGCTGCCACAGCTTGCAAGCGTTGCTCCGTGTGGGACATCTGCAAAGTAAAAACAAAAAAACTTAATTTTTCGCATTCACGGATAATATTTGCGAGGTTAATATTTAACCACGTAATATTAACTAATATATCAAATACTAAAAGTCGCCGGCGTGAATATTAACCTGCAAAAATTAATTGAAACTGCCCAAAAATTAACGATCACAAAAAGCAAACGACAAGCAAAACAAGCATACCAGGCGGTCTTCTTTGGCTTTCAACATGTCCCCCAAGAGGGACTTCAACATGTCTTGGTCCATGAGGTGGCGAAACAAGAGCTAGCAGAGGGGACGAAAAGGAGGAGGGCGGGGGACTTTGGGTGGCCATGAGTTTGGCCATAGTGCATGGGGCCGTATGTGGTGCCCCATGGTGTTGTAACGGAAGGTCAAATTTCAAAAACTATGACAATCACATGCACATCATGCAGCGCACCCTGGAGGGGGAGTACGATGTGTCGCTCGGACAAGTATGCCAATACTACAAAGTGTGTTTGGCCGAGGACGTGCAAGCTCGCCGTGAATTGGGCTTGGCGCTACTTGTGGTGACTGATGTGCGGCGTACAGTGTCCACATGATCCTCCGATGTGTCACAAAGAATGCACAAAGCACGGCAGCCGCCGCAGAATTGTTTGAGGAGCGATACCGCAGCAACACACCCCGCCGCCGCAACCGGGTTGATCAAGGGCGTGTCCGTGTGCACGGGTTGTGTGGGAGCCCCGGACTGGCCTACAGATGTTGGTGACCCCTCGGTTGGAGGCCTGCCGTTGGCGAAATTAAAGGGGGAGCCCCCTGCAGCACGATTCCGAGCACGGCGCAACGCGGACCAATCCAGTGCGTTCGGTGCGGAGGACATTGTCAACATGGCCACTGACGTTCTCCAGGTGTACTACATGTGTTACGTGTTGCCTCTCTGACACCGCCTATCTAGCGTGCCGCGTGTTTTCCGCATTCCGTGCCTGCTACGCGTGCCCGATGTGGCGCCTCTTCTTTGCCTGTGGGGGTGCCTTCCCGTGTTGCACGCGCTTTGCGTGGTCTGTACAGGAGAAACGGTCGCGCATACTCAGCATGGCTGGCCTAATGGCGTACACCCTCACAGAGGACAGAGGGGTCGAACTTCCGGAAACAGGCGCATGGACACTCGTCAGGACCAAGGATGCAAAGACGCAGCGGGTGTGTATTTCTGTTTTGGCCGTTGTGGTACGGGTCTTTCCACTTGCCTCTGGAGTCGCCTCTTGTCTGTTTTGCGCGTCCCACGCGTGCTCCGCTTTGTGCGAGATTGATTGTGTCTGGACATGCCTTCCGATACTTTAGCTGTTCTGCGCGCTCTACATGTTCTACAAACAAGCTGGGAGGAGTGGCCCCAGCAGCATCCGGATGAGCTGCGGTGCGAGTACCAGCCAATGAAGACGGACCCGGAACTGATGCCTTCGAGCTCGTGGACCTTCCCCTATGGGTCCAAGTACCAGCCCCACGCGTACCCACCGCCGCCCACGTATCTCCCACCGCGGCAGCCGGCGCCGCTGCCGCCACCAGCCCCCCCCCTCACCACCCCTGCCCCCGCCACTGCCGGGATCTAAAGGGGCAGCCACCCCCAACGTCAGAGTCCATGGGGCCGCATGACAAGCCGGAGACGGGACCTCCCCACACGGAAGTGCACAGGTGCGTGTTGCCTAGTACTATGGGTTCCATGGGATTTGCTTGTAGCCTCCGGTTGTGCCTGTGGATGTAGCCCATGTGTGCTCCGCGTTCTGCGTGTTCCGCACGTGTTCAGATTGATGCCTCCCCGCTCGCCTCTGGAGATGGGTGGCGTGTGCCACGCCTTTTTGTTGCTCTGCAGCCCCGGATCAAAACGGGCCGGAGGAGGAGTCAAAGGTGCCCCGCCAAAGAATCCACAGCACGAGCCGAAGGCAGACGAGAAACCGCTAGAGGAGCAGCGGGAGAAGGAAGCTGGGCAGCTTCCGGACACGGGGAGGGCTGGGGTGGCAAAGAGCGATGCGGAGATGGGACAACAGCCCCCGGTGGAAGCCGCAACGGCGGGAGAGGAGATGGAGATGGACGAGATAGTGCAGATTTAGTAAACCCGTCAGACCTAAGTTGGAGCAGCCCAGGCAGCTTATTTTCGAACACACACTTTTCCGATGGGGATGGGGTTGGAGATGCGCATGGGGATGAGTGGCCCGACCCCAATGAGGCACCTGGCCGACAGACCTCACAACCCCTCGTCTTTCCAAGGCCATTGTCCCTGGCACAGCATGCACACTCATAGCCGAACCCCAGAGTGGTGGCATCGGTAGTTGGCCCTTCCATTGGGGCACCGCTGAAGACGGTTTCTTTTTACGCCTGAATACTTTTTCGACGTTCGGATGAATGGTGGCGGGCGCGACCGCTGCCTTGCGTGGACCGTGGTGCAGGGTGCAAAGACACCGTTTTAAGAATACAACAATGCAATTCGTCGTGTTGCCGTCCCCCTTGTTCCCCATGGCCCTTTGCACGGCCCTTTGCACAGCCCACATTCTGTTACCCCCGCCCCCACCTGCAAAACCCGTCTTGCGCGGTTTTCGTGTTGTACGCGGTCTGCGTGTGCACTTCTGATCCTGCCTCTCTGCTCCTGCCTATGGAGGTCATATTACGCGCTCTGCGGGTGTTGCGTGTTCTGCGCGTTTCGGTCATGCTGCCTCCGTTGTTGCCTCTCAAATTGCTACTAGTGTCCTACGTGTTCTACAGAGTCTGATTTCTCAACAATCTTATTTTTTGATGCCACCAAAATTTCAACCACCTCTTTACGACCATAGGCTTCCAGGGGAGGTCTGTAAGGCGGATATCAAGTACGGTATCCGACCAGGGGAACCCTGGCTCATCGGATATAGTGAGGACGAGGTGTTGGACCACATCATGCCCCCCCATAGAGAATCTACAATGCCAAGCCCTACGGGGCCACGGAACGCCAGACTTGGTACCCCTAGTACCTAGGTACCACGCAGGTGTGATTCTATTGGGGATGATGCCCCCCTTGCACGTGGACGGGGTTTGGGACCGCAAGGGGCTACTGTACAATCCCTACATGGCCAACATGCTGACGCGCCGCCAATATTACTTGATGCAACGGTTGATACGCACCGATGTGGTGTCGCTACCAGAAGACTGCCATGGCCAATGGGCGGGGGCGTGGTGCATGGGCGGCGGGGCCTGCGGCGATGAGTCCGTGGTGCCCCACAAGGGGCTGCTAGCAGGCCCCTTGAAAATGTCTCTTGTCCGGACACCGCACCCCACCGGGATCAAGTTGTGGAATCGTACTGCCTGGCGAATGCAACATGGGGGTATGTGGTTGACATGTACTTGCACACTACTGCGGCACCGCGGCGGAAAACTTTGATGCCAAGAACATCATGACGTTGTGGGCATCTTTGCTACCCGAGGGGCCGGTGCTATATGCCGCCTCCTTTTTCGGGTCCCACGGACTTCCAAAGGAATGGGCCGCAAACAAGCGGGCATTCCTCGTGATGACGAAGAGGTCTATGTGCGGCGTGACATGGGCCGGGGAGCAGGTGCAGGAGGGGCAGACAGCGGTTTGCAGTGTTGCGGATTTCAAGTACAGTTTGTGCGTTTACAAGAATCCGAAGGTAGGCCACGAACCCCCCCCCGGGGTTGTGCCCATGCTGACGAATGTGTGGTTTGCCCGCAAGGGACCAACTCACCACCGAAGCGGTCAAGAAGTGCACCCCGTGGTGGCGGTGTACCGCACACTGTCGCGCGGTGTTTATGGTATGAACTAGATGGCCCTGCAGATGAGGCACCTTGGCCGCCAGATGACATGGGCCAACACGGTGTGTACAATCCTGCTCCGGTACGCTATTGTGAATGTGTTCGCAACTTGCCGGCAATTGGGACTTTGCAAAGAGACCACTAGTATGTGGGAGTGGCAATGGCAAGTGTTGCAGCGGCAGTAAGTTGCCCACCGACTGCGACAAGAGGTGCACGTGCCAATGGCGATACAACGGCGGCGTGCGTGCCACTTTTGCAAGAGGGGAAGAACCGGTTACAAATGTACCGGTTGTGGAAAGGCCTTCCACGTGTTGTTCTTTGCACCGGCACATGGCTATGGATGTGTGGAAGGCACACGGGACATGGAGGTGGACGAGGAGGACGAGGAGGTTGACGAGGATGACCATGAGGAGGATGAAATGGACGGGAAGGATGAAGAGGATGAAGAGGACGAGGAGGACGAGGAGAACTAGGAGGGTGAGAAGGATGAAGAGGATGAAGAGGATGAGGAGGAGGAGGAAATTGAGGAGGATGAGGAGGATGAGGAGGATGAGGAGGATGAGGTGGATGAGGAGGATGAGGAGGATGAGGAGGAGGACGAGGATGCCGAGTAGTGTGGTGGAGTGGGGCTGGAACAAGACGGTCATGGAGGTGGAGGCCTGTGCCATCCCTACCCATGGGACCAGTGCGAACCCTGGGGGACAACCGCGTAGGGTGGATACCCAACTGTGAGGACGCGGCCCCTCCTCAATGTGCGCCCGCGTGCAAAAACGACGTGCTGCGTGTTCCGCGCGTTCTGCGAGTTCCAATTCTTCACGTTCCTCTGGAGGCATGTGCTTGGCGTGCTCGGCTTTCTGTGCGTGGAACTTGGTCTGTATGTGTTGTGCATGGTGTGCGCACTCTACGCGTTTTCAAAACCTTACGTGCAACACCGTTGGCTACAAAAGTGCACCTCCGGCTAGATCCGTACAAACGGTAGACAAAGGAATGTTGTACAAAGTTTGCAATCTTCGGAAAAGTGTTCCAAACGGAACGCAGAAAGATTAGAAAGCCGCTACGGGGAAGCCCGGCTCCCAATGTTGCACGTGCCGGATGACGCAAGGGTTTGGGGATGGTGAAATTGGGGGTGCCGGCAGCTTTCACCATGTCTCCGTGCGGTACTTGGAGGCCATATCGTCAGTGGCTGTCGTTCTCTTCCCGTGGTTGGACACGACATTTTCCAAATTGGGCCCCCCGCCCGATTGCTGCGATAACAAGAGGCGCAGTGTCGAACCAACCGCGGACAGTTGGCCCCTTGCGGCCGCTGCCTGCTGCAGCCATTCCTCGGCAACACCAAAGAGGTACTGCAAAGTCTCCACCTTCCCCCCCTCTGTCCCCATCCCCTATTGTTGATGCTACTGCTGCACTCATCCCTTTGGTCTGCGGGCCTCCAGCTCCTTTAGCACTACGCGAAGCTGGTCCCATTCCTCATCTGCGGCCTGCGCTGCATCCGGGGCCCGTTGCGCTTGCTGCTGTGCATCTTGCAGCTTCCCTTGCAGTTGCACAACCTCCCCCTCCGCCGTGACAGCCCGCTACTGCCACTAGGGCTAGGGCTGCTGCTGCTGCAGCCAATCTACCACTTGGGCAAAGAGGGTGACAACGGGGACAGTGGGAAAGGGGGTGGGGGTGCGCGTTCTCCGGGCGTTGCGGGGCCGCCCCACCCCCTTACCCTTGGACCCCATGGAAACCGCACTTGTGCGCGAGCGGGCGTGGTCGCCCCCCCGCCCCCCCTTGTCTTCGTCCCCTCCCACCTCCAACACCCCCCACTCCCCCGAGTGCACCGGGGTCTCCCTCTGCGCATGGAAGGTCATCACGAGCTATGCACGGTCCATGTGCATCTATATGCAGCCCCCTAGCCCCTCACCCCGGTGATCAGCATCACCGCGTGCCAAACCAATTGTCCCTCAGCCACCCTTTGCCTCCCCAGAACCGCCGTCTCCGGTTTCGAATGCCCCCCCCCCCCCCCCCCCGCAACTGGTAGGAGTAGAGCCCCACAAGCTGCTCCCCATTCTTCGGCTGCACCCCCACCATCGTGACAGCACAAGGCAACGAAATGCGGAAGGCAGGGGTGCGCTCCCTGGCCTGTGACTCCACATGGACCTCCAAGGTTGCCGCCACGAACTCGATCCTAGCCCGCTTTGAGCCCGGAAGCTCGAGCCGCCAGGCGAACGGGGGCTGGACGCGCAGCATGCTCAACTCTCTTATGAAGGGGGCGCGTCGGGCGGGCAACGGTCTGCGCGTTGGGCTGCGCCATGACCGCGGTGTGCGAAGGTGGCGGGGCAGGTGGGGCACCCTGGGAGGCGGAGACATCCCGAGCGTTGCGTGAGGGACTGTCGTCGTGGGGAGGAGGAAAGAGGACGCGACCCGCTGTCGCACTGGGACCCATGGCAAGGCCGAATGGCGATTGCGTACCACGCAGCGCACAAGGGTGAGGCTCCAAGCAGCTTCACATCTCCTACAAACCAACAGCAATAACGAAAGAGCAAACAAAACAATGAAATCAAAAACATACTTAAAATTGCACCATTCTCGCACGAAGTGCGAAAAGAGAGGCAAGAACAAACTTCAGAACGCGCATGGATGGCACAACAGCGCAAAAATCGCGCTAATTTGGGGTTGGGCCAACACAACATGCACCATACCTCCACCTCGCAGGGGCGGCGTATGCTCCAACCGCCTTTCTTCGCTTGCCGGGGGTTGCACAATGGCGGCGCCTCGTTCAGCAACTGCCAGCAGCTCGCAAGCCGTTCCGATGGCAAAATCCACCGATTGCCCACTGCACCAAGACATCCCCGTCCGTCCGCTGGGCCTTGGCCAGCTTGAGCTGGTACGGCCGCCACCAAAGTACCACCTCCCCGCCATGGACGGGCACGGGCTGGAGGCCTGCCGCCGAGCGGGTTACAAAGATGGGGTGGTGGGGGCACACGGGGGGGCTTGCGTCACCCGGGGCTTGGGGGGGTCAAAAGCGGCATCCCAAAGGTCCTCCACGGCCAGCCCCAAATACGGCTGCAACCCCCCCACACACACACAAAAAGGAGTTGGCCGTACGTGGGGACCTCTTGCTGGCCAAAGGGCCCGAAAAATTTCTTGAGCAGCGGGTCAGCAGGTGGGTCCAGGTGGGTGGTGTTGGGCAGCACGTTGACATGCTTATTGTCAGGGGTCCACTGCGTGAATAGGGCCCTTTGCATGTTTTGACCAGCGAGGGGTGGAAGGCCATGGTGGCGGGCGGTGTTGACCACGACGAGAACCTCCCCTTGGTTGAGGAGAACCTTCTCCCAACTCTCCACCTCAGCCTCCCCCAGGACCATTGCCACCTGAATGTCTAGGCGGTGGTGGGGGGAGAGGGCAACGAAGGTGGAAAGATGGGAGTCCAACTTTGACCGGTCGGACAGGGGGAGGATGGGGGTGGGGAGGGGGGGGGGGGGGGGGTGGACGTGTCCGTGTGGGCCAGCTGATCGTCCGACTCCACACCGGACACGATGACGGAACCGGGGGGCATGGGGTAAATAGACGCAAAGGGGTTAGGCCTCCTCTCCTCAGGCTAGCAACAAGCTTTTTGGAAATGCTACAAGCTAGCTGATATGTTTTGCCCGGAGTGGTAGCGCTCCGGCAGGGAGGGATCGGCCCGTTAGTTTTCCACATTTTATACGTTAAACACGACAGCAAAAAGCTGCAAAACTTTATTCCCCCCCCCCCCCGCCCCAAAAATTTCCACCCGGTCCCAAGCCGCCTTGCAGTTGGCGGAAGTGAGGGCGTCTCCGGTCACCATATATCCAAGCCCATCAACAAAATTCTTGGGCAGAGGACGTGCGGGACGGTCAGGGTGGAGGGATGGGTTACAGGTTGCATGGGTGGGGAGGTCGTGGAAGGGGGCGGTTTGCAAAAGGGGGTTGGGGACTGATGAAGGGAGGGGGGGGGGGGGGCAATCCCCGATACCAACTCAACCCACACATGTGATGAAGTGTAGGAACAGTGATGTCGGGGATGTGGTCGAGGGGACGGGGACCTCGGGGTGGGCGTGGAAGAGCCCCAAGTCATCCCACCGGTGAGTAGTGGCGCTCTGCCAACGAAAGAGGAAACAAGAAAGCATTAGCCGCTGACAAGTACTCATTCAACGTAATCATGTCCATGCGGGGGGGGGGGGGGAGCGGTGGAGGAGGTTACTAGCGGGGTAGACAGGCCAAACTCCCGAATTCAACTTCCCCGCCCCGTGTTGCGAGATGACCCCAAGGAGGGAGTCAACCGTTTTGAGGGCGGGGATAAGGCGGATGGCCCTCAACTCGGGGAGGGCTAGCTGCAACTGGTGCCACAGGTCCATGGTGCACCCCTTCTTGCGGAGAGCACCGTCACACACACGGGTTCCCTCATGGCAACGTGGATGAGGGTGTGTGAGGGGTCTGAACCCTTTGCCCACTCCACCACCTCCCCCACGAGCAGCCCCCCCGTGAATGTGGCCGTGTCCACTGTGTGCGGGCGGTGGGGCAGGGCCAGCAAGTGGGCGTGGGTGTCGGCGGCTAGGTCCGGGAGGATGCCATGTTGCGCCATTGCAGAGCCATTGCAAGAGAAATGAGAGCCGTGCAAAGGAACGAAAGCATGGAAAGGAGCGGAACTTGAAAAACCTTGGACATATTCGCGCCATCTTTGTGCAAATGGAGATTACATGTGAATGCGAACAAAACATGCGAACGAGGTATGAGAATACGCGTGCGCATTTAACAATTGTTTGCGCATCTAAGCGAGGTTAGCTACCACTCGGGCTACGTTCTGCGTGCCTTTAATTTTCTTTAATTTTCCATGCACTAAGCACGGCAAACGGGCAAACGAGCACGTAATAACGGGCAAAACGGGCCAAAAGTCAGCGACGTGCGCATGTTCATTCAAAATTGCGGTTCGCAAAGAGTACATAAGTGTCGGACTATCACCGCCCTCCGCCCTCCATGTTTCGTTGTGGGTGGTGGGGCTAACTTGCCTGTTGGCTCTGAGGTTACGGAGGGTATCTATTTCCTTGTTTTTGGTGGGGCTTTTTTTTGACATTGCATTTTGAAAAGTGGCTGCACTGTGCACACGCGGTGACAGGTAGGTGTGTTACCTAGGTGTGTTCCCTCTTCCCTGTTGTGTGTGCATGTGGTGTTTGTCATACAGCCGCCCTGTCCGGAGCTGTGTTGTGTGGGGCTATGAGTGGTCAGGCTGTAGTGTGCTTTGTCCCGCCCTCCTCCCACGTTATGGAACACCCCCCCCCTCGGTGTGCGTGGGACTTGGCTTGTTGGTTGGCTTGGCTGTAGGTTTTTTGGGTTGCTTCGTTGAATGTTGAGTAATTGGTTTGTGGGCTGCTAAATTTGGCTTGTTGGCTGGCTAGCTGGTTGATGTGTGGGTACGGTTTGTTGGTTAGTTGGTGTGTGCACATGTACTTTAGCATGTTGTCTGTTGGTTGGGCACTGTGCGGAATCCTGTGTGGTGTTAATGCATCATGTGTGTGTGTGTGTGAGCATGTATGTGCAGCCACTGCAAGGAGTCCTGTGGGGTGCTACAAACATTTCACTTTGCCGTTCCACGAGCGTTCTAGCAAGGCGTTCTACGGGCATTGTAGCGGCGGCATTAACCCGCAACCACGTCGCCGCCACCTTGTCCCACACCCCTAGATTGTAAATTGTGCCCACTCGGGGCGACAACAACACCCCAACGAGGTAGCAAATAAACGGCTGATCCCCCCAAAGAACCAGCGCAGCCGGCATCCAACGGGCTGCCCAACAGAAGCTTGTGCAGTCATGAATTGACTGCAACACCAACAAAAAAGTGTGTGCACTGACACACAAAGCAAAACTTTTTCGTTTAACAGTTAGATTTAAATGTCTTTGGCTTTAAATTTCAAAGGATTTTTGTTTTTAAACGAAGCGAATTCGAAATGAAACGAGCGCAAACTCAATGCCACACAAAGCCGCCAAGTATGCAAAGGTTGTGGGCCGCAATAGTGGCCAAAGCGGCCATGCTTGCGCAGCCGCACACGGCCATCCCAATGACCCACAAGGTACGCGGGTGTACGGCCACGTTTGCCGTGGTTGAGGAGCACAATGAACATTTGGGTCCAACTCCCACCAGCGGACAGGTACGCATCCACACGTAGAACGAAGGTGAGGGGCCGGCCCCAATCAATGGTGTCCACTGCCGGTGGACGGGATTCAATGTAGCGGGCCCAAAAGTGCACGGGCCAACAGCCACTAATCGGTTGGTCGGCCACCGCCAGGGGCGATGGCAATTCTAGCGGCTTAGCCATATCCTTCCACATGTCCAAGAAGGCCGGCTATGTTGGGATGGGCCGATGCCAAGTGTGGAGCATAGCGGCTTTATGGTCAATCCCTCGCCGGGTCATGAACTCGGAGAGGTGGCTAAACCCCGTCTTGGTGACATTGAGGTCCATCAGTAGCCCAATAAACTCGGACGCGGGAAACGGTCACGAAGCATCTTACTTCAGGGCCTCCACTTGCTTAGTGCGAACAAGGGAGGGGTGGCCAACCTCCATGGCCTCCAAACCTTGGGTTTTGGCCAAGGGAGATAAAGCGACCCAGTCACCAAGGAGCTGGGAGACCAAAAGGTCCCGCAAACTGTTGGCTCGACTCTAAACACACAAGCGTCACATTAGTCTCCACAACGGTGTCCCAAGAGAAAGACATAACAAGTGCTACACAAGCGAAAAGGGGGTGTGGAGTGGGGTTGCATGTGGACCCAAAACAGGGGACCACGGGCAATCCAACATCTCTACGAACACATTGTGCAAAATCCTACCACATAAAAGGCCCCTGGGGCCCCAGCATACACATGCAGTTGGCATTGCAAAAAGATTAATATCCGGAAAAATCTAGGTATTCTTGTGTAACATATTAAAATTTGTATGATTAACTTTAAACGCCGTTCAAGTATTCAGCTTCAAAATTTAATATATTTGATTTCGTAGGTCTCTAGGGGGAGGGGCCCGCCAAGAGTATTTTTCGTGGAGTTGCTGGTCGCGTCACTGGCTGCCTAGAGGCCGGAGAGGTTGAGTTGGACGACCCTAGGTCAAAACTGGAGGGTATCCCGTTGGCCAACCACTTAGGACAGGAAGCTCTAGGTGCACTCCGCAATCACAATCTTCCCTGGTGCCTTCACCTTTTCTTGGTACGGAACAATGGCGGGTGGTGGGTAGGCGATGGCTGTTGGTGTGTAACCGATGGCAGTTGGTGGGTAACCGATGGCACTTGGTGGATAGCCACCAAACATTAGAGAGTGGATGCCATAGTAAAAAGGGGGGGGGGGGGTTAGCGTCCTTATGGCACCCACTGGAACAATCTGCCTGTGCATTCGTGACTTCTTTTCCACGCATTCTTTACTTAGGCTGCCCTCACCGAATGCCCCAAGTTCTAGTAAGTGTCATAAATACCTAGTTTTGTAAACCCATAAAAAAGGGGGGCATTTTGATCTGGCAGCACTACTTCGGGGGGGGGGGGGGGATGTCCCGGACCCCCTAAAAAAAAAAGTGAAAATGTGCTTTTCGGGCAAAATTGAGCACGGGGTGGTAGTGCCAGAATACACACATGACGGGCCAAAAGGGCATGATTTCCAACCTTTCCCAACATTTTTCGTGCGCATTTGTCACAAACCTCTTTCCCCATTCATTACCACACATCACAACCGATGGCCAAAATGGTTTCCAAGAGCAAGAGCAAGAAGGAGCAAATCCTTTGGGTACAAAAGCTGTGTAAACATCCATCCGTCCCGCACTATCCATCGCCTCCCAAAATAGGGTTATACATAAAATGGCCCTTGGAGATAACCCACCACCGTAGTTTGATTTCTACTTGCTACCTTGTCAAGTTTTCTGTATGTTGGGCAGGTTAGCAGGGAAAAATTATGGCACTTCCGGCTTAGCTACTGGTAAATGTGCACATTGCG
The DNA here is from genome assembly GCA_964036045.1 of Eutreptiella sp. 'Long Island Sound 2002'. Classification (NCBI taxonomy): domain Eukaryota; phylum Euglenozoa; class Euglenophyceae; order Eutreptiales; family Eutreptiaceae; genus Eutreptiella; species Eutreptiella sp. 'Long Island Sound 2002'. The sequence goes on from OZ038382.1 coordinate 138,326,667, forward strand.
CATGCAACGCGTGCGCTGCGCACGTGCACCATGCCAGTTGCTCCACCAATGTAGTCAATGCTTGTGGCTCACCAACTTGATTGTGATAATACTCATTCCAGTGCAACGGACACAAATCAGAAGTGGCTAGTCCTAATCCCCAACTGAAAGGGCCACGCCGAAGCGTGGGAGTCCTTAAACCCAACTGGAGGGGCCAAAAAAAAGGTGGAAATCAAAGTGGCTAGATAACCCATGATGTCTTGGGGGGCGAAATGCGAACAAAATGGTTCTATAACCCCTATCATCGGGGCTTATGGACTCCCGGGCTTCGGTGTAGCCCCTCAAATTGACGTTGTGGACTCCCACGCCTCGAGTTGGGGTGAAGGACTCCCACACTTTGGCGTGGCCACTTTGATTTCCATTATCATTTTTTGGTGTTAGGCATAAATCGCCTATTTGTTTGTTTGCTTTTGGTGTGGGTCGTGTGGACTTTTTTGTTTTGGCATAAATCGCGTGTGAAAAAAAAAAACTTGAAAATGTTGTGGCACGCAAACCTGCACTTTCTTGGTTATGCCTACCTGCGCCTACGTTGACCTACTCCCAAACACTCAGGCTTTTTTCATTACGCGACCTGCGGCCCCCCAGAAAATGCACGCAACCTATGCCCCCCAAAAATGCAATTTACGTTTTTTTTGTTACGTGACTTACACCCAAAGAAAGCAGTGCAGAAGGCCTACATAAAAAAAAAAGCACACAACCTACGCCAAAATATAAAGATGAATGCCGCCAACATTTTCTTGGTCAAGGACTTGGACCCTTTGGCTTGGCCCCTTGATTTTTTTTTTGGTGGGGGGTTAAGGACTCCCACGCTTCGGCGTGGCCCCTGCAGTTGGGGTTATGGACTACGACGCTCGGGCGTGGTACCTCGGGTTGGGGCTAAGGACTCCCACACTCCCACAGGGTTGGAAATCAAATTGAGTGGTACTTTTTTGTAGTAAGAACACTCGTACCAACACTCAAACAAAAATTTATCCTCACGCTGAAACTCAAAAAAAAAATCATGTTTTTGGTCTATTTTCTTCCCATCTGTCAGGCGACTGACTCACGTAACACTCAAAATTTTTTTTCATATTTTTCATTTTTTTCTTTCCCCCAAAAAAAGCTCAGTGGCATTCCTGCCTGCTTGTTGTCACTGCGTGAATTTTCGTAAGTACAGGTCTTGCTTACAATGTTGTTGGTACTCCGACACCAAATGAGTACTTTAAGGAAATTAGACAAGAAATCCCTTCCACTTCTGATCGTTTTAATGGTGCTTTTGGGCAATTTAGTTTATACGCTCCCCAAATGGGTCTCTTTCTCACCTGCAGGAGACAGTTGTGCAGATGCAGACAACTTGGAGCCAAAACACGCAGAGGGACACACATTGAACAAATTTGCGCGCAGACACTTGAGTGCATACGCCATCTGGCAGCATCTGTTAGCCAATTCCAAGACTTATATGCTGCTGCACAAAAAGACCATTGCATTTGCCATGGAGCTGGAGGACTTGAACTGAACACACAATCCACGAATCAACATCAGAATGGCATATGTATCAATTCCTTGTGTGAGACATACTGTGCACAACTCTGCAAAATGTCATACGAAGCAAATACCTCTGAATCCACGTATTCAGTCACAGCACGCTTGATCTCCTCCTGGTTCACCTGAATCTTGGCCTGTCCACGTAATACCTCCCACGCATCATAATCGAACCCAGGACGGAACCTATGAAAACAGTTATTGTGGCGCAGATGGAGCCCTGCCTGAACCACCAAGACGGGACACATCCAGCAAACATGGGACCCAACTCACAACTCCGGCAGTAATGTCTGAAAGAAACATATCGAGCTCGCTCAAAGAATAATGGTGCGTTGATGCATTTATGGGTTTCTTCCTGCTTTTCCAAAAAATTTCCAAAATGGTGCATTCAGCAGGTGGTGCAGTGTGCGGCGAACTCCCACCTGCATGAAAACTGGCCGCGACTTTTGGCAACTGCAGGCTGTTGCCTGGGGTTGAGGACGTCTCCCAGGCTACTTTTGGCCAGTCAATCTGACATCTGACAAAAGCCTCTGTCTCTGTAGATGTTGCTGGTGGGTCATAGGGCGTCCAAAAGCGCCAAAATAGCAGTTTGTAGGCTGACCAGTAGCACTTGATAAAAAAAAATTGAAATTTGACCTCTTCAGAAAACCTGCCAACACATTTGGGACGGGTTTGCCTCATCATTAGTGACAATTACAGGCACTCTGGCACCCATGGGGACCCATGTAGCAGCTGCTAGGCCCATTTCAACAGGGCCATGGGCCCCCCGAAATTGGTCGCTGTAGGCTCATTAGTGGCTGTTGAGAATTCTTGAAAACTTGACTTGTCCAAAAACCTTCCAACGGCTTTGGGGTTTGTTTGGTCATCATTTGGTGCCAATACATGCACTCTAGCAGCCATGGGAACCCACATTGTAGGGTGGAACTACGATCTGACCAGCAATAGCAGCCGCATGATTCGAGACACGGAAATACCCTTATCATGGTGTCACATGCTTGTGACTGGCACGAGCACACACAGCAGTGAAAGATTCACCTTTTTGGCAGGAAAATTGCATTTTCAGAAGCCTCACTCTCATGTTGCCAACACAACCCTAACCCTCACCACCCTGACCTGGGAATGAATTTCAACACAAGCTGACGTTTCTGAGCTCATCAGATTAAACCAGACATAGTCTTCAGCGGACATACCGGTTCGGCGGACAACGGCCGGCCCACTGTCTGGCCAGACAGTCAACTGGCGACTGCCCACATGGACTGGTGTCCGGCGCGACAGTCGGCCGGCCACTTGCCTGGTTCCTTCCGGCAACCCCCATATTTGCACTGGTAATAGCAACCCCGAACCCAAACCCAACTAGAACCCCAACCATGACCCGAACCAGGATTGAATGTTGGGACCGAGCTGGTGGGGGAAGGAACATCGTCTAGGGTACTTCAATGGCAAATCAGGTACGCATTGGAAAGTGGATGAGAGCAACTCAAAAGGGGCTCAAAATGAGCTGTATTCATCCGTTTGGGCACCACAATCGAACCGGGATCATCTTTGGAAAACCATGGTTTTCACCCGTTTCTGAGCCATTTGTGGTCCCAAATTGGCCCATTTTTAAGGCCTTTTGGGCCTTTAAAGGGGCCAAAATTGCTCAACATGGGCTCAATATGGGCTGATTCCACTTGTGTGTGCACCCCAAATGGTCCAAAAGCATCTTTGGAAAAACAGATTGTTCATCCATTTTGGACTGCTTTTTGATCGCAAAACAACCCATTTTCAAGGCATTTTGTGACTTTGGAGTGGCCAAAATGGGTTGCAATGGGCTCAAAAAGGACTCATTTCACTTGTTTGTGCACCTCAAATGCCCTAGAATCATTTTTGGAAACACACATTTTGACCCATTTTTGGTCGCAAAACAACCCATTTTCAAGGCATTTTGTGACTTTGGAGTGGCTTGCGTGAGTGGCTTGCAATGGGCTCAAAATGGGCTCGTTTTAGTTGTTTAGGCACCCCACTCCGTCGTGGTGCTTCAGATTCTACCAAAATTTGGTGGATGCTACCGATGTGTGTGAGGGACAACCGCAAAAAATATGAGCTAGAAACTCAAAAGCGGCGGCAGGAACGGGCGTCGCAAGTGCGGGACCTCCATCTCAAACTTTGCAATTTAGGGCCAACATTAGCCTCTTTGCCCAGAACAGCCCTAAACTCTGTTGAAAACCGCCAAATGAAGGGAAATAGTGCCTACTATGCGCATACAGCGAGACTTTTGCGTGCCGAAGGCTTCTCTAGAGCCCGCTACCTCCCCAATATGTCCGCCAACCACCAAAAGTCATTTTGTTGCACCCGGTGGACCTTGTTGACCCATTTTGGCACCCACCTGGTTGGGCTACCTCTTGCACCTTGCCGCAGCCCACTGGGCCTAGGTACGGGGTCTTACCGTCAGTTACCAAGTGGTGGGTGCCAAAATGGGTCAACAAGGTCCACCGGATGCAAAAAAAAGACTTTTTGCAACAATGATCTTGGACATCATGGAATGCCAAAACAAGTGTTTTTGGCGCGTTTTGAGCTTGTGGTGGCCCGTTTTGGCCCTCCTGAAATGCCAAAATGCCTTGAAATTGGGCTCTTTTGCAATCAAAAATGGGTCAAAAATGGGTCAAAAATGTGCTTTTCCAAAATGATCCTAGACCATTTGGGGTGCCTAAACAACTAAAACGAGCCCATTTTGAGCCCATTGCAAGCCACTCACGCAAGCCACTCCAAAGTCACAAAATGCCTTGAAAATGGGTTGTTTTGCGACCAAAAATGGGTCAAAATGTGTGTTTCCAAAAATGATTCTAGGGCATTTGAGGTGCACAAACAAGTGAAATGAGTCCTTTTTGAGCCCATTGCAACCCATTTTGGCCACTCCAAAGTCACAAAATGCCTTGAAAATGGGTTGTTTTGCGATCAAAAAGCAGTCCAAAATGGATGAACAATCTGTTTTTCCAAAGATGCTTTTGGACCATTTGGGGTGCACACACAAGTGGAATCAGCCCATATTGAGCCCATGTTGAGCAATTTTGGCCCCTTTAAAGGCCCAAAAGGCCTTAAAAATGGGCCAATTTGGGACCACAAATGGCTCAAAAACGGGTGAAAACCATGGTTTTCCAAAGATGATCCCGGTTCAATTGTGGTGCCCAAACGGATGACGATAGCTCATTTTGAGCCCCTTTTGAGCCGCTCTCATCCACTTTCCAATGCGTACCTGATTTGCCATTGAAATGTCCTAGACAATGTTCCTTCCCCAACCAGCTCGGTCCCAATACTCAATCTTGGTTCCGATCACCAAGCTCGTGGAACCAGTCTTGGTTTTATAACCCTCTTTAGTGTCTAGGGTGGACCTAATAGTTTTGGCAAGCATGCAGCAATGAGCAAGCAACCAAGCACGCGCCACATGTGGGAAAATCACTACTCCGTCGTGATGCCTCCCATTTGACCAAAATTTTGGTGGATGGTACCTTTGCGTGTGAGGGACAACCACACAAAGTATGAGCTAGAAACTCAATGGTGGCAGCCAGAACGGGCGTCGCAATTGCAGGACCTCCATCTCACAATCTGCAATTTAGGGCCAATATTGGCCTTTTTTGCCCAAAACCGCCCTAAAATCTGCTGAAAACGGCCAAATGAAGGTAAGTAGTGCCTACCCTACACATGCAGCATGACTTCCCCGTGCCAAAGGCTGCTCTAGGGCCGTCTACCTCCCCAATATGTTCACCAACCGCCCCCAAAAAGCCCCCAAAAGCTATGCAATTTGTGCACATTGGCTGCCCATGGGCCAAACCCAAAAATAGACCACATCTTGGGCTGTGTGCCTCAAAACGCAATTCGAGCGCACCTAATCCACCCGCAACCCCCCACTTTTGGTCGTTTCCACCCCTCAAAATTGCCCTAACCAAAGCCTAGACCCGGTACCTAGGCCGAGTGGATGGCGGCAAGTTGCAAGAGGAAGCCCAAAGAGGTGGGTGCCAAAAAATGTCAAAAAGGTCCACCCGATCCAAAAAAATGACTTTATTCAACAATGATCTTCCACCATATGAAAAGCCAAAACAACTGTTTTTGGCGCGTTCCTAACTCATGGTGGTCTGTTTTGGCCCTCCTAAAATGCCAAAATGCCTTGAAATTGGAATGTTTGGCGATCAAATATGGCTCAAGGGTGTGTCAAAAATGTGCTTTTCCAAAGTGATCCTAGACCATTTGGGGTGCCTAAACAACTTACATGGGCGCATTTTGAGCCCATTGCAAGCCATTTAGGCCACTCCAAAGTAACAACATGCCTTGAAAATGGGTTGTTTTGCAACCAAAAATGGGTCAAAAATGTATTTTTCGAACCAAGATGGTAGAACATTTGAGGTGCACAAAAAAAAAAAAAGAAAACTGGTCCTTTTTGAGCCCATTGCAACCCATTTTGGCCACTCCAAAGTCACAAAATGCCTTGAAAATGGGTTGTTTTGCGATCAAAAAGCAGTCCAAAATGGATGAACAATCTGTTTTTCCAAAGATGCTTTTGGACCATTTGGGGTGCACACACAAGTGGAATCAGCCCATATTGAGCCCATGTTGAGCAATTTTGGCCCCTTTAAAGGCCCAAAAGGCCTTAAAAATGGGCCAATTTGGGACCACAAATGGCTCAGAAACGGGTGAAAACCATGGTTTTCCAAAGATGATCCCGGTTCAATTGTGGTGCCCAAACGGATGAATACAGCTCATTTTGAGCCCCTTTTGAGTTGCTCTCATCCACTTTCCAATGCGTACCTGATTTGCCATTGAAGTGTCCTAGACAATGTTCCTTCCCCAACCAGCTCAATCCCAATACTCAATCTTGGTTCCGATTACCGAGCTGGTGGAACTAGTCTTGGTTTTATAACCCTCTTTAGTGTCTAGGGTGGACCTAACAGTTTTGGCAAGCAGGCAACAATGAGCAAGCGACCAAGCACGCGCCAAATGGGGGAAAATCACAACTCCGTCGTGATGCCTCCCATTTGACCAAAATTTTGGTGGATGCAGGGGGGGGGGGGGGTAGAAAAAAAATTCCTGGTACCGGCGTACAGCTTTTTTTCCGGGGGGTACCCCCGGAAGGGGAGGGGGGTACGAAAAAAAATGCGCGTGAAAATTTTTTCCGGACCCCAAAACCTGAAATTTCCTTAAGTCTACCCCACGTGTTTGGGTTTGGAAGGTGCAAGGAGGGTATTTTTCAAGGTAACCATGGATATTTCAGCCAATATGGGTGGTATTTTTGTTTAAGGGCACAAAGACCCCCGGTCTGTTCCGGCTGCAGTGCACCGCCCCACCCTGGCCTCTTATCGGCAGAAAAGAGTCCCCAGATAAGGCAATACACCCAATCTGGGGCGAGAAACCGAACCAGCAGCATCGAAGGACAAGGGTGATTGATGTCCATTCTGGCCGTTTTGTAGGTTGCCCAAGCCTACAGTGGACCCCACAATGTCGTGGCCCCATTGCCTTCTCGCATGCTGGTTGATGACTGCCACACCATAATGGCTTGCCAACAAAGATTGGTTCTCAGTGAGGGTACTCTGATTGGTGTTGTCCTTGTCCTCGTGAGGGTCATAATCTGCATCATGTTGTTCCTGAACCGCCATGACTGATGCGGCTGCTTCGTCTCCTGCCTTGAGGGCGTTCGCTGCTGCTGCTTGCTCTGCCACATTGTTTGCATTGGCGAGAATGTCACGTTGCAACCTGGTCTCACCTTTCAAATTCTGCCGCTTTCCCTTCACGCGCACATTCTCGCGCTCCAATGGCCGCGAGACATGCCAAGTCGCGGTCACCATTGCTATACAATTTCACTTGAATAGCTCTCGACATGTCCTCCAAAATAGCAGCCGCACTTTGTCCGGCCGCTATAAGACGCGCGGCCCTACGAGAACCCTAGTGGCCCAGATTAAAGTCAATATGTTAATTTTTAATTTTTGATATATGAAGGCGTTAATATATTAATCTCGCAAATATTAAGAGGTTAAAGTCAAATTTTTGCGATTGGGCCATTTGTACCCATTTTTCCATGCACATATGCGGACCTATAAGGGGTGTTACGTGGTATATTGTTGCACAACGGTATAGTAGAGAGGTTCCAATGTTGTGTTGGCGGGCGTCTTGGACGCCCCCCCTCCGGTTGCCCGCATTCCCCCCCCCTCCACACCACCATGTTCGCTTGTATAGCCCTTGTTATGCCTTTCTCTCGGGACACCCTTACCGAGCTTAACATGACGCTCGTGCGTTTGAGCGGGACCAAGAGTTTGCGGGACCCTTTGGTCTCCCAACTCCTTGGTGAGTGGGTGGCCTCATCCCCTTTGGCCCGGGCCCGATGGTCCGAGGCCATGGTGGTTGGCTACCCCTCCCTTATTCATACTAAGCAAGTGGAGGCGGTGAAGCAATGTGCCTCCCACCTCTTCCCGGCCCCGGACCTCATCGGCCTCCTCATGGACTTGAACGTCCCCAAGGTTGGCTTCCGCCACATGATGGAGTACATGAGCCGCCGGGGGTCGGCCTACTCGGCCGCAACGGGCCTCCCGTTCCCCCGCCCCATCCCCACTCGGGAAGCGTTCACGGACGCGTGGAAGGAGTTGGTCACCCCCCTTGACCTACGACCACCCGTGTCCGTCCCCGGTCCCCCCGCGAGTGGGCGCTCTTGGCCGCTACCCTCATGGGCCCGGTACGTCCAATCACGCCCATCGCTAGTGGACACCATCGATTGGACAAGGCCCCTCACCTTCATTGTGCATGGGGATGCGTACCCGTGCGCCGGTGGTAGTTGGACCCAACTCTCCATTGGGCTCCTCAACCACGGCGCACGGGGCCGCACACCCGCGTACTTGTGGGTGATAGGGATGGCCGTGTGCGGGGACAAGAACATGGCGGCACTTGCAACGAAATGGGCCGACAAGTTGAAGGTTTGTGGCCCATTCGTTGTTTGTTAATTTTTGCGTTTTTTGCGTTAATTTCTCAAGATTAATATCTTGTTTTCGGTTAATATTAACGCCGACTGAAAAATTAACTTAATATAAATCTCGAGAAATTAATGTAAATATTAATCCATGTCCTTTTTGTAGGTATTGCAGTCCATACAAGGCTGCGAGAAGTTTCATTGGGTGTCGCGCTGGGTGCCAAGCAAGTTGGTCATCGGGGGCGACCAACCGTTCGTGCGGCGCCTTATCGGTGTGTCCACCTCGCCCATGGTGGGCTCAATTTACAATATGGGGGTGTGGGACAAGGTTGCGGCGGCATGGGTCCACGTGGCGACCCGGCGCATCTTGGCCCGTGAGGAGGCGGCCCGCCGCCGCTACAAGGAGACCGGCCGTAGCTTGGAGAATGCAGGATGCATAGGGGATCCACACATTGTGGTTGACCGGTGCATGGTTTTCCTATGCATCCTCCATTGTTGCATGGCCATTGGCCGGCTCCAAGTGGCGTTCATCGAGACACGCCTTTTGGACCTCCCCAAGGAGAACACCGACGCCGTGCAACGGGCCCTCTACCGGGCCCGCACGGGTGTGAAAGTGGGTGCGACGGGGGCACCCGACGGGGAGGAGGCCCGTGCGTTGTTCCTCGCGTGGGAGGAACTTGGTCCGTTGTTGGACTACATCCCGGAGGATGGTGAATGGCAAGCCGTCGTGGCCATGCGTGACCTCCTCCGGGAGTTGTACACGGACAAGCCGCCCCGCGGGGACCTACGTGCGGCCGAGGTGGCACGCGCCTACCGTGCACATTGTTGCAAGGAAGCGTGTCAATCAAACTACCTCCTCTATTTGAAGGAGGATGTCACCGAGGCCGTGGCCAATGCACGCCGCTTGGGGGTTGGGTTGGGTGCCGTGTGCGCGGATGTCGTTGAGAGCCTCAACGCCATCCTTAAGCGCGCATACAATGACCACTCGGGCCGGGGGGGGGGGGGGGGGATGCCAGGGGCAACCCAAGTAGAGCGGGAGGGGGAGGTAGTTTGCCAAGTGTGGGAGTGGTGGTTTTTAAAATTTGACCTCCCGGTACGCAACTACGGGACCCCCCATACCGCCCCATGCACCATGGCCAAACTCATGGGCACCCATAGCCCCCCGCCCTCCACCCTTGCTTCCCCACCACTAGCTTTGTTTTCTCCTTGCCATGGACGCCTCGGCCATGCAAAAGATGTTGGCCGACATGTTCAAAGCGAACAACGAAGCCCTGGTGTGTTTTGCTTGTGCACGCTTGCTTGCGTATACGAATTAATATTTCCGTCGATTCGTTTAATATTTCGAGATTAATATTAATAGGCGCGGTCATTAATATTTAATATATTAATTAATTTCTAATCGATAATATTAATATCAAGAAATTAAGTCGGGGGCACAAAAATTAATTTTTTCCTTTTTTTTTTCATCCTCTCACTCTCTTAGATGGCACAAGTTGAGCGGCGACTGGCTGCAGCTCCTCGGGCAGCAGCAGCAGCTCCAGCACCAGCACCAGCACCAGCACGAGCACCTCCTCCTCCTCCTGCCGCACAACCGCCAACCGAGGAGTCAAGCGAAGACTCCTCGGATAGGCGGCGGAAGGAGAAGAAGGAGAAGAAGAAGAAGAAGAAGAAGGAGAAGAGGGAGAGGAGAGAGAGGGAGAGGAGCCAGGGGCAGGGGGGGGGGGGTAAGAGGCCAGCCTGGGGGGAGGGGTCAAGGATCAGGGGGAGGGGGAAGTGGTGGTGGACAAGGGGGACGGGGACGGGGACGGGGACGGGGACGGGGATGGAGTTCAGGTTGTTGACCCCACCAATGACCCCCCCCCCTCCCCCAGTGGCTTCCCAAAGCCCTGGGCCCCCAGTCGGCCACCGCCCGGAAGGCGGGGGCGATCCCCTGGTCAGCCCAGGTGCTGCAGGAGGGGTGCGCGGGGGATCAACCCGTTTTTTCCTCCCCCCCCATAGCCACATGACAGTCATGTGGATTTTTCGGCGGTTCATCCGGTGTTTGATTCGCCGGAAGGAGGGGGAACACAGAGGCACCTGGGGTAAGGATGCCTCCAAGGGGGGTCTAGGTCTGGAAACCCCTCCCTGGTGCCCCCCTTGCCCCCATGCCAGAGGCAATCAGTGTGGGCGCCTTGCCCGCACTGAATTTGCTTTTTGACATCCGCGGCGCCCGTTTTGGGACGCCGCATTACCTGGTGCTGCTGCAGCACTAGGCCCAACTGGGCTGGGTTAGGCAGTGGCGCCAGGGCAAGGTTGTGACCTTCGGGGTGGACTGGGCCACTGTGCTGGCCCTGCCCCGCCCCATCTACGAACCCGGAGTGCCAGCCTTCGTACGAGGGCTTGGTCCCCCAGTCCCGCGCGGTCAAGTCGGCCGCGGTGGCCGCGACCGCGGCCAAACCGGGGGCCCTAGCGGCCCCAATAGCCAGCGGGGGAGCCCTTGTGGCCCCTGTGCAGGCCCCCAATGCCGCCTCGCTGTTCCGGGAGGCCATGGGGGCAGTGCAGGCAGGCGGAGTGAACGGGAGTTTTGAGGTATGTTGCTTGCCTGCCTGCATTAATTTTTAGGACGCAACCTTTAATTTCTCGGGATTAATATTTAATTTTTGCACCGCCGGTCGAAATATTAAAAGTTAAGAGTTCATATTAAAGTCGAAAAATTAAAAAAGTCGCCATAAAAATTAATTTACTTTTTTATCTTTTTTTTTGCAGGTCATTGACGTCGGGGTCGACGCGACGAATGCCAGGCCCATCCGGGTGGCCTGGCGATACGCTGAGGGCTATCAGGAAGTACCCTTGGGGGCCCTCCATTGCATCGTGGCCCGGGATCCACCCCTGGGCCTTGCTCTCTTGCCCGGTCTCCACGACTGGGAGACTTCGCGCGTGGTGAGCGGTGTACGGGTGGCGCCGCGCCACTTCCGGCCCGGGGAGTGGGCTCGGATGCAGGAGGTGGGGTACGCGGGGGGGGAGGATGAGGAGATGTGGGGGAGCATGGGTGGGGGTAGGGTGAGCGAGGGGGAGGAGGGGGGGGGGGCGTCCACCACCACCGCCCCAAACCCCCCCCAAGCGAAGCCCGACCCCCCCCAACCCGCCCCCAAGAAGCGAAAGTTTTCTTTCGGGTCGTCCGACAAAAGCGACGACGGGGCGATCCCCCATCCCAAAAGGCCCAAACCCCCCCCCCACCACCACCACCGCACGGCCTACGAAGGCCGCCCCCGCCCCCAAACCCACCAACCCCCCCAAGACCGACACCGCAAACCCCCCCCCCCTACCAAGACCGACACCCCCAAGGGTGCCGAGAAGAAGGACGACCGTCCCGGGGATCCGATCATCGGGACGGTCGTACACGTACCCTACCCCAAAGGGGTAGAGAGGGGCACCGTCCGTGGTATCCACGGGCGGAAGTACGGTGCCGTTTGGGTGGAATACCCGGGCGGCACCACCCTCTATGAGGTGAGCCGCTCCCTCCTCTTCCCCATCCCCGAGGAGGCCGAGCGGCACCGGGAAGAGGCCCGGGCGGCGGGCCAAAAAGAGGCCAAACCCCCCACCCCCACAAACGAAGCGTCTAACCCCCCGAACGCAAACCCCACCACCAAATCCACTAACCCAAGTAACCCCACTAACCCCACTAACCCCCCATCCGGACCCGCGAAGATGTGGGACCCCACTACGGGGTCCCACGAGGTATGAGGGCCCGGATAGGGACCCAAGGGGCCACAATGGCCATGGACAACAAACACACACATGATGCATTACATGTTGCGTTGTGCCATTGTTAGGTGGGTTAATATTTGGGGAAATGAGTTAATATTTGTGAGATTAATATTAATGCCGGCGACGCTTTAATTTTTAACTTTTCAAATATTAATGGAAAAATTAAAAACAAAAATTAAAGCCAAGAGCCATTTGAACATTTTGAAACAACCACATGGGTAGGACCCCCCCACCAAACCCCGGGGGGAAATGACACCCAAGCCCATAAGGCAACCCATGGGGGTCATAATTTTCGGGGCAATCCCCCAAACCCCCCCTAAAAAAGTGAAACTTGAGTTTAACGTGTTAATTTTTGGCCAGATATTAAATATATTAACTTTCAATTGGGCCATTAGGGAAGCCAATGGCCGCTTCTCCTGGCCCATGGCGAGAATAAGGGCCTTGTGCGTATCGCACTTCTGCATGAGAGTTGGACACACATCAGACACTTCGCCCACACTCATTGCTGAGTGGGGCACCGCTAGCGTAGCAAGGCTAGCGGCGCTGCTTGGAGAGCAGATGGATCGAACACAATGCTCAATGTGGGTGGCAGCGCCCCGCACCAGGGGCCCGTTGTCCGCGGGCTGACAATTGCATTTAACAAGTGTCCCCTGCTATTGGAGACAAATCAATGGCACCATGCAAAAAAAAAAACCCACTTACTTTTATCGCAGCAGTAGTTCATGTGCCAAGGTCATACGATGTGGCAAAGTGAAGGTGCCATGCAAGTTCAAGTAGCACACAGTTAAAAAATTCGTCCTGCGAGAAAAAATTCCTACATGGGGGGCCAGCTTTTTTTTCGGGGGGTACCACCCCCCCCCCTGGGTGGATGGTACCTTTGCGTGTGAGGGACAACCACACAAAGTATGAGCTAGAAACTCAATGGTGGCAGCCAGAACGGGCGTCGCAATTGCAGGACCTCCATCTCAAAATATGCAATTTAGGGCCAATACTAGCCTTTTTTGCCCAAAACCGCCCTAAAATCTGTTGAAAACGGCCAAATGAAAGGAAGTAGTGCCTACTCTACACATGCAGCATGACTTCCCCGTGCCAAAGGCTGCTCTAGGGCCGTCTACCTCCCCAATATGTTCCCCAAGCGCCCCCAAAAAGCCCCCAAAAGCTATGCAATTTGTGCACATTGGCTGCCCATGGGCCAAAACCAAAAATAGACCACATCTTGGGCTACATGGCTCAAAACGCAATTCGAGCACACCTAATGCACCCGCAACCCCCCACTTTTGGTCGTTTCCACCCCTCAAAATTGCCCTAACCAAAGTCTAGACCCGGTACCTAGGCCCAGTGGGTGGTGGCAAGTTGCAAGAGAAAGCCCAAAGAGGTGGGTGCCAAAAGATGTCAAAAATGTCCACCGGATGCAAATAAAAATGACTTTTTTCAACTATGATCTTTGACCACATGAAATGCCAAAACAACTGTTTCTGTAACTCATGGTGGTCTGTTTCGGCCATCTTAAAATGCGAAAATGCCTTGAAATGGGAATGTTTGGCGATCAAATATGGGTCAAGGGTGTGTCAAAAATGTGTTTTTCCAAAAAGGGATCCTAAATCGTTTGGGGTGCCTAAACAACTTACATGAGCGCATTTTGAGCCCATTGCAAGCCAGTTAGCTCACTCCAAAGTAACAATAGCTCACTCCGAAGCAACAACATGCCTTGAAAATGGGTTGTTTTGCGACCAAAAATGGGTCAAAATGTATTTTTCGAAAAAGGGTTCTAGGGCATTTGAGGTGCACAAAAAAAGGAAACGAGTCCTTTTTGAGCGCATTGCAACCCGTTTTGGCCACTCCAAAGTCACAAAATGCCTTGAAAATGGGTTTTTTTGCTATCAAAAAGCAATCAAAAATGGATGAACAATCTGTTTTTCCAAAGATGCTTTTGGACCATTTGGGGTGCACACACAAGTGGAATGAGCCCATATTGAGCCCATGTTGAGCAATTTTGGCCCCTTTAAAGGCCCAAAAGGCCTTAAAAATAGGCCAATTTGGGACCACAAATGGCTCTAAAGTGGCCCAGCCCCGCCATAAAACTATGTATCACAGTCTGATATCACAAATGGAGCACGCATTTGTCAACAGCACGTGCTGCGGTTCTCTTAGCAGTCGTAGCATTGTGACGGCAATGATGACCTTATATGGACCGCCTATGAAGAATGTGTACCCTATCACAGCCGAGAACACCACCTGTATGAAAGCAGGGTGCAAAGTAGCATTTTTGAAAGGCTGGGCTCTGCAGAGCCCAAAAAACACGAAATTCACCAAAAAGAGGGGTAACAATACAGGGTTGTACACCAACACAACAATGTACAGGCAAACAGGTAGTCACAGGGCCTGAAATAGGGAATTCCTCCTGCCTTGGCTCTACAGAGCCCAACTTGATAGAAACAACATGGAGCACCCATGAATTACGCTGATGATAAACAAGCCACACCACCAGTGTGGTGATGGATACAATAAGCATCGCACGGCATGCCCTTGCCCCCCCCCCCCCCCCCCAAAAGATTTCTGTCCCCACATGAGCGACAGACCACCAGAGCACGAGTCATAGACAAGGCATGGAAGCTGTGTACACACTAGTTGAAGAGTATAAAGCACAAACACACACAAAACAAAGCACAAAAATTGTAAAAACCTTTGCGTGCGCTATAGGAGGTCCGTCAGAAACTCTGAAATTGGATGCTGTACTGACTACAGACTAATGTTTCCCCAGATGTGGTTCAGAAGCACGTACTAACACCTCGACACACAAACACTGTTCCCCCTTCTGAATCCCGAGCAAATGTGGTATTATCTATACTGGTTGACACCAACGAAAACGGGTCACAAATGGCCCCGAAAAATGAATCATCGCATAGTGGACAATGTCAAAGCACTGCCCAACATTCGTACGAAATCAAAAGACACTGAGCAGATAGATCAATGAAATTTGGGCATACATGAGAACGCAAAATGTAATGTGGCTCAGCAAAAAAAAGCAAACCTGTGCCCAAAATACACACTGCACATTGGACTTTGGGCATAACTAGTAAACTCAAAATGACAAACACATTCGCTTGGGCTCTGCAGGGCCCAAGAAAAGGTAACAGTACATGTCACGACCCAATCAAGGATACATATGGCATCTGGACTTTGCTGCGCATGAAGTGGTAAAAAAATAGCGTGTAAACAGAGGATGTGAGGCTCATAGACACAAACTTGGCACCGTAGATGCACCAAAGTTGGAAACAAACTCGACAGTTCATACACTGTGTCAACGAGGGACGTACCAAAAGAAATGCCATAGCACAATGATGTGCTCTTACAACCAAATTCACACAGGGACAATATTGCACTGCTGAGATGAAAGCAACACCGTGACCCACCAGGCGGCATGCAAATTGGCCTGAAACAGCATGCTGGGCTTCGCAGAGCGCGGCAGTACAAAATTCGTCATATTCGGGGGCAAATCAAGCGAAACTTGCATGCTGAGCCCAGCTGAGCGCAAATTGGAAAAATTACAGTTAACTTCCGTCACAAACACGTACACAAACAAACAGGACACATCATTCACTGTCCCACAGCTATTTGGGACTGCATAGCACAAGCCAAGTCACATCGGGCACTCACAACTCCAGCAGAGTCACACAGTTTGTGTCTGTGGTTGTATGTCCAGTATGGTCCAGCGACAGTCATGATGCAGCGGTATGTGGTACCTCCAATCACTTGCCGTTGCTCTTGCCGTTGCTCTTGGATAAGCCAACCACGTTGCAGAGTGGCCTGGAGGCCCTCAACTGCCCTTTTTTTGTGCAATGGGGATGCCGCAACGGATGCCGTTGCCAATTTATCCTCCTCTTCTTTCCTTTTGCGATTTGCTCGCTTGTCCTCTTTGACCTTTTTCTGCTTCTCCTTCTCCTCCTCCCTTCTCCCTCTCCTTCCCCCTCTCCTCCCGTGCCTCCTCTTGCTTCTGCAACTTGCGCTCAGCCTTCTCCACCTCCTTGTGTCGTCATTTATCGGTTTTCCCCTTTGGTTTGGGAGTTTGCGGATCCGGCACCTCCTCAACTTCTAACTCACTAGTGTCCGCGTGAGCTGCCTGTTCAGGGGAGTCCCGCTGCTGGAACAACGGCTGGCCTGTGCTTGCCTAGTGCATGACACTCCGCCACTCAACATCCTCCTCTGTGTCCCCTTTTTGGACGCTTGTCTTCAACAGGTTCACCACATGAGCTGCATTCTAGGGACCATCAGATAATACACCCCATGCGCAATTCAACGGGACAGGCAAGTGAATACAGCCCGGATTAATCAGGTCGGGCCGGCGGCCGTAGTGCAGTGCCCAAAGAGAGCGCGATGCATCAACATCCATGTGCGTGTCCTCCAACTCGTCGTTGGGGTCCTCCACCAAATTCCCCAACCACCACAGGATAGCCAGATCCCAGCCACGACCTTCAGTGAACGAGTTTTGTGTTAGGAAGTGCCGCACTGCATGGCCCAGCCCATGGGTCTTCACAAGCAACAAAGTTGACTGCTCGAACAAATACGGCTCTTCTCGGCGTCCCAGATTGTAGACAGCCATGCGCAAAGCTATTGGGTACAAATCTTCCAATTGGGAACGTAGATGTTGTTCAACAGCGACGGAATCCCCATGGTGTCCATGAAAGGCGCCAAGTACCCCTTGAGACAGCACACGCACGATCTGCGCACGGAGGATCAACCCTCCTCCCCGCGCAATTTCAACAATGACGAGATTGTACCTCAACATTTTGATCTCATTGGGCACTGCGGTCACCGATCCATTGTAAACTCAAATTTATCCGGAGTCTCATCCCTTGCAGACATTGACCTTTGCCACCTCACCACCAGACACCTCAATAGCCTGGTTCAACACTGGTATCACAACCAATCTGCTATGTGCTGTGACA
The DNA here is from genome assembly GCA_964036045.1 of Eutreptiella sp. 'Long Island Sound 2002'. Lineage (NCBI taxonomy): Eukaryota > Euglenozoa > Euglenophyceae > Eutreptiales > Eutreptiaceae > Eutreptiella > Eutreptiella sp. 'Long Island Sound 2002'. Next base: position 138,343,845 of record OZ038382.1, read on the forward strand.
TCTCGTTCGCTGACCCACAAACGTGCCTTCAACAGCGCTTGGAGCGGTGGCCACGGCGTGCTCGCGCTGTACTCCCATTTCCCTTGCAATGCACCAAAATTCGCCATACGGTGACTAAACTTCTTCGAGATGAGAGCCACTTCAGTCTTAGTGCCAGTGTGCACAGGAGCCATATAGGACGGCTGGTTGCAGCAGGATTCAATGATCCACCAAATCACAGCGATCTGGCAGAACGTAAATTTGCATTCTGTGGGATCTTGGGCTCTGTAGAGCCCAAGATTGTCGAATTGGTAATGTGACGATTGAGATTGGTCACTGTGCTTCATCGAGGCTCCGCAGAGCCCACCAAGACAAAATTGGCAAATGAAGGGGATGTTGGGGGGGGGGGGGTCATGGGACATCATTAGGTAGGGTTGTACCGATCGACAGTAGTGAAGTCGCGGAAGCTTCAACAGGCACAGCGTCTCTATAGATCTAGTCAATTAGAATCCCACGGGATCCTGGGCACTGCAGAACCCAGAACTCACAAGATGGTAATATGACGGCTGAAATTGGTCAACGTGCTTCACTAGGGCTCTGCAGTGCCCAGCATGACCAAAATGGTGAATTAGGGGTTGTCCCCGGGGTGGGGGGGGTCCTTGGACATCATCACACAAGGTTAAACTGGTCATCGGGAGTGAAGTTGCACAAGTTCCAACAGTTCAACGTGCACAGCGTCTCTGTAGATCCAGTCAGGTGGCATTCCATGGGATCATGGGCTTTGCAGAGCCCGTTACTCTCCAATTTGTAACTTGACGCCTGACATTGGTCATTGTGCTGGACCTCAGCTCTGCCGAGCCCAGCACGAACAAATTGGTAAATTTTGGGGTTTCTTGGCGAGGGGGGGGGCTCCTTGGACATCATCAAGTAAGGTTGCACCAGTCATCAAGAGTGAAGTGCGGAAGTTCCAACATGCACGGCGTCTCCCTAGATCTAGTCAATATGCATCGCATTGGACCCTGGGCTCTGGAAAGCCCCTCAGACCCAAACTGCTTGGTGTCACAGTGAAAATCGGTCATTACACTTCGTCCGGGCTCCCTGTCGCAACGGCGCTCTGAATCGGAATCACAACAAAAAGGCAGGGAGTTTGCAAGGCAACAGCATACGTGTTGAAGGATGGATGCGCTCAACCGCCATGTCATGATGACCAAAGTGATACCACCACAATTCCCCAGCGCAAAGCTCCTTTGCCGGCTTCTGGAAGCCCGGTACTCTACTCTTCGGCGAGGCCATGTAGTTGCATACGTGCCACCAATTTTCGGGTTGCATTCCAACAAAGCATCCCATTGTACAAAGGGCAATGACCTGCTTGCGCTACACCACCTTGCCAAGTGCGTCCGTGAAGCGGGTACCACACGTCAAGGGCAGATGGGCCAGCTGGTCTCATTTGCTTGACGATTGTCTCTGTGTTGCCGGATTTGGCACTCATCCCCGTCTCCACGATTGCCTCACACATCAAGGTGAAAATCTTTTTCTTACATTGTGTGTCCTCGGCCGCCAGTTGTAGGAAATTGTTCAACGTTTGGGGTACACTGCTCTCACGTCCACTGTGCTGCGCCCGATTGTGTTGTCCAACCAGCTTTTGCGTGATCTCCAGGGAGGTATCATCCTTGTTCATGAGCACATCAAAGTTGGTCATCGAGTCTTCGACCTCGCCCATCCTTGCTGTCACATGCTTGCAAATTTCATCACACACCGCAACACCGTGTTGGCCTGCAATCACCCACAGGGCTCGCACTGAATGCAACAGCATGGCGCATCACACACGGCACGCCAGGTAGCCAAGTACGCTGATCCAATTGTGTCGCAACATTCCCATACCTTTGTCGTCCCAGACCAGAAGCTGCAGTCGGCCATCGGGGGGGTTTGCCAGTAGGTCCCTTCACCTCTGCCACGTGGTCCCAATCGATGAGCCTGGATTGGCCATACTCCATGCACCTGTCAATCTTCAGCTCTTTGCGCGGCACCTTCGCTCTCCTCACCTCCACAGTTTTGAATGGCCAGTACGCTTGTGTAGTCCTTGATGCTACCCATCTTCCTGGCGACACGACCCTTGTTCCCCACTTGCGAGGGGGATTGACTAGCCTGGCTGGCCCAAGCAACAGTGCTGCCCTGTACAGCTTCCTCCACGGAGGGCTCTGACTGCAGTGCATCCACTTTCTCGGCTTCTAGTGTGCCCATCGCTCGTGTCTCACCAGTGTTGCCATCCATGGCAATGTCGTTTCGTATGTCGCACATGTTCCAAAAACACACGGACTTTGCAGGACAAACCAGGTCAGCAAAAATAGCACAACACTCACACAGTTCAAAGCAGCTATGATGGCAAATGGCAGGTTTGGACAGCAAATTACTTGGATCAAAGCATTCAAATTGGCACCCACAGGGGTTGAAACGGCCAAAATTGTCTTCAAAACAGCTAATCACTGCAAAGGCATCTGAATACAATGACCAGTGGCACGTTGATGGTCACAACATCAAAAAAGCCCACCAACACGTCGCACATTGACAGAGGTACAGAGCAACAGAAAAATTGGGCCCACCCAAATGGCCTGCAACACCAAAGCCAAGCCTGCTTGTGGCAATTTACCTTGAGTCATCGTAAGAGTGTATCAATACAGCAGTGCCAGGCAAACCTCTTCGATGGTCACACGGACTAACGCACCGGGTGCACACTACAATACGAAAGCATGGAGATGAGTGCACTGATCAAGGCACGGTGATGGCATGGTCCACGACTGGCCCAACCCTAAGAAAGGAACAGAAAATGACCACAGGGGGGTACATATCGGGCATTGGTGACATGCTCGGCTCTGCAGGGCCCAGAGTAACAAGAACCAGTAATACAACCCCTCAAAACTCAGTGTCCAACAAAGCCGGCCTTTGTAGAGCCCAAGCATTTAGGTTCCCAGCAATAACAGGGGTGTACACATCAAATTGGGCTGTCTAGAGGGGGGGGGGGGGGGTTGCATTGCCGCGACCCCCCATGATGAGGCTCAGTCTATCAGGTCAAAGCCACAAGAGAGCAACGGAAATGACGAGAATTGGGGTACATATCACCCAGTGGTGACAGGCTGGGCTCTGCAGGGCCCAGAGTGACAAGAACCAGAACACACCCTGAAAACTCAGTGGCGGACAAAGCTGGGCTGTGCACAGCCCAGACGTTTGGGGTGCAGCAATAACAGGGGTGTAAACACCAAATTGGGCTGTCTGGGGGGGCGTCGACATTGCCACCCCCCCCCCATGATTAGTTTGAGTCTATCAGGCCCAATTCGCACAACTCCTGACTAAGCACAACACGTAAAGGGCCATCAGACAGGGCGTCAACATGTACAGCATCCCTGGCCCGGATCACAGGTACACCATCCTCAGGGCGGCACACATCAGATCAATGAACATTGCATTAGGCACTGGGGCGACAATGTGCTCCATTGCATTTGGTATGAACCCAGCTGTTTCTACAGCTGCCCAGGCCTCGCGGCAGTTCACAGGTGCCCCAAGTGGGATATGTTGCTGCATGTAATCCATGGCATCATCGCGGAGCCCTTGTCCACCTACCAGGGTGCACAGAATGCGCTTTAGAATAGATTTCATAAATGCAACAGTTAGGGTACCCCCGGTTCCCTTTTCGAGGAACACGTACATTGTGTCTCTTTCTGCCTCAACCACACTTAGTGGACCCAAGGACCATGGCACAATTGGATACGCCTCCCGTCCTGCACCACGCATGAGTGCCCATACCCTGTCACGCACCTTTACACACACACTTTCGGAGAGGGCCTCCGTTGCACGTGCCTGCTGAGGGGGGGACATGGTGCGGAAAACGTCACCAGCCTCTACCGCCGTGTGCTTGTCGGGGTGTTGCTTGCACCGTGCCCGCCATTGTGCGTGCACGGCCTCACATCATTCCTCCACATGGGCGGCACAAGGCGTGTCGTCGTGCCATTGCGTATTGTACACGAGTGCGCAACATATAGTGCGGACGTAGTGCATTTTTGCTGCAGCTACACCGGCAAGGTCAACAAGTAGACCCACGGAGCGCTGAAGTGCACACGTGGCTACTATACCAGTCCCGTGGGCGCGCTCAGACAGAGTGCAATTATGCACTAGCTGTCCCACTACAAAGATGGCTCGGAGGTAATAATTAAGGAGGGATTCCACACCCCGAAGGATGCGCAACCCATCCGGTATGTCTAGGGCTGCTTGCAAACATGTTTGTAGGGGTGCCCAACGCCATAAATAAACGAGATATCCCGCAAACAATCTGGAAAATTCCAGTCAATGGTTGCTCTAGAGTACAAAAATTTGAGCAGCGGATAGTGGATGTTGCAGTAACGAGCAATGCCGTCGGGTTTTGACAATGCCGTTGGGTACTACGTAGCATGTCGAGATGATCCAAGAGCTCTTGGTTTTGACCTGAACGGGACTCCTATATGCTTGCCGTCTACCACCCTCCCGGGCAATATCGAGGGGGGCACGGATGGTTCTTCGAGAAATGGGTGCATTGCACATATCAGTGCACACCTTCAATCTTTCTGTGTGTTGTTGAACAACTGCCATGGCCACTGTGTCCACCCGGTCCACTAGGTCACGCACACTCGCGTGGCCCAAGAAAAAGGAGAAGGGGGGTTGTGTGCATTACCGCTATGGCGGTCACATTTAGACAGACATTGGCTTTCACCGGTTTGGCCCGAAATTGGGCATGCCACCAATTGTCCACCAACACCACAATATCACGGCGAACAATGCTACGCCACAGTTTGCGGAACCGCAATGCCCTTTGGTCTGCAATAGACAACCGGGATGGCTTGGTGAGACCTGCATGCACCGGCTTGCGGCTCTCTGCCCACATGAAAGCAATGGTGCTCTCACCACTAGGGACGGCCGCTTGTGGCAAAGCCATGCAACGCATACCCAACCATACATAATAGGCCTCCTTGGAGAAATTAGTTAGCCAACGCGGCCATTGTTTTCGTGCCAGCGCCTTGCGAATGCGGTCAAGCGTAATGCACGACCGCTTGTTGACACGTAGACCCGCACACAATGGTATTAATTCCTTCACCACACCATGGCGCACAGCTGACAATATCATGTGCAACGAGTGCGTCATTCTTTTTTACAAAGAGACCGCATGTAGCTTACATGCAACACCATAGAAACAGATGCCATAGTGAGAAGACACTCTGCGTGGCACAACACGAAAAGGTGGTAACCAGAACACGACACTAGCAATAGGCATAGACTAGCACATACCGTGCATAGTGGGAGCTGAATTCACACGTGAGGTCAAAGAAGTACGGGCTTGCATTGCAGGTAGCATGCACAGAAAACATGAAATTGGGTTGTTGAAAAAAGCTAGGCTCTGCAAAGCCCAGCATCCGGAAATTAGTAATTGCAGGCCGTGTAATAGGCAGAGGGGACATAGGGAGCCACCAGCTAGGACCAAGTAACCAAGAAGGGGTAAAAGTAACATTTGGCACTTGCTAGGCTATGTAGAGCCCAGGGTCCCAAAAAGTGATAATTATGGGGTGCAGATCACACATGTGGGAACAAGACCACACACTTAATGGATCACATGGCCGGTGGCATATCACGTAGTAATGACCACCATGACCGATACTAACCATCTCTCGTTACCGGGACAGTAGATGGTTGTGGGTACCCAGATGGAGCCACACCCCCCGACAATCCTACATGCACATGCGGCAACAGTGAGTACCTTGGGGTATGTCGGTTGCCCGCAACAGCGGCAGTGGGCAACGGAGAAGTGCGCCAGGGGGGATGCAGGAGGGAAGTCCTTTGGGGTAGCGCATTATCAGACAGGGGCACCGGGGCGCTAACTGAACGCCTACGACTGGAGGTGATTAAAGTGCGACTCAAAGCACGGGGGGTGCTTCGACGTGGTACAGGCATTGGTGGCAACAGGCTGTATTTTGACTGCCCACCGGTGCGGTTTGCTTCCACAGGTGGTGAAAGGAACTGTATGTGCTAGCGACTCGAGTTGTGCCGATCAACCTGTGTAAGTGTGGGTTGGTCGGCAGCCAAGGGGAGGAAGTGGCCAAGAAGGTAGGATACGGGGATGGGAAGAAAACTCACCAAGGGGGACGTGATATCTAGATTAAGGGTATCCAAGATCAATGCAGCCCACTCCTTGCTGCGTGATAAAAAATGGGATCGGCATATCCAATCCCCTTGTTGCCATGTGACGAGGGGCTTGCACATTGGGTTCCGCAATGCAAAACGGAACCCCGCACGAAGGCCCCCAGATGTATTGCACGAACCATAGTGCCTGGTCACCAATGTTGTCCCTTAGCAACTCCATTGTCTTGGGAGACAATGGGTCATTGAGGGAGGCCGTTGGTGGGGTAGGGTGGTTCTTGGGGACAAGCTTTGGTGGCCGCGGTGGGGATGGGGGTGCTAACACCGTAAACGGAATCGCCTCCTGCAAGGCGAGTGTAGCTGTAGCACGCGCTGCTATTTCACCGGTCGATGGGACCGGTAAGGGGACAGGTCCTACAACCTCATCTACTTCGGTATCCTGGCCGGCACCCGGTACGTCCACCTCCGTACGTCTAGCATGTGGAAAATCATTGCTGTGTAAAAAGAAGATAGCATGTTACATGTACTTAATATGTGGGACATATCACCAGGTAGTAAATGTAAGAGCACTGCACGGTATGCATAAAAGTCAACTGCAATAGATTAGGGTATGTAGCAAACAATGTGTCCCGAAACTCCCATAGAATCTGACGCACCACAACAATAGAAACATCACTTCACCAAGCTCGCATTACAACTGCGTGCAAACAGTCTAAGGCTTGTTCCGTAGTGACCCCTAATGGCTACTCACTGTCATACTTACACAATACCACGGTGGCACTATTTTAAAAGACGATACAAGAGCAACGCAGCAGAGACGCATAGACAAATATTCTACCACATGTAGGATAAGTTTCAAAGTGTCGTAGCGCTATTATGTCACACAAAAGGGGGCAAAATGGGACATTGTGAAGGTCCGGGCTCTGCAAAGCCCAGCCAACAGAGAAACCCTAATAAGCACCCCTTAAGTACCCAGTTTATGCTTGCTGGGCTCCGCAAAGCCCAGAATGTTGGAAAATGCTAATATGGGCGTTGTTTTGGCACTACCGTCTTGATGATGTGGTGCCCGGTGTGGCACATGTCTCCGAGCATTGCCCACCGGTCATGTATGTTGGAGTTGTATCCTTGAGACCTGTTACTGCTCACCGAATCGGGGACAATGTTTAGGCTGACTATGTTACAGTGTCGACAAGAGTATACCACTTAAGCCAGCGCCATGTAGCGTGGCCACTTGACCACTGTATACATGAGCCAATTGTTGTAACGGGGGTAGGTAAAAAGGGAATAACTTGTAACCTGGGCTGTGCAGAGCCCAAAGATCTAAAATGTGTAATATTGGGGCCTAAAATGACCTACACAACTGGTCCGGGCTCTGCAAGGCCAACCTAATGCAACAATGCAAATTTGCACACACATCTTAGCACATGCAAAACACCACCCATAACCCCTTTTTTCACTAAAATGATAGGGTGGCACTATGGGCCTCCGAAGAAAAAAAAAACATATCTTGGGCTGTGTGCCTCAAAATGCAATTGGAGCACACCAAGTCCACCCGCAACCCCCCACTTTTGGTGGTTTCCACCCCTCAAAATTGCCCTAAGCCACGTCTCGACCCCGTACCTAGGCCCAGTGGGTGGCGGCAAGTTGCAAGGGGAGTCCCAAAGAGGTGGGTGCCAAACTCTGTCAAAAGGGTCCACCCGATGCAAAAAAATGACTTTATTCACCAATGATCTTGGACCATATGAAATGCCAAAACAACTGTTTTTGGCGCGTTCCTACCTCATGGTGGTGTGTTTTGGCCCTCCTAAAATGCCAAAATGCCTGGAAATTGGAATGTTTGGCGATCAAATATGGGTCAAAGGTGTGTCAAAAATGTGTTTTTCCAAAAAAGGATCCTAAACCGTTTGGTGTGCCTGACCAACTTACATGAGCGCATTTTGAGCCCATTGCAAGCTATTTAGGCCACTCCAAAGTAACAACATGCCTTGAAAAAGGGTTGTTTTGCAACCAAAAATGGGTCAAAGATGTATTTTTGGAAAAATGATTGTAGAGCATTTGAGGTGCACAACAAAAAGAAACCAGTCCTTTCTCAGGCCATTGCAAGAGATTTTGGCCAATCAGCAAAATGCCTTGAAAATGGGTTGCTTTGGGATTAAAAACAGCCCAAAACGCATCAAAAATGAGTTTTTCTAAAGATGCTTTTGCACCATTTGGGGTGCACACACAAGTGGAATCGGCCCATATTGAGCCCATGGTGAGCAATTTTGGGCCCTTTGAAGGCCCAAAAGGCCTTAAAAATGGGCCAATTTGGGACCACAAATGGCCCAAAAGGGGCCCACAACCATGCTTTACCAAAGATGATCCCGGTTCGATTGTGGTGCCCAAACGGATGACGACAGGTCATTTTGAGCCCCTTTTGAGTTGCTCTCATGGACTTTCCAATGTGTGCCTTTTTTGTCGTTGAAGTGTCCTAGATGATGTGCCTTCCCCAACCAGCTCGGTCCCAATATTCAATGTTGGTTCTGATCACCAAGCTGGCGGAACCAGTCTTGGTTTTATAACCCTCTTTAGTGTTTGGGGTGGACCTAATACTTTTGGCAAGCAGGCAACAAAGAGCAAGCAACCAAGCACGCGCCCAAGACGGGGAAATCACGACTCGATCGTGGTGCCTCCAATTTCAACAAAATTTTGGTGGATGGTTCCTATGGGGGTGAGGGACAATCACACAAAGTATGAGCTAGAAACTCAATGGTGGCGGCTGGAACGGGCATCGCAAGTGCAGGACCTCACTTTCCCATGCGGGCAGCACAAGCACCAAGAGTATTGCCGGAACAGCCAGTGTATAAGCAGATCCAATCTGGCCCTTAAATCGCACCCTCCCAGTGGGTGTAGCACAGGGTGGTGCTTTGGCACGGGACCATAACTCCGAAGACGACGAATGATGCTGCCCACTCAGTGACCACACTGTACTCCAAACGCCCGAGGCTCCCTCCGTCTCCACCTACCAGGTCCGCACGGTACTGCCGTACATATGGTACCAGAAATCAATGCCGTAGTACCACCCCGGCTTGCAGGTGAGGTACACCACGTTGTGCGGAGAATTGCAGGGACTGGCCTCTGTGAAGACGTATGAGCCCACATTTGGACCGTCGGAAGGTCCGGTTCCTCCGGACGGTGTTCGAAGATCATTCCTCTGGGACACCTGGAAATCCCCACCAGCGGTCTCCCATACATCGCACCAGAACACATTTGACCCACTTGACGGGAAGTCACAGACCAGCCCATCACTATTTGTGTCAGCACCGGAAGCATCATCTTCTGCAGCGTTGGTCGCTCCAGCAGGGCATGCGCCACACACTTATGACCAGACACCTTCTCATTGGCGGCACAGAGTGCTGCTCCTCCCCCTGCTCTTGTCCCCACTCGGATCAAGGACAGGATCAGGATAGTCCACAGGCAAACAAGGCTGCCGCAAGACCACATGACACAGTAAATGTTGCAAAACTCGTAAAGGTAAAAGACCCTATACACAACAAAGGTGGCGTGTCCCAAGGGGACCCAGAAGAAACAACGGTCCAGCATGTGAGCTAGACAATCATCTCAAAATCTGCAATTTAGGGCCAACATTGGCCTTTTTTGCCCAAAATTGCCCCAAAATCTGCCGAAAACGGGCAAATGAAGGGAAGTAGTGCCTACTCTACACATGCAGCATGACTTCCCCGTGCCAAAGGCTGCTCTAGGGCCGTCTACCTGGCCAATATGCTCACCAAATGCCCCCAAAATGCCCCCAAGAGCTCCATAATTGGTGCACATGGGCTTCCCATGGGCCAAAACCAAAAATAGACCACATCTTGGGCTGTGTGCCTCAAAACGCAATTGGAGCGCACCTAGTCCATCCGCAACCCCCCACTTTTGGTCGTTTCCACCCCTCAAAATTGCCCTAACCCACGTCTAGACCCCGTACCTAGGCCCAGTGGGTGGCGGCAAGTTGCAAGAGGAAGCGCAAAGAGGTGGGTGCCAAAAAATGTCAAAAAGGTCCATCGGATGCAAAAAAAAAGGCTGTATTCACCAATGATCTTGGACCATATGAAATGCCAAAACAACTGTTTTTGGCGCGTTCCTACCTCATGGTGGTCAGTTTTGGCCCTCCTAAAATGCCAAAATGCCTTGACATTGGAATGTTTGGCGATGAAATATGGGTCAAAGGTGTGTCAAAAATGTGATTTTCCAAAAAGGGATCCTAAACCGTTTGGGGTGCCTAAACAACTTACATGAGCGCATTTTGAGCCCATTGCAAGCCATTTAGGCCACTCCAAAGTAACAACATGCCTTGAAAATGGGTTGTTTTGCAACCAAAAATGGTTCAAAAATGTATTTTTCGAAAAGTGATTAGAGGGCATTTGAGGTGCTCAAAAAAGCGAAAGCAGTCCTTTTTGAGACCACTGCAAGCGATTTTGGCCACTCCAAAGTCACAAAATGCCTTGAAAATGGGTTGTTTTGGGATCAAAAGCAGCCAAAAATGGATGAACAAAGTGTTTTTCCAAAGATGCTTTTGCACCATTTGGGGTGCACACACAAGTGGAATCGGCCCATATTGAGCCCATGGTGAGCAATTTTGGGCCCTTTGAAGGCCCAAAAGGCCTTAAAAATGGGCCAATTTGGGACCACAAATGGCTCAAAAATGGCCCACAACCATGGTTTTCCACAGGTGATCCCGGTTCGATTGTGGTGCCCAAACGGATGACGATAGCTCATTTTGAGCCCCTTTTGAGTTGCTCTCATCCACTTTCTAATGTGTGCCTTTTTTGTCGTTGAAGTGTCCTACACAATGTTCCTTCCCCAACTAGCTCGGTGCCAATATTCAATGTTGGTTCGGATCACCAAGCTGGTGGAACCAGTCTTGGTTTTATAACCCTCTTTAGTGTCTACGGTGGACCTAATAGTTTTGGCAAGCAGGCAACAATGAGCAAGCGACCAAGCACGCACCAAATGGGGGGAAATCACAACTCCGTTGTGGTGCCTCCAATTTCAACAAAATTTTGGTGGATGGTACCCATGGGGGTGAGGGACAATCACACAAAGTATGAGCTAGAAACTCAATGGTGGCGGCTGGAACGGGCATCGCAAGTGCAGGACCTCACTTTCCCATGCGGGCAGCACAAGCACCAAGAGTATTGCCGGAGTAGCCAGCGTATAGGCAGATCCAATCTGGCCCTTAAATCGCACCCTCCCAGTGGGTGTTGCGAAGGGTGGTGCTGTGGCACGGGACCATAACTCCGAAGACGACGAATGATGCTGCCCACTCAGTGACCACACTGTACTCCGAACGCCTGAGGCTCCCTCCGCCTCCACCTACAAGGTCCCCACGGTACTGCCGTACATATGGTACCAAAAATCAATGCCGTAGTACCACCCCGGCTTGGAGGTGAGGTACGCCACGTTGTGCGGAGAATTGGAGGGACTGGCCTCTGTGAAGACGTATGAGCCCCCATTTGGACCGTTGGAAGGTCCGGTTCCTCCGGACCGTGTTCGACCATCATTCCCCTAGAAATCCCCACCAGCGGTCTGCCGGACATCGCACCAGAACACATTCGACCTACTTGACGGCAAGTCATAGACCAGCCCATCACAATTCGTGTCAGCACCGGAAGCATCATCTCGTGCAGCGTTGGTCGCTCCAGCAGGGCATGCAACATGCTTATGACCAAACACCTTCTCATTGGCGGCACAGAGTGCTGCTCCTCCCCCTGCTCCTGTCCGCACTCGGATCAAGGGCAGGATCAGGATAGTCCATAGGCAAACAAGGCGGCCGCAAAGCCACATGACACAGTAAATGTTGCAAAACTCGTAAAGGTAAAAGACCCTATACACAACAAAGGTGGCGTGTCCCAAGGAGACCGAGAAGAAACAACGGTCCAGCATGTGAGCTAGACAGTCATCTCAAAGTCTGCAATTTAGGGCCAACATTGGCCTTTTTTGCCCGAAAAGTGCCCCAAAATCTGCTGGAAACGGCCAAATGAAGGGAAGTAGTGCCTACTCTACACATGCAGCATGACTTCCCCGTGCCAAAGGCTGCTCTAGGGCCGTCTACCTCCCCAATACGTTCGCCAACTGCCCCCAAAAAGCCCCCAAAAGCTCCATAATTGGTGCACATGGGCTTCCCATGGGCCAAAACCAAAAATAGACCAGTTCTTGGGCTGTGTGGCTCAAAACGCAATTCGAGCACACCTAATGCACCCGCAACCCCCCACTTTTGGTCGTTTCCACCCCTCAAAATTGCCCTAACCCACGTCTAGACCCCGTACCTAGGCCCAGTGGGTGGCGGCAAGTTGCAAGAGGAAGCCCAAAGAGGTGGGTGCCAAAAAGTGTCAAAAAGGTCCACCCGATCCAAAAAAATGACTTTATTCAACAATGATCTTCCACCATATGAAATGCCAAAACAACTGTTTTTGGCACGTTCCTACCTCATGGTGGTCAGTTTTGGCCCTCCTAAAATGCCAAAATGCCTTGACATTGGAATGTTTGCCGATGAAATATGGGTCAAAGGTGTGTCAAAAAAGTGTTTTTCCAAAAAGGGATCCTACACCGTTTGGGGTGCCTAAACAACTTACATGAGCGCATTTTGAGCCCATTGCAAGCCATTTCGGCCACTCCAAAGTAACAACATGCCTTGAAAATGGGTTGTTTTGCAACCAAAAATGGTTCAAAAATGTATTTTTGGAAAACTGATTGTAGAGCATTTGAGGTGCACAAAAAAGGGAAAGCAGTCCTTTTTGAGACCATTGCAAGCGATTTTGGCCACTCCAAAGTCACAAAATGCCTTGAAAATGGGTTGTTTTGGGATCAAAAGCAGCCAAAAATGGATGAACAAAGTGTTTTTCCAAAGATGCTTTTGCACCATTTGGGGTGCACACACAAGTGGAATCGGCCCATATTGAGCCCATGGTGAGCAATTTTGGGCCCTTTGAAGGCCCAAAAGGCCTTAAAAATGGGCCAATTTGGGACCACAAATGGCTCAAAAATGGCCCACAACCATGGTTTTCCAAACATGATCCCGGTTCGATTGTGGTGCCCAAACGGATGACAATAGCTCATTTTGAGCCCCTTTTGAGTTGCTCTCATCCACTTTCTAATGTGTGCCTTTTTTGTCGTTGAAGTGTCCTAGACAATGTTCCTTCCCCAACTAGCTCGGTGCCAATATTCAATGTTGGTTCGGATCACCAAGCTGGTGGAACCAGTCTTGGTTTTATAACCCTCTTTAGTGTCTACGGTGGACCTAATAGTTTTGGCAAGCAGGCAACAATGAGCAAGCAACCAAGCACGCACCAAATGGGGGGAAATCACAACTCCGTTGTGGTGCCTCCAATTTCAACAAAATTTTGGTGGATGGTACCCATGGGGGTGAGGGACAATCACACAAAGGATGAGCTAGAAACTCAATGGTGGTGCCTGGAACGGGCATCGCAAGTGCAGGACCTCACTTTCCCATGCGGGCAGCACAAGCACCAAGAGTATTGCCGGAACAGCCAGCGTATAGGCAGATCCAGTCTGGCCCTTAAATGGCACCCTCCCAGTGGGTGTTGCGAAGGGTGGTGCTGTGGCACGGGACCATAACTCCGAAGACGACGAATGATGCTGCCCACTCAGTGACCACACGGTACTCCAAACGCTTGAGGCTCCCTCCGCCTCCATCTACAACGTCCCCACGGTACTGCCGTACATATGGTACCAGAAATCAATGCCGTAGTACCACCCCGGCTTGGAGGTGAGGTACGCCACGTTGTGTGGAGAATTGGAGGGACTGGCCTCTGTGAAGACGTATGAGCCCCCATTTGGACCGTTGGAAGGTCCGGTTCCTCCGGACCGTGTTCGACCATCATTCCCCTAGAAATCCCCACTTGCGGTCTCCCGGACATCGCACCAGAACACATTCGACCCACTTGACGGGAAGTCACACACCAGCCCATCACAATTCGTGTCAGCACCGGAAGCATCATCTCGTGCAGCGTTGGTCGCTCCAGCAGGGCATGCAACATGCTTATGACCAGACACCTTCTCATTGGTGTCACAGAGTGCGGCTCCTCCCCCTGCTCCTGTCCCCACTCGGATCAAGGACAGGACCAGGATAGTCCACAGGCAAACAAGGCTGCCGCAAAGCCACATGAGAGAGTAAATGTTGCAAAACTCGTAAAGATAAAAGACCCTATACACAACAAAGGTGGCGTGTCCCAAGGGGACCCAGGGAAAACAACGGTCCAGCATGTGAGCCCGAAAATCTGCTGAAAACGGGCAATTGAAGGTAGGTAGTGCCTACTCTACACATGCAGCATGACTTCCCCGTGCCAAAGGCTGCTCTAGGGCCGTCTACCTCCCCAATATATTTGCCAACTGCCCCCAAAAAGCCCCCAAAAGCTCCATAATTGGTGCACATGGGCTTCCCATGGGCCAAAACCAAAAATAGACCACATCTTGGGCTGTGTGGCTCAAAACGCAATTGGAGCACACCTAATGCACCCGCAACCCCCCACTTTTGGTCGTTTCCACCCCTCAAAATTGCCCTAACCCACGTCTAGACCCGGTACCTAGGCCCAGTGGGTGGCGGCAAGTTGCAAGAGGAAGCCCAAAGAGGTGGGTGCCAAAAAATGTCAAAAAGGTCTGCCCGATGCAAAAAAATGACTTTTTTCAACAATGATCTTCCACCATATGAAATGCCAAAACAATTGTTTTTGGCACGTTCCTACCTCATGGTGGTCTGTTTTGGCCCTCCTAAAATGCCAAAATGCCTGGAAATTGGAATGTTTGGCGATCAAATATGGGTCAAAGGTGTGTCAAAAAAGTGATTTTCCAAAAAGGGGTCCTAAACCGTTTGGGGTGCCTAAACAACTTACATGAACGCATTTTGAGCCCATTGCAAGCCATTTCGGCCACTCCAAAGTAACAACATGCCTTGAAAATGGGTTGTTTTGCAACCAAAAATGGGTCAAAAATGTATTTTTCGAAAACTGATTGTAGAGCATTTGAGGTGCACAAAAAAGGGAAAGCAGTCCTTTTTGAGACCATGGCAAGCGATTTTGGCCACTCCAAAGTCACAAAATGCCTTGAAAATGGGTTGTTTTGCGATCAAAAGCAGCCAAAATGGATGAACAATCTGTTTTTCCAAAGCTGCTTTTGCACCATTTGGGGTGCACACACAAGTGGAATCGGCCCATATTGAGCCCATGGTGAGTAATTTTGGGCCCTTTGAAGGCCCAAAAGGCCTTAAAAATGGGCCAATTTGGGACCACAAATGGCTCAAAAATGGCCAACAACCATGCTTTACCAAAGATGATCCCGGTTCGATTGCGGTGCCCAAACAGATGACGATAGCTCATTTTGAGCCCCTTTTGAGTTGCTCTCATCCACTTTCCAATGTGTGCCTTTTTTGTCCTTGAAGTGTCCTAGACAATGTTCCTTCCCCAACTAGCTCGGTCCCAATATTCAATGTTGGTTCCGATCACCAAGCTGGTGGAACTAGTCTTGGTTTTATAACCCTCTTTAGTGTCTACGGTGGACCTCATAGTTTTGGCAAGCAGGCAACAATGAGCAAGCAACCAAGCACACGCCAAATGGGGAGAAATCACAACTCCGTTGTGGTGCCTCCAATTTCAGCAAAATTTTGGTGGATGGTACCTATGGGTGTGGGGGACAATCACACAAAGTATGAGCTAGAAACTCAATGGTGGCGGCCAGAGCGGGCAAGGTAAGTGCAGGACCTCCATCTCAAAATGTGCAATTTAGGGCCAACGTTGGGCTTTTTTGCCCGAAAGTGCCCCAAAATCTGCTGAAAAGGGCCAAATGAAGGGAGGTAGTGCCTACTCTACACATGCAGCATGACTTCCCCGTGCCAAAGGCTGCTCTAGGGCCGTCTACCTCCCCAATACGTTCGCCAACTGCCCCCAAAAAGCCCGCAGAGGCTCCGGAATAGGTGCACATTGGCTGCCCATGGGCCAAACCCAAAAATAGACCAGTTCTTGGGCTGTGTGGCTCAAAACGCAATTCCAGCACACCTAATGCACCCGCAACCCCCCACTTTTGGTCGTTTCCACCCCTCAAAATTGCCCTAACCCACGTCTAGACCCCGTACCTAGGCCCAGTGGGTGGCGGCAAGTTGCAAGAGGGAGCCCAAAGAGGTGGGTACCAAAAAATGTCAAAAAGGTCCACCCGATCCAAAAAAATGACTTTATTCAACAATGATCTTCCACCATATGAAATGCCAAAACAACTGTTTTTGGCGCGTTCCTACCTCATGGTGGTCAGTTTTGGCCCTCCTAAAATGCCAAAATGCCTTGACATTGGAATGTTTGGCGATCAGGTATGGGTCAAAGGTGTGTCAAAAATGTGATTTTCCGAAAAGGGATCCTAAACCGTTTGGGGTGCCTAAACAACTAAAACGAGCCCATTTTGAGCCCATTGCAAGCCATTTAGGCCACTTCTAAGTAACAACATGCCTTGAAAATGGGTTGTTTTGCAACCAAAAATGGTTCAAAAATGTATTTTTCGAAAACTGATTGTAGAGCATTTGAGGTGCACAAAAAAGGGAAACCAGTCCTTTTTGAGACCACTGCAAGCGATTTTGGCCACTCCAAAGTCACAAAATGCCTTGAAAATGGGTTGTTTTGGGATCAAAAGCAGCCAAAAATGGATGAACAAAGTGTTTTTCCAAATATGCTTTTGCAGCATTGGGGTGCACACACAAGTGGAATCGGCCCATATTGAGCCCATGGTGAGCAATTTTGGGCCCTTTGAAGGTCGAAAAGGCCTTAAAAATGGGCCAATTTGGGACCACAAATGGCTCAAAAATGGCCCACAACCATGGTTTTCCAAAGATGCTAGTTGTTCACTTGTGATGCCCAAACAGATGACGATAGCTCATTTTGAGCCCCTTTTGAGTTGCTCTCACCCACGTTCCAATGCGTACCCCATTGGACGTTGAAAGGACCCAGATGATGTTCTTTCCCCCCACCAATTGGTTCCAATATTCAATGTTGGTTTGGATCACCAAGCTGGTGGAACACTCTCGGTTTCATAACCCTCTGTAGTGTCTAGCGTGGACCTAACAAGTTTGGCCAGCAACTAGTGAATAGCAAGCAAGCAAAAAGCCAGCCATAGTGAGCAAGCACACACCCAAGGGGGGAAAATGATAGCTCAGTCGCAATGCTTCGCATTTGGACAAACTTTTGGTGCTTGACCCTTATGGTGAACCTAGTGGAGGCGGCACTTGAAAGAATCATCGGGAAGAGCCTATACGTGATGACAAAGGGGTACATCGAGAGCATCACTCCGGTCCGCCAGCTTCCTCATGGCCACTTCCCTACACTGTCGCTCCCTGCCGATGGTGTCGCCCTCTATGCTCTTTAGTGCCGAGCCGGGATCGCGCCGTATAATTGGGGTTTGTGGGCTGTCCACGCACACCATGTGCTACGCCACCAGCCACCACCCACCACTTCACGCCTCCATAATACGCCTTCAAAAGCAAGGTGCCTTGTGGAGTCGTTGGATGTCGCCGGAAGCCCACAGGCGAGAAGTGTGTTGGTTGTGGTGTATGTGTCCTTTGCCGTGAACATATTGGCTGGGAGCATAGCAAACACAGCGAGGAGGACGTAGGCAAAGATCTGGGCAACGTTGAAGCCGGCGATGCGAGTTTGGTGCCTCCGCTACAACACATGCTAACTTGCTTGAATCTGGCGCCTGGGAACACCGTGTACACCAGTCATTATGAAGCAACACCAGCACCGCACGTCATTGATCTAGACACCACTCACCGGCTAGAGGATTGCACACTTGTGGGGCACGTACATGAGAGCGATTGGTTGCAATGGCCAAGACCGGAGCATCATTGTTTGCGGGTGACGACCCCGGCACCTTGTTGGTCTTCATGAATGGGCGCTTGGATGGATTTGGCGTGGGTACCGAGGACAAAGCGATGTTTTGATGTACCGGTTGGACATGGCGCCACCAAAGCCAAGACGAGTCAACCTGAGCTTGTTGGCGGCCAGAGCAATCGTTTGTGACACCAAGGTGGTACACGAACAAGCTTTTTGGTACGCATGCGAGCCGGTAGTCCACCTCTTGCCGTGGGTTCGGAGGCAGTCAACTGGACGGGCAAATGCAATCTGTGGGTTAGTTTGGGTGGGAGGTGTCACAAGGAGCTATGGTGAAACTAGGATGGTATTCATGCCACGTTCTACACGTAGAGGGTGATGGTCATGGAGTGCAAGAACCACCCTTCGTGTAAAAGAAACCCCCCCTCCTCCAAGGCGGTGGCAACGTTAGGCAAAAGTTTGTCTCTCCCCGTCAACAACTCCCTTCCAGCACATTCTCCCTGCAACTGCAGCATGTTATACGTGGAGAGGCTCATGTTGAGCACCATGTGCAAAATTTGCACCACCTCCTCCGACACATGGCCGTCCTCAATCTCGCACATTTTGCTAGGTTTGATCATGATTGAGTTGTTCTTGCTGCGCACTACAATGTCCGCATCCACGAGCACCGTGCGCACAACGAGTTGAAGAAATTTGCATCTTTGGCGCCGTGCATCGGCCTCAAGCTCCGAATAGGGTGTCACATGATGGACGTTGCCTACGAAAAGTGCGACCGCCTTTTGCATTGTGTATAATCAGAACCCTACCAACAAATGGGTAGGCGAGATGGGCACAAGAAGTATACAGGAAGTATACACGAAGTATCTAGGAACCCCCCTTTCTACACACAAACACCCCCCCTTTGCTGCCCAAGAACAACCGCAGGAACCCATTTCCTGGACCCGCCTACACAGGAACACCCCCCCTTCCTATACCACAATCACCTTCTTGGACCCCTTCCTAGACCGCTTCCTATCCGGTGTGGCATGAGAGACTTGGCACACAAAAGAGCACAACAGAAAACATCTCAGCACATTGGTCAACTCCGCAAACACACGGATGCCAATCGCTTCGGTCTGTTGCAATGGGGCACCAATGGTCAGTGCGCACCCCTCCCATCCACCCAATTTCAGTCACAAAGATAATAGTAAACAGCAATAACGATCACACCATTTTGGTTCGTGCACGCACTGACCGCCATCATGCATGCATGCAAAGGTGCAGATCTCGGTGGTGTCTGCAAAGGGTAGGCTATGTGGAGCCACCCACTCGTGACACCACCTTACACACCCCGTGGTTCCTCTTGGTGTATAGCGAGAGCACCACCTTCAAAACGCTAAAGAGTGTGACAAGGGTGACGGGTTTTAATGCTGGCATGCGGTTGGAGGTCCAAAATGAAGTTGAGAGGTGGCTGGAGAAAAACCGCAAACGGCAAGAACGGGGCCAACTGGGTGGGCGGTTGCACATCAAGAAGGAGCTTGGCACAGAGCAAAGCACCCAACTAACGCAACCATGTGAGCGAGGGGAGCGCGTTCCCGCGAAGCGGGCACCCGCGCAGAAGCGTACGGGAGCAGCGGCCCTAGATGTGGAGTCCCCTAGGAAGCGCCGTGTACAAGATGACCCCATTCGTGGTGATTGGGATGTGTGGGATGCAACTCCCTTGGTTTCTCAATTGGCACCTGGGTTGAGGGATGTGATGCGGTCAACAATGACAGACGTTGTACCGGATGTTGTTGAGAAGTCCATGGCCTTGGGCAGCAAGACGCGGGAAGAGCGGGCCGTGGAACAAGCGAGCAAGAGAGAGCGCGAAGCAAAGGAGCTCATCCTGCAGTAGGAGGCAACTATTAGTGGAATGCTAGCACAAGTGGGTGAATTGCGAGCACAATTGAAAGGCACAGAGGAAGAAAGCAAGCAAGTAGTTGCAAACAAGGTGCGCGCAGAGGCTCTTCTGCAAGAGAAGGCGGCGGAGTGTGATTGGGCATTCAGCATCCGCAACCGGCGCCAAATGAGCAGCATCACCGGCACTGGAGATCGGCCGTGGTAAGCCCGGAGGACACTTGAACATAGAGTTGCGTCCCGTTGGCTGTAGTGCAAGTGTGCTGTGACCGTACCACTCCCTAGAGTAACACGCATGCACATGTACCTATTTGTGTGCGATTGTGGTAATGGCATTGCGCCGCGGTTCACAAAGAAACACTTTATTGTTGGTTTTGCCCCTAGTGCTTGCGGGTGCGCATCGTGTCACGCTGCTTGCCTTGGACTGGGCAATAAGTCACAAGTAGTCTTCAACCACATACTACTTCCCAAGTCCCGCATGCCCCTTCGGAAGAGCCGCCATGCCATTTGTGCAAGCCAGTGGCAAACACAGCATCAGAGGGACAACCGACTTGCCGTGACGCACACTCAGAGTGCACACCCGGTGCAAGAAATTGCCCCCATGCGTGGCCACAGCATTATGCATGTCACTGATATATCTTCCTCTTTATTCCTATGGAATACACGAACCAAGCGTTCAAAAGGCATGTCAAAAACTCGATGCGCGGTTGGTGCCTTGGGGAACGCTTTCCTTGCGGCGCCTGCGGTGCGCCCTGCGGCGCGACTTGCGCCGCGCAGGTTGGGCAACTGTACCAGAATAGAGGCGGAATAGTGCCGCATGCATACACACATTTGTTACAGACCGTTTCCCCCCCTACACCGCTTTTTCCTGCTAATTGATTGTACATTCCCCCTTTTGGGCCTCTATCTTTCACACCTGGTGCATTTGATTCCGTATGATATGGATCTGTGATGGGCACTCTTTCATTCGAGGCCGTGGAGAGCATATGTTTGCCCAATTGTACAATTAGGCTGTGTGCCGCGAGCCGTGCACCAAGTTGGGGATGAACAGGGAGGAGCGCATCCTACAACTCCGTTGGACGGTGCATGTTGTGGTTCACACCCAGCATTTCATCAACAAGCACAATGTCAAGTGCAAGCCGTATGGTCCATGGGGTCATTTTCTTGGACACTGTACACTAAAGCTAACTACCCTTCCCCTGCGGCGCGCCCGCGGCGCACCCGCGGCGCGCCTGCGGCGTGCAAGAAGCGTTCCCTTGGGCGGCCACACATCACCTGTCTCGGAATGAGACATGTGGCGCACACCAACGCGTTGAACGTCGGTTTGCAATTGTATGAGGCGCGACAAGGCTGTGGTGAGGCCGTTGTGAAGCGGCACAAGCGTGTTCAATGACGTTGAGACCGACAATATGATGGGACAATAAGATTCAATGTGCACAAACCGGCGTTGCATGTTTTGTATACGGAGGCAGGGTCATAGGAAGGGTCTAGGAAGGGGTGCTCCTAGCTAGGAAGGGTCATAGGAAGGGTCTAGGAAGGGGAGGTTCCTGCCTAGGAACCCCCCCCCGAAGCACCGCTCTATCCGCCCACACCCCTTGCCCCAAAGCACCGCTCTGGGTTTTCTACTCCTACTCCTTATGATGGCATCCACGCACTTTGAGCACAAACACAACACTTTGAATGGGCCTACCTTGGAGGAGGTTGGGCGCCGCATTGGTGTTCTCCAATTTTGGGACGTTTTTGGAAATGCCGTTTTGGCCAAGAACCCCCTAAGGAACCAGGAATGGGGGTTCCTGGCAGGGGGTGCGGGCGGATAGAGCGGTGCTTTGGGGCAAGGGGTGTGGGCGGATAGAGCAAGGCTTTTGGGGAGGCGGTGTGGGCGAATACAGCGGGGCTTTGGGTCAACCTAGGAAGAGGGGGGGTTCCTAGACCATCCTTCCTTGGTAGCACCCCATACTAAAGTGGGAAAGTATTTTAATTGTTGTATTTTGAGGACACATTCTGCAAGAATAAAAACCGCAAACCAACATTATTTTTGACGCTTTGTATCCTCAGTACACAAAAAATTCCGCAAAATGCGCAAAAACCGGGGCTTTTTTTTAGGGGAGGGTGTGCAAAACCCACACATGAAATTGGAGTGCAGCATCTCACCTTCATAGCTGGCCAAATTGGTTCACACACACAATATTCTGCCTGCATTGAGTGGTATCACAATAATCAAACCTAGAGTGGTGTGACTTTTTCCCACAAATTGGGATGTGCCACTGTGCATCAAGAGCAACTGAATTGCCCCATACTAAGGATGATGATAAATTAGCCATCATTTTTGCCATTTCAGCAGCCCAGTGACCATCACTACATAGGCGCACATGTGGATGGAGATCGCTTACCCTAATGCTAACCTTGAGCTGAGACCCAAAGCCCGTTCTCTACATAAGAGGTGTGGTTTGTATGTGGGGTATGCCTGACATGTTTCCCAACAACATACTCTTGACACTCCTCTGCTTCTGTGAACACTGAATTGCCTCAGCAACAAGTTCACCCAGAGCGGGAGTTGTAAACCTCATGATCAACGAGGCATTCTTTTTTTTTAACAACAGCCAATTAGAGTGCAGGCAAAATGGCACATCCTGCATACTGCAGATGGGCCAGCGCATTTTTTGCAGGAAGTGGATGTACCAGAAGATTTTCAACAATGCTGAATTTTACCAACAAATACTGGTGCAAGTAGTTTCTTCCTGTGTGAGTTATGCGCCCACGAGTAAATTTTAAGCTATTTTTTTGCTGTCGCAAATGAATTGGAAAAAAGAAGAATCTTTTGGGCCTCTGCAAAAAGTAGCGGCTGGTACAAATCTGCACATGGTCTCCACGTGAAGTGGATGAGCAGTGCAGAAACGTGGCTTGATGGATTCAACCGGACCATGGTTCGGCGGACATACCGGGTCGGCGGACAAGCAGCTGGCCAGCCGACTGTCCGGTTTATTACGGCAAACCCCCCTACCAACCACCCCTGTCCACCCCAACAGGGGTATGCATAGTCTATGTAGGTCTGAGGTCGGGTGGGTGGGTCTCAGGCCAGGTAGGTAGGTTCTTATATTTTCAAAGACAAAAAATTTTCAGGCACTCTCCCAGGTAAGGCATCCCAGCCTTAGCCTTGAAGTGGAAGTGTTGCTGCCTATGGTTATCAGTTTTGTTGTTGCTGTCTTCTTCATCGCTGCTTGTTGTGGATCGCTACGGTTTCTTGCCGTATGGGCAATTTTTCTAGATCCAAAAGACCCTAAAACTCCGCAAGGGTATCAAGTTTTGTACTCCAACATCCATACCAAACAAGACTGGGCCTTGCACTGCTGTTTTCTCCTTGATGCAGGGTGGCTTTGTTTCTAACTGGTGCTGTGTTCTTAATGAGTGCTGCCAGGGACATTGTCACGGTCACAGCGTGTTGCTGTTCCAGTTGGCAATTGATATCGCTGCTGCTTCAACTGCTACTGGGCTTGGTACTGCCACTGCTACTGTCTGTAGTGGCAGTATCCTCTGGGTTGCTGCTGCTGCTGGTTTTGCAGAAAGAGTACTGCTGCTGCTGGTGCTACTGCTACTGCTACTGCCGTATTGTCTCCCACTGCTCATGCTTCTCGTTCCCTTTCACCCAACTTTGAGACGTGAGCACCACAACCACAAAAAAACTTTTTCATGGTGCCTGCATACATACAACAAACTTGGAACAGCCCAACAACAGGTGACACTGGACAGTGACAGAAATGCGGGCAATTCTCTGAATGGTGTACCCAGCAACCCCTGAATGAACCAAAGATGGAGGGGGGGGGTCTCAAGGTCGCAGACCTACCTACCTGGCCGGAGACCTACCTACGTGACCCCAACCTCTGTTGCAAATACTTTGTTTCTGGTAAACGCACCCTGAACCCAAGGTGAACACTACACTGCTCTGTGATCTCTTTCAGCGATGAGACACTCACTACTATTACGCATGGGGAACCTAATAGTGAAATTCAGACCAGCCTGTGGTGTGTTTCGGTGTGAGTGTGAGAGGGGGGGTCAATGAAGGCTGGTTGGTTACCGTGCAATACAACCCGTGTCCATTGGTGTGCCTTTTGTACGACTTGCTTGACCTGCTTGTGAGGCAAATTTATCAGAGCACTTCAAACAAAGCGACACTTTGCAGACCCACACACACACCCAACAATCACAAACCATTCGTGTTGAACGACTTGCTCTAGAGTGTATCGCTGATTGGGATCCACCACAAGCAAATGGCGGATCAGGTCTTTTGCACCAGGCCCGAAGAATGACTGTGAAGAACGAGGAAAACACTAGCAAAATGCATAACATTACGTTATGAGACAGCATGATGATAAATGACTTTTGCAGGCTGCACACAAAGGTTGTCACGTGAGTGCCCAAGGAGAGCACATAAGAATGGCGGAAGGAAGTTTGCTTGCACGACTTTGTGAGTGCAATGGGTTGCAAACAAATGACTGTGCTGTGGTTGTTGCCGGGACCGTAGATGTGCTGCCAGGTCTGTTTGGAGGGTACCTTCATTTCATATTGAGCAGTTTTGATCTTCTGAAACACTGTGGAGGCTTCTGTGTCTCTGAACGGCAATGAACCCGCCAACATCACGTACAGGATGACACCACATGACCAAATATCAGCAGTGAACCTGAGGGAATCACAGAGGGCAAGGCGGACACTTGTATGGGAGGATGCACACAGCATGTGGTTTTTTTTGACCTGTCCGTGGGGCAGCTTGCTGTTGAGGACAATCACAGGAAACACACGCAATGCACCAATCAAATCGGGACTTACAAAAGAATATTGCTCACCGCAGGGCATCGATTCACATACCCGTTGTAGCCTTGATCACGCAACACTTCCGGGGCAACATATTCTGGGGTTCCGCACATCGTGTGCAACTGCATTCCAGGTTGCACGTGTCCAGAGCCTAAACACCAAATGCACAATATGCCTGCAATCCAATGCATACTCAAAATGAAGTTCCAGCCTCTGTGCATAATCCTGCTCTGACCCACGCATAACAAATATGTCGAGCTCTTTCTGCCACCTTTCGGACCCTCGAGGCCGTTGTCAAAGCATCAGTTGCCACATAATACCGCTGCAGGTTATTTCGCTTGGTGCCCAATCTGCTGCGCTCTGCACCATAGTTGCGGAATTTTATTGAATACAGGGGCCTACTTCGCTGCTTCCAAATATACCATTTTCACTTTTACAGCTTTGGGTTCTGGGTAACCTCCAGAGCTCTGATTCAGGGTCCCGCCAATTTAGGGTTTTCACCTTGTACCTTTACTTTTCATCTACCTTTTATGCAGATGCCACCCTCTCCCCAGGAAATTCCACACACCCACACCCATGACACCCGTACCACATCTTGTGCTGTTTGTTTTCACTAGTATCAATAAAACCAAAAATTGAAATATCAAAACTTATCGCAAACAACAGATAACAGCGATCAAAAAGGCACTAACGAGAAACGACGAAGAAATTGATTAGCTTTTTGCATGTTGCACCAAACAAAATGCTGATGCAAAGATTCCCCAAGGGCCAGAAATACCCAACACAGCCGGCAATAAGGGACCCGAAAACGTTCCCAAGGAAAACTTGGAAAATAGGGGAAATGTGGGAAAATTGGAGAAAATGGGGAAAAGATGGGGGAAATAGGGGAAACTGGGGAAAAGAGTTTGGTAAATGGGGGAAAATGGGAAAAAACAAAAAAAAATTGGGGAAAGATATTGGAAAAAGTCATCCCCAATTTCCCCCATTTCCCCCCATTTTTACTCCGGCCATCGCCCAGGAAACCCACCCCCTGTGTCCCATCAGCACTGAAAACCGCCATTTTCCACGTCTTTTTTTGGTGGTTTATCACCATTTTCCCCCTTCACATTTTCACCCACTTCCCCCCATTTCCCCATATTTTCCCCATATTGCGGAACAGTGTCCTAGCAAGGTCCTGGTAGTGGAGATTTCTCTGCCTTGCTTCCCCTCAAGGGTCCGTCGGGCCTAGGCCCGGCTGCTAGGGGGTGGTCCACTCCCTGGCAGCCGGGCCTAGGTCAACGGAGCCAAAGCGCCCCGTCCGCAGTGGGGGGAAAGAGGCATCCGTGACAAGCAGCCCAGCAATCCAGGAAAAGTGGTGTAGATGTTCGAGCACCCCACAAATTGAGTGCCGTGTTTGAGCACGTGTCACAACACAAAGGTGCAGAAAACTTTAGCTCGGCGATGGCCCCGAGGAAAAATGAGCGAGATTGGTCCATTAGGGGGGCTGAGACCTAATCAACGACATCAACCACAGTGCAATGACAGACAAAGGCAGATGCGGAATGAAGGCGCTATTAAGGCAATGCACTCCACAATCTCAAAAGAACGCATTTGTTCATCCAGATTAGATCTGGTTGAACCTCAAGGGGAATACTGCTGCCGACAGGCAACACCTGACTACAGTCACTCTACCCTGACGCAAAACATATGTGTGTATGGCCCGATGGTTGGGAGGTGCACGAGGTACACAAAATTGCACCTCCAAGCCGCTCCGCTTCGTGCATACAAAGCCACACCAATGTAAAACCACATCAATGTGCTATTCATGGCTGCAACATGATCATCTAACCTTCACGCTGGGAAATCCATACCGGGTGCACATCAAAATTCAAATCCAGCCTATCTTGTGTATCCCAATTTCTACCATACTCTCAAGGATGTAATCCCCCTCCCCCGGCCATGTGAGGCTGTGTTGCTTTGATAAAACTGTGTGCACCACGTATTTACCCTCCAGTTGTCAACCTTTTTTTGCTTCAAAGGAAGCCAAGTGCAGGATTGGATTGTTCTTGTATGGACCAAGGTGGCACTTTGTGTGCGTCCTGGGCATCTCTCCACATAAACCTACCATTCCAACATGCACGGATCCTACTACATCCTCGTGCCGCGTTAAACCCAATCTACATGCGTGTTGCATGGCCAGTGGGCACATACCACTGTGAGGTTGAAGGTTGGAAAGCCCAAAATCTGAGATCTTTAAGACGCCCTTGTCATCAAGCAGTAGATTTTCAGGCTTCAAATCTCGATGGGCAACATCGTGAATGTGGCAATAGTAAGTGCCCAAGACAAGTTGCTGAAAATAGTCCCTGTGTGGCGGGATGAGGAAAAAATTCAGCAGGTCAAGTGGACACTTGTGCATGACCACTTCCAAGTTGTCAGCATGGCAATGTGTTCCAATTGGGGTTGTGCAGTGGTAACAGAAAATTGGTTGTTGTGAAACCTATAAAACAGTACCTGATGATCACCCCAATACAAAGGATTTTCTTACTGTGATGGTGTCAAATGCAATCGCAAAGGCAACGAGCAGAAGCTCAACAGTCAAAAATACATAATCTGAATGTGACAGTCAAGCAAACCCCTTGGGCACTTACCCAAACGTAGGAGGTCTATCCATCTGACGCGGCAGAAAAGTGCTGTTTTGCCTGTTGCTACAGATTTCTTTTCCAAAAACAGCGGATGAAAATTGTGGGCAGTTTTTCAATCTTCTTTTGCCATTTGTCAAAAACTTTTTTCACCCATTGATGAGTGTTACAAATCTCCAATTTACTCCTTTGTTTTAAAAAAAAGATCTTGAGGGACTTGAAAAAATCTTGTTTTGCTGAATGTGTGCTTCCACAATGAACCATTTCCAAAGTGCCGCATAGTTGTAAATTTTGAAGAACGGTACAAACATCCAAATTAGCACTAGGTTGCATAAAGGTCCCTCAATAAATCTTGTTTCATCAAGCTTTTTTTTGTGTGATTGCAAACATTTTTCCACAAATTTCATTTGTGGGCGCCGGTTTTACCCGTGGTGTCCAAAAACCATTTTTTCTTGACTTTTTTGCGCCTATTGCTGCTGCTGGCTGCCGCAGCAAAAATCCGTTGCTCACCCCGGAGCCCAGTGAAGGGTTGTCGAACCTCCACTCGGAAACTAGCTTGGTAATCAAGACTTACGACTACGATCGAGCTACAGCCTGGTCTTACTCAATGCATGGCAAATTGCCATGGAAGAAGAACGGCCCGCATTGGAGACGCCCGTTGCTACACTGGCGATGGTCCTGCACGTTTGTGATAAAAACGCCTCATTTTCACCTCAAAATGGATGACTGCATAGCACCACAGCGTAAGAGATGCCTCATTGAACACCCAATTGCAATTATTTTGAGAGCCCAATTGCCCTGGAAGAAGAACTGCCCCATTGCAGACGCTCGCTTGACATGCCAGCGATCGTCCTAATCTCTAAGGACGATTCTCCTAAAAATCGGCCAAAAACGGCCACACAAAACTTGTTGAGGGATGCACATTTGCTCTGCGGTCATTTTGAGCGACTTGGATGCCGATTTCGAGCCAAGGTGTAAAAAAAAAAGGCACCTTCTAACCCCGTTTTGCTGCTTTTGCAGCTGCTTGTTGCTACTGCTGCTAAAATGTGTTGCTCACCCTTAGACCCTAAGTAGGGTTGTAAAACCTCGACAGGGTAAACCCAGCTCGGTAATCAAGACTTACAATTGGGACTGAGTTGATAATCACCTCAAAATCAGCCACCACATGGCACCACCCGGGCGAGGGCCCAAGCCACCACAGAAGGAATGGATGAATGAATGGCACCGCGTAAGAGTCGCCTCATTGAACACCCATTTGCTATCATTTGATAGCCAAACGCCAGGGAAGAAGAACCGCCCTGATTGCCAACGCCTGCTTCACACACTGGCGATCGTCCACAACTTTCAGGATGATTGTCCCCAAAACAGGCTAAAAACGGCCTTTTTTGGACACTAAGTTGGCCAAATGGGTGAGACGGCTCAAAATGGCGTGAAACTTGTTTGCCGGCATGCGCATTTGCTGTGCGGTTGTTTTGAGCTACTTGGATGTTGGTGTCGATGTCGGTGTTCAGAAGAAAACTTTTTCACCACTTGCTGCTATTGCTGCTGCTGCTGCTTGCTACTGCTCAAAGGTGTTGCTCACCCTAGACCCTAAGAAGGGTTGTAAAACGCCCACTGGGAAACCTAAACCTAGACTAAGACCGAGTTGGGTCCTAGTCTGTCACTCATGGAGCAACCTCCAAATGATTGATTCCTCATTCCCAACCGTCACGCATGCTGCTCAAAAGTGGATGAAGTCCTCTTGACTTTTTCACACGCACACACCTTGCCAGATTTTCGGGGAATCGCTTCTTCTCAACGATCTTATCGAACAATTCGCCCCCTGTTACCTAGAAAAGTGTCGACGAAAAAAATGGTGGATGAATCGCGCACACTCTATGGTAACCAAATCAACCACAACAACAACCAGCACAACCAAAGCGATGGACGAAGAAGTAATCATCTCGTCGAACTCTCGTGGTGCCCGAGTATAGCTCAACACAAGTGAAGCGACCGGGGGGGCATAGACGTGACAATCCCGAAATACATGGATTTTCCGGAACGCACAGCAAACTCGTCAAGCAAATGGAGACACACCAATTCCAAAATCAAATAGACATGTTTGGTGGTTTGAAACACTTCGTACAACTGTGTCACATTCGGATGATTCAACTTACGCATGATCGCAATCTCTCTTTTCAATTGTTCCTCCATGCCTTCTTCCAACAATGCTTTTCTTTCTGTACAATAGAGGTGGTGCGTCTGCCGTAGAACGCACACGAGGGCGTGTAGGGCTGCACGAGGACGTCGAATATGCGGAATGAACAAGTTTTGCCAAAGTGAACAAGGGATGAGTGGGCCAAAGGCAAGAGGGGCAAAAGCAGAAAGTTTAGCCTAGGTTAGTTCGGATATGAGCAACATATGTCAAACTTACGACTCAAATTCCACATAACCCTTTAAACGTGGCGTGTCCTCATACACGACACTTTACGCGGTTGCGGTTTGGGGCCCACCGAAAAAGAAATTAAAAGAAGAAAGGCAAATCGCCGTAATCCGTATTCGCTAGACGAAGGGGACACCGCGCAGGTGACCAACACGGAATGGACACACATGACCCTACGTTTTTCTTCTCTGTTTTCTCGTGCCTCAAAACCATGGTGAAAACACGTAGCTCTAAATATTCGGGGCTTTGTTGGTGGAAGGAAATCTTTGAACCCAATTGCGCACGTTGATGTTGGTGGAAGGAAATCTTTGAACCCAAACTGCGCACGTTGAAAGCAGGCAATCGAGATGATTTGCATACCCATGATCTTGATGGCCACCTGCTTTTTGGTTTTAATATGAACGCCCAGCTTCACCTTACTGAAGTGACCTTTCCCTAGAGTCTTCCCAAGTTCGTACTCCCCACCGACCTTCTTGCTAAACCACTTCGTGGGATTCATCATGGAAGCCATCTTTGCTGCAAAATGATGTGGTGGCGTCTGACGGTTTCCCAAACAGAAGAAGGATTGTGCCGCGGTTCTCACCTACTTAAAGTTCGACATGCGAGTGAAATTGAAAAGTTCAGAACAGCAGTACTGTCCCCAAGTAATGGGTGGATTTAGTGCTTTAGGCGCATGCGGTGCAAAGTTCGACATGCGAGTGAAATTGAAAAGTTCAGAACAGCAGTACTGTCCCCAAGTAATGGGTGGATTTAGTGCTTAAGGCGCATGCGGTGCATCTAGTGCTCAAAACGCGTAGGAACCGGCTATTGCATGTGCCTTAAAACAAAGTCAAAAACGAGCGCATATCAGTTCAAAATCTTTTTATTTGATCATTTCATACAACTTTAGAACTTGTGGCCACCATTGGGCCAACATCAAAAAGTCAAACTAGAATGTTGCCGGAGGATTGTGCGCGCGACTCATGAGCGACGCATATCGGCGTGTTCAGGTTTCCGCATCACACATCCCATACGCACAATAGACAGATCCCAAGCAGCGACATGTTGAACTCATTATCACGGAACATTGTTTGTACAATCCACATATATCTGTGCTGTTTTCAAACAGTCCCACGATGACTTTCGAAGACGTGGCTTTGAACACTTACAACCCTATTCTGCTGCCACCTACTGGCAGTCAGAAGATCCGTGGGGCTGCCGCTGTGGCATGGGGTTCCTTCTTGTGGTTCGCCACTGTTATGCTGGTGTCCGGCTTGGTTGCTTTGGGCGTCAAGTCCCTCCGTGGGCCCAGGTTGCAGCCATGTAGCGTCGCGTGCCGACTGCCCTCAGTTGTCGTGGCCACGAGTCGTTATACACGGTCACGGGGCTAACCCACGTTCGTCTCTCGTTCGTTTCAGCGTTGACGAGGCAGCCACGATGCACATCTCCACCATCGGTGCCCGTCCTGCTACCTCTGGCATGATGGCTAACATGCCGACTCGTATGTTACCCTATGGAGTTGCCAGCTTGCGTCGCCGTTCGTGATACCGAACCGCACTGTGCCGCGTACTATCTCAGTTGCCAACAGCGCCGCTTCCGCTGGTGTCGCCGAGGGTGCCATCGAGCGCCGTGCCAGCGCCGTTGTCATGAACAACGTGATGAAGAAGCCTGATCTCTCTGACCCCAAGCTGCGCGCCAAGGTACGTGTTTCCCACTCTGTATGCCGTACCTCCACTGCTGCTTCGGGCTCTTTGCTATGTCCAGCAACCAACTTTCTTCCAGTCGTCTATTCCTTTGTTCCCGTCGTGTCTCACGTCTGTATCGTACTTCTCCTTTTTTTCTGTCCTCAGTTGGCTAAGGGTATGGGACACAACTACTACGGTGAGCCTGCCTGGCCCAACGACTTGCTGTACATGTTCCCCGTGTGCATTGTCGGTATGCGTTGCTTGTATGTCGGCTACTGTCTAACGCTAGTCAGAAAACACTTCCCGCCCAGTCGCTGACCATCCTCACCTCAGGTGCTTTCGCCGCCATTGTCGGTCTGGCCGTTATGGAGCCCACCCCTACTGGTGAGCCTGCCAACCCTTTCGCCACCCCCTTGGAGATCCTGCCTGAGTGGTACTTCTTCCCCACCTTCAACTTGCTGCGCGTCATTCCCAACAAGCTTTTGGGTGTGATGTCCATGGCTGCTGTGCCTCTCGGTTTGATCACCGTTCCTTTCGTCGAGAGCGTCAACAAGTTCCAGAACCCTTTCCGTCGCCCATTGGCGACCTCTGTTTTCTTGGTCGGGACAGGTGTGCCGCAGAAGTTTCAGTTGTTTTGTCGTTGCCACGTTGAATGTAAGGTGCAGCGTTCGTCGGCAGGCGTGCAAGTGCAGGTCGCGACTGTGCCATCCCTACATGCTGACTCTCGCTCAGTGTTCGCCATCTGGATGGGTATCGGAGCCACCATGCCCATCGATGAGGCCATCTCTCTTGGCTTGTGGTAAGCACGACGACGCGACTGCGTTGCCCGCTGCAGCAGCCGTGGTAAGGAAGCTTCAGCGCAGCTGCGCTTGACTCGTGTTCACTAAAAAAGGATTGCTATATTTGTATAATACGGTGAGTGGAGACTATCATCAAATTCCGCCGGCAGATTTTTTTTCCGGGTGGCTACTTCCCCCCGTATCTATTCGAGATTCGTCCCTGGCAACCTGCTGCGGCCCACCAGCCGCTTCACAAGAGAGCAGGGTTTCGGGCTTAGTGCCTCCTACAAGCCAAGCTGAGTAACCTGAAGAATCCGGAGAAGAATTTTTGTTCCACCACTGATTTGTCGCACTGCTCCTGTGTGCTGTTGGGTGACAGGTAACCGGCGGGAATGGATCACGCAAAACAAAAGCTCAGCCATACCTCCCACAAACACAGGCGATTACCAGGTCTGAGGAAATCAAGTTTTAGAAAGATGTGGGTTGGATGCAGAGAGGGTTCCAGGCATTACCATTGTCAGCATCGAGGAAATCTGTTTTAGAAAGAAGTGCTTTTGATTGCAGAGAAGGTTAAAAAACAGGGGACACATCCAACAAGCCAATGCAAAGAAGATAAATGGGCAAAAGAAAACAAGAGGGTACGTGGCGGTGGGGGGTTGGCTGCCCAGGAATTCGTACACAACCTGGTTTCGCATTTTTTTCAGTTCGAAAGCTTTTTTTCTACATTGGTACTGCACAACTACACACGGGACGAAAATCATGTTTTGGGCCTTTTTCTCCTCTTCACTTTTTTCTTTCGGATTGGGTGTGGAGGTGTGAGGATCAACCAACTGCGGAAACAACTCAAAAAAAGAAGTTTATGCAATGTTTGTCGTCAATCTGAGCATGTCATAGCTGGTATGGCTGTTTGTCGTGGAGGGGGGGGGGTTGGTGTAGGGGAGGGGCCACAGCCTGGTTAGGCAGTTTTTCACCGTGGGCAGTTCAAATAGGGAAGGTTTGGACCATTGTTTTTATACATTGTAACCACACAATTTGACCATCCAAGGGCATGCATGGAATATCCTGTTTTCATCCGTTTTTCAATGTATTTGGGTGTTCGGGTATTGGGTCGTTTGGGTGGGTGGGGAGAGTGACCTAGGGATGGACAAGTACATACCGTCTGTAGTTTTTCCCCCTTTGTAGTTTTTGACCCTGGGCGGGTCATAAACTGAAGGTGTTGAATTCTTTTTTATATTGTTACCACACATCTTGACCATGCAAAGTGTGTAAATTGTGTTACGGGCTGTAGTTGTGTGTTTGTTGATCTTAGTAGTTTCCAAAACAAAAGGGCCGTTGCAAAAATAACTGGTTTTGCGGGTCAATGGTGTTGAAAATCACTGGTTTGAACATTCTTCGCTCTTAGTACGCACAATTTTGCGACATGGGATAGGGGCCATACTAGTCGCCAGGAGAGAGTATATAGTTCATCTAGTCTTCTTTTAATGCAGGGGTTAGACATGGTGCCGCACCGAAAATGATTTAAAAGTTTTGCATCCATTCTGATGAATTGAGAAAATTCTTTCCTCAAAATAACTGGTCCTGCCAACTGTTTGCAAAACAAGGTCTAGTTTTTCCAACTGATTGGCCAAAGGTGTGGGGTTTGCCAAGGGATTGGTACCCGAGTTGCTAGTGTACTTTTTCACCTTCAGGAAATCAAAAATGGGAGTTTTTGACACTCTCTCCCGTGTTGTGACCATACAATAGGACCATCCAAAGTGTGGAAAGTATGTTTCAGGCGAGAACTATGTATATGCTTTTTGCTCTATTTGGTGTGGGGGAGAGGGTTTTCCAAAGAATCCACACAACCTGCTTACGCCACATTCGAGGGGTCCCGGGTGATAAGCAAGAAGTGTACCACTACAATAATTGGGAGGGAGGGTTTCCAGGCGATCGGTATGTATCCGGCTTGCACATTCTTGAAAGTTGAAGTTTTCTAGTGTGACAGTTTTTTTTTTGTCTTGGTGCATCTTTAGGCGGATCGGATGCTGCAAGTAAGCTGTCCTGTTTTCAATTATTTGCAAAAAATGAGATTTCAATTATCTGCAAAAAATGAGACCGGAATAATTTGATGAAAAGAACTGGCTTTTCAAACGGCAACCATGTATTGTGTAATACGTATATGTAGTCTAGGTATTGTTGTTTGTTGGATGCCATGACCCGTGATGCTGCTCTGTGTTGAGGAGGTTGACAACCTAGCACAACCAAATGCTCTTACACACTTACACATCATCCTGTACAGCCTTGTTTACAACACGTTACGACAAAGACTTGCTCATTGTTATGTACAGCAAGCAATCCGTTTTATGTTATTAATGTTTCCCAATTCAATGTTGTCTGCAATGCTTGTATTTTTCATTCTCTGCGAAATGCTTGTATTTCTCATTCTCTGCGAAGAATATGTCATACAGACCATGGTGTCATGCTTGCTCCACGTTGAACATGTTTCATGTTTGTGGTGCATAATTTCGATTTTTGACCGGCTTGTGAGAAAACATAGGGTTTGGAGCCGGGGCACCAGAACTCCCATTGATGGTTTTGCTTTCACCTTCCCTCCCCTTATTCATGCGCATTTTACATGCACCACGTAGACTCCAGCCCCCCTCCCGGACGGATTACCGAAATGGTGCGGTATGAACTGAAACCAATCCTCAACTTAAATTGCCCTATTCATTTACCTGGTGCTATGCCCATTAGTGAACATTTGTACCTGGTTGTTGAGCTGCAATGCAGCTGCTACGCATGTGGTTGCCTTGACATGTCAGTCCTTACGGTTTACCATTTAGATGAAATGAATTTGTACCACTCTCACACCTCGGGCCTTTGCAGTAATACATCTTCCAACCACCTGGTTAATGCCACTTCTTACCTCTACCACCTATGCATGTGGCCCTTTGTGTATCATTATCACAGTCTTAAAAACAGCCTGTTCCATACTCCGGCAAAACTAAATTAGTTGGCAGTACCAAAGGCCGGCTACTCCTCACTGCCTCTTTCTTTGTGTTCGTTGGCCCATTTATCTTCTTTGCATTGACTTGACACATTGGACTAGGTTGCTGCATTTGGTTTACCTCTTAGTAACAAGGACAAACTACTACTCATTGTCTTGCTCCCAAGTAGAATGAAAACATGCTTTGTTTACCTTGGATGGACATATTGTGTCGTCACAATATTAAAAAAGTAAGTGTGGAAACTTTGATGTTTGAACTGCCTAGGATGACAAATTTACAACCATGTTGTGTACTCATCCCCGCCCCCCCCTCCCCCCCCACCGGAACCTATGCCCAAACTGGAGTGAAAAACACATAAATCTGGCCTAAAACATGCTTTACATTCCTTGGATGGTCGCGTTCTGTGGTCACAATCTCGAAAGAAAAGAGTGTCCAAAACCTCGGTATTCGAGCTGCCTAGGGTGAAAAGCAGCAGAACCAAATTGTCTACGAATCCCTGGGGAGCCCTCGCCCCCCCTCTCTGGCACCCGAATTCCCACATGGAGTCAAAAACACATCAATAGAGCCTAAAACATCCCCTACATACCTTGGATGGCCATATTTTGTGGTCAAAATATTCAAAAAAAATGTTCCAAAAACTTCATTGCTTGAGGCTCTTGAAATAAAAACTGCACAAGCAGGTTGTGTACCAATCCCTAGGGAACCCCCCCCCCCCTATCGGCACCCAACACCCACATAGATTGAAAAACACATAAACACGGCCTAGGGATGCTTGAAAAACGTTGATTGTTCACATTGCGTCGTCACAATATCAGCCAAAAAGGTTTCACATATTTGGCTTTTAGGACTCGCGAAGGGGAAAAACAAGCAGGTGGTGTACCATTCCGTGGGCAGCCCCCCCCCTCCCCCACGGTAGCCAAAAGAACCTAAAAAGAGCCTAATACATGCTTTACAAACCTTGAATGGTCATGTTGTGTGGTTAGAGGCAACTCCGATCGCCTCGTCAATGAGCAGTGCGGCCGCGTGCTGTTGATCAGCAAGGTCCATATTACATTCTTAACATGGACCATTGGAGTAGGAGTTGCACCATTACCCCCATTGTAATAGGACAGTAATGCCATCAGTCTTATTGTTAATGCATCATACTTCTTGTTAATGAAAACTGATTTCTACCTTGTCCTGTAATGTACGGTGATGGTGAGAGCGTGTGTCGCGCATCAAAGATCGCAAACGCATATTACACGTGAGCGCATCCTGTAGAATACCACAGATGGTTACGGGATTTCTGTGAAAGATTTTGTTTTTAATACTTTATTATTAAATTATCATTCTTTCGTTGACCAGGAATCTCTGTTTTCAAAATGATGTTCGACATTTGAATCACG
Organism: Eutreptiella sp. 'Long Island Sound 2002'; assembly: GCA_964036045.1. Lineage (NCBI taxonomy): Eukaryota > Euglenozoa > Euglenophyceae > Eutreptiales > Eutreptiaceae > Eutreptiella > Eutreptiella sp. 'Long Island Sound 2002'. The sequence continues at coordinate 138,380,377 of OZ038382.1, forward strand.
CAATCGCCGTGAGCGTTCTGCAGGAGTATGGAGATCCTTGTTGGATGTTGAAGGATTTTGATAAACAGTTTCAAGCCGCAGGAGCAGTGGAATATCTAAAGAGGATTGAGTCTTTGGAGTCTGTGCTTTTGCTATCACTATCCCTGCAGGTGTAGTCGCAAACAATCACGGGACATTCAAGAAAGGACTTCAAGAATTTCCAAAAGTGGTTTTGGTCTTAGAACCATTGAGTGTGTTGAGTCGAATCTGCAGGAGTCACCTTCAGGCAAAGGAGTTGGGATTTAGTCCAAACTGAACAACGGGTTTGCAAAACATATTTCGAAGAAGAGGACCAATACTCAGAGAGTTGATAACAAGATCATAAAAATCTTACAAAACTTGTGATTCCGATTGCTCATCATGTCTGAGATGCTGCGCGAGCGTTGTGAAAGGTATCGAAAAGAATGCGACGCAGCGCTGGACGAAGTGGACGACCCACAGAACCAAGTTGAGGAGTACAACAGTCGCAATCTGTGACTGGAGCAGCGCTACAAGCGCGTTGATCGCCAGCTGCGCTACACAAAGTTGGCGCTGAAAGGTGAGCGCAGCGCAGTTCAACGAGCGCGCCAGAAGTTCGTTGCCATTGACAGGCAGCGATCCCAAGTGCCTACCGCGATGGCGAGCGCGTGGACGAAGATGCGAGACACCATGGTGGCTGTGACTGCAGCAACAGCCAGCTCCGCCGCTGTGGAGGCCGCCGACGCTGTTGGTGAGCAACAACCAAGCGCTGGCGCTGTTCAGGGGCCTTCGGAGGACGCCCGTTCGTCAGAAGATCGGCCAGCGAGTGCCCAGAGTTTAAGTTTGATTGGAGGTGGTGGTTCTTTGCAAGAGAGGACACCGTCAATGTCCAGCGTGAGGCGTTTTCGATCAGGGACGCCCAAGCCCACGCGACGAGGTGGGCGATGAGCTCAGCACAGGAGCTAAGGCGCGGTCATAAGTGCAGTAGGTCAGTGATGGGTTTCTTTTGCGCTTTGTCTGTTTTGAACTTTTTTCGCTGATTATATTGGTAAATTTGAGATTCATCCGTTCATTCATGCATTCATTCATTTATTCATCCCTCCATTCATTCATTCATCCATTCATCCATCAATCCATCCATTCATAGCCATTGCGCAGCTGGTGTGTGCGCTGTTTTGGCGCGTGCCCTTTGTATGTTAGCGCTATGCACCCCATGAACACCCTAGCGTTGTGGGCAATAAGCTGTATTTGGCTGAATTAGTGCTCCGTGCATTTTTTGTTTTGGTGTCATTTTTTCTCGCCATCTTAGGGAGTGGCGAAGATGGCTTGGGACGCCGAAGCGCTGATTCCGCAGCATGATTTTTTTCTTTTAGATGTCCTCGTGAGTGAAGTGGGAAACCGTTGGTGTTGTATCCCCCTCATGCGAGTGGCTTGTACGCGTGTAGGGTGTGGACTCACAACGTCCATATTGATGCCTCCTTCCCTATTTTCAATAGTGGTGCGTGTGCAAGCACAAACATTGCGTTAGTGGTCAGTAGTCGTTGACAGCACTTTGTAGTAAGTTGATTCTTCTCAGCTAATGGCAGATGGTGTGCTTTTTGTGTGGTTCAGCGGTGTTGGATGCTGCAAGCAGCCATGGGACAGTGTGTGCATGCGTTGGTGATTATGTAAACTTGATTTTTCCATATGCTCTGAAGTAAAAGCCTGATAGTTTTGGGAGCAGGATTGATATTGGCTGGCATTGGCGACTGTCGTTGGTGTTCTTCTAGCGAAAGTCTGTTTTTTTTTACTTCGTTGCAATACAGAATTTTTTTTGCTATTTTTTTTACCTTCTTGATGCACGGTACGGCAGTGCGAGCCTCGGCTTGTGAGCCCTGGCTGTGGGCCTGCGGCTTCGGCATTGAGCCTTGGCTGGGCAGAGTGACACTGATTATTTTGGCACTTTTTGAGTGTCTATTTCGTGCAAGTGTGATGGCTTCCCTGCCCATATTATTTATTGTCAGCCCAATCATATCCCTCATGATTGAGCTTCCGAGGGGAGTGTAATAGGACAGTAATGCCATCAGACTTATTGTTAATGCATCAGACTTATTGTTAATGAGGACTGATTTCTACCTTGTCCTGTAATGTACAGTGATGATGAAAGTGTGTGTTGCGCATCAAAGATGGCAGGCACATATTACACGTGAGCGCATCTTGTAGAATAGCACAGATGGTTGTGAATGATTTTGTTTTTAATACTTTATTATTAAATTATCATTCTTCCGTTGAAGAGGAATCACTGTTTTCAAAATGATGTTTGAGATTTGATTCATGCGATCGCCGTGAGGGTTCTGCAGGAGTATGGAGATCCTTGTTGGATGTTGAAGGATTTTGATAAACAGTTTCAAGCCGCAGGAGCAGTGGAATATCTAAAGAGGATTGAGTCTTTGGAGTCTGTGCTTTTGCTATCACTATCCTGCAGGTTTGTTCGCAAACAATCACGGGACATTCAAGAAAGGACTTCAAGAATTTCCAAAAGTGGTTTTGGTCTTAGAACCATTGAGTGTGTTGAGTCGAATTTGCAGGAGTCACCTTCAGGCAAAGGAGTTGGGATTTAGTCCAAACTGAACAACGGGTTTGCAAAACATATTTCGGAGAACAAGAGCAATACTCAGAGAGTTGACAACAAGATTATAAAAATCTTACACCTATGCCGACATTACCGGAGGACAGAAATCAAGCGGAGATTAATTGACGTGGGGTGAATTGTTTTCGAATTGCCTTCCGTGGCCTGTGGGGCTTTGAATCGTGTTCTTCTGCTTGTTTTCTATGAAATTTTAGTATTGTGATGAAAGTTTCCATCGTTGTACGCAGATGCTGCCACTTCCTTTGAATGGCCAGCGTCGGGAGTTTGCAGAGCCTGGGAGCTCCAGACTAGATGACGGGCTGCTGAAAGCAGCAAAGCATCTCAAGGAGGAGGTGCCACTACTTGTCCTAATGAAATTGAGACATGAAGAGGAGTGGAACTAGCTGACTGAGTCCTTTGAGGAGAAAATAGCGGCCGTTCCACTTGTCAAGACGGCGCAGTACAACCATTTGCGCTTGAAGCACGGCCTGGACAAACCGCCAAAGGCAATAGTGGTAAGTTGGGGACAGCAACTGCAAAAAGTAGAAGAGCATCACCGTGTGCGCAGATAGGGCCCGGCACAAAAACTGACGGCAACGGAGGAGGCCGCTGTGGTGAAGTACGCGAACACCTTGATAGAGCAAGGCCTTGTAGTGGACAGCGTAATGTTGCACCTATGTTTGGCGGCGTGCGACCCGGTTAGGTGCAGTGCAACACACCAGCAGCGAAATGCAGCTTGACACGAGCTTTGACGGGCAACTGCCGCTGTTGGTGGTCTTTCTATGTAGCGGCTGACACCAACTGTTCCTCAAGAGTTCTGTCGGGCGACTGAGATCCCGTGTCCTTTCCCTACTTGGCTGCTGAGCTTCCGCACGCGACATGGCATCACGATCCTGAGGTGACCTTTGAAACACCCCTTGCTATAGGGTTGCGCCGCGTGCTTGTTCAGCATGTGGCGCCACCTTTGTGACTCACGCGCCCGCTCGTTCAGTGTTTCTCCAGGTCGCCTCATGCGCTGCTGGTCATTGTGTCTCGCGCTCGCTGCCTGCATCAACTGATCCCTGCCTGCATGTATAGCTTGCTGTGTGTGCTGTGTGGAACATGTGTTGCAAAGCCTTCACCACAGAAGGACTGCCATCAAGTCAGCTAGAGCTAGTCAATGACACTCAATGGCGACGGCTGTTCACACAGATTGTGCAAAGACCGGCTTAACATGGAATGAGTGGCAGCAACGTGAATGATGGTATCCCGCCCTCTGTGCAATGGGCTTTGGATGAGACCTCCTTGCGGTACTGCCCCAAGGAACAGAAGATGCACGTGGCCGACCAGTCCAAGCAAGTTTGCCTAGGGACGAGCAGGAACAACAAGCAGTTGACAGCAATACGCTGTGTGAGCAGAAGTGGTGAGGGTGTCTGCATGCAAATCATTACTAGAAGGAAAATCGCACTGCCACACGCTTACATTCCACCAAGTTGCGTACTGCGTGACGCACTTTACCAAGACCAAAACGACAAAAACTTCCGGATGGGAGCAACATTGCAGGGACTCTTGAGGAACTTGGCTCCCAAGGTAGGCCGCATCCGTGAACAACATCACCTACTAGAAGACTTGCTAGTGATCATCATCATGCAGTTGGTTGCCTCCCAAAGCCAAGAAGCCCGCACACCCATCAAAGGGCATGTGCATTAATGCAACGACCACCCTTCGCAGTACATTTATTTTGGAAAAAAGAGACGCTCGCACATGTCAAATCCACCACACCCGCTGATCAATCCTTCAATGAGAAGATTTCTCACATTGTCGCTGCGCGACAGGATGGCATAACACGGCATGAGAATCTACAACAAAGAGTTCCGTAGCAGAGCACCACGAGACATGTGTAAGACAACAATGAAAAGTATGCTTGTTCAATGCGTTAGCTCATGGTGCAAAGAAACAACAACAGCGAAGCACATAGTGACATTCTGAGAAATGGTACTACGGAAGGTCCCTATCGCCGACTCAGTGGATGGCATGGCTGAACCGCCCCCTCCGATTCTGCTTGGACCCCCGGAACAGGATGCTCTTGCCATTTCCTTCAATCAGCATGTCATTGAACCAGCCGATGAGGCAAGTAATCATGAACCAGAACCAAACCCCCCTGCTGCACGTGAAGCCCGTGCACCATGTGTGGAACCGCAGAGGGCACCTCTGGCCGGTTTGCCGTCAAGGAGGGAGAGGTGTGCAAGGCAAGTAGCTTATCTTGAGGTGATGGCTGCGCAGCGTAATGCTCTGCTGCGGGATTCCTATGACTTTGACAGCAGTGATCCCTTCGCAGAACTTTCTGTGTACGCCGACGTTAAGTGCTCCGAGTCATAAGAAAGATGCTTTATAATTCATTCTGCGCATTGTGTTTTTTCCGAGCCATGTGGTCTTTATCATTGAGCTGTTTTCGTTGGACTGAGGCACCGCCGCAAACAGCCCAGCAGACCGGCAGGTCATGCCACGTGGCGGGGCGTTTGGGACACTCAGTGCACTCGATATAATGTTCTGACGGTCTCCAACCAATGTGAAGGGAAGGAATAGGGGAACGACTCAAGCTGCATTGCATGGTCGGAGCCAAGGCAGGCTTCGTTTTTTTCTTACATGTTGACTACGATTTTGTGTTTCAAAAAAGAAAGGCATACTGTAGTTAGTCTTTGTGCAAGTGTGCAAGGGTTCAGAGGCAAAGGTACCATTGGTTTTTGACTGCAAAGGCAAATGAAAAGAAACAATTGGAAGAAATGTTTTGCCTTTTACAAAAAAAATTACGTGTGCCAAAGGTGTTGCAGTTCAAAACATTTTGGCAAGTGACAAGGAAGAAGAGGGCAAAACGTTTTTGCAAAGAAGAAGAGTTCGAAACACTTTGGCAAGGAAGAAGGAAGCAGTGCAAAAAGGTGTGAGACGTAGAGAGTATTTTCTAAAAAAAAGAGAAAAGTGTTGACAAGTCTTGGTAACCATTTGGGAAATTTTTTTATCATCGCAGGTGAGCTAAGGCCCTTCGGATGCCTTATCAAAAAAGAGGCCCAGCATGAAGTTTTGGTGTCAAAACTGGCAGCTTGAGAGCTACCGGGTCTAAAATTGTGGTGTTGAAACGGGCAAAAATTGGATGTTGCCTAAATTTAAAGTGTATGAAATTCTTGCCCCCGCTGTAGGGTACAATGTGCATAATGTCAACTATGTATTCTGTCGTGTCCTTTTGCATTCCGTCGCGGACTGCATGACATTTTGTTGTCGCCATTCGTCCAATTATGTAGCTGTTCAGGGAGAGAAGGACTTGGTATAGTGCATGTTTTATGTGGAATGCCGGTGGTGTTGTTGAAACAAACGTGTAGTCGGCAATGGTCTGTATACGGCGAAATGAATGCAGAACGTCAATGTGTAGGCGATGCCGCATGTTCTCACCGTATTTGTGTGTTTGTTCGTCATCATTATGTGGTGTGTGTGTGTGTCCGCTATTGATTCTTGATACTCGAGGCATTGGAATGTTTTAGAATTGACACTTTTTTTGTATATTGTCATCACTACCAATGTGCATACCTGCATGAGTTGGCAAGATTAATTCTAGGCGGCGGACAATTGTGCGGGTGCCACCATAGTGCGTGAAGAGGATCCATCACGGTGGCAGTAGGCTTCCGACAAAGTGGTGTTAGACCCGGGGGGGGGGGGTCCTAGGGATTTCTACACAAAGTACTTATGCAATGTTTTACCCTAGGCAGTTCCAAAATCGAATTTGTTTTTTGGATGTTTGACCACACAATGTGAGTATCCTAGGTACGTTCGCCAAGTGCTGTTGCTCCAGTGGCGGGAGGGGGGGTCCTCTATGGTGCGCATTTTTGTACATTGCTAGCATGCCATGTGCACGGTGATGCTGCCACTTAGTAGGTCATGTCCCGGCACCCGAGGCTTGGGTACTAGTCGCTCCTTCTGTAGCAGTGCTGCCACTTTAGGGTCCGTGAACATGCCATTCATTCTTGTCCGTGCCCCCGTGCCCGCTTGATATGTTGGGCTAGGCTGCAACCCATGCGCCTTTGCCGGGGCACACATAATGTCAACCAGCAGTCCCTTGCAAAGCACCGTGAAAACTTCCTTGAGCATGTCCGCCTCGTCTCATAGCCGGAGATTGTGGTGTACAATGACTTGGGGGGCATTGCCCAGTCGTGCGGTGAGGAGAATCATCGCTTTCCTGCTTTGCGCATTGTTGCGCCTCTGTCTGACTACGCCGTGTGCCACCTGCACGTTGAGGATACGTTTCCCCCTCCTCGTGTGCCATATGCGCGTAGAGCCATAACATCGATTCCCAGAGTGCAAACATCTTCTCGTCTTGCGGCGGTCGCGCGGCGTGATGCACTACCATGCCCGATCTGTAGAGTATGCCGATGCCCCCTCGACCCGTGTCCCACATGCCATCCATCCCCTTTGGGTAGCAGCCGCGCACCCCACAGCGCGTGCCATCCCAATTTCATGGCCATGGTTGTCATGGTCCTTTGGCTTGCCGCTGTGAGCTGTGTTTCGTGCAGGCAGACCATGTCAGCCTTGGATGTGAGCACCTGCCTCCAAAGCCGTCTCAATGATGTCACATTGGCACATTCGACTATTAGCGGCCCTTGGCGCGGGTGGATGTCCCAGCTTTGGGCAAAGAGCATCTTCACCGGTTTGTACATCAATAACCTTAAACCGTTGTGCATCATCAACAGAGCACATAATAGCATTAGTGCAGCGACGCACCACTGTCCTAGACCTCGCTTGCATTGCTTATGTCCTCGTCCTCTCCGTTGCCTTCCTCGCTTTGCGGAGATTTCCATGGTTCGTGCTTGGCCAGCGGCTGGCTAGGGTTTACCTCCTCCATGCGTGGGCCGCGTACCACGTTGGTGGCCGGGCCCACGTGCTTGCCTTGGCCTGCGGCCTGCTGGGAGGCGCATCTCACCCACACCTTGTGTTGCAGCCTGGCATCGTTTTCCGAGAGGTTCGCATGCTCCCAGTCCGGCGGGACACCCTCCAACGTCAGTGAGAAAGTGGGACGCTCCAGACCTGACCGAGATAGGTGCACGTAGTCAACCATCTTGACGTCTTGCGTGGTCATTCCTGTCGCAGCTCCCGCTGGGCGTACGAATTTTCGTCACATGCGTTGAGCCCAAAGCTGGGCCCGTATCCATACACCCAGATGAGCGTCTGGGGCTGGCGTACCTCCATGCCTAGCTCCGGGGCCAGCTTTCGGTGTATTTTGTCACACACAAAGGCTGGTCCCCATATGGACATCCCAACGCGCCTAGGTCGATCTCCGGTGCGTAGGCCTGCGCGTAACGGGGTCGCCTGTAGTTTCATCCACAGGTTGGCAGTGATCTAACTTGTTTCCTCTGAGAGATTCATCCCCGCTGGTTGGAGTGCATTGGGTGCGGGCCTGCCCACCCACTATTCCTCCCCTGGACATTTCGCGGAGTTCCGCACAGCCGACCGCACTTGGACCACATGTAAATCCATTGCCACCTCCAGCGTATCACCCGGTGCGCCCTTGACTGCCATGGGCGGTCTGTGTCGCAAAGGTGGCTGCACCGCATCTTTCAAGTGATCCCATGCCACCCCGCACCCCCACTGAGTTGCATCCGTCTTTGTTTGGTTGGGCGGTAGTCCGTCCTCCCCTTCCATCTTGTTGAGAGAGCAAAAAACACGCGCAACTTCCGTGTTCTTGCCTGCCATCACTGCAGCCACCGGCTGCGGCGCCTTGTCTTCGGGCGTGTCCTTCGTGCACCAGCGCAGAAGAAGCCGATACCCTGGCGTCCACACCGCCTGTCTTGGCTCCAGTGGTTCCCATTAGCGGGATCTGCTTGTCGCAGCGACTGAGAGATGCGCCCCTGTCAGGGCTAGGTCGTCTTGGCTACACCTTGTCAGTTTCAGCAAGCTTGCGATGGCCGGCACCGCACCAGGGTGTCCCACGTTCACGATGGCTGCTATTTCCTAGAGTCCTTCGTGTGTGTGTGTGTGTGTGTGATGCGGGTTTCATGATTTTTACCAGCTCTCCTGGTTGAGCCTGTATGGCCACACTGGCGTCCTCGGGTCGGGCCACTCCCCATTACAGCAGGCCCACGGTGCGGTGGGCCAGGGGTGTGTCCCTACGTGTGTGTATGATGCATATTTCATGTTGTTGACAATATTTTACTCACTAGGCAATGATGCACATGGTATATACACAAATGAATGCACGCTCCCCAACGTTGGTGATTTGCATTCATGTATGAACATTGTGTCATATAACTTACAATCACTCACAAAAGGGGTGCACTTGTCTTGCATGCGCCCTTGGCATTTACATTACATTTGTTCCTCTTTCTCTATACATCTGAGGACCGGAGTACTATGCATTGTGCCGTGTTCTTTTCTGCCGTTGCTTCCTGTTTTGTGTTTGCTTTGCTTTTTCTTTTGGTCACAAAATCTGGTAGATCCAACACTCTTGGTAGAACATCACCCTGGTAGAGATGAAGCAGTGGACAGATCAAAGCAGGAAATGTGGGTGCAACAAATTGCAGTGTTTGGATTCCTCCTCCCGCAATGGGCAATTCAAGCAAAAGTTACCACAATGGGGTTTCCAAATTTTCAGCCCCGTCATCACAAATCCACACCATCGCCATTGTTCAGTAAAAGATGGTGGCATCATGAAGGTCACCTTGCCAACCGGCCTCACAACTTTGCCATCTGGGTTTCAGACAACTCCGTAGCATGGACTGTGGACAAAATCTTACCAGGGGGTTTTTCGGTAAGATTTGCGGACAGCGAAGCAGCCACGACCCTCATGTGGTCTTTTCTGGCGCATGGGTCCCTGGGTGCTGTGGTCCAAACATCATCCCATGCACGGAGCATGGCGCAGGCCGCCAGAACGCTCTCCGAGTCTGCCGCTGGGGCGGTGGCGGCGGCTCCGCCAACGCAGGACTCTCCATCCCTGGGGCATCCAATGACAGCAGTAGAAGGGGCCACAAAAGGGGAGGGAGAGGCTGTGTGGCCCAGTATTGCCCCAACCGCCCATCGCCCTGCCACAAATCCTTATTCCCCTCTCCCCCAGAACATCCCCCCCCCCCATTTCAGCAGCCCCGAGCTACTCACTCAGATGGAAGAGGATGTCCGGCAGCAAGCTGCTGGGGCTAGGACCCACAGGACACTCTCGCCCAACCCTATCACCCTTGCCTCCATCAGGGGTGTATAGGTGGCCTCCTCTGCAGCACTTGCAGTAGGTGGCCATGGGTGTGCTGTGACCTGGGACACGTTGCCCCTGTGGATTGGCTGCATGCTGCAGTGCTGTGAGATGGAGGGGTCGTCAGCGTGCCATGAGTGTGAGGCGATGCCGGACATGGCGCAATATGCATGGTGGATGAGGGCCTGGTCCAGTTTGGTGCACAGCTAGTAAAATTTGGGGTGGGTGTTTATTTGGTACAATTTGGTAAGAATTGGGTTTTTTTTGGTGTAAAAAAAACAGGAGGGTCTTTGGTACAGAACAGCTTTGCACATACCACAAATCTTGAGTTAGTGAGCACAAGCCCAGCCACAACAGAAACCAACATTATGTGGCAGCAGCACAAAAGGTTTTGCTGCAGCCAAAAAGACAAAGGAACAACTTGCATGAATGAACACATTGCTCTGCTGCCAGCATGATCTCCTTTGATGCCCCAGCTTACTCACCCCAACACTCCCTTATACCCTCGTACTTACCCAGCCAGACCCGCATGCTGTGACCCACATTTGCGTTCAACCATGCCTTAATCGCCATTCCTTGCTGCTGGGTGTGGCCCCATCAAAGCCCATCATGCCGACATCTTGTGGCCGGCATGGATGCGGCTGCAGCATGGGTAATCCCCATCTGCGTGGCCGTGCATACCAGGCACGTTGCTGGTTGCCCAGGGGTCTCCAGCAGACCCAGATCCCTGTGCCTGTGCACTCGCCTTGGTCAGAACCTTCTTCGGGTGCGGAGTCGGGTGATTTCTGGCCCTCCAGCGCCCACAATGTGTGAGAAGGAAGAGAAAACGAAAGATTCGGATTAGTAAGCAATTTTGGGGTTATAAGAACATCATTGCAACACAAATAATAGCACTGTGAATCTGCACCCCGTGGACGTTTAACAATACTATGAATGCATTGCAACAGCAATATTTCTGTCGAGTTGTGGTACAATGTGGGGCAGATTCACTGTGACTGGTGGGAGTTTGGGTTGACTACACACCTCCTCAAAAAAAAAAAAGCGGATGGGCGTGGTGGCGCTTGACACAGGGGATATTACACCCCACCATACCAATTTCTGGATTTCTAGCTCTGCTGAATCTCTCGCACCGCAGGCTTTGCTGACCCTTTCATCCCACATTCGTCCACTGTTTTTGTTACCTCACACAACGATACAGCGGTTCCCGACTGCTGTGAACCTTGACTAAAACCGATTCAATGGAATTTTTGAAAAGCCATTTCGCTGGCACCCGTATGCCCAGCCCCATGCAAGGAACTTCCACACACCCAGGGACAGGATAACCTGCGAATATCATCTGCACATCCATTGATATGCCGCACAGTGATGTTGCACTTGACCTGGCCACCACTGTTCATCTTTCACGCAGCAATTGAAACGTTACCCGCACAACCGAAATGGCTGCGTTGGCCCAAGTACTATGTGGAGTTTCAGTGTTCCTTTGAAAAAAAGGTCAAGAGCAGGGTTCCAGTTGGCTTACTGGAAAGTCAGGATGGTGTTGCATTTGAAGGGCAGGAAAACGATGAGCTTCACCCAAACTGCAAGGTAGTTGGCTTAATTGTTGTGTTTCCACTGCATTGTACCGATCATTGCTGCTTACAGCATGCCTCTTCACAAGAGCTAAGCTAAGCACTGCATCAGAAATAGGCCCACACCATCCTCCCCTATGCACCATAAACTCCCAAAAGGATGCCCTCCATGTTGGTATACGATCAACGTATCTCAGATGACGCACCCATCTTTTGGTTTATGCTGGCCATCTTGCATGAACATGGCATACTGAATGTCCCCACACAACCTAAAGTCCAGAAGAGGCTGGGAGGTTAGTTGTTAGAGGTGCAGTAACCGGTGCAGTCTGTTTGAAGGGAGTGGTCCTTCTCTGCACAGAATACACTGAAACCATACCCTTGTCATCGTCTCAACATCCGCCATGTAGTCAGTGGATGACACAATGAGGAACTGCTAACCAACGTTATGGAGGCCAACATTGCATTGCGTTTTGCACGAAAAATGAGGACTTTTTCATTTTACTGCCACTTTTGACACATTTGTTGCAAAATTGCATTTTTGAGATTGTTGCTGTTTCAGCTTGGCACCACACCGCATGCCTGACCAACCACGCTTTTTCCTTGGGCCCAGGTGCAGGCTGGGGGTTCAAAAGTTAACAAAACAGGCACAACCACACGACGGTAGGTGGTCCTTTCGTGGCCCTAACCTGGAATCAGAGCCCGTGTAGGTCAACAATGAAGGGTGAGGATCGCCCTGGAAGGGCAAAAGTGGCCCGTCGGCCTTGCATCGTTCAACTTGTCTTGCTGGCTACCCAGCCCCTCACCTAAGGGTTTTGGGGGTTTTCTGATTGTTGCAGGCTTTGCAGGCTTTGGAGTCACATGTGCACAGCAGGCGGAGGGTTAGGCTCCGCAGGCTCTACAGGATTGGCGGGGGCTGCAGGAAGCGCGGGGGCCGGCATGACAACAGGTGCGGCCATGGGCACAGCAGGGGCAACGGGCTGTGCTGCTTGTTCTTGGACCTCTGCCATTGCTCGCCAGTACACGTCGTAGGTGGCAATGAACAGGGCAGCGAAGGAAACCGGCAGGAACATCAGACCTGTGCATCAGGTCCGGCTTGCAGGAGGGGGAGATAGGGAGTGCAACAGGGAACAAGCACTGGGAACCCACGGTATGTCTCACCTGATCTTTTACCTTGTCCCATGCCTTCCCTGCCTCCCAGCAATGGGGATAAGCAAACCCTGGCGCAGCACTCCACAATTTTTCCTGTCCTGTCCTCCACAATTGCCGGGATCATCTGCAGAGATGACTGTGTGAGTGGGTCCTGCTGGCCCGCTTCGGTGGCAAAGGCGGTAAAGAGGTGTTTTTCCATGCTGCTGCAGGCATGCAACATGTCTACATGTTGCCTCCTCTACTTCTTGTGTTTTCTACCTTCTCCTCAGGAGTCCCACTGGACTGGTTGGTCCAGCACTTTCCCATGGAGTCGCACCTAGACCTCCTTGGAAGGTTGGCTCAGAAAATTGCCAATACAGGGGTTTGCGCCTGCCAGCGCCAGACGACGGCTCCCCGCCAGACGACTGGAATTATGGGAATTATGGGGAATTATGGGGAATTATGGGGAATTATGGGGAATTATGGGGGAATTATGGGGAATCATGGGGGAATTATGGGGAATTATGGGGAAGTATGGGGAATTATGGTGGAATTATGGGGAATTATTGGGGAATTATGGGGAATTATGGGGGAATTATGGGGAATTATGGGGAATTATGGGGAGTTATGGTGGAATTATGGCTTGGTGTTGATTCTTGATGGGTTGCCGTTCGTTCTTGATGGCTTGTTTTGATTCTTGCCGGGCTGCTATTAACTACCTTGTTTAGGCAGGAGAGTCGCACACAAAGAACATTGTTGTGAGGATGAAAGTCTGACATGTCTGTGGAAGCAAGGGGCCATACGACGACAAAAAACAACGATCAGCAACACAAGAAATGACATTCCAAATTCATAATTTCACCATAATTCCCCATAAATTCCCGATAATTCCCATAATTCCACATAATTTCACACAACTTCCCCATAATTCCCCATAATTCCACCATAATTCCCATAATTCCACCCAATTTCCCCCATAATTCCCCCATAATTCCCCATAATTCCACCAATGTGACGGGACAGCCAGCAGCTGTTGGACAAGCCCACTATAGCCTTTAGGAATTATGGGAAATTTCCCCGCCACCGCCAGACGAACTTTCCCCGCCAGTGCTGCCAGCGATTTGGCGGCCGCACACCCCTGCCAATATAGTGGTCCATATCTAGGACAACCTGCACACCCCTGTGCCAGACCAGCCTGCAACAACAACAATGCAAGGGGGTAGCTAGGCAGGCATTGGTGCCATGGCTGCAGGAGGGGTTGTAGCCCAAATTGTAGCAGTTCCAACATGTACAATGAAAACAGGCAAGTGCGGGCAGGGGCCTGACCCCACGGTGATGGATCCAGCACCAGATGGACTCACTGTCATGAGGTGGATGCATCTAGATCTGGATGGACTGCCCTTCCGCATGCTGGTACCTGTACACTTGGCATGACTATAGCATGTGCGTTGCAGACACATGAAAAATGCTCTTGTGGGGTCAGTCTTGCGATCCCCACGCTTTTTCACCCAGGCATGGCATGGCAATGGTGCCATGTGAGTGGGCATCCTTGTGTCGTGAGTGTTTGCAGTGGATGCACTACTATAATCCCCCACTCCTTTGCGATTTGAGCCATCCGACTAGCGCACCTTTTTGCCTGCTCCTTTTGCCTTCCGCTTATTGCAGTTCTCCACAAGCAGGAATCAATCAGTAAATATCTCCAGTGTTTCCAATACAACCGATACATCTCACCACTTTCATGGTCCGTGTCACAGTATAAAAGAAAATCAAATCTGGGTTGGGTTGCCAGGCTACAACCGACTCTATGCTCCTGCTGCTGCCCATCTGCTGTACACAGGGTCATAGGATGCTGAGAAGCTCTTGTTGCACCCATTCCAGCCCTAATTACAAGATTTCATTGTTCTGTACACATTTTTGTGGTGGGTTTTGCACCCTACCCAAAGGGCTCCTACACACCCTTAGTCAAGCCCCCACTCTTTGGAGGCCTGATTGTATGATTGCTACCCTTGCCATGAGGAGCAGTGCTGTCGTGCCATCCAATGCCGTTCCAGGGTCGGATCAACATCCAGCACCTGTGTAGCCACTCAGAAGTCTCCGAATCCGTGGTGTCAGCTCAAAAGGGTGTCAGCTCAGAACAGGTGGACAACGTTCGACTCTCATGCATCCCTGTGCGCTTCAGACCCCCCCCCCCCCCTTGGAACCGTGCTCGAGGGGGGCTTTTCATGGTGCTTGCTTCCCAATCCCCCATAATGTGCCTGGTGAGCTGCCTGTTCACAAGCCCCATCCCTCCACTAGATTGTATTGCTGTCCAGCGGTTGAGCTAGAAGGTCCGACGCGGGTTCAATGTCCATGCCTAGCAAATTAGCTTGCAACAAACATAGAATTATCAACCACATCCGTGCCTTCTCTGTGTAGCCCTGGCGGGCTGCATTGCAACAGCACTCACTTGCAGGCTACAGACATCCTCTTTCGTACCATGCAAAGCATGCCACGCTTTCATGCCAATCGGCAGCAGCGTCAAAGTGCCAACTATCATGCGCTTCACAAGGTCCTACAGTGCTCCAAGGGAAATCCCATGCTGAAAAGGCTAACACTGCAAAGCAGCATTCGCACGGGCCACTAATGCTGATGCCATGTTGACCTCACCTAGTCAAACCCGGCGACAAGGGCCTGGCAAGCAGCCTGGCAAGCAGGAGCACCAACTGCACAGTCCAGCCACACTCCCTAGGGTAGCTTTGCAAGCACCAACTTGCAGAGGGGTATGCCTCCATGAGCAAGCACAGTGCTGCTACTATTGTGCTGTATTGTGTTGTCCAACCGGCACTCCACTA
This sequence comes from Eutreptiella sp. 'Long Island Sound 2002', assembly GCA_964036045.1. Taxonomy (NCBI): domain Eukaryota; phylum Euglenozoa; class Euglenophyceae; order Eutreptiales; family Eutreptiaceae; genus Eutreptiella; species Eutreptiella sp. 'Long Island Sound 2002'. The sequence continues at coordinate 138,395,710 of OZ038382.1, forward strand.
AAAAAGTGGTCTCAAACATACCGCCGATTGCCACAACACGGTCTGCCACAACCTGTGGGGCGACCATAGATACTTAGAATGCATGGCTTTTCTGGTTTGGTCATATGCATGAATCATACACACTTCATAGCATATTGCATATGGCACATTGACTTTGACGTCGCCAGACAGGTGGGTTTGAGACTTTGGGACATCAGCTCTCATGCAATTAGGAAAGGTGCAACACAAGCATCTTAAGCAACGCAGCACCATGTGCAATGCACGCTATCAAACAGGAAAATCATAGAGCCTGTAATGTCTGTAGATCACCTTATTCCACAAAATAATCGGATGGAACCTGCATGTGGTGATCACGATCAGCAGACATGTTTGGCACACAACATACAAAGCAACCACACAATCACGCACAAATTCATAGGTACGGTCACACAATCACACACACACACAATCATGCAAACGACACCACACAACCTCACTGCCATGTGAAGCATGCACTCCATGTGCACTCAGGCACTACTGTTGTTGCTAGGCCTGCTACATTCGAACAAGAGTGAGTGTACAATTGGGGGTGCATGCCGCGGTGGTGCCCAGCCGCCTCAGCGGGCCTGCACCCCTCATGAATGAGGCATCAGCGGTCATTTGAATGGAGGGTGCAAGTTCATGCGAATTTGCCCAAATTTTGATGTTTTTGAACAAGAACACTATATTTTTGGTTGCATATGAGGTAGGTGAAGGGGTAAAAAGCATCCCCCTAATTCATTCCACATCATCTAGTTAAAATCCCGGCCCAAATGGACCCACTACAGCCAAATGGTGCCCAAAACCGAAAGTGGCAAAAGCCGGCATTGCTGCATGGAGGACATGAGTATGATTTTGGAAATATTTGTACAAAGTCAGATGAATTTCATTCAAATTCAGCCCCATCCATTGCCAAAACACCTTGACTATGCACCTTGTGCACCCCTACATGCACCCCATCCTACAGGCAACTATGGTCCTTGTCCATGATGCATTTTTTCATCTTTTTCTTGCGGCATTGGAACCGCCTCTCTAGGGTCTAAAGGTGCTGCATGTCGGTCAGAAGCCGTCTTGGTGTACGGCCCACGTACCTTTGTACAATAATGGGCCCTTGCCCATGTTGTGCCCTCTTGGTCACATCCCACCCGTGTGCCGCCAGGCTATCATCAACGGTGTGGTTGTCCACAACCACTTGCACACCTAGCCTCCCCCGCTTTAGCCTCCGGTGTCGCCTCCATGGCAAAGCAAGAGATTCTTAACAAGATTCTCCACTTCTTTGCAAAAAAAATACATGTGGTCTCCAAAGATGCATCCACGGAAGTATGTCCCACTAGAGCTTATTATGGGCAGTGCCCATGGCTAGACTATGTCTGTAGAGCCCCTTCAAGTCGGTGCTAGTGAACCATGCGGACCACCAAGCGAACATGCACATCTTTGCAAAAATCTCCAACCACGTTTTGCACCCCGACTCCCAGCTTTTCCTACACGATGATGCCGCACACTTGGGTGTTGTAGGCAAGCGTCAATGACCTTTTCCCATCCCTTGTTCCGCATGAAGTGTACGGCGGCAACACCCGCCATCCTTACCTTCCCTTTGCGTTCCCCCTTCTCATTGTTCAATGAGGCATAGGTGCATGTTTTTGCAACAAGCCGTGCTTCATCCTAAATTGGCTTCAAGGTGGTTTGGGCAATAGTGGCAACTACCTTCCCCGTCAGTGGTACAACAAGGTCTCATGTCCCAATGATGCCACACAGCAGGACACGGACCCCGTGATAGGTCGGAAGATAGCTCCTATGGCCACAACGGGCTGGCACATAATATCCATTGCACCTGCACGACCAAAGGCAGCAAGGCAAAAGGCATGGTTTTGCATGCAAATTGAGCACACCGTTGCTCCGGGTGACTCTGCCTTCTAATTTTGGCAGCACTTGTGCTATGTTGTCTGCACACAAAGTGAAACACGACCACCTATCATTCCCCCCCACTCCTTGAAAATTCCGTTTGCGGCATTGCGCAACTCATCATCATAATTTTCATAACTTATCAAATTTATTTCTTGGGAGCCTGCGTACAGTGTCTCCCACCCTTGATTGCACCCTGGGAACCACAAGCTGCATAGTTGGTTGCAGCTCGTGGTCACAACTAGTGTGCAGTGGACGCACAAGGCCTCATACCTCACCCTACCATCCATGGCAATGGGTAGCCACTGCATACACCGGTCACCAGGCTGCATGACATTTGATGGTGGTGGTGATGGGGGGGGGGCTTGTATAAATGCTGCAATCGGTCCGGCAGGTAGCAGGCAGCTCCATGGATGGCCGTGTTGTCACCATTACAAGCCATGAAGGCTCGGGACTCCGGTGAGGTTAGCTTCAAAAGCATGCTGTACATCTGTTCCCACACCACGTGGTGCGTCATGTGCCCAACGAGGTACCGGGCTTCCGACGTACAGAGGTGCAATGACGGGATTCCCCACACGGCCATCACGAACCTCTCCTCCATGCTAGGCTCGGGTCCACAATCCGGGTGACCCTCGTCTCCGCGGTAAGGACTATTTACCCGGTATCAGGCAGGTACTTGAGAGGGCAGGGAGCGGTAAGCTCCCTACAACTCCAACACCCGCTAACCAGGTGCTAGAGGTCCTGTAGGCGCCTCCATTGGGAGCGGACCCAACGAGGGCCTCGTTGGGCCGGACCAAAAACTTGCAAATATGCCACAGTGCTTGACTTGCAGGACGAGATAGCTGCCACTATACGAGCAAATGGAAAAAAGAAGATGACCAACTGCGAAATTTTACTACTACTTCAAAAATGGTACCAAATTCGTCCGAAATTCGTGTGAACTTTGTATGAACTTCGTATTAGCACCTTGGCCTAAACTGATGACCGAATATGAAGTTGGTATGAATTTTTCCCAAACTTGTATTTCCCATACGAAATGCTTCATGCTTGCACCGATAGGGACCCATTTGCCAAGTGTGACATGCAAGGAATGAGCGAGTAGCAGAGTTTCGCCACGGTCGCTAATACTAGATGTCCAAAGTCACTGGCAATGTCCAAGTCAAGAATCCTAAGTTAAAGGTTTTGCACGCGTATTCCTGAGTTGCATTCCCGGGGAAAAAACTCTTGGAGAATGAACACCCCTTGTGGAGCAAGTGAACAATTTGCAACAAAAACCGGTCACCGCTTTGCCGCCAGCCCCGCCCCCCACTCTGCCACCGCCAATGGCCATTGGCGAGGTGGTATGCAAACATCCCCACCAAGCTCTCCCCATTCCCCAAGCTAGACCCCCCCCCCCCCAACCAAGGTGGTGCACGGAAACAAAATGATCTTGGCCCCTACCCCTTTGGCCCCCTCCCTGCCCCAACGCGGCGTTGGCGGCCGTCAAGGCTAGCGACTACCTCTTCTTGCGTAGGCTTGGGCTGGCTTGCGGTGAGGGTCACGTGGAACAAGGGCGGCACCATGTGGGCAATACCGGGTTGCCCTTTGCGCGGCCGTGGGATGACGGCCTCACGGGGCGGCCTCTTGGCGGCCGGATGGGGGGGGGGGGGGTCACAAGGGTCACTGCGGGGCTAACCGGGGGCCGTCCCGGCAGTTAATGGGGCATCATGGGGATGGCGAGGGTATTGTTCCTCGTGCTCCACTATTTGCACCCGCATGTTCGAAGGGCATGCCGTGTGGAAGCTCTTGTGGGTTGGACGGTGGATATTGGGCGACCACGCTAGGAAAGGGACCTACAAGACGCGGCACAAGAAAACTTGCACGATGTATGACAAGGTAGCCAAAACCAGGCGGGAAATCATGCTGTTTCGCATTAACTCGTGCCGAATTCGCACCGAACTACGACCAACAACCTGCGTACGAACTTGGTACAAAGTTCATAGGAACTTGATGCAACTGTGAAAATTTACAGGCATTGGAGTCATATTCACACTTGCGAACTTTGTGGATACTTTATACAAATTTGGTATGAATTCACGTCAACGTGTATATTGCGCATGGAGCACGTTGGAGGAGGTCTACATGGCATTTCCAATGGTCTAGAATAGCTACACACACTACAATGGGTTACACGGTGCAATCTTTGCATTGGAGATGACAGGACAATTGGTTTGTTAGCATCAGCTATGGTTATAAAGTCTGAAGTGTGAAGTCTGATTTGGCATGTCGTGTCGCAAACCCAAATTACAGCACATCCAAGGAAAAGTGTGATAAAAGTGTAGTACCCCCCCCCCCCCACAGACACAGAGGACGTTCACTTCAAGAAAATGGTGGGTTGAGGAAAATATGGGGGGTGGGAATGGACAATGTGGAAAAAGGAATTCTAGGAAAAATCTAATAAAAGTGTCGCCCCCCCCCCCCCCCCACCCACACGGACACACAACCGTTCAGTTCAAGAAAATGGTGGGTTGGGGAAAATATGGGGTTGGAAAATGGGGAAAAGGGAATTTTGGGAAAAGTCTGCTAAAGCTCCCCCCCCCCCCCCCCGACACCCAAACCTTTAGAAAAATGGGGGGTTAGGGAAAATGTGGGAAAGGGAGAACCAAGGGAAATGGGAAAACGTCAGACCTCCTAGAGCACAACATCAGGCGGAAAAAATATACAGTTGATGATGATGGCTGTTAATGTACAAATGGACCTACATAGAAGGAGAAACTGGGTACCGTGGGCATTGGCACGGCAAGCAGCCAAACGCACAATAGCACTGCAACCCCAGCTGTGTCATTCATCAATGAGTCCTACGGACACCTAGAAGCTCGGTTGTGAGTTGCTGGGTGGTGCAGCAAAACGGGTAACACGATCCGTTGGGGGGACCTAATTAGAGTCCATTTGGGTTGGCAAAGGCAATGCCTGTTGCATAGCAATGTCTGTGGCTTGTCGCCGGTTCATGTTACATGGCACCTTCACACCCAGGGCACCCAAGCAGTCACAGATGCGAGCGCGTGTCTAGTCACGCAATGTGTTGCCTTTGCGGCACATACCAGCTTGCCCTGTGCACGGGCCAGGGCACGCTTTGAGTCGGACTTCCGTGGTGCCACTGCTTCCTCTTCACTGCTATTTTCAGGAGCCTCGGCTGCAGCATCCACAACCTGCACCATTGCCTCACCACAAGGTCTTGGATCTTTGACAAAGCATGTGTGGCAAACTAGACACGTGGTGCACCAGATGCGCAAAGACTGCCTGCACACTGCACACTCCATGCCACCTCGGAAAGTGAACAAATCATGGTTGCCACCACGCAGAGCAAGACTACCATCTGATTCGACCACAATGGTCTCAAACGGGGCTTGTCGGTCTACCCGTTTGCGTGTTGGGGCTTGGCAAGTCAGTGGCATCTCCTACCCCCCAAAAGATGGCAAAATGTCACCATCGTCTGCCACTGCGGCCTCCCCCTCTAGGCACTGCAGCATGGCGGCTTCCACAGATGCACGTGGATCAATGTGCTGCTAAACCCTATGCCGGGGACGCACATCGAAGCGTGCATTGGCTGCCAGCTTGCGGGCTACCTGAACACCCTGCCCCCTCATCCACTGCCGCAAAGGTGGCAGATTCCAATGCAAAGCCATGCACATGCTAAGGACATGTGTGTCCTCCATATCATGCATACTGCCGGTGAACCTCCCACTCAACGAAATGGCACGCTCAACAGCAGCCGCAGCAGGGCAATATGTGCGCAGCAATGACAATACACGCCAAACATTCACCCATGGGAGATGTTCCCGCTCCGGGGTCAAGGCCTCCCACATCCGGGACATGGGGGTCTTGGCAAATGTCTGAACGACATGCTCCTTGAAAGATGCCCACTCTTCCAATGCACGGGCAGCATTAACATGCGCAGCTGACAATTTAGCGTGGTGTGTACCCATGAATTGCTTAAGCACACCCACTCCAAATGTGGCCCAATCAGCCGGTGGTAGAGCGAGCAAACAGCTATGGTCAAGCAACAAAGCACACTCCACAACATTTTGGTTGCTTTGGTGAGGTGGGCACCTGTTGGTGCATGCAACTGTGCAAAATTGTTGAAGCTGCGTCTGCCATGTAGTATGTCTCCATATACCACTGCCCAGGACAGCAAACCTGCATCATGGCAATCCTCCCACACATCCTCCTCCTTGTGAGGTGCGTTCTGGAATCCAAATGCCTTGCCACCCATGGCACATTGGCCTAGAACACCTTGTTGCGACGGGCATTTGCCTCATACCACCGGATACGGTGACTGGCAGGGATCAAATGCAACCCAGTGCGTGTATCGGGTCTGGTGTTTTTTTGGACACACCTATGGAGGTCCTTCCATTGGCGTGCGCCGTATACAATGCACGTTGGCGACCCACGACTGCCAGATAGTCACCATGCACTTGGCCGGCATGTAGTACGTGCGGTAGTGCCTTGCTGTACTATAGACGTGCCGTAGTCGAGTGCGCGGTCCGTGTCCGAGCACGGACGGGTGCACGGGCCGTGCCGAGTCAGTGCGTACGTGGTCCGCACTGGGACATGGCATGCTACCTACCCATGGGAAGGGGACACGCGATTGGTGGTGCTTTACGGCCGTGGAAACTGGCAGAGTTTGCCTCCATCGCACCCTAACTTCTTACACAAGCATGCCTTTTGCTTACCTGCAGGTTAGTGGCGGTGCGCAAGGTGGAGCACAGCAACGGCCATGTGGCATGGCGAACCCCCCAAGTCACAATTGCTGCTGGCTTGGTACAACATTGCAGTGCCTCCTCTTGGCCTCAGGCGGACATGGTGGTTTCCATGATCAGTGCCCAGATGATGTGGGCTACACTTTGGGGTGAAATGGTGGCAGGTACGACCGGTACTGTGTACAATCGGCATGCCATTGCACGCCACGTGGCCGACGAGGGGCAGCCGACTGTTACACCGTGCCAGTGGAGTGGTCCGTGTCAATGTGCTAAGAAGGCTCCCAAGTTCCAGTGGAAGTAGCAGTCCGAAATGGCTGAGTGTTGCAAACACATGGTACCGAAGCTGATTGGTGCTGGTGTTCGTTCTCTATGTGACTGCTTGTCTCATGAGCAATGTGTGGCAGCGGTGTCTGGTATGCGACAAGAAAGTCCCCCAAGCTGGAGGGCAAATGGCAATGGATGCCCAAGTGTTGCATGTTACTAAGCAGGGGCAAAGCGTGCGGATGCGGATAAGGGAGGGAAGGAGAGGCCGTTCGTTGGGCCGCCCTTCTAACGCCCCCCCATGTGGCTGTGGGGGATATCTCCAGGAGGCCATTGTACTAGTGTCACTGGTGTTCAACAAGTTGGCTCCACTCCATGTCCACAATCAACAGCTTCACAACTTGACTGTGGATCATGAGTTTTTGGATGTCAATGGGTACCATTGGTCCCTTTGGGCCATGGCGCTACACATTGGAACGACTAGGGAGCAAGGGCACTTTGTTGTTCCATTTTGGTTCGCGATGAGTGGTGGTTGTGGGATGATGCATCAGTGACACGGGGACGCCCCCCTGACGATTCGCAAAAGGTGACATTTCTATTGTATGAGCGTACTCCCATAGAGATGGTGGGTCTGTTACAAGGCGGTTCACAAAGAGGTGCCTGCAATTGTGGTGCATGCGGTGCCCCCTCGCAATCCGCAGCAACAACTGTCAACAGGCATGTCCTCAGCATGCCAAGTAACACCCCGTTGCCGGCCATGGCGTTGGCAACGGGTGACTTAGAATATACGAGCCACGTTGAGGAAGCACAGCCCTCCCCCTCGCACTCTATAGCGCCAACTGTCAAGGGGCATGCCCCGAGCCTGCCGAGCAACACGCAATTGCCAGCCATGGCTCTGCCAACGGGTGACCCAAAATATATCACGCATGTGCTTAGGAGGCCCATAGTGCCCCCTATCGTTTTTTCAAAAAAAATTCATGTCGTGCACGGAGCCTAGCCTTTCTGCTGCATAGCCAAGCGTAACGGAGGGGTGGTTCCCAGCCTGGGTGTATGGGGAGGAGGAACGACACGCAATTCAGGGGTGCGAAGCAGCCAAAAGGCACCATTTTGGACCCCCACAGCATGCAAGCGCGGCCACTGTTTTTTCCAATTTTGGAGGTCTTAAATACCGAAAATGGACCAGTCGCACCATAAAACTACGTTTCACAGTCTGATATCACAAATGGAGCACGTGTTTGGCAACAGCACGTGCTGCGGTTCTTCTAGCACCCGTGGTATTGTAACGGCAATCATGACCTTATATGCACCGCCTGTGAAGAAGGTGTCCCCTATCACAAAAGAGAACAGCACCTGTACAAAAGGAGGGTGCAAAGCAGCATTTCTGAAAGGCTGGGTCTGCAGAGCCCACAAACATGAAATTCACTGAAAATAGGGGTAATAGTACATGGTTGTACACCAACACAACAGTGTACACGCAAACAGGTAGTAACAGGGCGTTAAATAGGGAATTCCTACTGGCCGGGCTCTGCAGAGCCCAGCTCGATACAAACATCACAAAGCACCCATGAATTACGCTATTGATAAACAAGCCAGACCACCAGTGTAGTAATGGCTATAATAGGCATCGGACTATACGCCCCCCCCCCCGCCCCCCCCCCCCACTCGAAAAAAATTTCAGTCCAATAAGCGACAGACCACCCGAGCACGAGTCATACACAAGGCATGGAAGCTGTACACACTAGTTGACGAGTCTAAGGCACGAACACACACAAAACAAGGCACAGAAGTTGTAAAAACCTTTATGTGCACTGTACGAGGTCCGCCAGAACAACAAAATTGGATGCTGTATTGACTACAGACTGATGTGTCCCCAGATGTGGTTCAGAAGCACGTACTAACACCTGGCCACACAAAGACTGTTCCCCCTTCTCAATCCCGAGCAAATGTTGAACTATCAATAAATGGTTGACACCAACAAAAACCAGCCACAAATCGCATCAAAAAAGTAAGCATCGCACAGTAGACAGTGTCAAGTCACTGTCCAACATACGCAACGTCAACCGCCGGAGAAATGAAAAGACACGGGCCCAACAGATCAATGCAATTGAGCATACATGACAGTGCGGAATAAAACGTGGCTCAGCGATAAAAAGCAAACCAGTACCCAAAATACTCACTTGACATTGGACTTTGGGCATACCTGGTAAACTCGAAATGACAGACACGTTCATCTAGGCTCTGCAGGGCCCAAGAACATGCAACAGAACATGTCAGGACCAAATCAGGGGTACAAAAGGCATTTGGACTTTGCAGCGCATGGACTGGTAAAAAAATAGCAAGAATCAAATGATCCGGGGCTCATAGACACAAACCTGGCACCGTATATGGACCACAATTGTGAACAAACTCAACAGTTGGCACACTGTGTCAACGAGGGACGTACCAAAAGAAATGCCAGAGCACATAGTTGTGCTGACACAACCAAATTCACACAGGGACATTACTGCACTGTTGAGATGAAAGCAGCACTGGCTACCCCCAGGAGGCATGCAAATTGGCCTGAAACAGCATGCCGGGCTCTGCAGAGCCCAGTTGTACAAAATTGTTCATATTCGGGGGTAAATCAAGCTAATCTGGCAAGCTGGGCTCTGCAGAGCCCAGCTCAGTGCAAATTAAAAAAATGAGCGTCGAATTCAGCCACAAACACGTACAGCGTCAAACAGGCACATCATTCATTGTCCCACAACCGTTTGGGACTGCACGGGACAGGCCTAGTCACATCAGGCGCTCACAAAACCAGCACAGTAACACGGTTGCGTCCGTGGTTCTATGTCCGGTATGATCCAGCGACAGTCATGATCCAGCGGTATGTGGGGCCTCCAATCACTTGCCGTTGCTCTTGCCGTTGTTCTTGGACAAGCCAACCCCGACACCATGTTGCAGGGTGGCTTGCAGGCCCTCAACTGCCCTTTTTTTTCTGCGATGGGGACGTCCCAGCGGCTGCCGTGGCCAACTTATCCTCCTCTTCTTTCCTCTTGCGATTTGCTCGCTTGTCCTCTTTTGCTTGTTTCTCCTTCTCCTTCTCCTCCTTTTTACGTTGCTTCTCCCGTGCCTCCTCTTGCTTCCGCAACTCGAGCTCAGCCTTCCCCTGCTCCTTCTGCCGCTGTTTATCGGTGTTTCTCCCCTTTGGCTTGGGAGTTTGCGGATCCGGCACCTCCTCGACTTCTGACTCACTCGTGTCCGCGTCTGCTGCTTGGTCAGGGGACTCCTGCTGGAACAGCGGTTGCCCGGTGCTTGCCCAGTGCATGACACTCCGCCACTCAACATCCTCCTCCGTGTCCCCTTTCCGGACGCTCGTCGTCAGCAGGTTCACCACATCAGTTGCATTGTAGGGACCATCAGATAGTACACCCAATGCGCAATTCAACGGGACAGGCAACTGAATACAGCCCAGACTGATCAGCTCCGGGCGGCGGCCATAGTACAGTGCCGACAGGCAGCGCGATGCATCACCATCCATGTGCGTGTCGTCCGAGTCGTCGTTGGGGTCCTCCAACAAATTCACCAACCACCACAAAATAGCTAGACCCAGCCACAGACCTTCAGTGAAAGACTTTTGTGTGAGGAAGTGTGGCACTGCAGGGCCTAGCCCATGGGTCTTCACAAGCAACAAAGTTGACTGCTCGAACAAATATGGCTCTTCTCGGCGCCCCAGGTGGTACACAGCCATGCGCAAAGCCGTTGGGTACAAATCTTCCCATTGCGACCGCACGTGTTGTTCCACATTGACCAAATCCCCATGGTGTCCATGAAAGGCGCCAAGTACCCCTTGAGATGGCCCACACACGATCTGCGCAACAGGGATCCACCCTCCACGCCGCGGGACTTCAACAATGACGAAATTGTACTTCAGCATTTTGATCTCATTTGGCACTGCGGTCACCGATCCATCGTACGCCCAAAGTTCTCCACATTCTGACCCCTTGCCAACATTGACCTTTGCCACCTGGCCACCAGACACCTCAATAGCTGGGTTCAACAGTGGTCTCACAAGCAGTCTGCGATGGGCTTCGACATCTTCTGGATCGCTGACCCACAGACCTGCCTTCAACAGCGCCTGGAGCGGTGGCTAGGGCGTACTCTCGTTGTACTCCCAGCTCCCTTGCCATGCACTGAAATTCGCCAGACGGTGACTAAACTTCTTTGAGATGCGAGCCACTTCACTCTTTGTGCCTGTGTGTACAAGAGCCATAGAGGACGGCGGGAGGGCAGCGATCCACCAAGTCACAGCGATTCAGCAAAGCGTAAATTTGCATTTTGTTGGATCCTGGGCTCTGCAGAGCCCAGTACTGTCAAATTGGTAACATGAAGACTGAAATTGGTCACTGTGGCTCATCTGGGCTCTGCAGAGCCCAGCATGACTAAATTGGCAACTTAAGGGGGTGGCCCGGGGGGGGGGGGGGTCGTGGGACATCAATAGGCCAGGCCGCAGCGGTCGACAGGTCCAGAGTCCACGAAGCTTCAACAGGTCCACCCAACGTCTCTGTACATGCAGTCAATTAGCATCCCAGGGGATCCTGGGCTCTGCAGAGCCTAGAACTCTCCAGATGGTAATTGGGCGTCTGAAATTTGGTCAACTCCCTCCATCTGGGCTCTGCAGAGCCTAGCATGACCAAAATGGTCAATTAGGGGGTGTCCCGGGGGCGGGCGGGCTTGGACATCATTAGGCAAGAGTGCACCGGTAATCAGGAGTGAAGTTGCGGAAGTTCGGACAATCCAAGAGATCCAGCGTCTCTGTACATCCAAACAATTGGCATCCCAGGGGATTCCGGGCTCTGCAGAGCCCGGAACTCTCCAGATGGTAATATGGCGTCTGAAATTGGTCAACTCCCTCCATCTGGGCTCTGCAGAGCCTAGCATGACCAAAATGGTGAATTAGGGGGTGTCCGGGGGGGGGGGGGGGGCTTGGACATCATTAGGCAAGAGTGCACCGGTCATCAGGAGTGAAGTTGCGGAAGTTCGGACAATCCAACAGATCCAGTGTCTCTGTGCATGCAGTCAATTGGCATCCCAGGGGATCTTGGGCTCTGCAGAGCCCAGACCTCTCCAGATGGTAATATGGCGTCTGAAATTGGTCAACTCCCTCCAGCTGGGCTCTGCAGAGCCTAGCATGACCAAAATGGTGAATTAGGGGGTGTCTGGGGGGGGGGGGGGGGGGGCTTGGACATCATTAGGCAAGAGTGCACCGGTCATCAGGAGTGAAGTTGCGGAAGTTCGAACAATCCAACAGATCCAGCGTCTCTCTGCATGCAGTCAATTGGCATCCCAGGGGATCGTGGGCGGTGCAGAGCCCATCAGACCCAAACTGTCACACGGAAATCGGTCATTACACTTCATACAGGCTCCCTGTTGCAGCGGCCCAATCACAACAAAAGGCAGGGGCTTACAAAGCAACAGCATACGTCGTGAAGGTTGGATGCGCTCAACCGGCATGTCGGGATGACCAAAGTGATACCACCACAATTCCCCAGCGCGGAGCTCCTTTTTCAGCTTCTGCAAGCCCGGTACTGTACTGTTCGGCGAGGCCATGTAGTTGCATACGCGCCACAAATTGTCGTGTTGCATTTCCGCAAAGCATCGCGTTGTATAAATGGCAATCATATGCTTGCGTTCCACCATCTTGCCGAGTGCGTCCGTGAAGGTGGCACCACAGGTCAGGGCCATATGGGCAGCTGGCCTCATTTGCTTGACGATTGTCTCCGTGTTGCCGGATTTCGCAGTCAGCCCCGCCTCCACGATTGCCTCACACATTAAGGTGACAACTGTCTTCTTGCATTGTGTGTCCTCAGCCGCCAGTTGTAGGAAATTGTTCAATAGCTGGGGTACACTGCTCTCACGTCCACTGTGCTGCGCCCTATTGTGTTGTCCAGCCAGCTTTCGCCCGATCTCGACGGATGTATCAAACTTGATGATGCGCACGTCAAAGTTAGTCATCTAGTCCTCGACCTCGCCCATCCTTGCTGTCACCTCCTTGCAAATTTCATCACACGCCGCAACGCCGTGAGGGCCTCCAATCACCCACAGGGCTCCCACTGAATACAACAGCATGGCACATCACACAGGGCAGGCCACGTAGCCAATTACGTTGATCGAGTTGCGTCGCAACAATCCCATACCTTTGTCGTCCCAAACCAGAAGCTGCAGTCGGCCATCGGGGGGGTTTGCCAGTAGGTCCTCCTTCACCTCTGCCACGTGGTCCCAATCAATGAGCCCGGATTGGCCGTACTCCATGCACCTGTCAATCTTCAGTTCCTTGCGCGGCACCTTCGCTCTCCGCACCTCCACGTAGTTTTGAATGGCTAGTACGGTTGAGGAGTCCTTGATACTGCCCATCTTCCTTGCGACACGACCCTTGTTCACCACTTGCGAGGGAGATTGACTGGCCTGGCTGGCCCCGGCAACAGTGCTGCCCTGTACAACATCCTCTATGGATGGCTATGACTGCAGTGCATCCACTTTCTCGGCTTCCAGTGTGTCCATCGCTGGTGTCTCAGCGGTGTTGCCATCCATGGCAACGTCGTTTGGTATGTCACACATGTTCCAAAACACACGGACTTTATAGGACAAATCAAGTCACCAAAAACAGCACAACAATCACACAGTTCAAAGCATCAATGGTGGCAAATGGCATTTTTGGACAGCAAATTAGTCGGATCAAAGCATTCAAATTGGCACCCACATGGGTTGAAATAGCGAAAACTGTCTTCAAAAGAGCAAATCACTGCAGAGGCATCTCAAGTACAATGTCCAGGGCACATTGATGGTCACAGCATCAAACAGGCCCACTAAAACGTGCCTCGTTGGCACAAATATGAAGCGGCTGGAAAATTGGGCCTGTGCAAATGGCCTGCAACACCACAGCCAAACCTGGTTGTGGCAAATTAACTCCAATAATCGTAACAGTGAGTAAAGCAGTGCCACGCACACCTCTTCGAGGGTCACACAGGCTGACGCAGCGGGTGCACACTACAATACGAAAGAATGGAGATGTGTGCACAGATCAAAGCACGAAGATGGCATGGTCCAGGACTGGCCCAGCCCTAAGAAAGGAAAACCAAATGACCAGATGGGAGTACATATCGGGCAGTGGTGACAGACTGGGCTCTGCAGAGCCCAGAGTAACAACAACCAGTAATACGACCCCTTAAAACTCAGTGTCACGCAAAGCTGGGCTCTGCAGAGCCCAGACACTTGGGGTACAGTGATAGTAGGGGTGTAAACATCAAATTGGCCTGTTTGGGGGGGGGGGGGGTTTGCATTGCCACCCCCTTCGATGATCACCCTGAGTTTATCAAAGCAACAAGAAAGCGACTGAAAATGACCAGATATGGGTACATATCAGGCACTGGGGACCGGCTTGGCTCTGCAGAGCCTAGAGTGTCAAAAAGCAGTATTACAACCCCTTGAAAACTCAGTGGCGGAGAAAGCTGGGATCTGTAGAGCCCAGACCCTTGGGTATAGCAATAACGGGGGTGTACACAGCAGATTGGCCTGTCTTGGGGGGGGGGGGGCGATGCATTGCCACCCCCCCGTGATTAGTCTGAATCTATCAGGTCAAATTCACGCAACTCCTCACTGAGCACAACAGGTACAGGGCCATCAGACAGGGCATCAACATCTACAGCATCCCTGGCCTGGATCACAGGTACGCCATCCTCAGGGGAGGCACACACATGATCAATGAACATTGCATTTGGCACTGGGGGAACAATGTGCTCCATTGCAATTGGTATGAACCCAATTGTTTCTACAGCTGCCCGGGCCTCGCGGCGGTTCACAGGTGGCCTAAGTGGGATATGTTGACGTATGTAAGCCATGGCATCATCGCGGAGCCCTTGTCCACCTACTAGGGTGCGCAGAAAGCGCTTTAGAATATATTTCATGAACACAACTGTTAGGGTACCCCCGGTTCCCTTTTCGGGGAACACGTACGTTGTGTCTCTTTCTGCCTCAACCACACTAACTGGACCCGAGGACCATCGCACAGTTGGATGCTCCTCCCGTCCTGCACCACGCATGAGTGCCCATACCCTGTCGCGCACCTGAACCCACACACTTTCGGAGAGGGACTCCGTTGCACGTGCCCCCTGAAGGGGGGGCATGGTGCGGAATAGGTCACCAGCCTCATCCGCCGTGTGCTTGTCTGGGTGTTGCTTGCACCGTGCCCGCAATTTTGCAAGCAGGGCCTCACAACATTCCTCCACATGGGCAGCACTAGGCGTCTCGTCGTGCCATTGTGTATTGTACAGAAGTGCACAGCATATGGTACAGACATAGTCCATTTTTGCTGCAGCTGGACCGGCTAGGTCAACACGCAGACCCACGCAGCGCTGAAGTTCACACGTGGCCACTATACCAGTCCCGTCGGTGTGCCCAGCCCAAGTGCAATTGCGCACTAAGTGTCCTACTACAAAGATGGCTGGGAGGTAATAATTCAGGAGGGATTCAAGGCCCCAAAGGATGCGCAACCCATCCTGTGTGTTTAGGGCTGCTTGGTTGGCGCGTCCCTCAAACAGGGTAATTTTCTGCCGAAGTGGTGCCCGTATGTCTGGGGCTGAGAGAACTAGGGCAGCGATGGTTTTCTCTATTACAATGAGTTTGGGGTGGTTATATATGCGCGCACCGGCCCCAAACACGGGAGTGGTGAAGTACGAAAACAGAGGAAAGAATTTACGCCAAATGATATTGCAAACATGTTTGTAGGGGTGCCAGACGCCGTAAATCAACGAGATACCCCGCAACCAATCCGGAAAATTCCAGTCGATGGTTGCTCTAGAGTACAAAAATTTGAGCACCCGGTAGTGCATGTTGCAATCAACGAGCAATGCCATCGGGTTTTGACAATGCCGTTGGGTAGTGCGTAGCATATTGAGGAGATCCAAGAGCTCTTGGTTCTCACCTGTACGGGACTCATATATGCCGCATGGCTTCCAAGAGAGTTGCTGTCTACCAGCCTCCCGGGCAACATCGAGGGGGGCACGGATGGTTCTCCGAGAATGCGTCTATTGCACGTATCAGTGCACACCTTCAACATTTCTCCGTGCTGTTGAACAGCTGCCGTGGCCACTGTGTCCAGCCCGGTCCGCAGACTCGGGTGGCCAAGAAAATGAGGAAGGGGGGTTGTGTGCAACACCGCTATGGCGGTCACATCTAAAAACATTGGCTTTCACCGGATTGGCCCGAAACTGGGCATGCCACGAGTTGTCCACCCACACCATAATATCACGGCGAACAATGCTACGCCACAGTTTCCGGAACTGCAATGCCCCCTGGTCTGCAATAGACAACCGGGATGGCTTGGTGAGACCAGCGTGTACCAACTTGCGGCCGTCTGCCCGCATTACAGCAATGGTGCTCTCACCACTAGGGACGGCCGCTTGTGGCAAAACCATGCGACGCATCCCCAGCCATACATAATAGGCCTCCTTGGAAAAATTAGTTAGCCAACGCGGCCATTGTTTTCGTGCCAACACCTTGCGAATGCGGTCGAGCGTAATGCCGGTTCGCTTGTTGACACGTAGACCCGCACAGAATTTTATGAATTCCTTTGCCACACCATGGCGCACAACAGACAATATCATTTGGCGACCAGTGCGTCTATCTTTTTTACAAAGAGACTGCATGTAGCTGACATGCAACGACATAGAAACCGATGCCATAGTTATAAGACAGTCTGGGTGGCACAACAGGAAAAGGTGGTCACCAGAACAGGTAACTAGAGGCGTAGACTAGCACACAAAAGGGGGCAAAATGAAAAGTTGTGAAGGTCTGGGCTCGGCAGAGCACAGCCAACAGGGAAACCCCAATAAGCACCCCTCAAGTACTAAGGTTATGAGTGCTGGGCTATGCAGAGCCAAGCGTCCCGTAATCAGCAATGTTGGGCCGTGTGATGGACAGAGGAAAAACAGGGAGGGACGTGCCACGAGCAAGTAATCGAGAGGGGGTAAAAAAAACATTTGGCACGAGCTGGGCTGTGCAGAGCCCAGGGTCCCAAGAAATGATAGTTATGGGGTGCATACCACCCATTTGGGGAGTAGACCAACCACTTAATGGATCACAGAGTTTTCCGGTAGTTGGCCGGGGGCATATCACGTAGTAATGACCACCGTGAGCGATACCGACCATCCTTCTTTACCGGGATAGTAGATGGTTGTGGGGGGGCAGATGGAGCCACATCCGGCGACAACCCTACATGCGCATGTGGCAGAAGTGAGTACCTGGGGGTATTTCGGTTGTCCGCAAAAGCGGCAGTGGGCAAGAGAGAAGTGCGCGGGGGGGGGGATGCAGGAGCGGACTCCTTAGGGGTAGTGCATTATCAGACAGGGGCAGCGGGGCGCGAACTGACCGCCTACCACTGGAGGTGACTGAACTGTGACTCGGGGCGGGGGGGGGGTGCTTCGATGTGGTACATTCACTGGTGGCAACAGGCTGTATTTTGACTGCCCACCGGTGCGGTCTGCTTCCACAGGTAATGGAAGGGACCTTACGTGCTGGCGATCTGACGGGTTCTGATCAATCTGTGTAAGTGTGGGTTGGTCGGCATCCGGGGGAGGAAGTGGCCGAGGAGGTGGGATACGGGGATGGGGAGACAACTCAACAGGGGGACGTGATTCTAGATTCAGTGTATCCAGGATCAATGCAACCCGCTCCTCGCTGCGTGACACAAAATGGGATCGGCATATCCGATCACCTTGTTGCCATGTGACGAGGGGGTTGCGCATTGGGTTCCGCAATGCAAAACGGAACCGTGCACGAAGCCCCCAAAAGTACTGCACGAACCATCGTGCCTCGTCACCACTGTTGTTCCTCAGCAACTCCATTGTCTTTGGAGTCAATGGGTCATTGGGGGGGGCCTTTGGTGGGGTTGGCTGGTGCTTGGGGACAAGCTTTGGTGGCCGCGGCGGGGATGGGGGTGCTGAACCCGTAAACATAATCGCCTCTTGCAAGGCGAGCGTAGCTGCAGCACGCGCTGCTGTTCCACTGGTTGATGGGACCGGTAAAGGTACAGGTCCTACAACCTCATCTCCTTCAGTATCCTGGCCGGAACCCGGTACATCCACATCTGTACGTCTAGCATGTGGGAAATCAGCCATGGCTGTAGTAAAAGAAAGATAGCATGTTACATGTACGTAATATACGGGACGTATGACCAGATAGTAAATGTACGAGCACTGCACAGTATGCATAAAAACCAACTGCAATAGATTAGGGTACATTGCAAACAATGTGTCCTGAAACTCCCATAGTATAGGACGCACCACAACAAT
Organism: Eutreptiella sp. 'Long Island Sound 2002'; assembly: GCA_964036045.1. Taxonomy (NCBI): domain Eukaryota; phylum Euglenozoa; class Euglenophyceae; order Eutreptiales; family Eutreptiaceae; genus Eutreptiella; species Eutreptiella sp. 'Long Island Sound 2002'. Next base: position 138,413,957 of record OZ038382.1, read on the forward strand.
AGAAACACTACCCCACTGGACCGTGTTGGACTACACTGCGTGCTAACAGTCCAAGGCTTGTTGCAGCGTATTCCTGAATGTCGACTGTCATACTTACACAATGCCACGGGTGCCCCAGTGTAAAACACGATACAAGAGCAACGCGGCAGAGAGGCATAGAAAAAAATACTACCAGACCACATGTTGAATAAGTTTCAAAGTGTCATAGCGCTGTTATATCACACAAAAGGGGGCAAAAGGGGAAGTTGTGAAGGTCTGGGCTTTGCAGAGCCCAGCAAACAGGGTAACCCTAATAAGCTCCCCTCAAGCACCAAGTTTATGAACTCTGGGCTCTGCAGAGCCCAGGTTGTTGAAAAATCCTAATATACGCCTTGTTTAGGCAGTTCCATCTAGATTATGTGATGCCTGGTGTGGTAAGCGTCTTGGATCATTGCGCACTGGTAGTGTATTTAGGAGTTGTATCCTTGAATACTATTACTGCTGACCTATCCGAGGACAATGTTTAAGTTGAATATGTTACAATGTCAACGACAGTATACCACTTAACCCAACGCCATGTAGCGTGGCCACTTGACCACTGTATACAGGTGCCGAGTGTTGTACCGAGGGTAGGTACAGAGGGTATAAATTGTAACCTGGGCTCTGCAGAGCCCAGAGATCTAAGACATGTATCATTGGGGCCAGAAATGACTTACACTGCTGGTGTGGGCTCTGCAGAGCCCAGCCTGAAGAAAAAATGCAAATTTGAACCCCCATTTTACCATACGCAAAAAACCACCCATCACCCCTTTTTTCGCTAAAACGATAGGGTGCGCTATGGGCCTCCTAAGATGTGGGGGATGCCTTGCCCTCCACCGAGTTTGTCGAAGCTGTCGCAAAGCTTCTACAAAGGCAAAGGGTATGGGTGTAACATCATTTGCAGTTCCGTGTGCAGGCCCACCAGGTTCATCTCCGGGCGCGTCATGAGAAGGAGTGGGAAGAAAGGCATGCACGTCAGGGCTTGTCACACCGGCCTGTTGCCTAGTCCATAGAAAATGTTAGAGCTTGGTGTGCAACATTACCTGTGGCAGGAAGGAATGTTTTTTGTGTGATGATGGGGGCAGCCCCCAAGCAACAAACAGTTCGGCCAAAGACGCTGCAAGCCTTTGTGGATGGGCATCAGTAGTTGCTGTTCACTGTTGAAGGGGGTGTTATGTGCATATGTTGTGCTCAAACGGATTGTCCCGGCCTGAAGCGGCCACCGAAGGCGGCTGCAACCTTCGTGAATGGAACGTATAGCATAGGCATGCATATGATGATGGTTGGACCAAAGACATGGCGTAAAGATGTGATGGAGGGCCACCGGGGTGTGTCACGTGGTACGACAAGCAGCTGTAGGAAAATAAACAATCTGGGCGACCACCACTTGACCGCCACGGAGAGTTTCCGGGTGCATTGCGCAGAACGTGTTCGGGCGCTATGCCCTAGTGCATCTATGTGTGCAGTCAATCTGGCAGAGAACAACACTATATTCATGAGGGGTGAGGGCATGGACCTCGGTGTACTTATGACCGACACGGTGGCAGCGATTTGGTCACGCTTGGTGGAGGTATACATTGGGCTCCGCATGTGTACATCCATCCGTGCCATCAGTGAGCGCATTCTTGTGCATAACACGTTGACTTCCGAACCGGGCCATCATGCCTCGCATCGATGGATACTTGAGAATGCCATGATTGCAATGCATGGCGCCATGCAAGATTGTGTGTCAGAGACCCTGCAAAGGACATTCTTCATTGCCTTGTTGTTAGATGGTTTTGATTGGTAGCGGCATCACCTCAATGAGTATGCCATCCTGCTCCTCCTCCCAGGCACTAGGCCAAGGGGAATGTGTGAGGTGTTCCTTGGTGTGGTTGATGTGGCGTCCGGTGAGGCACAAGGTGTGACAGCACAGGTTGAGGCAGTGTTGATGTCTTGCATACCTGACCGTTCTTCGTGGGCTCAGAAGGTTGTGGCTTTTCATGTGGATGGTGCCTCTAACCTTGGTGTGCGTGGTGCCATTGCACGACAAGCCGTCGATGTGTCGGCAATGGACCACAATGTGGTTGCCATGCTTGTGAAGTGCTGGTGCTTACTCAACCCCTTGGGTGAGCCATGCCATGTGGTTCAGCGCATACGTCACGTAACCTTCCTAAATCTGCCCCGGACAGCCAAGATGTCCGCCATGCATATATACACATCTTAGCAAAATTGGGCCACCACTGCCTACAAAGATCCCCCCATGGTCCCCCACCCACCCGCTTGTTGTTTATTCCCCCCTCTTCATCGCACGGGTCAATGAGTGCCTCCCACCTCCGGCTGCGCATGAATTGCACACTCCGCGGCACACTCCAACCAAACGTTGCATTGCAGGTTGGCGTTGTCGTTGCCCTTTGCCATCCTACCCTTTGTTACCGTCGCGGCTTTAAAATTTTTGCAATTGGCCATTAAAATTTGTGCCTTGGACCGGCACGGATGAAGAAAAGTGTTTCCCGGTCAGCAATGGAAGTATCTTCGAAGACAACCTTACTAGCATCCCACAACGTTCTCGAAGTCGACCTCTGGAGCAGCCGCGTACAAGGTCGCCCACTCCTTACTACCCCCTAATAGCCACCAAGTTGCTAGTTGATCGGGGCTACTGGTTTCACCAAGGGTGCAATGCACGTACCAAGCCTCGTGCCGCGACGTGCCGACCACTGCTAGTGGCATCCAATGCAGCCTTGGGTTGCCCGGTTGTTCGACGTGGGCAGGCTCAAACTGCGCCGGTAACGGGCAGAAAGCTCCGTATAGCTCCGTGTCATCCCCCGTCTTGGCTACAAATCTCTCCAAAGCGGGCTGTGCAAGCAGCTGCATGGGGACCCACACGTCCTCCGAGGGTACCCCCTCCACTAGATGGGGTGTGAGGTACTGTGCCTCTATATTGGACAGGTGCAGCGACCGGATGCGCCACACCGCGGCGACGGTCTTCTCCCACATGGATGGTGCGGTGGGCAGAGCACCACTCCGCCCCCCGCCTACGGCGTGAGGACGATCTGGCCCGTGTCGTGGAGGTGCTTCACCAGATACTCGGCTCCTAGTTCCCGCGAGACAACGTCCTGCAATGTTCTCAAGCGGCGGGCCCGCCGCCACGTGGACTTGATATGGGCAAAGGCCTTCTTCCCCTTGTCGCCACTCCCACGTCCCATGACAAAAAACACTGACAATAGGCAATAAGCAATGCATGTCCATTTGCAATGTCAAGAAATTCAGAGAAAGTCAGCCCCATTGGCAAACACCGCACAACAAAAAATTTGTACAACCACCCCATGCGCTAGGAACCACCATTAGGCACAAATACTGTACAAATTCGCGTGAAGTTCGCATAAACCTCGGGACAGTGGTCAGCTGGCTTGTTCGCGCACTTGCATGAAATCGCGGGAAGTTGGCGCGAAATTCGCGGTGAGAACAGGACAGTGGTCGGCACCGTTGTAAATTACAATGGTTCAAGAGGCCGTTCGCAGGGCGACACTACGGGGACACAGTGCCCGTGGAGGTCCCAGACCCATGGGCTGCGGGGGACTGGGGGAGCTGGGGGGGGGAGCTTGAAGGCTGGGTTAGTGGCGGCCTCCACCAGGGCGTCCCCCGGGTACCACCTCTCGACATCGTCATGGCTGCCCAAGGCAGCTTGAAACCCCGGCACCACCGACTCGAAGGTTGGGCTGTCCCTCTGAGAAAGTAGCAGGCGCGCGGCGTCGGCCACTGCTGAGAGCTCCCCCTTCGCCTTCGTTGCCTGGGCCTTCCAGGCGTGGCTCCCCGCCATAAGGTACCTCGTACCGGCCACCATCCTCGCCCTGTCCCCCCCCTTTCCGTCTACTCTACGTGCTGCTGCCCTTGCACCACCGGCTTCGGCCTGGGTTTGTGGGCGTGCGCCCGGAGACGGTCCCGGTCCCGCTCTGCCGCCGTTGCCCGCTGCTCCGCCGCCGTTGCCCGCCGCTCCGCCCCTTTTTCCCCCTGCTCTGCCTCCTGGATCTTGCCTCGCAGGTGGAGAACCTTCGCCTCCACCGCCACCGCCCCCTTCTGCCACTCGACCATGGCCCCCGCTTGCTTAGGCGTCACAAGTTGCCCGCCCCCCACCTGGCGCTATGGCGCACGGAAGTCCATGTTGTAGTGAGGAGAAAAGTATGTGAAAAGGGGTGTTATTTTTGGGGTATGTATCCCCCCCCGGTGGCAATAGGCAAAATGAAGGTATGTATGTGAAATATATGCCATAATTTTGTATTTCTAGCTACACACAAATTTTCGAAATAAAGGTACCAAATCACCAAAATATGGTGGTATTTTATATTTGGACCATTGCATGCCATTAGTACGGGGGCGGGGTCTATCTATTATTACTTTTACCCCTTGGTTCCGAGGTTTCCATAGAACCCATCTATACACCACAAGTAAAAGAACAGCAGAAATATGGGTCATTGAACAACACAAAAAACTACCCCCAAAGCATATACTTGTATTTCCTTTTTTATTGAACCTGGCCGAAATTTCGGGTAGCTTTTCCAAAAACATCAAAACATATGGTTATATTCACTAGACAGGCCCAAGCTGGCCGAAATTTCGGCCCGGTCCTTCAAAACTTGAAATAATGTCACACAAATGGATACCTTTGAGGTTTTTTGGAAGCTGGCCAAAAGTGAGGCCACCTTTTCCATTAGTTCCATTGGAAACATGCATGTGTATATACAATTTTTAACGCTTCTGGCAAAAATTTCGGTCAGCTTTTTGGTTTAATGTTGAATGACTATACTCATTTTCATTGTTTTAAGGGCTGGCCGAAATTTCTCCCAGCTCTCTGGTCTAATCAGCTTTCATACGCTCATATTCGGCTTTCTTGCTAGTCTGGTCCAAAAACATCAAAACACATGGTGTTATTCACCAGACAGGCCGAAGGTGGCCGAAATTTCGGCCAGGTCCCTCAAAACTTGAAATAACGTCACAGAAATGGATACCTTTGAGGTTTTTTGGAAGCTGGCCGAAATTGAGGCCAGCTTTCCCATTGGTTCCATTGGAAACATGCATGTTTATATACAATTTTTAATGCTTCTGGCCGAAATTTTTGCCAGCTTTTTGGCTTAATGTTGAATGACTATACTCATTTTCATTTTTTTAAGAGCTGGCCGAAATTTCTCCCAGCTCTCTAGTCTAATCACCTTTCATACACTCATATTCGGCTTTTTTTGCCGATGTGGCCGAAATTTCGGCCAGAAATGTGTTTCATTCGGAATCAGGTGGCCCACATAAGGCAACTTTGGCTGAAATTTTGGCCAGCAAGTTGCAAAACAGACAATGTACACACCTAAAAATGGTGGCAATGTGCGGCACACCCCATACCAGCATGACAGTTATAGTAATAGCACAGGACATTAACACCGTGACAAGAAAGCAGCTTTAAAGGAGTGCACGGTGCAATATTCATGCACAACAAGAATTGCAAGTTGGCAGAAATTTTGGCCAGATGTGTTGGATGGGAAAACAACTGCTAATATGCGCAGACATGGGACACACCGACCGAAATTTCGGTCAGACTGGCAAAAAAACTGAATATGAGTGTATGAAAGGTGATTAGACCAGAGAGCTGGGAGAAATTTCGGCCAGCCCTTGAAAAAATGAAAATGAGTATAGTCATTCAACATTAAACCAAAAAGCTGGCCGAAATTTCGGCCAGAAGCATTAAAAATTGTATATACACATACCGGTTTCCAATGGAGCCCAAAAGCTAGCCTCAATTTCGGCCACCTTCCAAAAAACCTTAAAGGTATCCATTTCTGTGACGTTATTTCAAGTTTTGAGGGACCTGGCAGAAATTTCGGCCAGCTTCGGCCTGTCTCGTGAATAACACCATGTGTTTTGATGTTTTTGGACCAGACTAGCAAGAAAGCCGAATATGAGCGTATGAAAGGTGATTAGACCAGAGAGCTGGGAGAAATTTCGGCCAGCCCTTAAAACAATGAAAATGAGTATAGTCATTCAACATTAAACCAAAAAGCTACCCGAAATTTTGGCCAGAGGCGTTAAAAAGTGTATATACACATGCATGTTTCCAATGGAACCAATGGAAAAGCTCGCCTCAATTTCGGCGAGCTTCCAAAAAACCTCAAAGGTATCCATTTCTGTGCCATTATTTCAAGTTTTGAAGGGCCGGGCCGAAATTTCGGCTAGCTTGGGCGTGTCTAGTGAATAAGACCATATGTTTTGATGTTTTTGGAAAAGCTGCCCGAAATTTCGGCCAGGTTCATAAAAAAAGGAAATACAAGTATATGCTTTGGGGGTAGTTTTTTGTGTTATTCAATGACCCATATTTTTGCTGTTCTTTTACTTGTGGTGTATAGGTGGGTTCTATGGAAACCTTGGAACCAAGAAGGATGTGTTGGATGGGAAAACCATTGTGGATATGCGCAGAAATAGGAAATGCTAGCCGCAATTTTGGCCACACTGGCAAAAAAGGCCGAATATGAGTGTATGAAAGGTGATTAGACTAGAGAGCTGGGAGAAATTTCGGCCAGCCCTTAAAAAAATGAAAATGAGTATAGTCATTCAACATTAAGCCAAAAAGCTGGCCTAAATTTCGGCCAGAAGCATTAAAAATTGTATATACACATACCTGTTTCCAATGGAGCCCAAAAGCTAGCCTCAATTTCGGCCACCTTCCCAAAAACCTTAAAGGTATCCATTTCTCTGACGTTATTTCAAGTTTTGAGGGACCTGGCCGAAATTTCGGCCAGCTTCGGCATGTGTGGTGAATAACACCATGATGTTTTTGGACCAGACTAGCAAGAAAGCCGAATATGAGCGTATGAAAGGTGATTAGACCAGAGAGCTGGGAGAAATTTCGGCCAGCCCTTAAAACAATGAAAATGAGTATAGTCATTCAACATTAAACCAAAAAGCTACCCGAAATTTTGGCCAGAAGCGTTAAAAAGTGTATATACACATGCATGTTTCCAATGGAACCAATGGAAAAGCTCGCCTCAATTTCGGCCAGCTTCCAAAAAACCTCAAAGGTATCCATTTCTGTGACATTATTTCAAGTTTTGAAGGGCCGCGCCGAAATTTCGGCTAGCTTGGGCGTGTCTAGTGAATATAACCATATGTTTTGATGTTTTTGGAAAAGCTGGCCGAAATTTCGGCCAGGTTCATAAAAAAAGGAAATACAAGTATATGCTTTGGGGGTAGTTTTTTGTGTTATTCAATGACCCATATTTTTGCTGTTCTTTTACTTGTGGTGTATAGGTGGGTTCTATGGAAACCTTGGAACCAAGAAAGATTTGTTGGATGGAGAAAAGCATTGTGGATATGCGCAGAAATAGGAAATGCTGGCCGCAATTTTGGCCACACTGGCAAAAAAGGCAGAATATGAGTGTATGAAAGGTGATTAGACTAGAGAGCTGGGAGAAATTTCGGCCAGCCCTTAAAAAAATGAAAATGAGTATAGTCATTGAACATTAAGCCAAAAAGCTGGTCGAAATTTAGGCTAGAAGCGTTAAAAATTGTATATACACATACCTGTTTCCAATGGAGCCCAAAAGCTAGCCTCAATTTCGGCCACCTTCCAAAAAACCTCAAAGGTATCCATTTCTCTGACGTTATTTCAAGTTTTGAGGGACCTGACCGAAATTTCGGCCAGCTTCGGCATGTCTGGTGAATAACACCATGTGTTTTGATGTTTTTGGACCAGACTAGCAAGAAAGCCGAATATGAGCGTATGAAAGGTGATTAGACCAGAGAGCTGGGAGAAATTTCGGCCAGCCCTTAAAACAATGAAAATGAGTATAGTCATTCAACATTAAACCAAAAAGCTGGCCGAAATTTTGGCCAGAAGCGTTAAAAAGTGTATATACACATGCATGTTTCCAATGGAACCAATGGAAAAGCTCGCCTCAATTTCGGCCAGCTTCCAAAAAACCTCAAAGGTATCCATTTCTGTGACATTATTTCAAGTTTTGAAGGACCTGGCCGAAATTTCGGCTAGCTTGGGCGTGTCTAGTGAATATAACCACATGTTTTGATGTTTTTGGAAAAGCTGCCCGAAATTTCGGCCAGGTTCATAAAAAAAGGAAATACAAGTATATGCTTTGGGGGTAGTTTTTTGTGTTATTCAATGACCCATATTTCTGCTGTTCTTTTACTTGTGGTGTATAGGTGGGTTCTATGGAAACCTTGGAACCAAGAAAGATTTGTTGGATGGAGAAAACCATTGTGGATATGCGCAGAAATAGGAAATGCTGGCCGAAATTTTGGCCAGACTGGCAAAAAAGGCCGAATATGAGTGTATGAAAGGTGATTAGACTAGAGAGCTGAGAGAAATTTCGGCCAGCCCTTAAAAAAATGAAAATGAGTATAGTCATTGAACATTAAGCCAAAAAGCTGGTCGAAATTTAGGCTAGAAGCGTTAAAAATTGTATATACACATACCTGTTTCCAATGGAGCCCTAAAGCTAGCCTCAAATTTCGGCCAGCTTAAAAAAAACCTCAAAAATCATACACTAGATGAAGCGGATACCCAATGCCAACACATCACCACCTATTTCAATGGATGTCACAGAACGGTGGTACCAACATTGCTCACATATGTCAAATAGCATACTCAAACTAGAAATGTAGAATATACTCACATCGTGCGTATATGGGGTCCTAGAGGGCGGGCAACTTGTGACGCCTAAGGCTTGCGCCGCCACCCAAGCATCCACCTGCGCTGCCGGCAGGGGCTTTGCAGCCGAGGGCTAGCCACCCGACCTGGCGGGAAGTTTGGGGGCATTGCGGAGCTGGCCCACCTTGACCCCGGACCCGCGGCTCTTGGAGCTCCGCATGGAGGAGGCATCGTCACCCTCCTCCTCCCCCCCCTCCTCCGCATCCACGTCCAGCACTCCCCCCACCGCCCCCGAATGCTTGCGGTGCTCCTCTTTTGCCCGCGTGAACATTTGGAGCCACGCATAGCTCATGTGCTCTCCACCCAGTCCCCCCATCCCCTCACCCCGGTCACCGCCAACGCTGCCAACCGCCTCAGCTGCCCCTCCGGCACCCCCGCCCTACCCTTCACGCAACAATCCAATCTCCAATGCCCTCCACACAGCCGGTATGCGTAGAGGGCAACAATCGTCTCCCCCTCCTTCCACTCTACCCCGAGGTTGGGGAACGTGATGGCGCAGGGGAAGGACATTCTGAGGGGCGGCTCCCGCTGCCCATCCTGCGTCTCCACCTCGACCTCCAAGGTCGTCGCCACGAACTCCTCCCTTGCCCGCTTCCGTCCTGGGAGGTCGAGCTTCCATGCGAACGGGGGCTGAGACTACAACATGGAGAGCGATCTGAAGGGGGGAAGGTCAGCGGGGTAGGCCGTGGCCCCCTTCCCTAGCACGGGGTTTGCAACGGCCACAGGTCTGAGTCGGGGGGTACAGGGGGGGTTGCAAAAATGGCCGCCCGGGCGTCTGCGGGGGTGGCGCCGGCCGCACTCGAGGGCACGTCGAGCGTCACGTGGCGGCCTATGCCCGATTGTGCAGTGGCATCAGTGTGCCCGGCCGGTCGGAAACGCTTGCGGGCGTGCGTGGCCGTGGCCGCACGGAGATTGGGTAGCTAGCACTGCCATTGCTCCTGAGAATGAAATGAAAGGGAGCTATTCATGCCAAATTCGCGCGAACTTCGCGCAAAATTCGTGAATCTGCATGCCTGACCGAATCTGAAGCCTTTGTGAATGCGCAGGACAATGTAGTGAACTTCGCGCGAATATGGGGTAGAAGACAATGCATACCTCACACTCACACGGGCAGGTCACCGTCCACGTTCCTTTCTTGGACTCCTTTGCCCGCTCCCACGCCGGCTCAGCGTGGAGCAGCCGCCAGGCGGGGGCAAGGGCGTGTGGGGGGCAGTATAGCCCCAAGCGCCCACGCCACCTCCGCGTCCCCGTCCCTTGGATCCCCTCTCACGACCTCAATTTCGTACGCCCCATTCCACATCAAAACGTCCCCCGCGTGCACGATGACGGGGAAGATGTCGTGGGCGGAGCACGAGTGGAATAAGGGGTGGTGGGTGCACACGGAGGGGCCTCGCTCCACCTCGGGGGGGCTGAAGATGTTGTCCACCATGTCCCGGGTGGCCAGCCCGACCCGAGCCTCCAATCCAACCCCTAAGAGCAACGGTTGCCCAAAAGTGGGCATGTCCTCCCCGCGCTCCCCGTCCAGCAGGGCGAGGCAGTTCTTGAGCTCCAAGGGGAGGAGGGGGTCGAGATGTGTTGTATTCGGCTTAACCCACGAATGACGCCGATCGGGGGTCCACTGTGTGAAGAGTGCCCCCTGCATCTCTTGCTCGGGGGGGGGGAGGGGAGCCCGTGGTGCCGGGCCGTGGTGACGAGGACGAGGACCGCCCCATGTTGGAGAAAGACCTGGTCCCACCTCTCCTGTGTGGCCTCCCCCAGCGCCGTCCCCGCCTGGACGTCGATGCGGTACTGGGGGGAGAGGGCCACGAACGTCAAGATGTGGCAGCTCGAGGGGTAGCGGTCAGGCGGGGGCAGCACGTCGGGGGCCGTCGAAACATCCGTGTGGGGGAGCTGGTCCCCCGACTCAGCAGCCGACACGATGATTGAACAAGGCATGTCAAACAAGTCTTGAAACGGATCGGGGACACGGTCGTTGATGCTGTTAATAGATTTTTTAATAAGGGCACTTGCCATGCCCCAGGTTTTGGAGGGCTTTGACATGCACCACTGGGGAAGGGCGGGGTCCTTCCTGTGCTCCTCCACCGGTTTCACATTGAACACCGGGTCAAACTGTTGAGGAACTTTGTTACCCCCCGCCCAAATTTTTTCCACCCTCCCCGGGGTGGTCTTGCAGTCCTCCGCGGCAAGAATATCGCGGTGAACTGTGCAGCCGAGGCCGTCCATGAAGTCACGAGCCATCGGGGGGGCTGGGCGGCCAGCCATCACGGAGGGGTTGGCGGTGGCATACGAGGGGGGGGTCTTGCAGGGGTGCTCCGCGCAAGGGGGGCTTGGGCGTAATGAAGGGGGGGGGGTCCGTGATTCCCCGATACCAACTGAGCCCCTTCATCCTATGGAGAGTGGGCAGAGTGATATCGGGGATGTGGTGGAGAGAGGGCACGGTCGGGTGGCTGGGCAAGATGCCCAGATCGTCCCACCACTGGGTCTGCACTGCTTGCCATTCAAAAGGAAGGTTAGAGTGGTCAGCCCGCGGCTCACCGACAGGAAAGTAGTTATTGATGGCAATCATGTCCATCCGCAAAGGGCATTGAACGAGGCCAGTGGTTGGGTAGATGGCACACAGGCCGGGCTTGGGTTTGCCCACGGTGTGCGTGGCCATGATTCCCAAAAGGCGGTCCATGGTTGAACCGGCGGGAATGAGCCGGACGGCCCGCAACCCCGGGAGGGCCACCTGCAACTCCCGGAAAAGGTGAGTGGCCCAACCTTTTTTCCCAAACCATCCCGCCCTTTCGGGTGTTCGCATGTCAACATGAATCAACTGGGGGGGGGTGGCCAACCCCTTCGCCCACCCCACCACCTCCTCTGCTGCCAGGCCCCCCGTGTACGTGGCCTCCTGCAATGTGCCGGAACGAAGGGGGATGCCCTGGTAGTGGCCCAGGGTGCCATCGGACGGGTCGGGGAGTGAGAGTGACCCGATCTGGGAAAGGGGACGCGAGTGTTGAGTAGACATTTTCACAAAGAAAGGGAAGGTGAGGTCTGAACAAAAGACATACGACAAGAACATCATGCTCATGCAAAAATGTAAGGATATTCACGCGAAGTTCGCGCGAATGTGAATGCCGATACAGATGCGAACACGAGGTTGCGAATTCGAACGCGAATTCTTTTTTTTTTGCGAATTTAAGCTACATTATGACCGATTCAAGCTACAATTCACGTCGTTTGAATTTTTATGAATTTTTGGCGAAGTAAGCATAGCAAACGGGCACAGAGACAAGGCACCACAAGTAAAACGGTCAAGAAATCAACAAAGTGAGCGTACTCATTCAAAAGTTCCGTTCACAGTGGGCACAGTGCAGTGCAACAGTGGCCGCTAAAGTGGTCGCCAAGCCCGCGCAGGCGCCCTCAATAGCCAAACATTTCAAATAGGCCGTGGAGGTGGTGCATGAATTTTTGTCCTTCCCCCTTATTCAACCACTTTTGATTTTGTCTGCTTAGCTAGGGACCCCCAGAATGCAAGGGTGACGTAGCATTTCCGCCCTTTTTTGGGCTCCCCAGAAGGCAGGGGTCTGGTACCCACTTCTGATTTTGCCCCGCTTTGTTTTGAGGATCCCCGAGAATGAAGGGGTGACGTAGCATTTCCGCCCACTTGTGGGCCCCCGACAAGGCAAGGGTGAGGCAGCCACTTCTGATTTTGTCCCCCTTTGTTTGGGGATCCCTGAGTATGCAGAGGTGATGTAGCATTCCCGCCCACTTGTGAGCCCCCAAGAAGGAAGGGGTGAGGTACCCACTTCTGATTTTGTCCCCAAGTATGCAGAGGTGACGTAGCATTTGCGCCCACTTGTGGGCCCTTGAGAAGGCAAGCATGAGGCAGCCACTTCTGATTCTGTTCCCCTTTGTTGGGGAACACATTTTGCCTCCCACTTTCGTTGCTTCCTTTTTTTACTCCACGCTTTGTTGCGTTGCCCCTCGAGTTGGGGTCAGGGACTCACAAGCCACGCTTTGTTGCGTAGCCCTTGGAGTTGGGGTTAAGGACTTGCAATCCACGCTTGTGTGGCCCCTTGAACTACATCAAAACGTGAGGTATATTCCCGTAAGATGCGGATCATTTTTTGGAACGTCAACCTTAATATCTGCAAATCAATATTCAATCTTTGTGCCCTCCCTTCAAATATGAGAAATCAACTTCAAATATAAAGCAAGAGATATTAATACGGTTGCTGAAAAATTTACCCACTTCCCCTTCTTTTTTTTGTCTCTTTAAGATCCCCAACGTGACAAACAATGCGACCAATAGCCGTCCATGTTGTAAAACATGGAGAAACCCATAGGGCTCCAAACAAATACCTCTAGGGAGCCTGCATTGCCTTTTCGCCTTGGACCCGAGCCGAGGCCTTGCGTTGCTGTGTGGTCTATAAGATTGCGAAGCAAGCCGGGTGGCAGCCGACGTTCGGGTGGCGTGGAAGGGGTATCAGCCCACGCAGCGGGCCAAGTTGGCGGAGGTAGAGTTCACGGGGGCTAAGGTTGGGAGCCTGTGGTTGGCAATGGGTGATGGAGGGGCAAGCAGTGGGGGGGGGGGGGGCACCACGACCCCTGTCAAACTCTCGGCCGCCCTCCCCGCCCAAGTGACAAGCCGGGGCCCAGCCCTGGAAGCCCGAGGGAAAGTGTCCTCATTTGCGGTCAGATTCTGACTCTAGCGATGGTGCAATCCCTCGCGCCAAGAAGCCCTGGGCAGCCCCCCCTAACCACCTAACCAAGACCACCAAAGCCACTTGCGCCCCCAAGACCAACCCCCTAGCCAAGCCCCCTCCCCACAGCCAACCCCCACCCTCCCCGCCCACTAAGCGACGGTTCCAACAACACAATTGGCGGGACCGTTGCAAACATCCCCTACCCCTCACGGGTGGATATGGGCAAAGGTCGCGGTGTCCATCGGTCCAACGGTGGTGTTGTTTGGGTTGAATACCCAAGCAACACCCCCCTTTACGAGCTGCCCCGTCGCCTCCTCTTCCCCTCCGCCGAGGATGCCGAAAAGCATCGGCAACAAGTGATGGAGCGGAAGACGAAGGCCAAGCACCCCGCAAACCCCTCTAACCCCCAACCCAACCCCCCAGGCGAACCGAACCCCACCAAACCCAGTCACCCCACAACCCAAGAACAAATTGGGGGTGACCCCGCAAAGGTGTCAAACGAAGGGTAAGGGCCCTAAAACGGACCCATCCGGCCAAGATGGCCATAAACAAAACAAAGAAACTGTCCCGAAAATGCTGTACCTGTTGTTGTGTGTGGTTGTGCTTTCATGGGACGGCACGATATCTAAGTTAACATCTAGAGGTTCATACCTATGCTAGCGTCATATGAAAGTTTAACATCTCAGAGATTAATGCTAAATGGTAATTTGAAGAATTAATGTCCCATTTAAGCATTTATATAGATTTTCACCCCCCCCAAAAAAAAACCCCGCATGGAAATGACAAACAAGCACGTAACGCACCCAGTAGAGGTGGAAATTTCCGCTTGGTACCCCCCAAAAAACCATGCAAAAACACAAAACTTTGCATGAATCACATTAATTTTTCACCAGATAGTAACTATCTTGGCTTTAAGCTAGGTCACTAGCTTTGCCATGACACAACAAAAATGTAAAAATTCACACAAACAATGGGCTCCATTGGCTAATTTTGACCTTTGGCCATTGTTGCTTTACGTGCAGGTGCGTGGCAATGTAAAACACATTGCGAGGATGGGCCAAAACGGGTTCAACACCAACACCACCGGATGACAGTGTTACTAGTTTGACCCAAAGGCAACACAAATTGCTACCCACTAGCGGTCCTGTATTTGGGCCTCTTTGTCCGCTTCTCATTGTTTTGTCAAACAAAAAAGAGCAAGAAATCCTACAGACAATCAAGATGACATTGTTTATGGTAGGGCTGATAAACTATAAACGAGAAGACACCCCCGCAATCCTTGAGAAAACCGCAACCAGAACATCAGTGAGACGGTATACATTTTCTTAGCGTCCCGTTCCAACGATCCTATATGCGACGGGTACCCTGAAATTTTGGGTCTGCCAAAGCGCATCAACGAATCCCTTCATGCACGGGCGCGCAATTGGCAACCACTTTGGAAGAACCGGGTCATCGACTTCCAAAATCAACATCTGACCTTTGACAACATCAGGATTCCCGGTGACATTCGAAAAAAGCGACGTTACTATGGCTCACTGGCATCCATGGAAAATAACAAGTGCGCCCAGGTCGCTGGTAGGCTGTGGCATTAGGTCACCATGGCAATTTGCACCCAACGGTCCGGCAAAGGTGCCGAAAAACTCTGGATAGGGACCGGGCCTTTGTAAGCTATGGGCGGTCGCTATGGGGTGTTCGGGCCTCCCACGATGCGGGCAATGGGGGAAAATGACGTAGATCCAAGGTGGGGGCACGTTGGTGTGAAAACCACAGCAAACGGCCATGGGTTGTGAAGAAAAGTGGGGGGGGCACGAAAACGGGTTGGCGGTGGCGGTGTAGGTGGTCATAGGACCCTCATCCCAAAGATGCAAGAGCATCATCACCAGGTGCAACACGGAAGGCGGGATAAGAGTGGGGACGCTAGATATAGGGCGGCGGGGGGAGCACGTTGACGCATAGTTCAGCCTCGTGTGAGGGGGGAATGGGGGGGGGGGTTGCAGGAGCATGAGCCCGTTGAATGTTGAGCAGTGTGCACGGCGGGTTGCAATCAATAGGATACAATAAGAGAGTCCCTCACATCCAACACGCCGTCCAAGGGCCCGTCCGTTTGGGTAGGCGTGTCGGCTTGAAGGGAAGGGTGGAGAGGAAGGTGTGGAGAAGCTTGGAGACATGTGAGACCGTGCCCCCAAGAACCGGGCAGAGACTGGGACCAGTGGCCGGGATGCGCTACGACTACCGCGATGCTCAAGGGGTCCTATTGGGCCGATCCGGTGCAGTGGGGGTCCGGGCGCATTGGGTGTTTGGGAGGTTGCCCTGCATGAGAGGCTTGTTGTTCGTTTTGCACTTGTCCGTGTTCGTGGCTGTGAGGGACACATGGGTGGCAGCATAGGCGTTGCAAACGTCACTCGTCGGCACGATTGAGCAGCTGTCAAGCTAGGTGCTGGCAATGGTGACCGGCCATTGCAGCAGGACCGAGCCGGTGCCTAGGTACTTGCAGTCTGCACTAGAGGCGAAGGGGCAAGCAAAGACAGACTTGTCGACGGAGGCGATGCTAGAGCGGCATCCCACCATTCGGGAGGTAAGGGTGATGGGCGTGAGGATTGTGTGTGTCAGCTGCACATTGGGTACTAGGAGGTGGGCTTCCCCGAAAGAATCAAGGTTGGTAGCATGAGTATGCCCGGGGGGAGTGGCGTGGGGCGTGACTGCCAACGTTCCGGAGGATGGGGGGGGGGGGGGCGATTCCTGGAGGCCTCCGGTGACCATGCGTGACGTCGGTGGCTTGAGGGATGCAGTGGCGGGCGATGCTCCATGGCTAGCAAAGGTCAAGCAATGACGCGGCTCGTGAGCCGCTTTCGTAGAGATTGCGTGGCTTGCGTTCGCCTCTTTCCTTTCTATGTCCCAGTGGTGTGCATGAGGGCTTGGCAGCACATGTCCTCGGACGAGACCACTAGCAAGCTCTGGGAGGCTCTATCGGACACAGTGTCGTTCATTGCTAGTCTCCGCACGACGTCACCAAAGGGCAGGGCCTAAGAGCCTAGCTGCTCGATTGGCCGGACGACCACCCCCGGTGACTTCATTTTGGGATCCTGTAGATTGTTGTTTTCTTTTAACTTCTCCTCAACCACTTCCACATATGCGTGCGAGGTCGGCGCGTAGTAACGGCTGGCAGTACCAAGGGCAGGTGAAGCTCGGTGACTTGGCCACGCCCACCAAAGCTAGCGTGGTTTGGACGCCGTTGATGTTGCCATCCGGCTTGGAGCCCAGTTGGTGGGACCAGGCCAAAATCAACAACGGTTGAGCATGCTCCTCGACTTCATTCTCCATAGCGGACACAAAGAAGTTGAATTTGGATAGCAATGCCGAGGGGTCGGTGGATGATGGGGCACGGAGTTGCAGCAGCCATGGATTGTCCCATGTGTCGTCCGCAGATTCCTTGTGCCAGTGTTCCTTTGAGGCGTGCAACCTCATTAGAAGTCCCGGATGGCATAGCTTGCCATCTCCATCCAGAACGTGCTAGCACAGCTCCTTGACCCATTGGGTGGACATGAGGATGTTGTTTGTGGGTACCGGCAACGGGGAGTCGGAGGGTAGGGGGTCTGGGGAGGCCAAGGCGGAGGCAGCCTATTTGGCGGCCCAGTGGAGCAGCCAATAGATAACCGGGAGCCTTATCGCTGGTGCGTGTGTTCCCCTAATAGGACCATCTAGAACTGGTCTTGGCTCAGGGTTTAAAGGCTCTAGTCGCCGTAGCGAGGAGGCTTCGGAGTGGAGGTCGGTCGGGTGCGGTTTGCAACGAGGGAGTTGATGGCCATGTTGCATGTGAGCCATGCCGTTTGGCCCGCATGGTTCCGCGGTGATTCCATGTCAAGAAGGGCTAGCGAGTTAATGGCCGCTGCCCACACGAGGCTAACGGATACGTGTTCTGTGCAGAGGACGCCCAAGGGATGTTGGTGAAGGGTCGGCAGCAGCTCCCGTGCTATCAGGTTCCAAGGAGCCCCTTTGCGGGGGAAGCCATCTCTAGGGGTGATGGTAGCCACACAGTCCGAAGGGGACATGGCGCGGAAGGCATTTGCTAAGAGATTCGGGACAACAGCCGGGGGCATGGTGACTGTGGGGAAGAGGGAGAAGGACAGAGAGATCGCTAAAAACTAGTCAGCCATCGCACCATGATGAGCCCAGGTTGAATGGAGCGCCAGCCTGCGGTACAGGGGAGGGAGCAACGAACCTGGACGAGGGAGAGGGATGGGTGCAGGGCCCACAGGGCCTAGCATAACATTGTCAGACGTGTTGCACACGGGGGCGACAAGTGAAGGAGGGGCAGAGTCGCTGCACTGCCGGATAGCCGACTAGCATGCTAGCGGGTGAGGGAGGCACCCCCGGATCGCTGACTTATGTGCGGGTGGGGTGGAGGGGGGGGGGCAGGCACTGCTGGATTGCCTACTGGCATGCACTGAGGGAGGGGGGGGGGTCACCACCGCCCATGCTTGCATTTGTACACCCCTTCCCCTTAGGACGTCTAAGGTTGACACGCCATGTCAGAGGCTACAGGGCCCTGCCCAGCGGAGCAAGCTTCAGCCGACAGCATCCAACACCAGGGGGGTGGGGGGGGATAATTCAGGTGAACTAGGCAAAAGTGTAGGTGGAACGTTTGGTAGGCTTGTCGTGTTTAACACAGCCACCTACCAAGCGTTGCTGGATTGCGACCATTCAAACAGACATAACTTCAAAGAGGAGTGGAAAGGGTGATGAAAATTGGTGCGTGAAAAATGTATTGCAAAAGCGCAATATCAAAGCCGACTGCTTGTCAGCTTTTCTGCCTATTGTCTGCATGCACACATTTCAGACGGGGGGGTTGTCCCTGTAGTTGAGCAGTGCCGTCAGATATTCAGTCTTCAGTCCCTCTCTCTGATGCGTGCTCTCTCTCTCTCTCTCTCTCTCTCTCTCTCTCTCTCTCTCTCTCTCTCTCTCTCTCTCTCTCTCTCTCTCTCTCTCTCTCTCTCTTTCTCTCTCTCTCTCTCTCTCACACAAACCTGCAGAGAAAAACGTCGCCGGAATAAATGCAGCCCAAGAAACGCGGTGGACGAACACCTCTTCCTGCGAGTTATCAACAGCCTAAAACAGATTCACAGAACAGCGAGGGTGTCCACAGGCGTGTTTAGGCCTCCCGGGGAAATGGAGACGGGCCAACAATTGCTGATGTATTCGAGGCATGGGGCCATGGGGACTGCAACCCGTGAGCAACAGAAGGCTGTGACCAAGGGGACAGTGCCCGAACTGTCTGTCCCTCTGCTGACAACCTCACGTCTCCCGTCAGTGGCCCCAGCCTTTTGGTTTCTAAGCTGCAGCTACAATCTCAGCATGGGACAC
Source organism: Eutreptiella sp. 'Long Island Sound 2002' (assembly GCA_964036045.1). Taxonomy (NCBI): domain Eukaryota; phylum Euglenozoa; class Euglenophyceae; order Eutreptiales; family Eutreptiaceae; genus Eutreptiella; species Eutreptiella sp. 'Long Island Sound 2002'. The sequence goes on from OZ038382.1 coordinate 138,432,707, forward strand.
ACAGGGGCTACGTGCCCAGTGGTCCCTGCTTTCTTCCACAACCCTGTACCATTCCACCGGTGGGGCACTGCAGTGACGCGATGCAGATGCCCGGGGATTGGCCCTGCCCTGCCACACAGACCCCCCCGCTCCCCACTGCTCGGGCACCAGGAGGCATCAGGCTGCTCTGACTACACCCACCACCAGTACCTGCATATGATGAAATAGTCCCAGGAAGAGAATGTTACACACAATGAGGTCCGGAAGACGCCTTTCCGGCCCCATCCCTTTAATTGGGGTGATCCAATGCTCCGTAACCGCGTTGTATAACAGGTATGCAGAGGTGACATTCCCCCAGACCTGGCAGAACCGGATTAGCCCAGTCAGGGTGTCAACCTCTGGATCATCCCTAAGTAGAGACACATCGACAGAGACAGACAGACAGAGAGAGAGAGAGAGAGAGAGAGAGAGAGAGAGAGAGAGAGAGAGAGAGAGAGAGAGAGAGAGAGAGAGAGAGAGAGAGAGAGACAGAGAGAGAGAGAGAGAGAGAGAGAGAGAGAGAGTGTGTGTGTGTCTGTGTGTGTGTCCTGTATAAGAGCAGGGTGGGTGCAGAGCGACAAGCAGAACGGCAACGGCGGCATCCAGGATAGCCCCCGCCCCCCCTCTTGGTCACTCCTACTTTGACATTCTTTTCCCTTGGCTTCTCCTGAGTGAACACACATGGAGGGGAAATGTCGTGGTGTCATAATTTTTTCAACCATACCATACATCAGGCGCACAAGGGCAGGCTTGGAGTCCCGGGATTCGGGCTGGGGGTTCCTGGCAATTGAGTCTTTGTTGAAGGGGGGGAAGGACTCCATTGACCCAGCCCACACCCATGGGGATGCACGTTAGTTTCTCTCACACATAATAGGGGGCTGTTCCTTAGAGTCATGCACATAATAGGGCCTTGTTCAAGTCACGGTACCCCATGGTACAGCATGGTAAGCGTTCTGACCGTTGCCCTTACACTAATTTTCTAGTAAATGGGTTGCACGGGGTGTGTAGACCAGCAGTTGTGCACTAAAAAGAAAGGAACCAAAATGGCATAACCTTGTTTTGGATGGTTCGGTAGGGATGCACCACTTGGCGGGAGGATTTTGCGCTGTTTGCGTCCACTCTGCCCGCGGAAGCAATGTCCACCCACATATAATCAAGCCACTACAAAATACCTTGTTAAATTGGTACCTCGGCGCTCCTTTCGACCAGGGGTAGAGGTGTGGTCTGGGGCTGCAGCACCCATCCTTAAAAGCAGTGTTCAACAAATGAACTATTGTGCCACGTGTGCCCATGTAGTAAGAATCGCTTCAGCCCAAAATGTGGTTGATGGACAGCGGTTGGGGGTTGACCAACAGCGGCCAAACGGCAACTTTGTATGCAGCCAAACCACAAATTTTGGCTGGCTGGTGGCTTCGGTGGGTTGCAGCTCAGTATGGTGGTGTTGGTGGGGGGATGCCTGAGGTGAGCTCAGCGCAAGTGCCGGTGGAACCTTTGGTACACTCACCTTGTTGATACAGCGGCGGGGGGGGGGGGGGGGTCCGTAATGACTGATGCAATGACGGAAAGTCTCAAAGAAATTCACAAAAGACAAATTGGGTGGGTGTGCAGCCACATTGGTGGCTTTCACCCCTGTATCCGTTATTGTCCTTGCACATCTTATTCATATGATACAGGGGCACTAGCTCAAGGAGGTGCAGGCTGGGAGAAGAACAATTGAATTGCTTTTTTTTTTTTGCCTTCAACTTGGATCGCGGAAAAGTGTGGAGTGTCCACCAAAATATAAGGGACATAGGGGCAATGCAAAATGATTGATCAAGGCTGTGGTAGATTGAAAACAGCCAATTTTTGAGCCACTGGAAATTCGAGGCACATACTACAAGCTCTTAGGGTTTCATTTGGTTGGGGTGGGCACTAGAGGGCTTTCACTCGCATATAGTGCATGTGTGGTATTATGAGGACCTCATGGAATTTGGTACCACCCACTCATACACACACGCATGCGAGCGCACATACATTGAGACAAAACGGTGTCGACTTAGATGTGCTCACATGACACAAGCGCCAATACAATTGTGGTGCACGTGAATGTGCACAGACTGCGAAAGCAAGAGCAAGCACAAGCTCAACATTGAAAACAACATGCCTGAACGAAGCAGAATTGTAAGATCAAGACCGTTCACGCGCTTATGTTGAAAAATTTTTCTTGCCTCCCGATGGTGTCCCTCTATTTGATGGGCACATTGATGCGTCATCCTTCTTCAATCCCTCACCTGAGTACCTCCTTTTGCTCATCTCAGACGCGATGAGCTTAAAATGTGCCATGGCATAATGGGTTGGGTCAGGTGATGTGGTCTGGTGCAGCACATTAGGCCAAAACGTTTCATGGTTAATCGGTGTAAAAGACTCCCTTAAACACCTGGTGGTGGGGCACCTGTTGAGATGGAGGGACTGCCACCACGAGGTAATTACTTGTAGACTGTCTTCGTTCAATAGATTCACGTCGAACCTAGTCACTTTGTGCTATACCACCGCATGCAAAATCATAACATGAGAACAAGCTCAACAAGATAAAACAACATCAATTTGTGGACACACAAGCACAACTTGATATTTCAATTTTCACTTTGACTTGAGCACTACGTGCAATGTTCAAATGTGAGTCAATTCTGGTACCCACCCACCGCCCGCCCTCCCAAGGTTTGGCGTTGTGAATACCAAAGCTTCACTGTTTGTAGAGGCACATCCGACAGAAGGTTAAGGTCGCCAAGGTGCACCTTGCACTGCATCCACCGCCATTTCCAAGTGTAAGCTTTAAAGTTACACCTTCAATGATGGTGTAAGTGTTGAGGATTCTCGTGATCGGGCAGGGACATAGGGTCAATGCTCGGACCAAGCGATGTCTTAAAAATAACGTGGAACGCCCTTACACCTTCGTGTTGCATTTCACAAAAGCTACCTGTGACGGGGCACCACAGCATGGTATAGGAAGTGCAATTCGATGACAGCCAACTTGTTAGCAAATTGGAAATTCAAGTATCCAAAGAATCCTTCACCCATCGTGACTAGGATAGGCATGAGCGCTACAGAAGGGAAGCGGGATGACTGCGAAAGACCACGCAAAGCTACACCGCATGAGTGGTTGAGTGTGCTCGCAAACAACACGCATGATTCATGCACCCCTTTCGAACATATTCGGGTTTTGCACGTCAAATTGCAACGAAACCTACGGAAACCCAAGGAGATGCCCGGCATGCTTTCTAATTAGCTTCGTGATCTTACAAAGCACACTTCCTAGTCAAACGTATGTGTTGAACCTTGTAGCTTGCTACCTTTTGGTAATTCATTCATATGAGCATTGCAGGTCGCGAGGGTAGAAACCAAAGGATGTGGGGGAAGGGACGGTTAGAACACCGGAGCTTACCCATGTCACGGCACGTGCCGCGGCACACTTTCCAATGGTCCCCCCCCCTCCCCCCCCCCCCCCCCTCCGTGTCACGGTGGCACAGCCGGCACAGCCGGCACAGGTGACACAAGTGCCGATCACCCTCACACAACACGACATAGCGGCGGCCCCGTGTGACACGACACACCCTATGTGGCGGCACCGTGGCACGGCACGGCCGGAGCCCCCCCCCCCCCCCGCCGTGGCTGGGTAAGCTCCACCATCTAACTAGTTTTCTACTGTGTGTGCTTCCGGTTCCCTCCTATTCGACAAACCTCTCACGGCCGCTTCTCCACAATGTTGCCCAACATAATGTTGCGCCAACGGACACACAACAGTGACAGTCATAAGGCTTCCGCCGTAAAACAATGGGGTATGACGGCCAAGTTGTCTGCGTATGGGAGGTATCACCGCGATAGTGTACAACGGCGAGAACACTAGCGTCGTCAAACCCAATGTCTCCATCGTGTCGACGAATCCCAAGTGCTAAGGAAATGGTAACGGTGTGCACCAAAACAAAGGAGTAAACACCGTCGGAATTTTCCCAGAGAGGGGGGCCTCCACAGCACGACAACGTCAAGCACCAACCGATATCCTTCAATATGTCCACCACGACGCACCATTCTCGAAGAGCATGCCACAACATGCTGTAGGCATTGTTACCTCGGTGAGCAACCTTTTCTGCGATGGAGCTTACCCGTGTCACGACACGTGCCGCGGCACACTTTCCGATGACCCCCCCCATCCATGTCATGGCGGCACAGCCGACACAAGTGACACAGGTGACACAAGTGCCACCCATCCTAGTGCACAAACCATGAGGCACATGACACGACACAGAAGCTAGGCACGTGACACGACACAACACCTAGCCCCCTTGGCCCCCATCCGTGGCTGGGTAAGCTCTGATGTACACACCTTGGAGATTGCCAAATATGGGGTGGTCAAAACGGAACCGATCACACAACCTTGTGCAAAGCAACACATGGTTTCCCCTATATCCCAAGAGTCAGGTCCAATCTGGCGCGCGCAATAAGATTGGTACAAAGTGCTTGCGGCCCCGGACACAAAGCCTGCGCACACTGCCACCTTGGTGCACAGCAAAACTTCCAACATGTCATCCCTGAACAACAAACACTTTCACTGTGAGCGTGAGGGGAATGGGGAAATCTTGTGCATGGTCCTCTGCCCTGTCAAGTGAGGGGTACATTTGCACTACATCCAGTTCCCATAACTCCACGGGGAGACCATGTGTTCGGGGGTCATCTCCTTGTTCGGTTAGCCGGTGGTTCCAGTACCTTACCACACTCAACATCCCTTTCATATCACTCATATTCAGCGACGGCATATAGTTCTCTGACGCTCGCACCATCTGGTTTAGACATCTACCAATCAACCGTCCCCACCATCTCAGTGGGTGTGCATAGCAACTGAAGTGGGTGTGCATAGTAACAGGGTCCTAAATCCTAGTTTATTAGCAAACTCATTGCTCTTATTTTTGGGAAGAATAAAGGACACAGGAGCCGACTTGGACTGCCCTGACTTCCATACCTTGCCCAACCCTGCTTGTATGGCTTTGGACCTCAGCAAATGCATTGCATGTTGTTGAGCACAACTCATAGATTCATATGTGGAGATGGTTTCAAATTGTTTTTCACCTGAATAGTTCTCAAGCAAGCACTGTGTGTAAAGGCATTGACACATGATCATCGGGTGCCCCGTGTTTTTATCGCACTGCAAGAATTTCCACTGTGGGTGATTCCGCACGAAGTCCTGGAGTACCCCTTCCCTCATCGTCCATGGGGTGGCCATGGACTGGGCTTGCAACCATTGACATGTCTTTACTGCAGCCAGGCAATCAGAGTACAAGGCAGGTACGTGCCTTTGCGTCACAATTGACGTCACTCGGGACCATGTGCATGCAGATTTTTCGGAGGCTATGTTCAATGGCAGTTTTTACCGATTCCCAAGCAGGCAGTACATCATTTGTCATGTTTTGGATTAGGCAGTGGGCCCCTTTCCCAAACACTTTGTGTATCAAGTCACCGCGTTGAAGCACATAGTGTCCATTGACCAGCGGGATGCCTAGTTGCTGAGCCAGTGTTGTGCAACTAGAGGGGGCAGATGCTTTTTCCCGTAGCTCGGCAGGAGTATCACGCACCTTGGAAGCACAGAGGATAGAGCCTACTGTTCGTGGCTTTTTATGTGTTACCTGTAAGACTTTGCTCAGCAACTGGCACAAGTGCAGGGGAATGGGGAGTGCGTGCAAGAAATCTCAAACTACCTGGATCATGCCTGATGTGTTATCTTGGTGCATGGACGGGAGTTGGATGGATACACCGCCCCGAGAGTTGGATTCCTTTGTCTACGGCTCTCGGGGCCGTCGCGCGTCCCCCGTGTCCCCCTTGGTAGAGGTGCTACAGGGCCGCGCGGCTTTTAGGTGCGGCCGTCGGAGGGGATCCGGTGGTGGAAAAGCTGGAAATGGGCCAATCGGCCCTGTTTGAACCGAAGGTACTGGCCTGAGCCTGATTCTTAATCGATTTTTATGCTGGATTGACTTTTGAACGAGATTCTGGGACAGATTTTCCCCGGTTTTCGGTCTAATGAAGTGAAACACCCAAATCCAGCACAGATGCCAAGAATTTTTTTCATGAACGACATTTTATTACAATGACAATTACGCTCATGTATTTAGATTTATGGCCACTGAGCTGAAACAGAAGCGATGCCACCTTTCCGAGAAGGAAGTGCGTAGCGCGTCATGGGTAGTGTGTCAGAATGTCAGAATCCATTCTGCACCATTTCTTAATGTTGACATCCCCCCAAAAGTTGTTACTACCTTTTCATAAAGCGTGTTTTCTTGTTTCGTCTTGTTGGAGGGAGTATGGGTATTTCCTAACAAGTGCTTTTTTTTGTTTTTTTTGCTTTTTTGCCTCACCGAGGTCGCATCACCGTCCCCAATGCAATTTGCACCACAAAAGTATCTTTCCCTTCCACATTGTATACATATGTAGTGCATGAGGCACCATTTTACACTTGTTTTAGGCTTGAAGATGCGTTCCGGAGGGACTTTTTGCCCCCAAAATGAGCATGATTTGGCCCGTCCACACTTTGGTGGACGGGCCAAGCAAAAAAAAGCTGTAGCAGGCCTCTCTATATCAAAGGAAAGTGCTCCCACCCTCCCTTTGTTGGTGATGTCACGGTTTCCATTTTCGTTAGAAACCTCTAGCACCTCTACCCTTGGGGAAGTGTTAGCTCCGGGGGTTTTAGGGTTGCCGAATCCATTTCCCGGGGTTGTTTTTGTGCGGTTTGGGGGTTTTTAGGGTCAGAGCCACTGTTGGAGCTTGGCTCTCGCGTTCTGTGTGTCCCCCCCCCCCCATGGTGCCTTGCACGCGTCGCGCCCGTCGCGCGCATCTTTTTTTTGGCTCTGAGGTTGTCCCTAGGGACGGTTGCTCGTCGGCCGCGTGTTCATCCCCTCGATGAACAGCAAGCAGCCAGTGTGACAGCAAGCCATAACCCAGGGCATGGGACCAGAGGGGATATCAAGTATTGTGAATCAAGGCTTGGCGCGTCAATATCGCCAAGGTATCCTACCCTGGACGGTCGACCGAGACGACTGATTTTGCCATTTTGGCAGTCGTGGACCCAATTTTGGTTTGTCACCAGGCCGAGTGGCATGGAGATCTCTGGGAGCCAAGGACATGTGAGTGTCCGTTGGACTCCCAGTGAATTGCATATGGAATGGCAGATCCGATCTCCAAGCCCTCGTGGAGATATACCATTGGGAATACCCCTGATTTTGGCTCATTTTGAGCGGCCAAAATGACCCCCTTTTGGGACCCCAATTTCAGCCCCCCGTGTGGTCAATTGGCGGCCCCATATCTCTATGCCCATGAGGAGTCCGGACCTAATTTGAAGTCGTGCACTCAGATATAGGTCGTAGGTCCTGCCTCCTATCTTGTGAGTCATTGGCCTTGCCCTGGCCGGGCGAGTCACGCGTGGGAATGACGCCAATCTTGGTGACTTTGGCATCATGACCCCACTTGACGAACCCGTGGTGCCCTGATGCCGGGACCTCAGACAGAACCAGGTTGGGTGAGGGCTCCAGTAGGTTCGTACTCGAAGGGCATAGGGTCAGTTGCCTCGTCCCTACCTTTGGCGGGTCCGGACGAGGGGTCAATTCTGGAGTTTTCGGAGCTAATATCAGTTTGGGCTGAAACAGCCCATTTTCAGCTACCAAGTCCCAGGGGATAATGGCGGGGCCTTTTCTCTGGCTCAGAGGGGAGTTCGGACCTGCCGTCAAGGGAGCATGGGGAGCTACTGTTAGTTGGCCTTGGTGTTGCTTGGTTCCCAGGAACTCGCCTGTGGCTGGGCGGGACACCCTACCCTATTGGCAGGGTTTCAGGGTCCGGACTGGGCAGGGCATGGGTTGTGTTTGAGCCCCCGCCCCTGACAGCCACTGAGAGGGTTCGACCTTGGATTGGGATATGAGTTGGGACTGAGTGTCTATTGCCCTGTGATGCCCTTACCCCAGTCCAGTCCTAGCCCCATGTGTACATATCCTGATGTGTTTCTGTACATACTTTTGTTCCCTTGTTTCAGAGTGTCAAGGATCCTGAAACACTTTGTCACATGACAGGAGCATGATGATGCCGTTGTGAGCGCAGTGCTTTGCCTGCCTGCTTGCTTGTGCGTGTCCGCCGCAGCGTCCCGTGGCCAGCCCCCCATGGGAATGCGTCACTGGCGCCACGGGATCGCCACGTAGGGTCAGGATGGCCAAGTTGGGAAAATCAGCCATCTCGGCAGGCCGGCCAGATTTGGCTTTCGTTTCCACCTCGTCAAGCCAAGCGTTGATCCACGGGCCTTGATATCCCCTTTGGTCCCGTGCATCGGGGTTTGGCTTGCTGTCACGTTGGCTGCTTACTGTTCCCCAAGGGGATGGTCACGCGACGGGGCAGAAAACAGCAAGAAAGGCAAAATTTGGCAATGTGGCACGCACCAAAGGTTGCATAACTCCAGCTTGGCCGGAGGGGCAAATACGAAACTCTAGGGCAATTGACCCCTGGTCATCTGCTGCAAAGATCACCACCTCCCTTCCTGGCTAGTTCTCTTGCCCCATGGAGATATGGTATTCCCAACATGGCCTAAAATGGCAAAAACAGCGAACGTCGGCCGAAGCGGCCCGTACTAACGATCCCATATCTTCAAAGTCATGGCGAGCAATAAGCTAACCAAAATTGCTATAGACACATGGGACCCTAGGTCCCATTATATACCCCATGTCGACCCTTGAGGTTGCCTACATCCATTGTTCCCCTGAGCGGAAAAATGTTACACGAAAGATGGCAAATTGCAACATACCATTTGCGTCACCCCTGGCTCTCCCATCCCAAGGGGAGGATACAAAGGGACACACCTTATTCGAGGCAGGTTTATGTCCCCTTTCCTAATCGCCCTTAACCTTGGACAACGGGTGCACAGAAACCGGGGGCGAACATTAAGCGGGAGACCAGGTGTGGTGCCATTATGGCCAAAAAGAGGCTTAGTAGTCCCGAAAGTGTTTACTCCAAAAATTGCGCCTCTGGTTCCAAAGGGAGATGGACTTTAGGCTTTTGCATGGAAGCAACCCAAGTCCTTAAGTCCTTTTATCAACCTTAGGTCGGGCCCAAAGTACAACAAAACCATTTTTAACACTTTGGCCCTTGGAGCACACGCAAAGTGGGAAAAATGGCCAGATTGCCAATTTTGAGACATATATACCCATGGGACACCAAGGCTCATATAATATGGCACATACCCAAATTGAAGGACCCATAGTAAGTCCTTACAAACATACTTACTCTGGGTCAAGTCCTCCCTTGGATCCCAAGTCAATCATGCATGCATATGGGCGCGTGTGCAAACAGCACAATAGGCGCGGGTGCTCACAAGGCAATGTTATATGAAATAGTAGATATGCTTGGAAAACGCAAACAAGCTATACACGATGTCCTTTGTGCTCTCTACTTTTCATATTTTTCAAGGCTCGGCCGGGGACCGCCATGCATTGGAAAATACGGAAAGTAGAGAGCACGAAGGACATTGTGTATAGCTTGTTTACTTTTCCAAGCATATCTGGGATTTTACATAATATTGCCTTGTGGGCTGCTTTCCATATTGCCTTGGTTCGAGGCTCATATCACCGCTGGCTTCCCTTGGCGCCACAGCCATTTTAGCCAAATTTTAGAGGAAAAGTTGTCCTCTCAAACGACCATGTTTTGGTACGCAGTGACCTGCGTGGAGCCATCGTTGAGTTAGCTCCAAAATCGAAAATGGCCTCGGGCTATGGGTCTTGTGAGCATTATGTTATGTTTCGTACGTTCATGCTCAGAAGTACACAAAATTGGCGTTTGCGCACAATTTTGACTTGGGGCTTTTCGCACCCATGTGAGTGCCAAAAACTCCTCTAACTTATAAGTCGCTTCCCCAAAGAAAGCGATATGCCCATGTGAAAGGCGCATGAAAGGAAGGCAAAGGGGAGAGATGTAGAGTTCCCTACGAACTCATGGTCTATGAGAACCATGAGTTCCGTCGCTTGACGGAAAATCTTGCGCGTCGATTTTCTCCCAGACGCCACAGAGAAGAATTCTGGTGAGTACACCTGACTGACAGCCTGATGACACTACATAAAGAACCCTACAGACCCATCCCTTAACTTCCCTTCCAACCTCAAAGGTACAGTAGAAAAAGTCAAAACAAAACTCCCCACGGCAAACAGACCGCCCCCCCCCCCGCACCCCCCAGGGGCCGAACCGCCCCGGACGCACAGGCCCGCCCACGAGGGGGCGCGCGACCCAGAGCCAGGCGGGGGGAGGAAGGGACCGGGCCAAGCCCCTCCAAGAGCTAAATAGGTGGAGCACGGGACCGGGGCAGGAAACACGGAGGGGCATGAACCGCTTGGAATGGCGCCACCGGCGCCCTGCACCGGAACCGCGCGTAGGGCGCGCGCCACACCAACCTGGGGGGGGGGGCGTGTACGCCGCGGGAGCACGAGCGCACACACACACGCAACGGAGACGCGGCGCGGACCCGAAGGGCAACCGGACCAAGCCCGCGGAACGCACAGACCGCATGGAATGGCGTATCGGCAGGCGAAGGGAGGGGACACCCGCGCGGGACACCCCGTAACACCCACCGCGCCGGACGCGAGGGCAAGGAGGAGCCCAAGGGGAGAAGCAAGAACCGGCACCCGTCCTGACCCCCCGGACCTGCCGCAAGCTCCGCGCACACATGACCGGGGCGCTGCACCCGCCAAGGCAGTAGTAGCACACAGTGCTACGCCCCAGCCCCGCGGCTAGGCAGCCTCTGCGCCGGCCCATGGGGGTCCCATTGGCGACAAGCCAGTAATGCGCGGGCCCGGCGGCGCCAACAGCCCGGGCGACCACGCATCAGGGGGGCGGCGTAGTGGGTAAGCGCCTGCAACCACGGTTGCTAAGTAACGCACTGACGGGGGAGTGGCGAAACGGGGAAGCCGGGGAGGGAAAGGGCTCCGAGCCCCTAGAACCCGGAGGAATCCACCACCAGGCAGGAGGTGTGTCATGAAGGGCCCCCCACTAGGTCCCGGTGGGGAGGATATCACCTGCCCCGACCAGGTGGCCCCTCGTGGCCGAAAAGCGCCTAGTTCCCGAAACGTCAAACGTCAAGCCTCAAAACGTATGTGAAAGGGGCATGAAAGGAAGTCAAAGGGCAGAGATGTAGACTTTCCTAGGAACTCATGGTCTATGAGAATGAGGAGTTCGGTCGCTTGATGGAAAAGCTTTCGCGTCCATTTTCTTCCAGACGCAACAGCAAAAAAATCTGGTGAGTACACCAGATGAAAGTACATGAAAACCCCCACAGATCCATCCCTTAACTTGCTTTCCAACATCAAAGGTACAGGAGAAAGAGTCAAAACAAAACTCGCCACAGAAACACGCCGTCAACACGTGCGCAGGCGACGACGGGCGGCATTTTCACGGCGGCCAGAAATCGGGTCAGAATAATCGATAGTGAATCAATTTCCTGCAAGATTCGATCCTTACATTAAAGTTATAAAAATGTCTGATCGATTTAATCGATTGGGAAGGGTAGGGACGGGATGGGTCCCATGCCGGTGCCCATTGGGCTGGAGGAAACATATCCCCACAAACAAAAATCATATCCCCACAAGCAAGACGGGGAATAGGAAGCGCTGACGGGGAAGGACAGACATTCGCCCTATATGCCATGGGGTCCTCGGTACCGCTGCAGGAACGCAGGCCGGCCAACATCAATCCAGCCAGGCCTGCAGGGATCGAAACGGAAACGGCGTCAAACGCGTCGGCAACACCGTGGTGCGCCACACCGCCAACGACCATACCCACCAACACAGCACCACACAGCAACTCTACCATTAGGCAATAAACCCACCAAATTCAACAAACTACAACAAACCCCCGGCCCGTGGGAGAGCGCAACCTAGACGAAGTCAGAAGGCGTGAGCACGCAAAATGGCATGCGAGACCTATAGTACGTGCTTCTTCAACTCGTCTCACGCCGACTCAAAACCAACCCGGGTGTGGGTGAGCAGGACAAGGCCCCTGGCCCAGGACCCCAGAATCCGGCGGTTGATGAGGAGGTGCGTTCAGATAAGGTTCCGAACCGGTTTTACCAATGAATCGGAAAACCCGGTTGTCGGCAATAATAGCACGTTATTTTCAAAGCAATTGGCACAACTGCTTATTTTGAAAACTGATTTAAACCAATTAATCAAAATGGTTCCAGAAGTTTTAGGGTTCTTTTCGGCAGTACATTTTGTCCAATTTTTGCACTAAACAGAGGCTTTGGTAGCAACAAACGATGGCCGATGGTGAATTATAACTTCCACTGTAGTTTTGATCATTTTGCTTTCACTTGTATGGGCTCTCTTCTGCTGATGGCAAGATTTTGGTAACCAAAGGGCAATTAATGGGAAACACCGGTGTTTTGGAAAACTAGTAATCGGCTAAACCGGATATTTTTTGTAAAAATAATTGTTTAAAACCGATTATTTTCAAAACTACCAGGTTCCAAAACTAACGATGGGACCCTCCCCCACGTATCATCCGCCCGAAGAAGAGGGATGTGAGACTTCGGTCGAACATCGGCTACTTCTCTGGGCAGAACCCGCTGAAGGGTACTGCACGCGGCGACTGAGCCCTTCCCCTCACTTGGGGAAGACATTTTGTGCGGGCACATGGAGTAGGGCTCTGGGTGGGTGAACAATTGCCCCGAGGTAAGACCCGTTCAGGGGCAGCCCCAGTCCCGACATGACCTACGTACCTACCTCAGCATGAGGGGGCATGGCCAGCTCCGTTAGCCTACTGTTCTTGGTCTTGGAGTTCTTTTTGGGCGATGCTCTCGTCCCGTAGCCGAATGCTTGCGGAGTGTACGGGAGAGCCAAAAGTTTCCTCAAGCTCTAGCTTCCACTGCCAGAGTGGGCAAGCATCCCCGTGGCCATTCGACCCTTCTGCTTGCTTTCATTCGGATGCAGCAGGGGAAGTTGAACCCGACTGCTCGACCGCAAAGGATTCAGAGAGAGCAGAGATGGGACCACTGAACTCGGCTTTGGGAGGTCTGCATCACATAGAGGTCAAAGTGAGATGCAACGGCTGTGTCAAACAACGCAATTAGGGGGCGGCTCAACTTGCGCATCCATTCAACCACTCCAGCGGAACAACATCGCACCAGAGCTGGCAGGGAGCAAGCAAGCAAGGGACGCTCTGACGACCTGACAGACTTGCGCTCAATCAGCCCATTCGGAAGAGCGCTCAGGGTGGGGATCAGTTGCCCATGGCTTCAATTGTCAGGGTGAGAGCTTCCAAGTCAGAGACCTTGACCATGGTCTTGTGCCTGCAGAGGCACCCGATGAATGGGGAGTTGAGCCGTAACACGAAAGAAGAGACGGGTCCGGAGTTTTTCTAGGACGGCCTATAGCCTGGCCAGCGCAGCTTGAACTTGACGCCTCCAGGCGCCCAGGCGTTTCGACGCTTGGCCAGGATCTTCTCAACGGTGTAGTCGTCCTGCTCAGCGTAGTTGTGGTGCAATATGGCCTCATGGGGGGTGTAGTCCAGGGACACAAGCTTCCCGAGGATGTCGGGCACACGCGCACGGAGTTGACACTAATGCCCCTCCTTGAACTGTCCGGGGCCCAACTTGATGCCGTAGGTGTTGTCACCAATCCTGGGGACTACCTCCCTAGGTGTAAGCCAGGTCTTGGAGTGGTGAGTGCCCATAGGCCGGGGTCTCAATACCCACACCAGGTCACCCACCCTGAACTTCTGCGCAGCCGACTTTGGGGCGGTCTTAGCTCGCATGGCATGCTCCTTCTCGGGGTGTGGCGGATCTCCCGCGCTGTAGTGTCTTGCCACGCAAAGACCTCCTTGGCGTCGAAAGCCACGCCATCACCTGACATGGGAAGTTGCCGTCCCAGGGGGTTCTGCTGAAGAGAATCTGGTGAGGCAACAACCCAGCTGGTGTGGGGGTATTGATACGAGCCTTGACAGGTGGCCACATCTCCTCAAACTAGTTGTGGCGCTTGTGGGTCAGGTGGATCTTGTGCAGCTTCTTCAACAGCTGCCATCCAGCCACTTCACCTTGGCCATTTGACTGGCTCAGATAGGCGACGGACTTGGTATGTCATATTCCCATGATAAGACACATGGCCTTGAACAAGCCAGCAGTGAAACTGGGGTCCACAGTTGCTGCAAATGGTGAGCGGGACAGCGCAGACCGTCAGTCAGTCATGAATGATCATGACTGCAACCTCCTTGGCTAGAAACCCCTTTGTGCACGCCGGGTCAGCCACAACGTAGCCGCTGTGTCGGTCCATACAAAGGACCACCCAATGGAAACATTCCTTTCCGATGTGCACTTCGGGCATGGAGAGAATGTCCATGGCCACACCTTCCATGGGCTTGTCAGGAATTGACATTGATTGGGCTGACATTCCAGTTGTGGGGATTTCAGCCCTGACAGTCCAACCAATCTTTCCTGACCTGCTTGATTGCCTTATAGAGACCGATCTCGCCGATTTCGAAAGGGCGCTGCATGTCTGAGGCTTGTTTCTTCAACCTGGCATGCATCATGAGCTGGTGCCACGCCTCACAGAGCTTCAGCACTTGGCACTCTGGTACTAGCAACTTACCGTTCTGATAAAGGTTGCAATCTTCCTCGGCGAGCCCCTTCCGCCACTTCTGCCGGTCGTCGGGGTCAGTCACAGCCCCATCCTCGGACTCGAATGCCTCACACTTGGCGTAGTCATTGGTCCAGTCATCTTTGAGGCACCAGTTTGGAAAGAGCCGCTTGTTCGACTCCGCACCCTCTGGTGGCAGTACAAGGACCGCTCGGCTCGCCCTCTTTCCGAGGGGAGCCTCAGCAGCCATGACGACGAAGCATTTCACTCCCTCCTCCTCCATCATGCGCTATATGTCGATGATCTTCTTGGCCTCAGCGCTCTGACCCTCGTTGCCATGGGCAGACACATCCGTCATGCCCTTACTGGCAGGATAGACCCACCTATTGAGACAGTCCGCCCCGGTGTTGTCCTCTCCCGGAATATAGACCACTGTCAGGTGGAACATGGGCAAGGTCTCGTGCCATTTGGCTCTTCAGGAGGCTGGTCCCGAGGGGGTGTCCACATTCTCGTTTTGCCGGGACTGCAGATCTGATGGTTTTGGCAGACCATGACAGGATGCACGGCTACGTACGAGGCCCACTTCCAGAGAACCATGACAATGACATACACCTCCTTTTCACGGGCGTCCACGTCCATCTCTGGCCTGCTGCCAGGACCCGGCTCCAGAAGGCCAGTTCCATCATCAAGCACTTGCTCCAATACTGCACGGATCGCGTAGTCAAAGGCGTCTGTGCGCAGGACGAAACCTCAGTCCAGATCCACTTCATGCAGACCAACTGCGAATAGCAGGGCCTGCTTCATTCCCTCAAAGGCTAGGTCGGACTTTTCACTCCAGACCAGAGACTTGTTGCACCCCTTCTTGGTCTCCTCCCGGTTGCCCTGGAGCATGGTCGTCACGGGGCGTACTCGACATACATGTTGATACACCCCGAGTAGTAGTTGCAGAAGTCAAGATAGTCCCGTACCTCTGACCTTTCTTCGGCTTCTCCCAGTGCTCAATCGCCGCTACCTTTCCTGGTATAGGCTTCGGTTGCCCGTTGCCAACAACGTTGCCTTCGAAGACCACAGGGCTTACTGCGATGGTGGGCTTGTCCCTGTTGCCCGTGAGTTTGTGCGGAACTAGGAGGTCCAGCACTCTGGTGGCATTCCTGTCTTGTGCCTCTAGCAGCTCATCATAGCTGGTGCTGAGGTCCCCTGACGCAACGATTACGTCGTCCAAGAAGGAATCCGCACAGTCACACGCCGTCTCCAGCAGGTTCTCCTGCATCCGCTGAGAAGCTGCATTGCTTTTGGTAAGTCCCGATTGGCATCACCTTACACTGGAGAGGTCCAAGTGGGGTGCTCCTGGCTGTGCAGGCATGGGACTCAGTGACGAGAGGCATCTGGTGGTAACCATGTTTCAGATTGATCACCGTAAACTTCCTCCGCCGGATTTGCTTTTGCAGGATGTCTTCCATGGGGCACAGTGTATAGCTGTTGTGCTGCGTTTGGGTTTTTTGGTGGTACTCGCCCACGAGCCGCCACTCCCCGGCTTCCTTCGTGGGGACCACGAAGCATGGGGAGGCCCCCTTGGAGTGGGAGGGCTCCAACCATGCTCTGTTGATGAAGTCTCGCAGGATCTCCTGCATTCCCTCCTTCCTCTCGCCCCTGAGGGTGAACTCCCGGTGTCTGGCTTTAGTTGTATCCACGTGGGGTCTTACGCGCGGCATATCCGGATATTTCGATTCGCCGCATTTCGCGCTAAACCGCCGCATTTCGCGCTAAATATGCCGCATTTGTTACCGGTAAAATTTGTACCTCAAAATATACAGAAACTCAGCGGAACCTCTGGAACCTGCCCTCTGAAAGTTATTAATAGCAAGCTGAAAATTATTCCGGAGACTGGCCATGGGTCCCAAGGCGTCAGCGTGCAAGAAACAGAGCACAACAAGTACAAAACGAAGCATGTCTGCTAGTGACCGACGCTTTGGAGGTCAAATGTTGAACCGGAGGCAAGATGTGCAACATGAAGTTGCTTGTCGCTGATGCTATGGGTGCTGCCAATCCATGTTCTTCAGTCACTCTCATCGGAGTTTTCAACCTGCTGTATTTTTCAGCCTCGAATCGTTGTGTCTCATACACAGCGTGATGCCTATGGGTGTGGCAGTCTCCGGCTGCACTACCTGGTCTTCAGTTAGCTAGTCAACTCTGCGTCAGATCTGCTACGACAGCTCTGAACCTTGATTGTGAGTGGTCCTGAACCTTGATTGTGAGTGGTCGTCCCGAGTACCATATAATGAGGGGTTCGCCAGCTAAACTTGGTGGGGACAAAAAAGAGAGGGTTTTCTGCCATTCCTTTGCGGTTTTCTGTTGGTTTCTCGAGGTCAGTGGAGCCAGGTTTAGAACTGCCCTGGTATCCATGGTGATAACCCTGCTGTTGGTATGCCATGAACTTCAGCAGACCAGAAATATAGCCATCCAGAATTTGAGCCATCCTGTGACTCATGACACTCAACCAGCGCACGTACTGCAGTGCGCGCGCGGTGCAAAACGTTTGGGACTGACTATGTTGAGCTAGAATGGTTGACGTAGCCTAATTGTGAGGGCATTTGGAAGGTATGTATATTGAGGCTCTTCTGGGGAACCAAATTCGGATAATAGGGTGCAGTGCGTGCATAGTGCGTGCAGTGTGCGCGCAGTGCAAGGATTCTTTCTCAGCATCCCTCAGAATGATGATATTCTGACACTAAACCCCCCCCCCCCTCCAGAGGGTCATCCACGCCTTCTCTGCGCTCTGCCAAATTGTTTTTTAAACATAGAGGTAGTAGCACCCTGGGGCAATGCCTCCTGTGTGCCAGTGGCACCCGCACTGTGTGCTGCTCAGCCCGCCACTTCGTTTTCTTTAGTAAGAAAAAGTGCTTTTCCATTGCTTTGAGGCATACTCTAGTTGTATTAGAGATGCACTGAGCATCCATGCATTTTTATCTTAGTATTGGTCCAACCAAAAGTGGTGATAACACATTTTGACCTATGGAACCAAACACCCAATCAGGATATGGAGTGGACCCCTGAATCCCCTTTCAATGTGAAGCTATGCATCTTTTCCTGAGTTGACTGAGCACTGACATATCTAAAGTAGAGCCTATGAATTTATCTATGTTTTTCCATGAATTCTTAGCTATCCTAGTGGTATGCACCCTAGGGGGCTGGGCACCTCTTTTTGAGAGGTCCTGGGTTCAATTCCAGGTCAGCCTAGCTAAGTAGGAAGATCCCATGTGACATGGCAGTGACCTCATCGCCACATACCATGCCACCTCAGCACATATGGGACCCAAAACAAAGAGTGCACATCTCCTGAGATGGCACTATGGAGAGAGAGTGAACATGAGGCAGTTTTCTAACTCTTTTCCAAAACATTTCAGCTATCTTTGTGAATATGCATTCATTTGTGACCTGAGTTGCAGTTTCTGTGAATATCCAATCATCTTCACTGTTTATACTGCAGCCCTTCATGCTTTGATCCAGAATTCTCTTCTCCTTGCATACTTCTGGCTTGGGTTATCCTGGATTGACTCTATTGACTCTATTTCTGCAAACAAAAGGTTTTCATCATCCAAAACAAGCAGCAGGAAACCCTACAGCAACAGCAAGCAACAGGAGAAGCAAAAACACAGTGCTGAAACCACTATAAACTTTTCTGGTAGCAAGAGGCAGCCTGTCTCTGCGCACCGGCAGCAAACCCGTGCCGTACATCCAGTGCGCCCAGTACGGGCAAATATGAGCAGAAGGGTGAAAGAAGATGGATCCAAGAAAGGAGGACGCCGACGTGAAGACAGCGCCAGCGCCTGAGGCACCGGCAAGGCCGGCACCTGGCGCTGTGCCTTCGGCGGAGCCCTTACATGGGCCAGTGGATGCGGCTGAGGACTCCCTGGATGGACTCCAGACGGCCTTCGGGGCCTTGTCTGTCGAAGAAGTGGTCTCTCAACCTCAGCCTGTGAAGAGGAAGAGAGAGAACGAGAGCGAGAAGGATGCTGGAGGAGAAGCAGACGAAGGAGAGGAACAAGGGCAAAACCTGACGCATGACCCTACGTTCGAAGGCGCACCAAGCGCTTCTGGCCTCCACGCATCACCCTCTCCTTTAACCACCACACTCCCAGCCGCCGCAACATCCACTTCCACAACCAACCCGCCTATGGCAGAGGGCACAGGCTTTACTGGCATGCCTCCCTACCCCGCCTATGGTATGGGCCCACCTACCACTGCGCTCCATGAGGCAACTACTGCCAGTGAGCCGGTGGCTTCCAGCTGTGCGCCGCGATGGTATGCGGCTGACTATCCCCATCCACTACACGCTACTGGAACCTATATGGATGTTCCTGGGTATGCTCCTGGGTATGCACCTGGGTATGCACCCTTGAGTGGGTTGAGGAGAGGACCAGAGTCTCTTGGAGGCAGGAGTAGAGGATTGGGAACATCCTCCAACAGGTCCCTGACGCGGTCGGAGATCAACGAGGTGCTCCGAGGAGCCACCTCAAAAATCGTGGGCGATCTCACTCAAGAGATCAGAGAGAAGCTGGAGCCCCTGATGATCCCGCCCCAAACGTCACCTATCTCGGTGGGAATGTCACCCCACCGAGTACAGGCTAACCACCTGACTGCAGGGTCGACAAATACCCTGGGGAACCTGAGGAGCCGACCGATGCCGACTCCTGCAGCTGTACCGAGAAGTCCCTTTGTGCCGAGAACGGCCCAGCCGCCCTACAGCCACATGACGAACTCGACGAGGGCCGAACTGGACCGGCTGGGGCTAACAGCCTTGAGGGCTATGGTGGACGTAGAGCCTTATGGCTCTAGTGATCTAGGCGGAGACCCCTTCGATGACGAGCCGCCGTCGATGGATTTTTCTTCACCCTCAGATGACGAGGACCCTGAGGACCCCGAGGACCCCAAGGGTAAGAAGAAGAAGAAGAAGAAGAAGAAGACCCGACGCCCTGAAGGACGCCGGACTCAGGAGGCGAAGGCTATCGCCACCTCCAAGATAGTGGTGAACCTGCCTGAGTTCACAGGCAAGGACCTCAGCGAGTTCGCTGAGAATTTTGGCCGGTTCCTACGACTGACCGGCCCAACCCACGCCAGTGGGCGAGTGAAGTGCGATCTGCTCCTGCAGTGCTGCAAGACCAAGTACCTGGAGAAGCAGGTCAGGCAGATGGTGACTAACTCCGCCACCTTTGCCGATGTGTTCGTTGCCCTGGAGAGGCAGTACCCGACCTACGAGACCGACCTCTCCATCAGGGTCGAGATCCAGAACCTACCCGTGCTGCCAAAAAACCCCAAGCCTGGCAGGGTATCTGAGCTGTTGGCTGATCTGGATCACTGGGCTGGACGACTGACCCCCGGTTCCTACAGCAGCGACGACCTGCTATTCTGGTTGGTGGCCAAGCTCCCTCGAGAGCTATGGGACGAGTGCCGTTCGACGGCTGAGCGCAAGGCTAGATCCCTCCACTACGAGGATGTATGCGTGCTGCTCCTGGAGCTGGCGCAGGAGAAGGAGAGCGACCAGCACCTGAACAACTACCGTTCTGGTGGTGGAGGTTCTGGAGGCAAAGGGTACCAAGGGTCCCGACCTGGGCAGGGGACTACACCCAAACACGCCCACGCCCGTACCATGGAGAACGTGAAGGAGCTATTCTGGTGTGATGCCAGAGACGAGCAGGGCCACCTGCAGCACGCCTCTGACTGCGAGCAGCGAGACTGCTTCGTAGTTCAGGGGAAGCAGCAGGAAAAGAACACGGGCGCTAAAGCGAAGCTGCCGGATCATTACCGGTGCACCATCACGTGTGCATTCTGCGGTAAGCGGAAGCACTACGAGGATGAGTGCTACCATAAGCAACGCCTATCGGTGAAGCTTAAAGGGGAAGATCCTGGCAAAGGCTCAAGCAAAGGTGGGGGCAAAGGCAAAGGCAACGACTCCGGCAAGGGCAAGTCGAAAGGACGTGGTCAAGGGCAAGACAAGGGTCAAGGTGGACGAGGAGGAGGCGCTAACCGCCAGCCGGACAACAAGAACAAGGACAAGAACGGAGGCAACCCCAACCCTAATCCAGGGGGGAACTCCGAGCCCTCTGGAGGGCAATCTGGTCCGACCACACGCTCACAAACGCAGGCCCAGCAAGAACAAGGGGCCAAGCGTGAGCATGAAGGTGGTGATGACGGCAACGCTAAGAAGAGGAGCCGTTTCATGAGGATGGCCCGCAAATTGCGGAACAAGGGGTTCGAGGTGACCTGTCCCGCGGAGTTCTGACGGGGACGCTCTGGTGGCACCCAAGACCTGGTGTTTTGGGTACGTATCCGACTAGGGGGACGTGAATACCTGGGGGTACTGGATACTGGCGCCACAATATCTATAGTGGCCAAGAAAGATTTACCTTGTGGGAGCCTGAAGAACACCATGACCACCGCTGCTATACGTATGGGGGATGGACACGTGGTGCACAGCTGCGGGGACTGTGAAGTGGAGGTACCTATGGGTTCTCGGACTATCGCCCATCGGTTCTATGTGATGGACACTGAGGCCTTCGACTTTGTACTGGGTACTGACTTCTTCGTACAGCACTCCCAGATACAATCCCTGACGCTGCAAGCGCCCTACCTCCTCTACGTGGACCACGGCAGTGGCAGAGAGTCTGTGCCACTGGAGCAGTCGGAACATACCTCGAGTTACCTGAGACTATCGAAGGAGGAGCCCTCGAACATGATGGCGGCCTCCAAAACTGAGGACTATCAACTATTGGGGGAAGTCCTAGACCAAGGTCTGAAGGAGTTGGGTTACTCTCGAGAAGACCTGAGTGTGGAGTTGTTCGCCAGCGACAAGCAGCATGTACTGGACCTTCACTGCAGCAAGGGGAAGAACTGCAGCTACAAATTTTACTGGCCCTCTTTCGGGATGGCCTACGGGAACCCCAGGTTCAGTGAACTGGGGAAGGTGCTGACCAAGGTGGCTTTGGAACGTTCCCGTATGGTCCTGTGTTCCCCCGATTGGGGAGCCCATGGGGGCAACGAGTACTGGCGAAACCTCCTGGACAGGCTGACTATCAGCTCTGTTCGTTTGCCTGATGAGGCCATCTACGTGCCTCTGGGACGCAAGACGCCCATTGGGAAGCCCGGATGGGGGAGTATGCTCAGCGTGGTGGACGGAAGTCTTACCACTATCCCCTGGGAGGACCTGGACCCAACTCTGGTCCAGGCTATACAACGAGAAAGCGATGGACTCGCCTTGGGTGACTTGAAGGATCGCCTACGACCTCAAGATGCTGTTGAGACTACACCCGGAGGAGATGAGTACGTCGTGACTGACACCAACACCCCCAACTCTCCCTGCCGTGTACCTGTTCCTGATGGAGTCTCTGAGTGTGGACTATCTGAGCTACCCAGCTCTATCCACTCAGAAGACGAAACTGAGCACGACACCTTCTTCGTGCAGACCTGTGTGGAGGAAGTGGAGAACGCCGAGTACGTCGCCCCACTGAAACCCCTACTCTCCATGAGGGTGGAAGACCCCGTGGACGAGGAGCTGGACCCTCGATCCAGGCTCAGGGAGTATGTGGATTCCAAGAGGAAGTTGGTGGCGATAAAGCTATGCTACGCGAAGCCTACCCGCAGCTCATGGCCACTGAAGCAAGGACGTATGGGAGACCTATCCCAATTGAAGGAGGACCTCGAACAGAAGATCACCACCTGGCAAAGGGAGGTAGATCTCAAGCTCATGAAGAGCGTGTGGGGCGCCCATGTGAGGACCCCAGAGGAGGACGACCTCTCGGAGGAATGTGTATGTGAACCCCCTCGAGCGTGCCTATGTTGCCATCGTCCATCGGAGATGGTTGAACAAGACCTTCTATATGCCTACCAAGGGCTGAAGGATACTACCACGGGCGAAGAGTCGGTGGAGGACCACCTCCCGACGTCTATTACCCAGGGGGCAAGCAACTTACACTCTGACGAGGACATGGAGGACAAGATCAAGATATTGGACCCGAGGGTACAGAAGCTTATAAGGACCTATCTGGAGGTGTCCGGAGAACTACCCCCTCCAGCCTCATGTGACAAGCTGGTACAGATGGACCTCAAGCTGAAACCCGAGTTCGTGGGTCACAAGATCCGGAGGAGACCCTATCCAGCTCCTAAAGAACAGGCCGACGAGATCGAGCGACAGATACAAGAGTGTATCGACGCTGGCCTAGTCCTGGAGTACAAGGACGGGGACTACCCCCTACACTGCGGCCCCTGTTTCCTAGTGGCTAAACCTGGGTCTACAGCCAAACGGCTGGTAGTGGACTATGGAGAGCTGAACAAGAAGACGCTGAACCACTCAGGGTCCATTCCCAATATGGAGTCTACCCTGGAGAAGATAGCCTCCTGTCGCTACAAGACCAAAATGGACAAGCGAAGCGGATTCTGGCAAGTGGACCTGACGCCCAACGCACAGGAACTACTGGCCTTCATCACCCCTCAGGGGAGGGTGTTCAGGTGGAAGGTCATGCCGTTTGGCGTGGCTAACACACCCGCTCTATTCCAAGAGCTGATGAACAAGATCTTGTCCATCCTACGAAGGAGACCTAAGGTGCAGGAGCTCATATCCCGTGGTGCCCAGATGCAGGCTCACATCGACGATGTATGCCTTGGGACCAATACCAAGGAGGATCACCCAATCCTCTTGGGTGAGTTCTTTGCGGTCTGCCAGGAGAACCACACACGACTCAAGCTGGAGAAGTGTGAGTTCATGCAGGAGACCATGCAGTCCTTGGGGTTTGACGTTGGCTATGGGTGGTGGACCCCAGCGGCCTCTAAGGCCAAACCCCTGATGGATGCCAAGGTGCGACACGAAGACCCCAAGAAAGGACTTCATGATGTACGCAGTTTCATTGGGGCGTGCAACTTCTATCGCCGCCACATCAAGAACTTCACCTACACCAGCGCCGTCCTGACGGACTTGATCAAGAAGAGTACTACTTGGCGCTGGGGCCCACAAGAGCAACAAGCGTTTGACGACCTCAAAGACAAGGTAGCCAACGCTAAGTGCTTGGGCGTGCCTAGAGCACAAGGGGAGATTATCCTGGTGACCGACGCCAGCAATGTGGGCGGTGGTGGAACGTTGTTCCAATGGCAAGCACTAGAGAAGGAGGAGTTCGACTCGGCCATTTCCCAATGGGGGACGGAAGGTCTCAACCGAGATGGAACCCTCAAGCACAGCTACCCTGACGACAAGTGGGTCCTAGTACCCCTGGGCCACTGGAACTGGAAGTGGAACCAGGCCAAGGGAAACTACTCCACCTATGAGCAGGAACTGCTCGCGGGTATGCTGGTGCTATCCTCACAAGCACGACTGTTGGGGAGTAACCCTGTGGTCTGGCTGTGCGACCAAGAACCGGTCCGCAGTTTCCAGAAGGGTCCCCCACCTGAGAAGGCCAAGCTACGGCGCTGGTGGACCTACCTCAGTCAACTACGGCTGACGGTACACCATATTCAGGGAGTGAAGAACGAGTGTGCCGACTACATCAGCCGCAACAACTTCGACGCTC
Organism: Eutreptiella sp. 'Long Island Sound 2002'; assembly: GCA_964036045.1. Classification (NCBI taxonomy): domain Eukaryota; phylum Euglenozoa; class Euglenophyceae; order Eutreptiales; family Eutreptiaceae; genus Eutreptiella; species Eutreptiella sp. 'Long Island Sound 2002'. The sequence goes on from OZ038382.1 coordinate 138,456,891, forward strand.
TGATTGGTGCCCGGTCTGAAGCGCTGGCTAAGGAGGCGTTCAGCCGTATGGACGTCCACTTGGACCTCAACATGACTATGATACGCCCCCTGGATGGACTCCAACAATCGGAGTACCTGAAAGAGTTCGGGGATATCTACAAGCGCCTGGAAAAACGCCTTGAACCCCTCCTGGTCAACCAAGAACAGTGGAAGAGGGACAAGAGCTACCTATGGCACGAGGACCGTATTGTGGTGCCTAGTGACCGAGTCCCAGCGCTGCTGAAGTGGACCCATGAGTCCAGTGGTCATGTGGGTGCTGACCGCACCCTGAGGGTGTTCAAGCAGTGGTTCCACACTACGTGGACTGACGACCAACTGCGAAAGACCCTCCAGCCTATTGTGGACAAGTGCCCGTGCAGGTTCTGTAAACCAGGGGATATCAGGGACAGAGGTCTCTACTCGACCCTGCCCATCCCTCACTGTGCTAACAGTGTTCTATACGTGGACTGCACGGAGATGCCGAAGTTCGGGGGCTATGACTTCGCCCTCGTGGTAACCTGTGGGTTGACCAGGTTTACCAGGGTGTTCCCATGTACCAAGCACATTACCGGGGAGGAGACTATCAAGATACTCCTGGAGGAGTGGTTTTGTGTCTATGGGGCGCCCAAGGAGATCAACTCCGATGAGGACGTGCGAGTACGCTCAGATACTGGCTGGTACAAGAGGGTCCTGAGATCCCTCAATGTCCAGGTGTCTACGGGGATTCCCTACTCTCACACGAGCAACCCCCTATGTGAGCGACAGATCCGTGTCCTGAAGGAGAACGTACGGATATGGTGCAAAACTGAACGCACCAGGGACTGGGTGAGACTACTCCCCGTCATATCCTTGATGATGAACTCCCAAGAGAGTTCAGCTACTGGCTACTCGCCCCATGAGCTATTCCTCGGGCGCCCGGCATGGTTCCTACATGCCCCCTATCCAGAGGACACCCATTCTTCTGTGGGTGAATGGGTCCAAGAGCAACAGGCGAAGGTGGACAAGGCCAAGGCTATGCTCCAGAGAGTGAGGGAGCGTCAGTGGAACAAGAAGAACAAGCACCGAGTACCGGCCACCTACCAAGAAGGGGACTGGGTGCTGGTGCACCACTGTTGACTACCCGCCTGGCCACGCTCTACCAGCGATGACCCATACTTCGGGCCTTACAAGATTCTATCTGTGGATGGACACTGTATCACCGTGCGGTGTTCTCCCCGTCTAGGGGGGACCCTGGTGTGCGCTGCTCAACACCAGAAGCGCTACTATGATCCTGAAGACCTCTGTGGGGAGGAGTGGGAGCTGAACGACGAGGAAATCGCCGCTCTGGACCTACAAGGGGCTGCCAGCCCTATGGAAGTTGAAGGTGAACTCCCCGACATGAACGCCGAGGAGATGGCTAAGGAGGGCTTTTACCTGGTGAGATCTGTCCTACGCCACCGCTATCGCCAGGGTTGGCGCTTCCTCACCCTCTGGGAAGGGTTTGGCCTCGAAGAGGCCACCTGGGAGCCCTTCTCTGCATTTGTTCTACGTGAGGGACGCCTAAACTCAGTTCTGGTTGACTACTTGTCCCAGAACAACCTTGGTGAGTTGCTGAGGCTCGCTGAGACGCTTGCCTCCAAGACTAAAGCTAGGGACTGAACCTTACCCTTACCTGCCAAAGCGTACGTGTGAGTGTGCTATTCCTAAGGTCCTGAGAGCAAGCCGCAGAAGTGGTGTCCTAATTATACCCAAGTCTGCGCCCTTGCTAAACCTGGAGGGTTGGCTTATTGATGCCACGGGGTACGCCCCGGGTCTCCCCCCCCCTAAGCGCCCAATTTCTGTGCTGGCGCAAAACCTTGGGGGAATACCCAGCGTACTAACCCAGGTATGGTTTTCCCTACCTATCTGTCTACTACAGGGAGGGGTGGCCAAAAGCTATGAAGGCATCAAAACGCCGTTTTGCTAAGTGGCCAAAACGCTGACCTAACCACTGCCACAGCCCACCAACCCTGCTAAAATTGCAGGAAACGGGTGGGACAGTGACACACGCACTACACGTCCTACACACCCTACAGTGGCACCATCCTGGTGGGCGAGCACTGGGGCAACTGGCTCAAGCCCCCACTCAGGACTACCACTCCTACACGTACACTCTACTGGGCGTTGCGATGACAAAGGTGTCGTGGGTCCTAGCGACCCTCCTGTGAAATGACAAGAGAACACAGCGCTGCTAAGCAACTGTGGCCTAACAGGGGACGCCACAACGCGTTTCCCCTACTAGGGCTTGGAGAGAAGAGGTGCTCTTGCGTGCACGGCGCAGATGTCGATGGAGTCGGACTCCCTGCTCTGCCACAGGCAGAGGGGAGTTACTTGTTTGTGTGATCTGCGCCCTTGTTTAGCAGGGCATAAAAAAATTGCTGCTGCACCAATCACCCTACCTGCCCACCTGTAAAACAAAGGCAAATGAAAGGGCGTTTGCGGCGGAGGAACCAAGCCACACTCCAGGTATTATACCCTTCTCAGTGTGACCTATAATACACTGTCCGCAAACACGCTGGAGGACCAGCTACCCTTGTCCAGCAAGCAAGCTTTAAGGGACTCCTCAGGCTCTCTTAAAGAACGTACCAAGGAGCCCCTGGGTAGCCTAAACAAGGTTTACCGTGCGCAATTCGCGTGGCCTACCCTCTAATGCGTGTGTGCATGCGCGAGTATGCACGACCCACTTGGGCAAACCTGCCCATCTCAACCGTAATCACGAACTCCACCAGGGGGTGGCCCCGCCTGGGCTTACTCACCTTACCTACCGCTGGAGAGAGAGAGCAAGTGAGGGGCGCACGCGAAGGACGTTGCTATGCACTTGTGTGTATGTCTAATCACCCTGATCTGACCGCTAATCATCTGCAATCTTTCTAATCAATCCCTCTATCGCGTCCTATCGTTGTTAGCGCTGCTACAAGACTCGTTCACGGAGACACGAGACGAGCAATGTGTATGCGGCATACGAGACGAGCATACCTGTAGTTTATACCTGATTCATTGAAGTCTTTTCGATTGATTTTCGAATTCTTGAATTTTCGACACTTCTATTAGTGTGGGTGGAATCTGTATGTTTATTTATTAATGTGTGTCTCGTCATTTTCAAGACTACGTGAGACATACGTTTATAATTCCATTATTTCTCCATTTTCCGGCGCTTCGCTAGGAGCCGCTCCTGCGCGCCGCCATTTTATGCGTATGAATTTCTGGATTTAAAAAATCCAGAGATGACTATAATTCTTATAAAAATGTGCTTCTGATGCACAATTGGATTCTGCTCAGGTGTGTTGTTTCAGAAAAGTTCTACGCCGTCATTTGACGGATTTTGGTGTCGTCGCTTCGTTTTTGCGTGGATTCGTCCATAATTCTCCCATTCCTGCCTCTGCAGATACCCACGCGCAGCCTCGCTGAGTAGGCCGTGTTCGGGCCAAAACGCAGGTGCCTGGAGAGACTGAGCAGAACCCAAGACCCCACCAAGGGGCAATTTAATTTTTTCGAGACTCCCTTCGCCCTAAGACAGGTCACAGGTCGCCAGCAGGTTTACAAGTACCCATGCGAGTCTGTATATTGTGTCTTGCGTTGGGTTTGTGTCGACGCTGCGTCTTGGAGGGAGGGATGCATATGCACATGTCTTGGCATGCTCCCATACTAACCCAACCAAGCCACAGGAGCCCCGGCAGCGCCATGAGCGCTGAGTCTTCTGTAGGAAATGTTACAAACAGTGCAGCAAAAGAGCGCCAGCCATGGTGAGCGCCCATTTTTCAGTGTGAGGGAAACTGTAGGTATTTTAAAGTAGATGTGAAAACCAAGGAAAGGCCAAGAAAAATTCCCTTTTTCCTGAAATGCGACAGTGGTGGCCACCACAGCACAAGGGGGGAGTAAGAAAAAGTGCTTTTCCATTGCTTTGAGGCATACTCTAGTTGTATTAGAGATGCACTGAGCATCCATGCATTTTTATCTTAGTATTGGTCCAACCAAAAGTGGTGATAACACATTTTGACCTATGGAACCAAACACCCAATCAGGATATGGAGTGTACCCCTTAATCCCCTTTCAATGTGAAGCTATGCATCTTTTCCTGAGTTGACTGAGCACTGACATTTCTAAAGTAGAGCCTATGAATTTATCTATGTTTTTCCATGAATTCTTAGCTATCCTAGTGGTATGCACCCTAGGGGGCTGGGCACCTCTTTTTGAGAGGTCCTGGGTTCAGTTCCAGGTCAGCCTAGCTAAGTAGGAAGATCCCATGTGACATGGCAGTGACCTCATCGCCACATACCATGCCACCTCAGCACATATGGGACCCAAAACAAAGAGTGCACATCTCCTGAGATGGCACTATGGAGAGAGAGTGACCATGAGGCAGTTTTCTAACTCTTTTCCAAAACATTTCAGCTATCTTTGTGAATATGCATTCATTTGTGACCTGAGTTGCAGTTTCTGTGAATATCCAATCATCTTCACTGTTTATACTGCAGCCCTTCATGCTTTGATCCTGAATTCTCTTCTCCTTGCATACTTCTGGCTTGGGTTATCCTGGATTGACTCTATTGACTCTATTTCTGCAAACAAAAGGTTTTCATCATCCAAAACAAGCAGCAGGAAACCCTACAGCAACAGCAAGCAACAGGAGAAGCAAAAACACAGTGCTGAAACCACTAGAAACGTTTCTTCTTTTTGTTCTCCTGAGCGTTCTATATGTGCTTGTGTAGGTGCAGTCTGTGGACGGTCATACCAACGCTGCCCTTGATTTGCTTCGTGCTGGCAGATGGAAGGGGCAGTGGAGAAACGCTGCTGCGCCGAAAATTGCAGCCTGGGAACTGTGAATGACCACCATGTGGTCCCAGACAGCCTTCAGGACACCCTGAAGCTTCTGCTGTGACTGTGCTGCAAGCACGCATGCAGGCAGGTGCCCTCCTTGTACTTTGCATGTATTTGCACTCTGAATCAGCAAGGAATGCTGTTCCTTGTGCCTGTGTTTGATTTATGATGATACATTTGTTTGGGCAATCTGCACGCTGAGATCTGGATATCTTGACAAGGCTGTTTTGTTTCGGAGAATGTTGCCCGTCTCTCCGCATTTTTGAAATCAGCAGCACAGGATGTGGGAAGCATATTGAAATAAGCAAAAGGCAATGCGGACCGAGGAGTGTTTGGAAACAAGGATTTTTGCCCTCCGTCCTGGATTTCCACAGCTCAGTGCAATGGGGTTTCCCTGTTACGCGTATTCGATACGGCATGATACGGGGGGATACGGCAGGATACGGCAGGATACGACAGGATACGGCAGGATACGGCAGGATACGGCAGGATACGGCAGGATACGCAGGATACGGCAGGATACGGCAGGATACGGCAGGATACGGCAGATACGGCAGGATACGGCAGGATACGGCAGGATACGGCAGGATACGACAGGGTCCAAAATATCTGCTTGTTTGCACTACGAAAACAACCATTTTGCGTTCATTCAGCGTTCGGTGGTATTTCATACTGTTCTTGCATGCCTATTGTGACTTTCCCGGCTGACAACCCGCTTCATGTACACCATTTAATTCGTTTCAAAGAAGAAGAAGATTGCTACCTGCTTCCTGAGCTTGGTGGTATTTCATCCTGTTCCTGCGTGCCCATTGTGCCGTTTCTGTTTAGGTTGACAACCCCTCTTGCTGCACACCAATTCTCGGCTTTGAAAAAGAAAATGATTGCTACGTGATTGCGTACGAAACACTTCCTGTGCCCCAAAACACAATACGCAGGAGCATAGAAAGAGACCATCACATCGTTGCAGCCTGTACTATTATGGTTATAGACTTTCGGTGTACCTCTGCTCCATGTTATGTAGATTACAGCAGAAAATGAACAGGCCGGCAAGGAAGTCGTAGTTATACTGGCGCCCGGCACCCTCATCACGGCCGTTCCATAATTGCCACTTCTTAACATTTCTGTAAACATTCCCCACTAGATGACGGCCCTCAGTGATCATCTGGTTGTAATGCACCATGAACCAGGTCAATCGGCCATCCCCCCCGGCCACACGGCAGAACATGTTGTCCGCAGTGCTGTACTGACAGTCACCGAGGCGGAAGTCAGGCCGAGGACCATTAAAGTTCCAGGGAATGGATGCATCCATGTCCGCCGTCATCTCAGCATCGGTGGCACGGGGCGGATACCACAACGAGCAGGCAATGATCTCGCGCCCCCAGTTGATCATGGCATCAAACACGAGCGCATGCCCGCGGTAAGTGGGTTTGTCGAACCAGAACAGCTCCCGGTCTACCGGGTGAGAAGGTGACTGGATGGCCACATGCGTGCTATCGACAATAGCAGACACATGGCGGTGAATTGGATGACTGTGTTGGTCGAATTCCCATCCGCGTTCAAAAGCATCCGTGAACGTATCCCACAGGTGAGCCCGTTGTGACACGTGACGTAGTACTTGGATACAGTAGTCCCGACCAATTCCCAATGTCCTCACACATGCAATCTGGCTGTACCCCGATCCCAGGAAAGAGATTGTAATTACAAACTCCTCTAATGTGAAAATGGCATTTGCCACCAGGAACAGCAGAAATCCCATTCTGTACCCGGTGGCGTTCATGAGCGGCATTGCTGCAAGTGGAGCGCAGTGCGGGAGGCGCCGCTATCAGAACGATCCACAGAGATCCACGTAAACTTCAAGACTTAAGGACGGAAGCACTGAAATGATTGAGCAGTGCAGAAACGATGAAACAACAGTGGAAAAAAAATTCTAATAGTGCTAATATAACTAATGAGTAACATTCTTCTTTCATTGTCTCAGATATGTGCTGTCTTTGAAATCAACAGTGAGTGCAACGAAGCAATCCATGGCTCTTGGCGGGAACGGTGTTTGATGGTCCTCCACTCTTAAGGAGTGTCAGTGAAGCGCTGCCATCCATGATTCTTGCGAGCCGGGCCAAGTGACGTGAAAGGTGCCTGATGGTCCTCGACTCTTAATGAGTCTCAGTGCGGCGGATGACAGCACCGCCAACAATGCGACAAGGTTCACGATGTGGTACACGCTTCAACCCCTGTGTGCAGGGCGTCCATCATATGAGGCGACGCCGCGAAAAGGGTTCACGCTATGGTTCAGGCTTCCACCCCTGTTTGCAGGGCGTCCAACTTGAGGTGACGCCGCTACAAGAGTTCACGCTGTGGTACTCGCTTCCATTCCTCTGTGCAGGGGGTCCATCATATGAGGCGACGCCACGACAAGGGTTCACGCTGTGGTTCACGCTTCCACCCCTGTGTGCGGGGCGTCCAACGTGAGGCGACGCCGCTACAAGAGTTCACGCTGTGGTACACGCTTCCACCCCTCTCTGCAGGGCGTCCAACATGAGGCGTTTGCGTGGGCAGAGAACTACGGATTCATTCAAAAGATTGTTGCTTTGCATCTTCAGCCGCACTGGCAGAAACTTCACGCGCATTTGCGAGGTGCTGCCCCACGAGTACACGCCTCAATGGATAGCGGCGTGCATTGGGCCGCATGGACATGGCAGTTTGCTTGGTGATGATGTTTGGTACGCCGTGTATTGGGACTACAGTGATCTGCCGTCGGACACCTGGAAACAAACTGCCAGATCACTGTGGCTGGCCATGCTGTCTGAGAGAGGGGTGATGCCCACCACTGCAGATCAAAAAAAGTTTGATGTCTTTGTCACCAGTTTGCAGGATGCGCCTGCGTGGCGAGGACAAAAGAAATTGGAAAAGGCTGAGCGTGCAAGCCAGAAGGAGGCGTCTGCCGATGCGCACGCTCTTGGTCTTGGCCCCAGCTCATTGGAGAGGCGGAAGCACACACTGGCCAGCTACCTCATGGATCTGAATGCAGTGGGCCGGCAGCCAGGCACAGGGACATGGCGCCCCACCAGCGGTCCTGCACCTCAGCGGCGCTGCAAGGCACCGGGTGGCACATGCTACGCGCCAGTGCCAAAGAACTGCAGCAAGGGAATGTGCACACCGCACTGCCTGAGCTTCCAAATTGCCTATTCACAGCGGTTTGCAACTTGTACGCCGTGCAAATACAAAAAGTCTGGAGTTCGACACAGGCACACACCACGTGCCACTGATGCAACGGAGCTCGCACCTTGGATTGGGGACTGGCAGGGTCATTTGGATGAACCTCGCTGGAGGCACGTCGCGCAGAATGAGGAAGATGAAAATCAGGACAGTGACAGCAGTTCTGTGATTGATGAGACCCCACTTGCTCAGCCGGAGACGTTGACTCAGCTGCAGCCGTTGACTCAGCCGCAGACGTTCTCAGCACGAGCACTGCGGACATAGGACCTGCCACCAGATCATGCGGAAGAGGAGACCGTCAATGTTAACCACGCAACTGAATTGCTCCACGGGTTAACCGACATTGATTTGATTTATCCTGCATTCCACAAGCCCAGCTCACAGGACGACAGAAATGACCCCAATCGGCGATCCGAACTGGAGTCATCGTCCCGGGACAGCCCTGCTGCCCCCAAACTCACCCTGAATCACCTCGAGAAGGTAGAGGCCTCCATCTCCAGCCAGAAAGTGGTAGATTGCATGATGGACCCCGTTGGCACTGAGACTGCCAATTGGGTTAATCACAGGACCCCCCCCCAGCAACTCTTCCACTCGAGAACTCGGTCAGTGCGTTCCGTCCTGGAGGCCGATGCCAAGGAGTTCTCAGACCCCCATCTTCAGAAGATGGTGGAGTCGTACCGCAAAAAGGTCCTTGATGAATTCAAGGACACAGTTTTCAATTCAGAGCGGAATAATTGGGAGGAGATCAAGGCCAATGCCAACAAGAGGGGACCTGATGGGTGGGTCAAGCTGGAGCTGAAAGAGGGCTCAAAACATGTGGCCTTCAGCCCCATCCGAGCAGTAGGTCTGCGGGAAGAGGCACTGAAAGAAAATGTCCAAGGTTTTGAGAAAAGAGGGTGGATTGAGAATTCCAAAAGCCCTTGGGTGGCACGTGGGTTTTTAGTGCCGAAACCTGGGGTAAACAAGTGGAGGTTGGTCATTGATTATCGGTACTTGAATTCATGTCTTGAGGGACATGAATTCCCCCTACCGGTGATTGAGGACCTCCTCCAGCGACAGCATGGGAACCATCTCTGGACCATCCTCGACCTTGAGGATGGCTTCCACCAGATGCCCCTCACGGAGGAAAGTCGTCCGCTGACGGCTTTCTGTACCCCGTGGGGAGTGTATCAGTGGAACGTCCTGCCCATGGGGGTGAAAGTGGGACCACAGGTCTACCAGAGAATGGTCACCCACTGCATCAGGCACCTGCCTCCCTCGGTAAGGGCCTATATTGATGATCTGCTTGTGGGTACGCCCCCCTCCAAGGCTTCCAGGGGTAAGGGTAAGCTCTTGGACAGTTGTGCCCTCGATGAAGAGGCCATAACTCAGCACTATGAGTTGGTCAGGAAACTTTTTCGATGCCTGGCTGACCACTATCTCCAAGTGTAGGAGGAAAAGTGCCACCTTTTCTGTCAAAGGGTTAAATATTGTGGTCACATCCTTCACCAGGGACGGAGATCCCCCACCCCGAGAAAGTGGCTGCAGTTCGTGACTGGACTGAGGCCATGATTTGTACCCCCAAGCAGATGAAGGGATTTCTCGGAGTATGTAATTGGTATTCCATTTACGTACCCCAATATGCTTCCCTGGCTGCGCCCCTGATGGACAGCTTGAAAGGGAAGTATGAGAGAGCGCCTGAGGGAGGCAAATGCAAGGTCCCAAGGACCACAACTTCATTGAATGGACTGAGACCATAAGGCAGAGTTTCGCCCTAATCAAGGAGGCACTGTGCGAGAAGTGTGCATTGTATATCCCCAATGACACGGGTGAATATGCGATTCACACTGATGCCTCCGATTTTGGCATAGGCGGTGTGTTGGAGCAGCAATTGCCTGATGGTAGCTGGGCTCCTTGCGCTTTCTACTCCCAAAAACTCGAAGGCCAGATCCGGTATGGTCCTGAGGGCGAACCCCTGGGCTTTACCGGACAAAGGGCGTGGTCTGTGCGAGAAAAGGACACCTACGCCCCGGTGTCCTGCCTCCTCAAGTTCAAGAGCTGGATATCAGGGCGTAAGGTCACTGTTTTCACGGACCACAAGTCCCTCGAGTCATGGTACAAGGAGGATCTCTGTATGATGGCTGGGCCCCTGGGTCGTCGCGGCCGTTGGCATGAATTCCTTTCCCGGTACAACATTGTTGTCGTATACAAGCCGGGTAAGGACAATGATGTCGCGGACGGGATGAGCCGGTGGGCCTACCCTGCGGGGCTGGCGGATGACACCAACTTCCATGGTTCGGACGCCGACCTCAAGGGGTATGAGGACTGGGAAGCCCAAGAAAAGGCCCGAAATGATGCCCTCATTGATCGGCTGTCCATATCTCGCGAAGGGAGTGAGTCTGGACCCCCGTGCAGCCATACGGCCAAGTGCCATGGTCACTGCAGCAGGTACAGCAATCTGCGCGCGGCCAGCCACTACCCCTGCTTTCATTATGAGTGCGCCAGCCTGGAAACGGCCACTCCGGACAAGCTGGATGCCCAGAGGGCAGCTGATGCTCTGCTCTTTCCGAAATACAGGGCCCAGGTGACTCCGGACCCCCTTCCTGCTGAACGGGCACTCACTGCGGACCCCCCTCGGTGTCCTGATTGCCTGGATCACCATAAGATTAACACGTGTGGTGTCCTGAACCTCCTGCACAGTGATGCTGATGATCCTGACTATGGTTCTGAGGCTGAAGAGTCCGTGGGTCCTGAGTTCTTTGAGGATCCAGACCTCCATGGTATGGCCCATGTGATGAGGGAGTCTCCTCATGCTCCCCACGCCCTGATTGCTTCCGTCACATCGGTCAATGTGCCCCCACCGTGTAGTATCCTGCATGAGGATTGGGAACCATACTACGCTGAGGACCCCAACCTGAAAGTCCTGCTTGACTGGGGTATCAAGAAAAACATTGAGTATGGCATCTACCGGTGGCATGAACCACTATGGGGACACCCCCATATCAGGGTGGATGGTAGGGCAGTGGTTCCTGTGGCCATCCTGAGCAAGGTGATAGAAGCAGTGCACTACTTTGCACATCCAGGTACCCCCAAAACCCTGGAACTGTTCAAGCCACAGTTCCATGTCCGAAATCTGTCCGAGGATAACCTTCGGGACAGAGTGAAGGAGGTTGTGGATGCCTGTGTGGTATGTGCACAGTCCAAGGCACGAAGGGGCCCACATCCTGACTCATGTGAGCCCTTCCCCGTGCCCTCCTATCCCTTTGCATCACTGGCAATGGACTTTGTATCCCTGCCTGAAGTTAAACATCCTGAAACAGGGGTGAAGGTGGACTATGCGATGGTTATCGTGTGTCGGTTGACAGGTTATATCCTGGCCATTCCATGTAGACAAGAGGGATGGACGAGCCATAAAGCCGCCGTCCTCTTTCTGCACTATTGTGCCTTTTTTACTGGGATGCCCAGGGAGATACATTCTGATAACCAGTCCATCATCTCCTCAGAGTTCTTCAACGCCCTTTGTGGTCTGGCTGGCATTACCCAGGCCAAGTCTATAGTGTATAGACCACAGAGTAATGGGCGTGCGGAGCGGGCAGTCCAGTCTATTATCAATGCTTTGCGGCTATACTTGGTGTTCCGCGAGCTGGACTGGATCTATGCCCTGCCATTTGCCCTGTGGGGTCTTAATGACCTACCGGGCCCCATCGCACCCTACTCACCGCACCGGCTGGTTTTCGGCCGGGACCCTATCGGGTTTGGCGAGGTACCCCCCCTGACCGTGGATACCGGGGTGGAGGATGCGACCGAGTACTTCCGCAGGGCTCAGGACGAACGCCAGCTCATCCAATCAAAGTTGGTTGACCTTCATGCCCGGGAGTACCAGGCCTTCCTCAAAAAACACCCGTCTCTGCAGTTTAAGGATGGAGACCGCGTATGGGTGCGACATAGAACCGACCACCCTGGCCTACATCCCAAGCTGGACAGGATATGGCAGGGCCCTGCAGAGATCCTCCGTAAGGTTTCCACGAATACATACTTAGTAAACCTGAACGGTAAGGAGGTCATTCTGTCGGTGGGAAGGCTAAAGCCCTATATACCCCGACGGGATGGTGTGAACCCCCCCCTCCATCATTACTCTGAGCGTCGGGACCTCCACGACGACTCCTATGTTGTCGAGGACGTCCTGGACCATGAGTATAGGGGTAAGGTTCGAGGGAAAGCGAAGAAGTCCAAACAGCCCTTCGAAGGCGGCAAACCTTGGTGGAAAGTCAAATACCGGGGTTTTGACAGGCCCGAATGGCATGATGTCACTGCTTTCCTGCATGACATCAATAAAGACTGGCTGGACCACAATCAGCGGCACCACATCACGGTGTCCACTGATTCCCTCAGAGAAATCAAGCTGTGGCTGGACCGACTGATCTGCTGTCCTGATGCCCAGCCTGAGGGTGTCTATAAACTGTCCTGCCTGGCTTCTAGTTTGGGGCTGAATCAGGCAGATCCTCCACCCCCTGACATCCGCCTGGATGTCCCTGCAGCCCCTGAGCCGGTCTCTGGCCTACAGTGGGCAGTGAGTCAGGTGGCATCTATGGTGTTTCCCTCTCTCTTTTCTTCCCTCTGAGGTATCTCTGGACCTGCAGGTCTGCAGTACCTCCCTTTCCTTCTCCTCCTGGGATATCTCTGGACTTGACGCCCTGGGGTATCTCAGAGTCCTGAAATGCATCGCGCAGGGGCGATGCGGGGCAGTAGTTGGGGTCATGTACCTGGATTGGCTTGGGGTGGCTCCGACCTAGAGTTCCAGCCAATGCAGTGAATCCCCAGCGCTCGCCAGGTCATGGGAATGGCTGTGAAGAGCCGAGTCTAAACGGACATACAGCCCGGAATAAGCAGGGTGTGCGACTTGATTTTTCGGCCTTGGTGTGATTGAAGGCCAGGCGGTTGCATGGTATAATGTGCAATAAGACTGGTGCGCAAGCACTGTCAAAGGGGACTGGCCTATGGGGAACCGCGAACGCCAGCAGGGTACGTTGGAGTGCTTCGGCATCGAGGTACCTGGGGTATGAGAATACCACCTTCCTGCTGGTACCTCTCCCACCGCCAGCGCACATACGTCCGCACCGGGGTACGTTAAACAGCTCAGGACCATGACAGGACGAGGCCCCGATCTGTTTCTGTGTTTGGTGCTGAATTTCAGGCAGTTTATAGTATTTTATTGTATACTATCCCATCTCTCTCTTGTCCTGCCCGCCATTGCTGAGAATGGCTACCTTTTTCTATTTTTTCACGCGCTGATGGCAAGCGGGCCCTTTCACTCTTGTACATATGTGGAAGTGGGAAGCCGTACTGCAGGTAGTCACCTCAGTTCTTGTGTACATAGTTTGCCCACTCGCCAGTTGGCCGTAGCTTTTTCTTTGAGACTGGTCGCCAACTTGGTCCCCGGCGTTGAGCTGGGGAGGGGAGTGGAAAGCTGATGCGGCCACCTGTTTTTCATTGAGAGCAGGCGCCAACTCAGATCCTGTGTCGGTCTGGGGAGGGGAGTGTAAGGTGTCAGACAACCCCCCAAAACCCCCGCCTATGTCCTCCACTAGTCATCCTTTACCCCCCCTCTTCAGGTCACAAACTGTACTTTGTTTTCCACAACAAGTCCTCATGCCAAGTTCCCCGAAACTTGAATCTTTGGGAAACTTCAGGGGACTAGGCGCAGTTTTTTGGTTTTTTTGCGTCAATCGATAGGGAATGAAAATCCCTTCATATTTGTGGGCGAATTTCCGTGAAATTCGCAAACGTACAGGACCTGGATTTTGGCTTCAGCGCCTGCGTGAACCGGCGTCGCGCCACTTCGCGCAACTGCCGCCAGTTGGCGCCCGTGCGACCAAAATCGCGAAACCATGAACTGGCCCTTACGGAAATTTAACAAAGGCCAGCGACAGTGATTTGACTTCACTGTTGCTTCATCCAATGTCAGAATTATACAATGGAATCAAAAAACCGCAAAGCGGTGAGGTAAAAATCGAAAACTGGGCATCGACATGATGCCCAGGCAAAATAAGATGCTGAGTAGGTCAAGGAGCTTCGCCGGCACCTTACGGTGCCTTTCATTTCCCTTGCCCTTCATTTGACTAGTCATGGCATGCCATTTTTATGCATTTCATAGGGTCACTTCAGCAGAGGATACCTTTGAGCCACTGCTTCTGTAACCTTTAAAGTAAAATGCATCGGAAAGCCATAAGTGTCTATTTTAATTGTATATTAAGTAAACTTGTAAGTTGCAAGTAGATTTGAAGTTATGAGTGATTTATTGACTTTGAGCCATAAAAATAGGATTCCAAGAATACCATGAATTGCCCCATGAAAAGAAAGGTATGCATCTCTTCCCATGGTGTACACGGACCCAAAACACTTTGGGTCACTTTATTCTGACGTTTGGAATTAATTTATAACCATGGTGGGTCAAGACATCCATGGTGGGGCTGCCATCCATGGCCCAAAAGAGCCATTGTTGGCCCTGGTATGGACCCACTTTGAGAGATTGGTGCGCGGAGCCATTGTGTGGAATTCCGCTAATTTCTCGACATGCATGTTTGTGCATGTCTCGAGTGCATGTATGATCTTTATTTATCGATTCCCGAACCAATAACGAAGTGTTAGATCAATTTCAATGACCTTCACTTGAGCACACTTTTTTTCATGTGCTCAAAGTTGGACATGATATCTCTAACATATCATGGAGCCGGAAGTCAAGTAAAAGCTTGTTTTGTACGTACTTCATGCGTACTTTCGAAATATAGAAGAGTTTGACTCGCTTCGAGCCTCAAACATCTTCTTTTCGTAAAGTATTTTGAAACATTTTAAGCTTCTTTCACTATGTCATTTTCATGTCAATTTTCACTCAATTTTTCCCACTCATGGGCTCACTTTCCGGGCTCGGTTCTCGAAGCCCATGGAGAGTTTGAACCCAATTTCTGTTTGTGCATGTTTGGGTATGTGTCTACGTTGTATTTCGCCATTGTTTGCATTATTTGCGGCCATGTACCGAGTTTGAGGATCAAAACAGTTGACTTCGTTTTCGACCTTTGAATTTCATGTCCTCACTTGTGGTGACCATGGAGATCCACTACGATGGAGTTTTTGTTCGAACTTTGGATCCCTCGGGGCCTACTCGGTCCCTACTATGCATATATGGTCGATTTTTGGACCCGACGATGCTCGGAGGCTCGTTCTGGTCAGTTTTGTACAAGCAATTTTGAGTAAATCTCATGCCGAGGAAAAATTGCCCAGCATGCATGTCCAATTTTTCCCTGTGTATGTGCTCACTTGTGGAGCTCATAACTCCGTGCCATCGTTGAGTTTCGACCTAAAAATTGATTCATATGAGAGCCCTGGACAAGGCCGATGGCAAGGCCCCAGGTCTTTACCACGTGGAGGCCCGTTTCATCAAGGCCCTCCCGGCACCCGTCCAGTGGCTCCTGGTCCATTCCTACCGGGCCATCCTCCGCGGCGCCCCGCCGCCGATGCACTGGAGGGACGCGCACATCTGGCTCAGCCCCAAGGTACCGGGCTCTGCCAGACTGGACGACTACAGGCCCATAGCCCTGGGCCAGCTGGACATGAAGCTGCTCACGGGCCCCCTCACCCAGCGCATCACGGAAGTGCTCACACGGCACGGAGTGGTCAGCGACTGGCAGCAGGGGGCCCTCCCTGGCTCCAACACAGGCCCCCCGCTGTTCATGGCGCAGCGGCAGCTCCAGCGGAGAAGGCCCAACTACGTCTTCTCCTTTGACGCCCGCAAGGCCTTCGACACCGCCCCACACGGCGCCCTCCACGTCATTCTGCGCCACCTCTCCGTGCCGCCGGACGTCATTGACCTCCTGCTCTTCCTCCACACGTGCGCCAGGCTGCGCATCGTCACAGCACACGGGCTAACGCAGCCCGTCTACATGCTACGCGGCGTCCGGCAGGGCAACCCCGAGAGCCCCCTGCTGTACGCGCTCCTCCTGGAGCCCCTGCTCAGGGCACAGGGGCACCGCCTGCGCCCGCCGGGAGGAGCCGAGCACGGCCTCATCAAGGCCTACATCGACGACCTGCTGGTGGTGGCCCACTTGCTGCAGCACTTCGTTGAGGGCGTGGAGGCGGTGGCCGCGTACCTGGGGATGATGGGCATGGAGCTCAACCCCCGCAAGTGCGCCATGGCCACCACGGAGGGGGTCCCGGGCCTGCAGCTGCGCCTCTGCCCCCACCTGGAAAACCCGTGGTACTGGGTACCAGCGGCGGACTCCGTCCCCTACCTGGGACTCCAGCTGCAGCCGGACGGGGAGTTCTCCCTGCAGCGCAAGCACCGGCTACGCCTGGCGGCGGTGCACCACTGGTGCCTTAACACCCTCGTGCCACCGAAAGTGGTGCAGGACGTCATCCTGGCGATCCTCGGGGGGGCGACGCAGTACGTCGCCCCTTTCATCGCCGTCGACTCCGACACTGCACGCCACCTGGACCACATCACGGTCCAGGTCGCGAAGGACAGGGCGCGGTACGCCTTCGACGCCTCGCGGGACAGCCTGCAGGATGACCGGACCCTGGGGCTCACACGGGTGCCCACGCGGTGCCAGCAGGCAGCGGTGGCCCTCGTGGGTACACTCGTCCACCACCGCGCAACCTCCGTGCGCGCCGAGGTCACCAAGATGTTCTGGGAGATAGCCGGCGCGCACGGAATATGTCCCGAGGTGCACTACCCCGTCCCGGAGTTCGCAACTCTGGCGGGAGGCGACTGGGTCCACCGCATACCCCGGGCCCTGGCCGCCCTGGGAGTGGGGATGTACAACCCCATCGCGTGCCCCAGGGCGGCCCATGTCCAACTACAGTCCCCGCCGGGCAAAATCGTCACGCTGCGCACCGCCAAGCTGCGACACCGCGACACGTGCCGCCTGACGGTGCCACACACAACGCCGTGGCATGGGCACCACGGGCCACGCCACCCCTTCCCCGACAACGACGATCCGTGGCCCACGGCGGTGCGGGAGTGCCTCAACCAATGCGCCGATGAACACTTCCATTATTGCCGCCGTGAGCAGGAGCCCATCAACCACCCCGGGTGGCGCGACGCCCTGGCCCACCTCTTCCACACCACCGGCACACGGGACCCCCGCCTGAGACTCGTCCACCCCACGAGGGCTAAGCAGGACGCCCACACCGGCCCACGGGTGACCCCGGACGGCCTGCACCTCCACGTCGGGGGCTACCGCCGCCAGGACGGCCTATCCCCCCCCACGCGGGGGGCGGCGTACCACCCGCCAGCAGCCCTCATGTACATCCTCCGCGACGTACTCGCGGAAAGCGAGCACCAAGAGCCTAACGCGGACGTGGCGTGGCCAGAGCCCTTACGCCCCCGGCCCCACGCGCCGACGCCGTTGTGGTTGGTGACCACGGACGACCAATGCACCCAAGCGACGGGACAAGCGCAGCTCCGGGCCGAGTGGGTAATAGTGCAAGTGGGGGCAGGCCAGCCCGAACCCCGTGGGCTCCCCCGTGGCACCGCCCTACTAGTGGCTACGGGGGTGCCGCACGACCAACACATGGCGGTACACGCGCTGGAGGACCAGCCGGAGGACACGGGACACCTGGTGGTGCACCAGCGCGGGGGCCCGGCGTGGCTCAAGGAACATGTGACGGCGCTACGGTCCTGGGCAAGCACGGTCGCCGGAGCGGAGATCCGGCTGCACGATCACCCGGCGATCAGCCCAGGCGACACCAGGGCGCTGAGCGTGGACCAACTGACCCCCAGCCACCCCGACGTCCGGTGGCACCCCGCCGACCTCAACGCGGGGTGGCTCAGCCCGACCGGATACTACTGGATCCCGGAGGCCTGGGGACACACCTCCTCTGACGCGTCCGGGGGCGGACCCTGCAAACACGCCACCAGCGTCGCTCTCTCGGGCACGGTGCCCAACGGGGAGGGGGTGGCCGCCTCCCTCCCCCTACATTACGGTGCCCACAGACCATGGGTCCACACGGTGGACGCCGAAGTCATCCTCCACCTCCTGCGGCACGCAGATCGCGAACGAACCACGGGGGTCCCTGCAGGCGCAGCGAAGGTGGTCAACCAGATGCCCCTGAGGTGGCTCCGGGACGGCCTGTGCGCGCGGGGGCAACACGCCGGGCACCCGTTCTGGTACGTCCGAGCCACCTCGCACCACAGTGACGCCCTACTGCACAAGGCGGACTGGGCGGCGTCCCAGGACACCGTCTTGCAGAACACGCCCCCGGACCCTGGCCACGCCCAACTCATTGTCGCCGGCCGTGACGGCCATCTCGATCTACGGCCCCCCACGATGCGGGTGCTCGGCGAGGTCGCGCAACGGGCGCAGACGGACCATGCGCTGACGCACCGGGGACACACACCTTTGGGCGCGGCCCACGCCACGGCCTACGTCCACGCCCGGGACCTCACCGCGGCGGCCACCAACCGCCGGGCGCTGCGGGCCCGAGACGGCCACACGCCGGTGCAGCGCAGGCTCCGCGTCCGGAAGGAGCGGCTCTCCGGCGTCGCCATCGTCCCACAACCGTGCCTTTTCTGCGGCGGCCCGGAGGAGACCCCGGTACACATGCACGTGGGTTGCACTCACTCACGGCTCCTCTGGCCCCACTACCGCCAGGCGGTACACGAGGCGGCCCGCCACCTCCCACCTGGGGACAAGGCCCTGTGGGTGGCCTCGTGGCGCTCCGCAGGCGCCACGTGGACGGAGGTGTTCTGCTCCGGACTGGTGCCCGAGGACGCGGAGGCGCAGCTCCGCGCCATAACCCGATACGACCCGCCGGGAGGGACCTCGGTGGACGATTTCCTCCACCACATGCTCCGGCTGGGGGACTTCGCGTGGGAGCTTCGCAACCACCGGCTGGAGCAACTCCTCCGCGAGCCCCAGAGCGCGGCAGCCCGGGCGCACCGGTGGCTCACTGCGGCGGAGGGTGACCACCCTCCCCCTCCCCCGCGCCCTGACAAGGACTTCGTAGCCTCCCTCCGTGTTGTGAATGGCACTCTGGAGTGCCCGCCCCAAGAGAGCCCCCACCCGTACCAGGACCTGCCGGGGGGGTTGTCGAGGCACCTACAAGACGCCCTCTTCCCACCGTGGATCATCGGGCGCGGCTCCATGACCGCATGGGAGGCGCGCATCGTGGGGGAGGAGTGGGCGCGGGAGTGGAGCCGGTGGTGCGCCGCCACGCGCTCCCCGGAGACCCCTGCGCAACGATACGCCGCCATCCCGCTCCGGTGGTGGGGGCCGGACACCCGGCCGAGACCCACCATGATCCGCGGGGCGGGGCCTGACCACCCGTGGGACGCAGCGACGGGGCAATGGCTGCAGGCGGCCCCGGGGCCGCAAACGGGATGGACTGGGGACGTGTCCTCACTCGTCAGGACACCCGTCCCGCCCCGCATCGTCCTTCACGCCGCCAACGTGCTCCGGGCTACGGAGATACGCACGTGGGGACACGCTGCGGCCACCGTCCGGTGGCACCCCCCAGAGGACGGGGCCACCCAACTCACCGTGGCGCACTTCAAAGCTGGGGGGCCGGTATACGACGACGCCCTGTCCCGGCTGGGCGAGACCCAGGGGCCCTTGCTCCTCATGCTCCCCACCGGCATTGCAGCCGCGCTGCGCCAGGAGCTAGACGGCTGCGAAGGGCTGCGAGTGGGGTGGGAGGCAGTCGCGGACGGCACCCTGCTGGCCCTCCTCCACAGAGACACCGCGAACGGGTGCCAATGGGATGCGCTGACGCCCCACCTCACCGGGCGCCACGTGTACATGGCGAGCCCCCCCCAGGGGCACCCCCGCCCGGCGTGGGACGACCTCATCGCCGCCTTCCACGACCACGGGATCCTCCCCGACGACACGTGGCAGAAGGTCCAGCGGAAGACGCTTGGCAAGGACTACCGGCGCTGCGTCCACGCCCGCCTGCTGGAGATCCGGGACCCCCTCTGACAGAGGTGGGACGACCTCTGGCTCCGCCATCTCGACCCTTGGTCGCCGCCCTCCCACCTCCCACACACCTGCCGATTCTGCGGAGAATGTGACAGGGTGTCCTCCGCAGCGTCGACAGGCGCCAACAGGTGCGCGCGGTGCACCCAGGTAGCCGCGTGCCCCTGGCACGAACCTCCCGCAGGCCCGCGCAGGCGCACAGATGAGGAGGCCTTGCGCCGGCGCATCGAGGGGGCACACACCCCCTCGCACGAACAAGCGGGCCCCGCGGGCGCTGCCCTTCTGTGGATCCACGTGCACCTGCGGGACCCCACATCCGTTGCGCACCTGTCGCACGTGTTCGCCCCCTAACCCCCACCCGCCGCCGCCCTTTGCAGAGCCCGCAGCACCATGCCACGCCGACGGGGGGATGGGCCGGGGCACACCAGGGCCCGCCGCAGAGCGCAGGAGGCGGCCGTCCGGGGCCTGGTGGCGGACGCGGTGGCGGAGGCACACAAAGCGCACGCTGCCGCACGGTGTGACCTGGAGGGCAGTGCGAGGGCTTTCCTCAACGAGACCGCCCTCCCGGCCGTCCGCGCCCTGAACGGAGAGGGGGCCCCTACGCTGCTCCCGGCAATGCACCGGATCGTGAAAGCTATCCGGCCGGGGCTCATCAGCCCGGAGGCGGCCCTCTACGGGCACTGGATGGAGTGGCGCAAGTGCAATCGGTCGGGCCGGCCCCTGTCCATGGGGGACACCCTGCGGCTGACGGGAGCGGGGTCTGCCATGTCCCTCCGCAGTAGCGCCCCAGCCCTGCTGCACGCCCTCAGGACGCGCTACCCCGGGGACGCGGCCCCGTACCTGAACCAGGCGCGGGCCACGTACCCAGGGGGAGTGTCCGAGCTGGATGCGGCGCTCCACCTTCTACACCCGCCGGACGAGGACCTGGAGGTGGGCGAGGTCACGGTGTTCGTGGAAGGCGCGGACGAGGCGTCCGCCCGCCCCCGGCCGACCAACCCGGTGTACGACCGCACCGGGCCTACCCCCCCGTACGCCATCGTCTACGAGGCGTTCCCCAGGGAGCCCACTTGGTGCCCTGCCCTCCCGCCGGCGACGCACGCGCCCCGCGGCTGGGCTAACCCAGACCTGTCCCCCCCCCTCTCCAGGACCAGGGGTGCCCACCACAGGGGGCAGGTCCTCTGGCAGGAGTGCCCTGGCACCCCCCTCCTCCTCCTCGTCGTCGCGACCCGCGGGGACCCCAGGCGGATCCTGGGGATCACCCCCACCCATCTCTATGGGGCAACACCCGTACCCCGCCCCCCCCTCCCGGCGCCCGCGGCGCGGGACGGGGTACACGCCTTCCTGCGCACACAGGAGGTCACCGCCGTTACGGGGGTCCACCTGGTGCGGCTGCCCCCGACACCGCTTGACGACCCCCGGGGGCCCAGGGCCCTGGGCCCCGCCCCAGACTGGGAGCTGTGGCGCGACGCGTGGGCCGCGTGGCTCCCCCGCCTCCCCTCCCAATGCCCGTGGATGGCCGCAGGCCCCCGGCCGTGCGGGGCTGACGCCACAGCCGGCCCCCCACCCCCTCCCCCCCTCCCCCCCGCAGAGCACCACACGGCACTGCCCACGGCACGGCACTGATGCACCAGGAGGTAGTGGGAAGGGCGTGCCTGCCACCACGCATGCCTACCAGGGTAACAGTGATGGCAGACTCCGATGGGTCCCCCCAGCGGGACGACCGCCACCACCGCCGGTCCCGCTCCCGCTCCCCCGTCTCCTCCCCGGAGTGGACGGGGGAGACCTTCGCGGAGCGCGAGGAGCGGAGGCTGGCGGAGGCGGCGGTGCTGGTCGGGCAGCCGCCGCCGGCCCGGGAGCCTGGGCCAGCTGAGGCGACCGCCCCCGCCGCCCAAGCGGCCAGCCCCGCCGCCCCGCCCCGCCCAGACACGCAGGAGGCGGAGGCCGCAGCGAGCCACGCCGCGGCCCCGACCGCGGCCCCCGGCACGCCGCCGACACGGGGGGCAGCCCCGGCGCAGGAACCGGGCGCATCGCCGCGGGCTGCGGCAACCGCAGAGGAGAGCAAGAAGGGCGCGCGAGGGGTTGCGACCGCGCGGGCCACGGGCGCCTCGTCGGTGGCCGCCACGGCAGCGAAGGAGAGCGGGGAGGGCGCGCGGGGGGCTGCGGCCGCGACCCCGGCGGGCCGCGACACCACCTCGGCCGGCCGCGCCGCGACCTCCAGCGCGCCGCGAACGCGGGGGACGGACCCCGCACGGGCCGCGGGCGCCCCGCCGGCGGCCGCCGCGGCAGCAGAGGAGAACGAGGAGGGCGTGCGAGGGGTTGCGACCGCGGCCACGGGCGCCTCGTCGGCGGCCGCCACGGCGGCGAAGGAGAGCGAGAAGGCCGCGCGAGGGGCTGCGGCCGCGACCCCGGCGGGCCGCGACACCGCCTCGGCCGGCCACGCCGCGGCCCCCAGCACGCCGCGCAAGCGGGGGAAGAACCCCGCACGGGCCGCGGACGCCTCGCCGGCGGCCGCCGCAGCAGCAGCAGTGGGCAGGGAGAGCGCGAAGTACCGCGCCCACGCCAACCCCACCCACACCCACACCAGCCCCCCCAAGCCGTTCCCCCCCCAGCCCTTCCCCCCGGGGTGGGAGCGGCACGTCCGCCCCCCGACGCGCGAGCGCTCGCCGCCGGGCGTCACGCTGCCGCAGCTGCAAAGGCAGCGGGACGCCCGGCAACTGGTCCAGGAAGGGCGCAGCAGCGGGGGGGAGCAGAGCGGACGGCGCGACTCGGGGCAGGGGTTAGGCAAGGGGCCGGGGCACGGGAAGGGCGCGCAGGGGCGCGGGCAGGGAGCCCAGGTGCAGGGGGCAGGGCGAGGGGAGGTGGGAGAGCGAGCGGGCCAGGGCGTGGGGGACGGGAGGCGGGACCCGCGCCACGGGCAGGGGGCTGGAAGGGGGCCCAAGGGCAAGGGCAAGGGCGCCGCGGGCCCCAAGGGACAGGCGGGACGGGGCATGGGAGCCCAGGGGGGAGGACGGGGCGAAGGGAGGGGGGCAGAGGGCGGGGCGCCCCCGCAGCCGGACGTGCAGCCGGTGAGGTGCATCCCCCCCGGCATCCAACAGATGCCGGCACACCACACCCACCACCACCACCACCACCACCACCACCACCTCTACAACATCGACCCTGACGCCGGCGAGCTCATCCCCCCCCAACCCCCACGACACCAGCACCATCAAGCCCCCCCCGCGCCGAGGGCGGAGCCGGCGCGGATGGCCTCGGCGGAGGAGGGACGGGGCGCGGCATCGGCGCCGCAGGCGCAGGGGCAGCGAGGGGGGCCGGCACGGGGGGCAGAGGAGGGCCGGCCATGGGACCGGGACTGGGGCGCGGTCCCGGACCCTCTGGGGGAGGAGACCCTCCCCCTGGTGGGGGAGGTGTACGGGTGGTTGTGCTGGGCCAACCAGGGGACCTCCAGGAGGTCGAGGAACCGGCCCTTCGATGCCGTGCTCCTCCGGAGGGACGGAGGAAACCGAGAGGTACCCCCGGGGGGGTGGGCAGCCCCAGAGGACCATGAGAGGGTCCTCAGGTCAGTGATCCGGGCGGCGTGGCCCGACAGGGAGCCGACGTAGCCGGCCTTCCTGGAAGGCGGAGCGGTGCTCCGCATCACGGATGCGGACGCCAACAACTGGCTCCCCCGGGCTTTGCGCAGCGCCCTCGCCCACTGGCGCTACCGCCGGCACAACCCGCCGCCGCCGCAGCCCCAGCCCCCACACAAGCGGCGGCGCAGGTGAAGGCCCAGACGGCGGGTACGGGAGAGTTGAGGGGGGGGGCTGGGCCCCCTGGCCCACGCCCCCCCCACGGTACGGCACGACGCAAGAGGGCGCGCCACCTCCCGCGGGAGGGAGTGCGGAGACAACGAGCGCGGGGGGGAACCTGCTGCCCCGCAGCCCGCTAACCACTGACCGCTAACCCTCACGGCCACCCCCGGCCGGCCGGCGCCGCGCCACAACGGCCGGGGGATGAGGGGCCCCAGCGAGGGCCTGCGCGAGAATCCGGCTCTCGGTAGAGGGGGGCGGGGGAAGGGCGCGACCCCCGAGCCGATGGCTGGCCCCCGGGGCCAGGACTGCCATGCCGCCCCCCCTCCCCCCCCGGCCGACAGGAGGCATCACCAGGGGACCAAAGGGCCCCCCCCACTCCCCCCCCCCCCCTCCCACACAGGCCCGAGAGCGGGCGGGGGGGCGGCCCCCCCCCCCCCCCGCACCCACCTCAGCTGAGGAGCCACAGGCGTGGCCCTCCGCCCCCCCAGGGCCGGGGGGGCGCCCCCCCCCCTCAGGAGGAACGGCGACGCGGTAAGGGCAACGGCGGCTGGACCTGCTCCGGCGAACCCACACTGGCGTGCAGGAGCAACGTGCACAACGGAACAGGAAGGAGGCCGCGCCCCACATGTCCCTCCCGTAACCACAGCCCACTCCGAGGTGACAGAGGGGGGGTTCAGGTCAGCTGGGGCCCCCGGGGGAGCGGTCCACGGGCCGCCCCTCACCCCCCCCGGCCGGGGCGGCACTTCAGCCCCGACCGCACGCGCGCGCCGGAAGGGAGCGCGCCGGCGACACGGAGAGGGCCGGAAAGGAGTACCGCAGGCCGCCGCCCGGAGCGAGAACAGGGAGGCCACGGCGCGACACCCCCCCCCCCCCGCCCCCCCACCAGCCCGCCAGCCGCGGGGGCCCCGGCCCCCACCCCCCGAGGCAGGGGGGATGGCCCCCCCCCGCCCGAGAGGGGAGCCGGAGTGTGACCCGCCCCCCCGCCCCAGCCGCCGGGTCACATGGGGGCCGCGAAGAACAAGCGGGCCCACGCCTGCGCACCGGGACGCCGCACAGATCGTACCCAGAGAAGCCGGGTGGGCATGAGCCGGAGTGGTATGGGGGGCCACGCCCCCCATGGACAGCACACAAGCGGCGGCGCAGGTGATGGCCCAGACGGCGGATGCGCGAGAGTGGGGGGAGGAGCCGGGCCCCCCGACCCACGCCCCCCCCATGGTACGGCACGACGCATGAGAGCGTACCACCTCCCGCGGGAGGGAGTACGGAGACAACGAGCGCGGGAGGGAACCTGCTGCCCCGCAGCCCGCTAACCACTGACCGCTAACCCTCACGGCCGCCCCCGGCCTGCCAGCGCCGCGCGACAACGGCCGGGGGGATGAGGGGCCCCAGCGAGGGCCTGCACGAGGATCCGACTCTAGGTAGAGTGGGGCGGGGGAAGGGCGCGACCCCCCAGCCGATAGCTGGCCCCCGGGGCCAGGACTGCCATGCCGCCCCCCCCCCCCCGGCCGTCAGTAGGCATCGCCAGGGGACCAGAGGGCCCCCCACACTCCCCCCCCCCCCCGCACCCCCCCCAGCTGGGGAGCCACGGGCGCAGCCCTCCGCCCCCCCGGAGCCGGGGGGGCGACGCGGTGGGGGGAGCGGCCGCTGGACCTGCTCCCGCGAGCCCAGACTGGCGTGCCGGGGCAACGCGCACAACGGAACAGTATGGAGGCCGCGCCCCACATGACCGTCCCGTGACCACAGCCCACTCAGGGAGGGCAGAGGGGGGGTTCAGGTCTGCAAGGGCCCCCGGGGGAGCGGTCCGCGGACCGCCCCTCATCCCCCCCACCCCGGGGCAGCACTTCGGCCCCGACCGCATGCAAACGCCGGAAGGGAGCGCGCCGGCGACACGAAGGGGGCCAGGATTGAGTACCGCAGGCCGCCGCCCAGAAGGGGAGCAGGGAGGCCGCAGCGCGACACCCCCCCCCCCGCCCCCCCACCGGCCCGCGGGCCGCTGGGGCCCCGGCCCCCACCCCCCGAGGCAGGGGGGATGGTCTCCCGCCGCCCGAGAGAGGAGCCGGAGCGCGACCCGCCCCCCCGCCCCAGCCGCCGGCCCCCATGGGGGCCGCGAAGAACAAGCGAGCCCGCGCCTACGCGCCAGGACGCCGCACAGATTGTACCCAGAGAAGCCTGGTGAGCACGAACCGGAGTGGTATGGGGGGCAACGCCCCCCATGGACAGCGCAACGCCAGTTACACCCGCTTTGTTGCCTGCTCAGGGAAGGCAGAGGGACGGAATGAGGCAGAGCGACCCCCCGCCCTACAGGCCCCCCCCCGGCGGCACAACTGGGGGGTACGGCGCACGCCCCCCCCCCCCCCAGCCCGCCCCCCAGCACATGAACGCCACGGACCCGCCTCGCGGCGCGCAGCCCCCACAGGGCGTGCCGGCCGAGGGGACAGAGCAGGGCCCCCACACCCGCACGCCCGCGCCCACAACACGTGGATCGCGGGCCCCGGCAGCCCACCCAGTGGGCGGGCAGTCGGGGGAGGGGGAGCGCATGACCCCAGACGCCCCTTGCAACGGTAGAAGGCACCCCCCCGGGGACGCCCTGCCGCCACCCCCACAACCCCAAGCCAAGTAGGGGGGAACCGGGACCGGACCGCCCCCCCCCCAAGCACGCCAGACGGAGCAAGGGACCGGAACAGGACACGCGGAGGGGCACGGACCACGTGGAACGGCCCTACCAGCGCCCAGTGCCGGGACCACGCGAGGTGCGCACGCCACACCACCCAGGGGGGGGGGGAGCGGACACCGCGAGAGCGCGAGCGCACACACACGAAAGGGACACGCGGGGACTACCAGAAGGGCAACCGGACCGAGCGCGCGGAACGCACAGACCACGTGGAATGGCGTACCAGCGAGCGAGGGTAAGGGACACCCGGACGGGACGGCCCGCCACACGCAGCGCCGAACACGCGGGGCGGGGAGGGGGAAAAGAGAGAGACACAACACCAGGTACCGGCCCGAACCCCCCGAACCGGCCGCAAGCGCCGCGCACACACAGACGGGGCACTGCACCCGCCAAGGCAGTAGTGGCGCACAGCGCCACGCCCCAACCCCTAGGCTAGGCAGCCTCCGCGCCAGCCCAAGGGGGTCCCACTGGCGACAAGCCAGTAGCACGGGCCCGGCGGCGCCGGCGCCCCGGGCGACCACGCATTAGGGGGGCGACGCAGTGGGTAAGCGCCCGCAGCCACGGCTGCGAATTGATGCACTGACCGGGGAGTGGCGAAACGGGGAAGCCGGGGAAGGACGGGGCTCCGAGCTCTGTGAACCCGGGGGACTCCGCCACCAGGCAGGAGGTGCGTCTTGGAGGGCCCCCCACTAGGACCCGGTGGGGAGGATATCACCTGGCCCGACCAGGTGGCCCCCCGGGGCCGAAAGGCGTCTAGTACCCGCAAAATCAAACCTCAAACCTCAAACCTCAAGTTATGAGTGATTTATTGACTTTGAGCCATAAAAATAGGATTCCAAGAATACCATGAATTGCCCCATGAAAAGAAAGGTATGCATCTCTTCCCATGGTGTACACGGACCCAAAACACTTTGGGTCACTTTATTTTGACGTTTGGAATTCATTTATAACCATGGTGGGTCAAGACATCCATGGTGGGGCTGCCATCCATGGCCCAAAAGAGCCATTTTTGGCCCTGGTATGGACCCACTTTGAGAGATTGGTGCGCGGAGCCATTGTGTGGAATTTCGCTAATTTCTCGACATGCATGTTTGTGCATGTCTCGAGTGCATGTATGATCTTTATTTATCGATTTTCGAACCAATGACGAAGTGTTAGATCAATTTCAATGACCTTCACTTGAGCACACTTTTTTTCATGTGCTCAAAGTTGGACATGATATCTCTAACATATCATGGAGCCGGAAGTCAAGTAAAAGCTTGTTTTGTACCTACTTCATGCGTACTTTCGAAATATAGAAGAGTTTGACTCGCTTCGAGCCTCAAGCATCTTCTTTTCGTAAAGTATTTTGAAACATTTTAAGCTTCTTTCACTATGTCATTTTCATGTCAATTTTCACTCAATTTTTCCCACTCATGGGCTCATTTTCCGGGCTCGGTTCTCGAAACCCATGGAGAGTTTGAACCCAATTTCTGTTTGCGCATGTTCGGGTATGTGTCTACGTTGCATTTCGACATTGTTTGCATTATTTGCGGCCATGTACCGAGTTTGAGCATCAAAAAAATTGACTTTGTTTTCGACCTTTGAATTTCATGTCCTCACTTGTGGTGACCATGGAGATCCACTACCATGGAGTTTTTGTTCGAACTTTGGATCCATCGGGGCCTACTCGGTCCCTACTATGCATATATGGTCGACTTTCGGTCCCGTCAGTTTTGTGCAAGCAACTTTGAGTAAATTTCATGCCTAGGAAAAATTGCCCAGCATGCATGTCCAATTTTTCCCTGTGTATGTGCTCACTTGTGGAGCTCTTAACTCCATGCCATCGTTGAGTTTCGACCTAAGAATTGATTCATTTGGGAGCCCCAACTCTCCACTCACAGGATTTGATTTGTATGATGAATTTTGAGCCGCCGGCGTTTCAAGGCAACCGGATCCCTGAAGCTTTTTTAGAGATCTCAAATTTCATGTGTCCACTTCAGGGACCTGGTTTGTTGGGTTCTTTGGGTCAAATTCCCTTGTTCCTTGACCCTCATTCACTCCAAGGTGTATACCTTGGGTATTGAGACTCGGTTGGGTATGCTTGATAATGTACTTGAGTCATTCGAACACGTTTTGCCAAGCCTATGGCATAGTGGTTTTACATGGCTCCAACCAGGTCTATACAGAGCCTTGAAAAACACCCTGTCATGAAGTCACTTTACAGGCTAACAGTAAAAAACCTATGAGGAGTTAGACCTTGGGGTCTTCTCCTATGTTTCAATGGTGCTCTGTACTTTACGTTGAGCATTTACTTGAAGCTTACTGGTACATAAGTTCACTATTTTGAATTTTACCAGGAATTTTGTCAAGAATTCCTAATTTCATGAGGTCACTTCAGGTCCATGGCAAAGCTAGGCCACAGGTCAGTTTTGGGCCAGCTTTTTGTCCATGGCCTACCAACAGTGTCTTTGGGTCATATTTGGGTCATTGGACTCTTGGTCTATCCTTGAAAGATCGGCCCAAGTCCATATGTCACTTGAATTTTGACTTGAATCCTGTGTTTAAAACATGCTCATTTCTGGTTTTTCCTGCTTGTGTGCCCTGATGCCTGCAGTAAATCTCAGGGCCCATGTTGAGTTGTATCTTGCCCCCCTATGTGTGCCAGGGTGAGGGTCCTGGGTTCCCATAACTACCCTTGTTTCCGTATGGGACCCTGTCCAATTGCTCTGACTCCCTTTGTGCCATTTTGTCTTGTGTACATACTGTTTTTGTGGTTGCATGATGTATCTCTTTTCGTCCTTTTAGGTACGAAAGGGCTACTTTTGTGATCGCTGCGCTCACTCTGAGTTTCAGCAAGGTTCAGACTTCTTGTCCAGTGCTGTGCCTTCCCTTGTGACTCGCTCGCCTCAGGGAAACGCGCCCGTACCGGCCCCGCTTACAAACCAGTGGGTAAAATAGCACCGGGAGTACTATCACAAAATATACCCTTTTGGTGCCTTCTTGGTCTTACGGGGGGGTGAGAGTCCAGTCCGATTTCGCTTCTTCACTCTTCTTCCCCCACGTCCCTGACCCCACTCACGCCACTGTCGACCCTTCTCACGCACTCCACTCACAGTCCCGCGGCGGTCAAAGGGGCTGAGTGTGGGCTGGAGAGGCTCGGTAGTCCCTAAAGCTCTTCCAGCCCATTCACACAACTTTTCGCGCCATAGCGGGCGCAGGTCGTATCTTTCATTCTTGAATATGCCTGGCCGCCTCAGTCTCCGCGGTATCCCAGCGGACTGTCGGGGTCGTATCGGCGGGATCTCCTGAGAAACCCCGGTGGGGGCTGGACTTGCCATGGGGGCTTTGTCCTGTGGGTCCTGCAGGTCCATGACACTAATGTTCATGGCACCAAATTCCACACCCCCGTGGTCCCGTGAGTACCCGAACCGGCCCATGAACTCATTGGGCGGATGGAAACCCAAGGAACCTTCATCACCCGAACAGGATTTGAAATCCTGATCGTGGACATTAACCGACCGGACTCCTGAGAGTTCCTGGTCGCCGATGTCCAGCCAATCCTCGGCGAAGACCGCGATCATCTTGGTCAAGTCCCCAGAGACTTGCAACTGGGCGGCAGGACCTTGATCGGACGACTCTTGCCGGATATCAGGGGAAGGAAGTACAGTGGGGGTAGGAAAAAGGGAAGAAAGGGTTTCGTCGACCATCGCCTCTTTGGTCTGGTCCCAGTCTGCACCAGCTGCCGGGACCCTCAGTTGCGACCCGATGGGCTCACCAGTCGTTGGCACTTCACGCCATGCTGAATGCTTTTCTGGCTGGACGGAGTGGGGTGCCTTAGCCTGATGGCACAAGCCAGCCAAGAGGGATGTCATGATGCATAGGGCGTCCACCAGCTGTGGGTCGCCCCTTGTTGGCGCTGAAGCAGGGGGAGTATCTTTTTCAATCCACCCTCTGGAATTCTGGTGAATCCCAGCCTGGGCGGCTATACTCCCGGACAGGGCGAGTACAACTGACACTAACTTATGGTAATCCCATCCTGTGGACTGAGATTCTGGGTCACTGCCTTTGAAGGCAGCCCCGGTCAGTTTGTGGACCGCTGATGGGTCCTCTCTCAAGCCCTGCTCAGGCTGTAATCCTGCTGAACTCGGCGTCAACAAACTGCCCTGCAACTCAGGTGTAATGGGGATGATGGTCGAGGGTATGACCTGGGCATCAGGACCGCTTCCACAGCTGGTCCCTGCGAGTGAGAGTAGAACCTGTGAAGGCCTCTCCATCATTTCCTGAGGTACAGATTGTGTGTTCAAGATTGTGTGTGTAGTGTCAACTGTCGCATGAGGTGCTGTCACTTCAGAATAGGTCAGGGTATCGATGGTGGGCGACGAACTGTTGAACCGTTCAGACCAAGGCACAGAAGTACCCAGGCTGCCCTGTGCCCTCTCGCCCGCACAACTTACGTCGTGCGTTTGTGGAGCGCAGAGGTATCCCGCGGAGGCAGGGACATGGCACCCATTGACGAAGGCAGATCTCACTGAACCCTCGTCCCGATTGAAATCTGAAGGACCATCCTCAGTGACCGTTGGCGCAGAAACAGAGTATAATGGGACGACCGACTGAATCGGGTTGTCCCTCTCAACCTGGGTCAGTTCCAGCCCAGGTGGAGGCTCAGAGGCCGGGACAATGTTGGTCTCTCCACTGAGATCCTCTTCAAAAATCAATGACCCTTTCCCTGGGAAGACTGCCAAACCATACCGAGCCAATAAGGGATACCCCACTATGGCTCTGGGCCCAATGTCAGCGATGTACAGAGTTGCATCAGGACATCGGGCTCGGACGTATTTCCCTTTGTGTGATACGGGGAGTAAGAGGGCCCCATGTATACAATGGGTGCCTCCCTTCAGGGAATTCGATCCAGCCCCAATCAGCCGTATGGGACTGTCAGCCTTGGTACGGACCAGATCTGGTACCAACTCATATCCGATGACCCCTATGGCTTCACCACCCGTGTCGATGATGCACTGAAAGTCCAGCGCCGACGACAGGGGCTCCAGGGACTTCAAAAAGAAGGTCCCTGGCAGGATCAGGCCTTTTCTGGCTGCTGAGTCCACTACCGCTGATCGGGGCGGTCTCAGTACCTCCCGTTCATCCCCCTTGAGTACCACCGCGAGGCGCACCGCGTATTTTTCACCCCACAGGCAGTCCACCCTCAGGCTGGGGTACCCTGCAGCCCCGGGCCTCGGCAAGAGACCCGTGGGCATGAAGCGCCGGAACTGGACTTTTCATTTTTGGAAATGAATGCCCTTGAACTTGTTTTCCTTGAAACTTATCCAAGTTTTCCTTCAAACAACCCAAAAATAACCCCAAATGCAACCACAAAAGGCGACGGAAACATACTACGTGTTCGACGAAATCACGGGAGTGATTTCGAAACGGTCCCTTTCATGTCCTAAGAAGATATGAACAAAGGGGGACATATAACAAGGAAACATGACCAAAACAATGCATAAATGCAACATGAACACGGGTCTCCCCCCAACGCGTGGTGCTGGTGCACCGACGCATTTGGAAACCCAATCAGCATATGCATGCAAAGCCCAACTGATGGGCTTTCATTTGGTGTGCTTACATTCAGGATCTGAGCAACCTGTGTTTTTATAAAAAATCACGAACATGACCTACTTGGGCCAAAAAAACTAGCACGAATCGGCACCGCGATAGTGCCGTAACATTCGCTTATGTCTAAAACTGATATAGAATTAATCTAAACAATAAAACTGATTGAAATATCTTAAAAATCGTCAGAAATCGACAATTTCTGGATCGGCGCGCGCGATCTCAGGACTGGCCGTCGCCGACCCAAACTCAGTTTTATTGTACAGAAAATGGTGAAAACACCATGAATGTAAAACTACAGAAATTCCTGATCCACTGATACCAACACTGTCCAAAACAGTGCTGGGATCGTGGTTTTCTGTGGGTGTACATATATCAGGATTTTGCACTGAAAAAAGCGAGAATATAGGTTGCACGAAAACCTTACACTCCCCTCCAAAGTCCTGAGACAGATCTCAGGCTGAAAAGCACAAAGAAGGTGCAGTGCAACAACAAAATTGGGTGGGAAAAATGCAAAGCATTTGGGTCGGGTGTTAACCACGCAACGGAATTGCTCCACGGGTTAACACTCCCCTCCCAAGCTCAGAAACACCCACAGAAAATGGGTGCTTCTGTGGCTGAATCTATCAAGATAAGCCGAGGAGCAATAAAAAAACACAGATTTTTACTTTGATCCCGGACCTGGGATTTTAAGAGGCACCGCTGGGTTCCGGTACCCTCATGTAATGTACATGTCTACACACACACCACTCATGGCACTCACAAGTGCCTCACACATAGGGTCCTCTGACCCCCAGGCTCAATCACAGTAAAATTTCTGCAATCCTGGACAGAGATTAATCATGAAAAAATGACCTCTGCACAGAATTTAAAATAAAAATAGTGGAAAAAAAAATAGTGAACGAACAGAAAATAAAATGATGCACTTCTGAGATGTCCTGACCCTAAAACCAAAGACAACACAAAGCAAATCAGAAAAATTCACAGCTTGTAAAATCATCCACTGATCATATAAGATAATACAGAAATAACCAATAAGACCATTTCTCATGGCCCATAGTTATTATGATTACAATTAAGGTCACCAATCTTCTTGGCCCATACCATGAATTATTTTTTCTGAAATCTTCATATTTTTGACTTCCAACTTGACCACTTGGTAATCTGCAGGATGTGGGCAGCGCTGTCGTCCTTGCTGGAGGTTGAGAACTCACCAATGATCATGATATAATCTTAAGAACCATCCAAAGGTCCATGGCACTTTGTCCATGGCACCTACATGGAGTAATCAATCTTGAGAACCATCCAAAGGTCCATGGCACTTTGTCCATGGCACCCACATGGAGTAATCAAATGAAAAGTATCATGCGCTGACACCATTGGAATAATCGCGCTGCAGCTTGTTCTTCAGCGCTACGCACTCCCAGCGCGATGGTGAAGGTCTCCTTGGTCGTCAATGTCCTTGTAATACGGCTCAAAATAGTCCAATGGTCCTCAAATGGTGTAGGCACCAAGGACCTTCTTGAACATGATTTTGGGGTTTACCAATTGCTCCATAGATCGTGTCGACGATGTTTGCGTAGTCGCGGTCGTCGTCTTCAACGTCGTCGTCGTCGTCGTCGTCGTCGTTGAGGGCGTTTCAAAATTCTTTTCATTTTTGGAAATGAATGACCTTGAACTTGTTTTCCTTGAAACTTATCCAAGTTTTCCTTCGAATAACCCAAAAAGACACCCCAAATGCAACCACAAAAGGCGACGGAAACATACTACGTGTTCGACGAAATCACGGGAGTGATTTCGAAACGGTCCCTTTCATGTCCTAAGAAGATATGAACAAAGGGGGAAATATAACAAGGAAATATGACCAAAACAATGCATAAATGCAACATGAACACGGGTCTCCCCCCAACGCGTGGTGCCGGTGCACCGACGCATTTGGAAACCCAATCAGCATATGCATGCAAAGCCCAACTGATGTGCTTTCATTTGGTGTGCTTACATTCAGGATCTGAGCAACCTGTGTTTTTATAAAAAATCACGAACATGACCTACTTGGGCCAAAAAAACTAGCACAGATCGGCACCGCGATAGTGCCGTAACATTCGCTTATGTCTAAAACTGATATAGAATTAATCTAAACAATAAAACTGATTGAAATATCTTAAAAATCGTCAGAAATCGACAATTTCTGGATCGGCGCGCGCGATCTCAGGACTGGCCGTCGCCGACCCAAACTCAGTTTTATTGTACAGAAAATGGTGAAAACACCATGAATGTAAAACTACAGAAATTCCTGATCCACTGATACCAACACTGTGCAAAACAGTGCTGGGATCGTGGTTTTCTGTGGGTGTACATATATCAGGATTTTGCACTGAAAAAAGCGAGAATATAGGTTGCACGAAAACCTTACAGTCAAGGCCTACCTAGAGACGCTGTTGGGTTCAGCTCCGGGGCGCAATTCCTTGCCCAGACGCCCGGGTGACACACCATCTGAAGATGCTGATTTTGCAGAAGCGCAGACCGCAAATTTGCTTGATGACTTACAGCGACCGCCGCCAGCAGAGCGCAGGCCTTCGGCGGATAGCGGCTGGTACATTGTGGACGCCCTGAAGAAGAACTATCACTGCATTGTGTGCTATTGCTTTCTGTTGAACACTGCAGTTCTGCCTTGTGGACACACGATCTGCACAGACTGTGCAGGGAGGATCAGCCGGTGCCCACTGAGTCGTACTGTTTTCGTTGCTGCCAACACCCCCAGGCACCGCGCTGTTCAGGATGCTGTGCAAGAATTTCTGCTGTCGGAAGGGGCTCGCACTGCAGGCGGGATACTGGCAGCAGCAGGAGCTGCAATATTCTCTCTGGGATCCACAACAAGACCACTGACAAATCCGGATGCCATGCGACAGGCCAGATTTGCGAGCCTTCATGCACCTGTTGCCACCGGATCCTCCTGGTGAACTAGCAGCAGATCCTCCTGGTGAACCAGCAGTGTGTCCTGATTCAACATACTCCCAGATACCAGCCCCAGCAGTGATTTCCAGAACGGTGGCTTCGTTGGACTCTGAGCGGTTGCGACAGCGGGAATGGAAGTGCACAACAGTGCAGCGTCGTGTGGAGCGGTCTGAGCAGCCAAGTGCAGCAGCGGGAACTTTGGTGCACGTCATGTTCAACGACGGCTGGTATGAGGGCCTGGCCGGTGGCGGTACTGTTGAATTTGGCGATGGAACAAGATTTCCCTGGAGCCGCATCCGCACCTGGCATGCAGCCAGCGACCACTAAGGTTAGCTAAGTACACTATTTTGGTAATATATTTAATCATTTTTTTTGTTTGTCTTCAGCCTGCACAGTAGCATGCACCATAGTGCAGCAGTAGAACTATATATTTTTGTATGTCTATAACTTCTTTGTAAGTGCGGCTAGCCCCATCTGCTCAGATTTTCAGACATTCTGCCCAGATTGGCTACATTTTGGTCATTTTCTTTGCTTCGGCGGAATCGCCGCCTCGCAGCTCAGTCTCAGGATATTTCCTATATATTTCTGATATGCCGGATTTGATTCCGCGGTCCATTTCCCGTAAATCCGCCGCGTTCCGCTATTTTAGCTGGAATCGCCATTTGCCGCTGACGCGCGCTCGCGGGCCAGATCGGCCAAACATTTTTACATAATTGGATTATTTAAATCTTTTCAGACAGTTTTGGACACTCAGATGTATTTAGAATAATTCGCATCAATTTTCTTCATAGACTGGGATTTTCTGCCGGACCACAATCAGCATGGACCTTGCTTCAGTTGTTGCTGCTCTCGCCTCTGTTGGTGTCCGAGTATCCGGTTCTACCCCCAATAACAACATCCAGGGAGACTCCTCGCGTGCCTGCCCCACTGGTCTTGCCGGCCCCGAGCCCTCCGGCACCCTCAACGACCCAGGGCAGCACTTTCATGGTAGCAGAGGCTACCTGAATGTTGTTCCTTTGGTGTCCCAACCACAGCTAGCTCCCCAGTACGGCCCCGTAGACTCCGCCACCTCCGGAGACGTAACGATTACGCTGCCGTGGTGCTGTGCGAACGAGGCCTTGAGAGGAATGCCTTGCGCAAGCCCAAATTGCCCAAGAAGGGCACAAATCAGCAGCTGTGGAGGCCCAGATTACAATCAAGATCCCAGTCGAAATTGGCCATCAAGCAGCTGGAATCTCCCAGCCTACGCCGATGGCAACGCTCCGGTGGAGCTTACGGACCTAGCAGGTACCAATACTCCCTACTAATGTCCACATTTTGAGACCATCGACGCCGACATTGACGACATTGAGATGGGTGGTCCAGGTGAGGTACCTACCTATAATCGACCAGCCTCTTGGGCACAATGGGACAACCATTTGTCTTCAGAAGTGACCGGTAACCTTGAGGCGCTTGAGGCCCTTTGTCTATTAGCCACGTCTAAGCTGATAGGACAAGAAAGAATCGCCTCTGATTTTTTATTTGAATATTTTTTCCTTCTTCAGGAAGAAATTAATACCAGGATGTGGTGGCGTTCTCAAGAAGATGAATCTTTGGCCATTTTTTTGCAGATCTGGGAGGCAAGTCCCTTCCCGAAGGAGAAGACCAAGGCACCTGTTGCCGGGCCCTCCGCCCCTCATCCCTCTGTTTCCATCCGCGACGATCTAGCCGCCGCGGTTGAGGAAGGAATTTTAGAGGCAGCCAGGCAGGCAAGCCTAGAAATTAGGGCTGAAGGAGCTCCCCAAGTGGACTCTTGGCTGCGAACCACTGAGATTAGCGGTCCGACATCTTGCTCAGGCCCTTCAGGACACGGTATGTACTGTCCTGCCGACTGCTCTTGCAGATTACAGCGAGATACTGAGCTCCAATTGCTCAAAGATCAAATGCAACTCATCATTCAGACGCTGGGAATTAAAGATCTTTTCAAGACACACATGCGGTCTGAGGGCGCATCATCGTTGGAACAAACAACAGAACCGTCGGAGGAGGCGACAGAAATTTTTTCGATTGCTCCTTCGGTGGACTCTAAGACCACCGATGCCAGGATCAGCAGGACTAAGCTAAAGGAAAGGGTTACAATCTCTCGATCTCAGAGTAGGTCGGCGAAGGCTAGGACTGAGGCTCAGAATGCCAAGCGAACTGCCTCCCGTACTGCCCTTCCTGCTGTTGATTCCAATGCAATAGCCCAGATGTTGCTCGCCCAGACCCTCGCCGGAGTTGGTGTGGCTAATGATGCCGCCAAGGTGTCTGCCATTACGGCCGGTGTTGGGCTGGATTCACTTCTAAATCCTACTTCATTGCGACTTCGTCAGG
This sequence comes from Eutreptiella sp. 'Long Island Sound 2002', assembly GCA_964036045.1. Taxonomy (NCBI): domain Eukaryota; phylum Euglenozoa; class Euglenophyceae; order Eutreptiales; family Eutreptiaceae; genus Eutreptiella; species Eutreptiella sp. 'Long Island Sound 2002'. The sequence goes on from OZ038382.1 coordinate 138,494,266, forward strand.
TTGCCAAGCAACCGAAGTATAATGGAAACCCCAGACGTTGGCCTCAGTTCCAACGGGAATTTAGACTGTGGGTTAAGACTCAAAAACTCCAGGATGATCAGTTCCTGATGGCGCTCTTGGACTGCCTTGAGGGAGCGCCGGCCAACACTTGGCTCAGGACCTGGAGTGATCGTGAGGATTCAAGTTCCCCCCTTACCTTTGATGAGGTGTGGGAACAGTTGGAGGTACGTGGATCCCGGCTACCAGAGGACCATCACCACCAGATGTTGAAGAATTTTCCTTCATTCTCTCGATTAATCTTGCACGAAGTGCAGGACAAGAGACAGCGCTTCTGGAATCTCGTAGAAGAATCTGAACATTCAGGCGAAAAATTTTCTAGTGCCGAGCTGAAAAATTTGATTTTTGACAAGATCCCCTCCGAAACTGCCGCCACCCTTCGGAATAAACAATCCGAAGAAAAGGTCAAGACCTGGTGGGCAGAGGTCGAAGGCTTTGATGCCTCGGCCAACAGGTTCACCGTCAGGGAAGCACTTCAAAAGTGTTCCCCCACGTCGTTTACCAAGGTGAAATTCACTGAAAACACGTGGAAAATCAAGTTTAATGAACACGAGGATCGGGACTTGTTTGTCCAAGTCCTCAACAGGGGAGTAAGTTTCCACGGCCATCGCCTGAAGGCCAGGAACTGGGTGTTTTCGTTCACCCCGCAGGAACTGTGGGAAGAGGTTGAGCGGCTCGCTGACGCCGCCAATCAAAATTTCCATGAGGGTCTTGGGGGAAACAAGAATACCCAGCAAAACACCCAAAATGGGGCCCAAAAGGGCAACAAAAAGGTGAATGACACCCGGAATGTTCAGGATCATTGTAGCATCTGCCTTCTTTCAGGTTCTACGAACCGAGCTAAGACGCATTCTACTGGTAATCACCGATGGTCTGCTTACGATCACAAGGTGATTGGTGAAAATGTCAGTAATTCGCAGAATTCAGACAGGAATGACAGACAGGTGCATGGTGCAAAGGGGGGAAAGGGTAATCCGACCCCCTCCGGTGGAAACAAAAATACTGGAGGCCCTGGCGGGTCCCAAGGCAAAGGAAATCGGACTCCATCCGGCTCCGGTGGGCAGCCGAACGGCCAGACAAGTCCTAATGGCAACGCCGGAGGCGGAAATCGAAATCCAGGCCAAACCTCTCAATCCGGTACAAACAAAGGAAATGCTCCAGGATCACAGGGTAAAGGCAAGGGAAATCCTTCGGGAACCCCTTTCTCTGGTAAGGGCAGAGGGCGTGGCGACGGTGGTGGTCCATCATCCGGCGGCCGTGGCCGTGGACGTGGAAAGGGCAACCATCGTGTGGATCAGGTCTCAGGTGCAGATCAGGTGTCCGATGCGGATCGAGATTACGTTGAAAATGCCTTGAATCCAGCAGATGATCCGTTCCAAGACGAGTGGGTCGACGAATCAGGCTGTGTTCACAATGTTAACGCAGCCGCTGGAGGTCAGAACGCCTAGGGGAGCCACGAAAATCGCCCCTCCCCAGGCGATTTCAGGCATGATCCCCAGATTCCTGATCGACCATTACTTGATGTAGGGTCGCTTGTCTCCTCTCCCCTGGATCCGGCAGCGGATCCTTCTGTTGTAGTGGACGAGGTAGGTGTACAGTCCAAGCACAGGGCCCGTCAGTTTGTCACAAAGCTGTGGGTCTCTGATTGCAAGGGAAATTTCCACCTCGCCACTTGTTTTTGTGACAATGGATCAGAGGTAAATCTCCAATCCAATTCATTCTTACCCGATGACTGCGTGTTTGAATCGCCTCATCCTGTTACCCTCGAGGGAGTTTCTGGACATTCTCTCGCAGGTGGGCAACGCGGTTGTTATATATCGACTCATTTGGTCGCTCAAGACCTTTGGGAAGAAGGTAATGTGGAGGAAATTGTCCTTAAGGATGACTACTTCTACCGTGCCGACATAAAGTATGACCTTTACTTGGGCCATCCTTGGCTTCGCAAGAACAGGGTGGCGCCCGTAGGTCATCGGCGTTGTTTTTTGCTGGAGTCAGGTCCCTTGGAGCGTCCTGAATTTCGTTTTTTGCACGCAGGGTTTAAAAGTGCAGAAGAATTTTTGAAGCAAAAGGTGACACCAAAATTTGGTGAAGATGTCACCATTGCAGAGGTGAATGGGAGTGCTGATTACTCCCAAGAGTTAGAATGTCTTCGTAGGGACTCCCAGCCACGACGCCCTTCGCGCTGGCACTCTTCATCCTACAGAGTTGTCGACAAATGGCGCGATGCAATTTGTGAATACTTTCATGAACACCATTCCTTTTGGCCACAGTATGATGCCTTTGCTAACCGTATGAACAAGCGCTTTGACAAGCACTTTAGCGACGCTTGGACCCATAAATGGGACAAGAAGTTGTGGATTAATCCTCCGTTTCACTTAATCCAGCAGGTCATCCACAAAATCAAGCAAGATAAAACCCAGGCAATTTTGGTTGTGCCCTTGTGGGACGACAAGCCTTGGTTTCAGGAATTACAAGACCTTTGTGTAGATTACATCGAACTTCCCAGGAAGATTAAGCTGTATGCCAGGGACGACACAGGTCCCCTGCCACAGCGGTCCTGGAGTTCGCTTGCATTCCTGGTGGATGGAAACCTTTCTGACTCTAATTCTGCTGATTCTAGTACAGATTCCTGTGTTGGGTCTGAATCTGAGGTTGAGCGTGGTACTGATGATGAATCTATTTTTTCTGATTTTTGTCCGTCAGATACCCAAGGTGATCCAACGTCCAATGGATCCGCCTCGTCTCCCTCTTCCCCGATACGATCGACATCGAAAAGAATCTTCAGTGCACGGGCGAAGAAAAATTCGAAATTGCGCCGCAAATTCAGAGTTTTTTATGAAAAACCCCCTGTGGAAGCTTTCATGGATCCTTTCGAGGAGCTGGATCACGAAGAGAATCTCTGGGATTTCGACACACCACCCACCTATCTTCAAGAGGCAGTTAATACGGACCTGTTTAGGGACATCCGTAAGAAGATTCTTCCTGCCAAGGCCGAAGAAGTTGCCAAAGTTTTTTCGACAGTAATTGCTGGTGATCAGGTGGACACTGAGTTGTGTTCCAAGTCAAGAGAAAAGATTTTTGAGGAACGGAAAGACACAACCCTTTCAGGAAAGTTGGTCAAAGACCCCCCTGTCCGTGGGCAGTTCGGTGAAGCCTTCATCGAGCTTCGTGAAGGGTACAAGGCGAAGGAACAGCGCCCTTATGAGAACCATGGACATAAACATGAGATCCTCAGAAAAATCATCGAGAGAAATCTCAGGGAATTTGGTTGGCTTGAGGGTTGTATGACCAGCGAATGGTGCTGTGCACCCTTCACAGTCCCGAAGCCACCGCCTGCAGACCAGAACACCATTGATGGTTGGCGAATGGTTGTTGATTTTCGCAATCTCAACGCCGAAACCAAGGCGGATTCACACCCCCTGCCCCTCATTGAGGAGGAAATCGCCAAGAGGGCAAGAGGTCGTTTGTTTCCTGTGCTGGATCTCCGTCACGGCTTTCACCAAATGCCGTTGAGGAAGGACAGCCGACCTCTCACCTGTATGTGCACGCCATGTGGCCCAGTCCAGTGGACCGTCATGCCCATGGGCCCGAAGAATGCCCCCTCATTTTTTCAAAGAATGATGGAGGATGTGCTTTTTACAGCCCATCCTGAGCTTCGTGCCTTCGTGAGTGTGTACATAGATGACATAATCATCGCGACGGAGGGGGAGGGACTGACCGAAGCCGAGCTGGTGGCCCTACATGAGAAGCAGCTGAACCAAGTTTTGGACATTCTTGACGCTAATCAGCTGATTTGTGGGCCAAAGAAGGGAAAATTATTTTTAAAATCAGTCGAATTTTGTGGTTCTCTCCTAGAGAATGGCACCCGACGACCCAGTCCAGGGAAGCTCGTCGCTATTCAGAAGTGGAAGCGCCCTGAGACGATCACGGAGTTGAGAGGATTCCTGGGTTGTTGCAATTTTTACCACACTTTTGTGCCGAATTATGCCAAATTTGCTGCCCCCCTCACTGAATTATTGAAGGTAGGGAGAGATGCGGGCAAGGCAGGTTCAAAGGTTCGTGTCAAGTGGACTGACGAGTGCGAGGAGGCCTTCCATCACTTGAAGGCGGCCCTCTGTGAAGTCGCCACGTTGCATGTGCCCCAATTTGACCGACCCTTCTACATTAGAACCGACGCTTCTAGGTACGCGATCGGAGCTGTCCTTGAACAGGTTGATGAAGCCACCGGCGATCATTACCCTCTTGCATTTTGGTCTCGGAAGCTAGCCCCACGCCAAATGCAATGGTCGCCGCGTGAGCAAGAAACATATGCCATCATCTGTGCTTTAAAAAAGTACCAATCGTGGGTAGGCACCAATCGAGTCGAGGTCCTGACGGATCATCGATCTCTGGAGTATTGGGCCACCGAACACATTGATACTGTCGCGAGCCCAGCTGGTCGACGGGCCAGATGGCACGAATTTCTCAGTCTGTTTGACCTCCATGTGTCGTACTTGCCTGGAAAACACAACACGGTAGCGGATGCTCTGAGCCGATGGGCTTACCCCGCCTCAGAGGGGCTGCAAAGTACCAACATCCATGGTACGGAGCAGGACCGCCATGTCATCATCGAATGGGATCAGGAAGAAAAGAAACTCATTCGACGTGCATGCATGCAGTGCGCTGTTAAACAGCACGCATTGCTGTGTTACGACATCACGGCCATCTCAGATCCGGCGCATGCCCATGAGATCTGCACCAAAACACTGAAAGTCGTGGAGAAAGTCACGGATCCCTCCTCAGGGAGTGTGAAACGGTTTGACTATACCCGACGAGTAAGTCGATTTCGGTTGATCCAAGGCATTAAGCGTCGAGATCCGGCCAAAACTCCACCCCTGCCGAAAGATTCCCTGATAATCCGTGACTGGACGTCCGATTACCTGCAGGATCCCATGTTTAAAGAGGTCTTTGGAAATCTCAAATCCAAAGATGCTCACAAGGATGGGATTTTTCCTGAGTATTCGTTGGATGGGGGGAAGCTGTGGATGGAGGGTAAATTGTGTGTGCCAGACGCCCTAGCCCCCCGAGTGTTAAACTGGTGGCATAAATGGGAGTCCCCCCACGCACATGGCCGTCGACTGTGGTCGATGATTAAGCATAGGTTGTTTGGATCGAGGCTCTACACTCATTGCATGAAAGTAGCCGCCGGATGTGCCCAATGCTGTCTCGACGCCTCCCAGCGCGAAGAAGCACGGCCATCTGAGGCCTCATCCTATTCCGGAGCGCCTCTTTAACAGAGTCACCAGTGATTTCTTCTATCTCGGTGAACTCGATGACGAAGAGTGCCATTGGACTAACAAAAAAGTCAATGGTGTGCTCCTCATTCAGTGCCGTCATTCCGGCTACATTCAAGTGTTGCCTTGCAACATTGAGTCGATGACTGGCAAGGCTGCCGCCAAATGGTGCGCGCAGACCTGGATGGGAGGCTGGGACGTCCCATCCGAGGTGGTGACGGAATCAGGCAAAGAGTACACCTCCGAATGGTGGAGAGAATTATGTGCTCGCCTTGGAATCCACCACCTCCGATGTGAAATCCACTCGCATCGAGCGCTGCCTGGCGAAAGAGCCGGCCGCTCACTTATAAATATGCTTCGTAAGGAGCTCGCGAGTGAAAAGGATTTCCATTGGCTTGAGATTCTTTTCGCCATGCTTCGCCGTTACCACAACACGCCTTTGTATCATGGCCTTTCTCCAAATGAAATTGTCTTTGGACGAAAGAAGTGTTGGTGGAACATGCCGTTGAATAATCCTCGCCCCTGTAAAGATGCTTCGCTGTTTTTGGACGAAGTCCAACGAGCAGATAAAACTGTGTCGAAATTAATCGAGAAGCATCAAGCTGACTGGCTTTGGGTTCAAAATCAAGGTCGAAAAAACCCCCACAATTTTGAAGTCGATGATCGAGTTTGGCTTCGAAAATCCGAAACCACCCTGGACGGAGATGACAAGCTTCTTCCCTTGTGGGAGGGGCCATTCGCTGTTACAGCGCGTCCTGGTGAGAACAGGTGGAGGATTCGTGTGGATGTCAGCAGGGAAATTGACGTTTCGGGCGATCGCCTCAAGAGAGAGATCCCCTCCCCCAAGGATCGGGTTAAACCCCTTTTTTGGACTGCGAAACACTTGTCTGATCGGGTCATCAAAGGGGGAAAGTACGAACTCAAGAGGATTGTTGAAGCAAGACGTGATGCCAAGGGCGAATGGGAATTTCTGTGTGAGTGGAGGGGCTTTGATTCCAGTCACAACAACTGGGAACCAGCTCAATCTTTTGTCCATGGATACACCAAGGGGTTCATCGACTTCCTGAAGAAGCACCCCGAAATTGGCGTACTCCTGACAGATTGTTTGTCGAAACCAGACAGACAAGCGGAGAGCGACGGAAACCGACCTGTGGTGAATCGAGATCCAGCCTTTTACGGCCCTCAGCAGCCACATTCCAGGGCTGATCCGTCGATCCCCCCTCCTGCGGTCAGGCCAGCCCAGGAGCCAAATGAGGACCAAGCTTCAAGTTCGGCCGCTGATTTGCAGCGCCCAAGCCGTACGAGGGCCAGGCCAGACAGGTTGGTGGTCACATGTATTTGTGCTTGGCCGAATTGAGGAAGCCATCCTACCACATTCTGCTCAATCCACTGTTCATTCTTTCTGTTTATGTCATGATGTGGAGAACTGCGAATGTTTGATAATTTGACGTCAATCAATCCATTTTTCTTTGGTCTCCGTTCGGTAACGTATCGAAAGTCCAAAGCCGAAAGCCACGGAGTGTGCTGCCGTGTTCAGAAAAAACCAAACTCAGGCTTAATTCAGGCAGATTCGGGGTAATCTTGTCTCTGTTGGTCTGTGCATCTTTGGAATTTGGCTACTCGTGCAGATGGAAGCAAATGTACATAATCAAAACACCGGCCGGTGACATTCACCCCTACAGGCACCCCCTGTAGTACTGGCTGCACCAGATGCAACGCCAGGAACTCAGATCTTATCTTCATTTGCTGTGATGCTAACGCCAAAGTCCAGATTCAGATCCAGGATCCTCAAATTTACCTTGAATTTCTCAGGTTTGTCCATCATTCTGTCACTGTTGTACGAAACGCAGACGTCAATTGTTCAGACAATCTTCAGATAGGAGCTCTAGGGACTTCTAACAGCAACCTCTGAAGTCCGTAAGCTTCGTTGTATTTTTGGCACACGCCAATGTGAGCTCAATCCGACCTGAAGCTGTCGAAAATGGTGAATCCAAGTGTCTTGTGGGACTCCATCGAAAGATTGGCCTTGTCCAAGTCGATTGACACCACCGCCACTGTAAATTCGGTGTCTCTCAGTTATATACTGTCAGTAAAGCGCCTTCAGCGAACCTTCGGCGCGTTACATGCCAAGGATCCAGGGCTATCATGTCCCATCATGATGCATCATCACATGATCCACATTTTCAATGAATCTGTTGGATGCTCGCGAACCAACGTGCCGGAAAGCACAATTGAGCTGAATAAACGACAATATATATTAACTTTAGTCTAAACGAAAGTGTTAGTAGTTTCAGTTCCAGACATTCCGCTTCATTTCACCTCCATCTTAGGGAATTTCCTCATTTTAGGACAATTCAGATTGATTTCCTTGTCATCTCTTCACATTCCTCGAAGATCTGTTTAGATCTAAGTGCACAGAAGAACATTTCTTCCTTCAATGGTTCACTTAGGGTCTGTAGACTACATTTGTATTTGTTTTTCCTCTCTGTGATTGTTTAATCTCCTTCATCTCTGCCCAAATTCATTCTCATTTTGCTGAATCTTGTGATCATCCACCAGATGCGCCAATTCTGAGCCACATGCTGTACTATTCAGAACGAGAAAAGCGGGATTAACACGATGTAGAGTTCGGCGAGGACACCGTAGCGTGCCCGCGACAGCGAAACTGTGCCAGAGGGCTGAGATGTCACTCCAATTCTTGATCCCCCCACTCAATCCACCAATAATCTACCTCATTCTCAACCAATGCATGGTTTGGTATCGATTCTCGATACGTTTACATGCTTTTTAGCCCCTAACCTAATGTTTTACAGCACGGAGGACTGTTCGTCACTTCTCATTCTGTCTCATTTCAGGTTCATCCAGCCTGATTCAGTGCCAATTCAGCCCAAATCAGGTCAGATCAAGCAGATTTCGCCCCATCGAGGCTACATTTCTATTTTTTTCTGGGACTTACCCGCACTACGTTCTTCGTTGACGTAGCGACACACCCCAGTGTGTTTTTGGAGGGGGAGTGTAAGTGCGGCTAGCCCCATCTGCTCAGATTTTCAGACATTCTGCCCAGATTGGCTACATTTTGGTCATTTTCTTTGCTTCGGCGGAATCGCCGCCTCGCAGCTCAGTCTCAGGATATTTCCTATATATTTCTGATATGCCGGATTTGATTCCGCGGTCCATTTCCCGTAAATCCGCCGCGTTCCGCTATTTTAGCTGGAATCGCCATTTGCCGCTGACGCGCGCTCGCGGGCCAGATCGGCCAAACATTTTTACATAATTGGATTATTTAAATCTTTTCAGACAGTTTTGGACACTCAGATGTATTTAGAATAATTCGCATCAATTTTCTTCATAGACTGGGATTTTCTGCCGGACCACAATCAGCATGGACCTTGCTTCAGTTGTTGCTGCTCTCGCCTCTGTTGGTGTCCGAGTATCCGGTTCTACCCCCAATAACAACATCCAGGGAGACTCCTCGCGTGCCTGCCCCACTGGTCTTGCCGGCCCCGAGCCCTCCGGCACCCTCAACGACCCAGGGCAGCACTTTCATTCTTTTATTGTTGATTATTTATATTATCGCACAGTGGAATACACCAAAGTGCAGCATGGTCATTCGTCTCTCTGCAAAGTGTAATGTCGCTGTGCCTTCCCAGCTTTTTGAGTGTGCCAGTCAATGACGGAGGAAAGTATTTGGCAGTTGAGGTTATGTGTCAAGTCATTTTTTACCTTTCAGCACAGCAGGGAACAACAAAAAAGCATGCAGAGGTTCAAAAACCAGACGGTTGAACAGTTTTGAAAAAATGAACACCATATTTTGAAAAAGCATTTATGTTTGTTAGGATACAAGCTGCAGTCGGTTCTAAAACGGTTTCCGGAAAGAAAACAATTGGGAATGGATTTTTGTTTGTTAGGATAAAAGCTGCAGCGGGTTTGAAAACGGTTTCGGAAAAAAAACAATTGGAAATGCATTTTTGTTTGTTAGGATAAAAGCTGCAGTGGGTTTGAAGATGTTTTCGAAAAGAAACCAAGTCACATCACATCACATCACACCACATCACGGCAATTCAAATATGGTCACACACTTCACATCACATTAAAACACATGACATCACATCACACCACATCACACCACATCACATCAAGTCAAATCAAATATCATTGCACCAAATCAGATCACATGAAATCACATGGCATCACATGACATCCCATCACATCACACCACATCACATCACATCACATCACGTCACGTCACGTCACGTCACGTCACGTCACGTCACGTCACGTCACGTCAGGTCACGTCACGTCAGGTCACATCGAATCGCATCTCATCACGTCACATCACATCACATCGCATCACGCCACACCAAACCACACCACACCAGATCACACTACATCACATGGAATCATGTCATGTCACATTGCATCACATCACATCACATCACGTTGCGAACACCACATCCTATCAACTTATAACGCATCACATCATATGGCATGAAGGAAGGTCAATTTGCATTGGTTCATACAAGGTCAGATCACATAAGGTCCGCACACCTGCAAGGCACCGCCTGTTTATGAGACCTTTACCAATAACTGAAACTCCAGGTTAGGATTACGGTTAGGGTTAGGGTTAGGGTTAGGGTCAGGGTTTCGGTTACTGGCATACGGCAGGATACGGCAAGGAAAGCAGCATACGGCAGTATACGGCACATACGGCAGGATACGGCAGGATACGGCAGGATACGGCAGGATACGGCAGGATACGGCAGGATACGGCAGGATACGGCAGTATACGGCAGGATACGGCAGGATACGACAGGATACGGCAGGATACGCGTATTACAGGAATACAGTCGTATTAGGGAAACCCCAATTGGTCTACGCTGACACTGAGGAAGCGGTGTGGAGTTGCTGAGGATGTTGCAGGTTTTTTTTAGCTTTGAAACCTACACACTTAAATGCAATGCAAATGCAGGCTTGATTGTGAACAACGTTTTACTTTTTAAAGTCAAAGGGGTATGTGGGGGTCCGGTGGCAATGGTGGAGGGAACATCATGAGTCGTGGGGTAATTTATCGCAGATATTGTATGTTCTAATGTGCTTTTTTGACATTGTTGAAGGCCGATTGGTGCTTTAAGTAATGGGACTTTGGGGGGGGAAAGGGGCTTTGGAAAATATATGCACTTAAGACCCAAGGTGGCTTGGCCAGCCGTACGGTCCCAGCACCGGTGGAGGGAACATAAGTTTTCAACGGAAGAAGATACTTCTGTACTTCTCCTTCAGGCTGGCCCTCAATGCCTGCATTGTGGGGCCCTCGTTGGAATCCGCCTTGGCTCTCCTGGGCACCTGAAAGATTGAGCTTACTTGCGGGGCATCATACCCAGGCAACCTCGGCTCGGGGGTCTCCCCAAGTGGCGAATCGACCCATCTCGGGCCTTGCGTCGGAACAGATCGCCATAGGTGGGTGGGTTCCTGCCGATCGGCTTGTTTTTGCTCGATATGTGGTCCAACACCCTCTTTACGAAGGTGTTTCTGTCATAGGAACCAGAGACGATGTCGTCCACTTCCCACCAGGCTTTGTCCTAGCCTTTTCTCTCTCCCTGGCTTACAGGGCCGTGAAGGTGTTGATCCATATACCCCTGAACCTGGTCAGGCTCCTCATCAGAGAGGAGGTCCGCTGACTCACCGATGTCAACAGAAGAAACCGTGACGCATTGCCTCGAGGGCTCCGCCATCTCGCCGTTGACAGACACAAAGTCCGTGGTGTCGGCCTGTTCCAGGTCTCCATCCACATAGTGCAATTCTGTTGGCCATCTCTCGGGTGCCATGCACTTTCCCTTAGTGTCTATCAGACTTTCTCTCCAGCCAAAAGGACGACCCTATTCAAGGTCATATTGGTCAGCAAAGCCACCCAGTCTTGAGTACTTTCCTCCTCGGTACATCCCATGGGGACGACCAGCACTGCCTTGGAACAGTCTTTGCGCATATTCCCAACCGCCCTTTGTGTGTGCATTCTTTGACAATGGATCCACATCGGATGTTGATGCGGACCCCAGTGCTTCTTCCACGCAGAGTCCTAGGTGCTCCAGTACTTCTCACACACCTGCAGATGGGCAGAGGCTCCTGCAGACAACGCATCTGGGGCCACATCCGATGCTTGCAGATCAGCGACGACTTGGTATGCGAGTTCCGGCTTGAAGCCGTACTCCTGCTTTGTCGACCCTGCGGGCTCGATCCCCAGTGAGGCTACTTCGACCTCTTGGAGCTCTGGTTGGATCCATTGGAACTCCACGTGGTGCTCAGGTGACGATAGTTACGACAGCAGGTCATACCTGCACAGGGTCACAGAGGCCTGAGCTAGGAGCAAGCTACAGTCCGTCTCCATCAAGAAGTTGTACCCGAGGATTGTGTTGCAGTTCATCAGGGCCTCATAGAAGTTTCTCTTGAGAAGGATTTCCTTGCCGGGGTCTGGGCTGCTCAGCTCACGGTAGTTCACGAACTGCAGCGGGTTATCAGCTTCCTTCGTTCCTCCCACCATGTACTGCTGGCTGGCTACCTTCGGCCTGACAGGCCTCCGCCTTTTGGTCAGGCACTCCGTGCTAATAGGGCAGCCTTGACTAGAGTGACGTGTGCCCCTGTGTAGACCAGACCGTTGAACACCTTGTCCACTTCCACCTACATAGCACGGACCTTGAGATGGACCTGCCGCTTGCGCCCAACTCGGCGCACGGCGTACATGCTCAGCCTTTTCGGAAGCTCAATCAGCGACTGGTGCAAGTCGTGGGTAATGGGCTCTGACAGCTCATCTCCAGCGTCCAGCTGCAGTCTTCGTCATCCTCTGATTTCCTCGGCCAGATGTTGGATCCTCCGATTTCCTCGGAGAGATCTTGGAGGGTGTCAAATAAATTTTTAGTCGTGAAGGATGACTGGGTGCAAGGATGGGTGCTTTCGACGCTTTCGAACCTTGGTTGGATGCGAGGATCCGCCAAGGGAATTTGGCCCTCGAGCACTCGGCCTCACTCAGCCATTGTGACTGTCGTTCTTGTCCGGCGTCGTCCCCGGCCTTGCGTTGGATGGACGTCCGGGGCAGTGGACGATACCCGATTGGATGACATGGGATTACATGCAACACCATCCTGCGACCGCCCTAGCTTGGGCCCTTGGTTGCAGGAGCTCCGCTACGGGTCATTGTTGATCGGGGTGTTCTCCTCGATGGTCACCTCCTTGACACCCTCACTTTTCCTATTCCCCCGGCCCTTTCTACACCCTTGCCCTTCTTGTCCTTGTCCTTGTCCTTGTCCGTGTCCTCCCGAGGACCGCAGGATATCTTGACCTCCTGTACCTCTTTTGCGAGCTCGTCCTTCCACTTTGAGACCTCATCCTTGGACACTTCAACCTCGGTCTCCCCGATGTAGGCCAGCGCACGCTTCATCGACCCCTGCACGTTCCTGAACGCCTCTGTGTCAGCCTTGCGGCTTGGGCACATCCATGACTGTATTGTAAGGGGGAATTTTTCCCGTAGCACACAAAACAGCCCTGATTGTGAGCATGGATGAACTCTCCAAAGGACAGCTGCGGATTGCCGGCGCGTCGGGGCTCCTTCTTTTCCCTATTCTTCCACCCCTGCTGAAATGGCTTCCAGGATCCCCGGTTGCCTTCCTTACTCAGGTTGTTGGCCACAAAGGCGCAGATGGCCGTGCGTGCTGGTTTGTCCTCGTTGTCATTATCATCGAGACCTTTGCCCCCTCTGCTTCCCGGAGGGTCAATGGCAGCTTCCCTGCCAGACCCTTCGCCCACATAGTGGATGCTGCGGTCCTCCTGTCCCTGCAGCCAGCGGTCGTGGTGGAGGTTCTTGTGCTCTTTGTACACTTTCTGAAGCGGTAGGGTGGCCTCAACCCTACTCGCTTGCGCCACAGTGACGATGGTGCTAGGGGATGCTAAATTTCAGCATCTCCTTTTGAGTTCTCATAGATTCCTTGGGGAATTCTTGTAAAATACCCCAGAAATAGTCATTTTTCGCGCGGCGCCGACGTTCATCGCCTGGGCCCGCAGCCTCAAATCAGAGTTTCAATTCTTGATTTTGCAAGATTTTAATCAATGTTAGTATTGATATATGATTTTTGTAATTATCGAAATAAGCCGTGCCCATTTTTGTGGCGTTCACCAAGGGTCAATTTTTGTCGAACCTGGTCACTTTCACAATCTTTTGAAAAAATCCTGAGTCCATTTAGGAAATCGACTAGGTGCCCATCGCAGCGCTCAGCAGTGGTCCTTGACATCCATAATATGATATGGGGTTGAGACGCATCATGTCGGCTCCACGAGACACGGGAAATGAGTGTTTTAGACTCAAAAATCACTATAGTTCACTGTTTTTCGCCCGAAAATCACTGTTTTGCCCTGTTTGAGCCGGATCTCAGTGGATATCTTGAAGACGGCGACCCATTGCCGTCAAGCTTTCTGATTGTGGCGACTCTGTCGCCCAGCCATCGTGCTTTTTTATAAGCTACGTTATAGTTCAGAGGTGTTACGTATACATATTACATGTCCACATTTTTATTTTGCTAACATGTACCTTCTTCTCTTTGCCTAGGACGCCTGATCCCGTCATCGCCTACGCAAGGATCACATATTCATTTTTAAAGGGTGTCAACATCTTCAGGGTGCTTGTGGGTCTGTTCTATGCCACAATCTGAAAGTTTGGGGGTGTCAATGGCTCAATACGACTGCACACGGCTTCAACGTCCCGCAGATGGGTTTTCAGGCCCACCTGTGAGTTGCTGTGGCTATGTGTGGCTAATCCTTGAGTTCCTGTCCTCCCCGGTATTCAGTATGTACAAAGACCATATGCCACCTGAGCCTGGGCTGAAGTTCGTACGGTGACCACCAGAGTAAGTAAGTAAGTAAGTAAGGGCGGCCGCGTCCGCAGCCTCATCTGACTTCTCCTTGTTTGTTTTACATGGTAGCCGCCTCTGGCGGGAAGGAGAGCTCTCCACCATCAGTTCCCCTGGCGACCCCTGTCTCTCCTCACGGCCGAGAACTTCAACCAGGTTCCCTTGGGGCATGACCGGCGGTAGGCTCCCTTCAGTCGCTGCCCTCACAGTTTCAGCTCCTTCCGGTCACCCTTTGAAGGATCCCCCGGCCTTCCCCCCCTAGCACAGCCTTTTGGGCGCCTGCAGGCGGGCTTCCTGTGGATAGCCCTCGCCGACAGCGGAGCATTTCTCTCTGTCAACCACATTCCACCACTCCCCATCCCTCACGGGTTGGAGTACCCACTCGGCTCCCGGATGCACTTGGTTATCGTCCATCCACGGCTGGAGGCCAGGGGGCGACCCTTTCCACGTTTCCCCTGGTCCCGCTCACGCGTGAACCTACGTGTACTCAGGCCATTGACCCAGGGGATCTCAAGGTCAACCCTCACCCCTGCGGACACCTCACGGCCGTCCCGGAGTTCAGGGCATTTTCCCGACTTCCCGTGGTCAGGTTTCCCATGGTTGGCCAATGGTTCACCACTCCATGGCGACTGGTTTCCCAATCCCATGGGGCTGTTGCTTGGCGCCTTCGGCCTCCCTGCCCATCCCATGTCCCATTCCCCTTTGCCTCATCCCGGCACCGGCCCGTTCCCAGCGTCTCATGGACTCCCTACCCCGACGGGCCGTTGTGTGGCTCTAGCCACACGCCCTTTCCCGCCCCGTCCCCTTGTCCCTTCATCCCGTGTTTATACCCCACCGGGTCGCCTGCAACCCTGTGGCGCGGGCCCACTGGAGCCTTTTCCTTCCGGGGACCGCTTCGTGCGCTTAGCACGTGTCGCTCCCTTCCCGCCTTCGTCCCTTTCCCCTGTGCCGCGTCCCCGGCCTAATCTCCTGGGCTGTTGTGCGGCCCCATCCCATCCCTCATCCCATGTTTATACCCCACCGGGCCGCCAGCAACCCTGTGGCGCGGGCCCACTGGATCCTCATCCATCCGGGGACCGTGTCGTGCGCCTAGTACGGGTCGCTCCCTTCCCGCCCTTTTCCCCTGTGTCGCGGCCCCGGCCTAATCCCCTGGGTTGTTTTGCGGCCCCATCGCATCCCTCATCCTGTGTTTATACCCCACCGGGCCGCCAGCAACCCTGTGGCGCGGGCCCACTGGATCCTCATCCATCCGGGGACCATTTTGTGCGCCTAGCACGGGTCGCTCCCCTCCCGCCCCTGCCCCTCATCCCTGTGCCGCCTCCGAAGCCGTCCTAGTCCCCTGGGGCCGTTACGTGGCCCTAGCCACACGTCCTTTCCTGTCCCGTCTGCTTGTGGTGCTGCGTGGTGTTGTCCGCGTTTTTTTTTTGCCGCGCTTTTTTCCCCGTGGTTCCCTCCTCCCTGCATGCACGCACAACAACACTGCATCGCCATCTGTCTCGGTTCTGTTCGGTGCTCTCGTCCTGTCCCACCACCATCCTGTGGTGCGGCCCTTGGCGGTCCCCGGCCCTGCCAGGCGACCCAGCCTTTCAGCCCGCGTTGTTGTACATGTATCTTCTCTCTCTCCTCTCTACTCTCCCCTCACCTCTGTCTCCTGCACGCCCTCTTAGTGTTGTTCTCCTGCTCCGTGTGCTCGCCGCTGGTCGTCCCCGCGCCATGGTTGTATCTCGCGCGCCCTCACGCACCTCCGGGCTTCTGCCCTGTCTTCCGACCTGTAAGCCGACCTGGGCGGCCTCCCCAGACACCCCTTCGGGGGGACTCCCCCGTCGTTCTCTCCCGCCGGCCGCCCCTCCATCAGTTCCCTGATGGTCGGGCGGGGCGGCCGGTACGGCTCTATGCATGTCATCGGCATGTTGCTTCTCTGTGAGAGACATTGTGTTCCTTTGCACCCTTGTTGGCCCCCTGGTCCCCCCACCTCCTGCGCCCTGCCTCCTCTATGTGCCCTTCCTGTGTGTCCGCCTGTCCTGCTGTTTTTTTTTTGTTCCGTGTTCGCTCTCCCCGCTGCTCCCGCGCGCCCTGCGTGTGCCCCCTGCTCTTCTCCGTGCTACCCCTGTCCCGCTGCCCTGCGCCCCCTCTCTCGCCTGTCTCCCCTCCCATTGTCCTTCTCGCTGTCGACCCTGCCTGTACGTCTGCCCTCCCTGTCTGAGCTGCGCTGTCACTCGTGTGTGCCACCCGCGTGCTCTACCCCTGCCCCTCCCCTTCGCCCCTACCGTTTCCCCTAGGGTCTCCCCCACCCTAGTGCTCCCCCGGTCCCCGCCACTCAGCCCATCCTGGTTGCCTGGTGCCCTGTGTGGGGGGGGGGTGGACTGTGGCCCTGCCCGAGGACTGGCATGGCCGTTGGTTTCCTACACACCATGAGCCACCGCATGTGCCAAAGGAACACAGAGAGAACGTCAGGGAGATGCTTGTCGAATTCCCGTCGCTGCTTTTGCACATTGGAGCCCAGCCGCATAGACAAAGGTTCCGTTGCACCTCGCAGGTGTCCCATGGCGCCGGTGGCCACCAAGGCCTGGCGTGGTCAACCCCTCAGAGCAGGGTGCACGTAAGTCCAATGATTTGAATGCAGCACCATCCTGTCATGCAGAGAGCTTTGCCGCCATGTACCAAGTCGGCTGATAGCCCGCACACTCCGGCTGCCAGTCCACAGGGGCGCCACCGAGACGTGGCCCCACTGCACCAGACTCGAGTACACCTGCACTGCCACCTGCCCATCCCAGCAATCTCTCCGATCACACCATCAGCCAAGACCCTGGCACCAACTTGTCGGAATATTGGATGCGTCTGCCCGTTCGCCTCTCCTGCAAGTCAGAGCCCTGGCACCGTGCTGCACCCGAAGGGCACAGCGCTGCTCCATGCCTTCGCCGGCCGTTCTCGCCAGTCACGACCTTGCGCTCTGCTCCGTCACTGTACCACATTCCGATACTGCTTCCCGTCTGCTTCTCGTTCTGCCCCACACTGCTCGCCGTACCCACGATATGTCTCGCGTCCCACTGCCCGGTTGCTTCCTCCGCACTCCCTTGCGCCGCCGTACTCCGCCGTCCCATCTCCCCTCTCCTCCGCTGCTGGTCCTGTGCTCTCCGCTTGGGGTTCTTGTCCGCGTCCGCCATCACCACATCCCCCTCCACTTTCAGCCGTGTCCCTGCCCTCCCCTGCGCACCTGCACCTCTCCGCTCCCTTCCTCCTCTCCTCGTGTCTGTCACATCCCCTCCTCACCCTCCTCCACCTCCACCGACCCCCCGCGTCCGCCTCCCCGCATCCCATCTGCCCGTGTCTCCGCACGCCCCTGGCCCCCTGCCCCTAGCGCTTCCCGGTCCTGCTCCTGCCCGGCCCTACGCGTCGCCACTGTACCGCCCCTCCCGCTGCAATAGCTCTCGCAGCATCTGAACCCTGGGCTTCTTCCCCTTCTCCGCGGGACAGTCCAGGCGCACCCCCGGGAGCGCCGCTCCCAGCATCCTCCTCCACCGCCCCTCATCCATCTCCGGCCCCCTTTCCCTGGGCCTCCCCGCCCTGCCGACCAGGTCACTGAAGGGGCAGGGCCCCCTCTTCTACCGCCTTCCCCTCGTCTTCCCCGCCCACTTCACGTAGCGGGCCAGCTCCGCCACTTCCCCCTCCGTCCACGCCGCGACCGTCCCGGGTCCCCTCCGCACCGGCGGCGGCGCATACTGCCGCGGCGGCGGGGACTCCGAGTCCCAGTCTGTCGGCGTCGGCTCTGGACTGGGGCTGGCCGGCCGCGGTGCCCCCTCCACCTCCCCTGCCCCTCGCTCCTCCCCCCTGCGCCGCCTCCCCCTTTCCCTGGCCCTTTCCCTTTCCCTGGCCCTTTTCCCTGACGGCGACCGCCCCTCCACATCCGTGGAGGGGCTGTCCCCTTCCGGATCCGGGAGGACCCGGTGGGCCCCCCGGGCCACCGCCTCGTTCTCCTCCCGCACCCTGCGCTCCCCCGCCGCCACCTCCCTGTCCCTGTCCGCCAGCCTCGCCGCCTCCCCCCTGATCCGCCTCCATGCCCTCTCCTGCATCTCTCCCTCCTGCTCCGGTGGAATAGCCGGCTGTCGGAACGGCACCAGCGGGGTATCCTCCCGCCCCCTACCCTCCTCTTGTCGTCCTCCCTCCCTTTCCGCCCTCTCAACCCCCTCCTGCCTTCTCCGAAGGTCCGCGCACGCCCTATGCAGCTCCTCTACTGCCTGTGCTTCCCCTCCCTGCGGCCTGTCGGTCCCTTCCGTCCTCCCCTCCTCCGCCCCACCCACCTCACACTTCACCCTGGCCTCCCTCTCCCGCAGGCTCCTCTCTGCCTCCCCTAACCTCCCCCACGCCCCCCGATGCTCTTCTCCCTTCCCTTCCTGAGCCCCCCACGCTGTCCCACCGGCCTGCTGGTGCTGCTGCATGTGCGCCTGTGGCTGCATGCCCGGGTACGGCGGCAGCGGCGGGTACATCATCCCCATCGCCAGGTATGGCGGCGGCGGGAATGGTGGGACGCTTGGTGGGACGGCTGGCTGGACTACACCTCCCCACCATCCCAATTCCTTCCCTGGGAACACCGGCGAGCCCATGTACCCAAGGCCACTCCCCTTCCCCTGCCCCTTGCCTTGTCGCCCCATCGCCCCGCGTCCCTTGCCGCCTACTCCGTGGAGTCCCGCCCTCCCCTGTCCCTTTCCCTGTAGCCCTTGTTGCCTCGCTCCTTTCCCCTGCTTGCCCCTGCCATTTTCTACCTGTCCCGCACCACTGCCCTGCACCGCTGCGCTGCTCTGCTCCGCCTGCCCCCCCCCTCATCCCCGTCCTCCCCGGCTCAATCTCCAACTGGTAGATGGTGTCCGGTCCCTGCTCCGGGGGCTGGCGGGGACGGCGCTGGTGCTCCACGTGCGCCAGCGCCTCGTACCGCGCCGCCTGCTGGCGGAGCACCTCCTTCTCCTCCTCCACCCTTACCGCCGCACTGACCCGTGGGGGCGACCTCGGCGGCGACTGCCTGAACGAGCGTTGGGGCTGCGGCCACTGTCGCCCCCGTCCACTTCCTTCTCCCCCCTTTCCTGCCAGGTGTCCCTTTGCGTGTACAGCCCCCGATGTCCCTGCCTGCCCTTTCCCTCCCTTGCCCGTCCGCCCTCTCCCTCCAGCGCTTACGCTGCTGTCTCCACTCCCTGCCGCTCCCGCCTCTAGCTGCCCCCGGCCGCCCTTGCCTTCCTCTTGCCTCCGCACCTCCGGGAGGATGGACTTCATGGCAGCCGCAGGCACATTGGGCGTTGACGGCTGTCCTGGGCCTCCCTCCACCGCCATCCTCCCCGCCCCCTCCCCCTCATCCTCCGACACCTCGAGGATGTCGGCGACTACCGACTCTCTCCGACTCCTCCACTCCCTCCTCCTCATATCCATGCCCGCCCTCACATCTACGACGTTAAACGGGTCTGCCCGTGGCCCTCCCGCCGTCCTTTGCCCCTGCCCCTCTCCTTGCCCTTCAGCCCCTGCCGCCACCCCCTCTGCCCCGCCCCTCCCCGCCTCCGCCTGTCCTCCCTTGTCCCCTCCCTCTCCCTTCCCCACCACGGCTCCTTCCCCCCTCTGCTGCCCTGTAGCCCCAGGCCCTTCCTTCCTGACCGTCTCCGGGGTCTCCGGAGACGAGGGCGACGACACGTCCGCAGACGTCGCCGAGGACGCTGGCGAGGGGGGCCGCGGGACTGCGCCCGCCTGCATGCGGGCCACCTCTGCCCTCACTGCCGGTGGCTGGCTGCACTGCGGGTCAGGCTTGTGGGACGTTGCGCTGCACATGGGATTGCGCCTGAGTCCTGCGCCCTGTCGCCGCTTCCCCCACCACCCAAGCCCTTTACCCCCGCTGTTCGCGCGCCCTACGTGTCTGGAGCTCTGGGTACACCTGCGGCTCCTCTTCCACATCTTGTCCCCCGCAATCGAAGGACTTTGCTGGCGGCCATCGGCCTCGTTCTGGTCTGCACTGTCGTCGTCCTCGTCCCCGCTTCGCTTTCCCCTCGTCATATCACCCCATTCCGCTCCCCCCTGGCCCGCTTCTTGCTCCGCCCTACGACTCTGTGTGCCCAGTCCCGGACGCTCCAGTCCATGCGACGGGCGCCTCTGCTATCCCTTCCCCTCCGGTCCCCTTCCTGACGTCCCCCTGCGCGGTGAAACCTTACACCCGTCCTGCCCTCATATCTGCCGGATTCTCCTTCGTCTGTGTGCCATCAGGCGGCCCCTCTGCTCTTCTCCCTCTCTGTCCTCCATTCCCGTCTCTCCCCCTGACCGCCTTGACCGCCAATCTGGCCGCCTCCGTACACCCATCTCCGTGATCTTTGGGTTGTACCTGATCAACGCCATCTCCACCCGTTTGGTGACTGGATCACACATGTCGTCCGCCCGCGCCTCCAACTGCGTTTCTCTGCACGCCATGCGCTCCTGGAGATGTTCCACCATACGCCGCAACAGCCTGTGCGCCATGGCCTCCGGTGCCACTGTATGCTCCTGGAGTGCCCGCCACAGCGTTTTCACTATCACCATGTGCCACAGTCCCTTGCGGTGCCCTTCTTTCCCCAGCTCTCTTTCCACCGCGCTTCTGCCTCTCGCACCCTTCTTGAGCAACGGGAAGTCCTGATCCCGAACAAGTGGTTCCTCGATCCCCTTACACTGTTCACACCGCATGAAGTGCTCGTATGTTTCTTGCCCTTGGCCACAGTGACATCTCATGTACTCCTCCGGGAGGTCCATACCCTTATGTCTGTACCACCTCATGATTGTTTCCCGCACCGGCACCTGCCCCGTGATTGCCTGCAGCCTTCTGGTCTGCAGCCTTTTGGGCAGTGATTCCGGCCTCAGCACATTGGGGTAGTGGACCCGCTGTCCCACCTTGCCCTCCAAGTACTCGTTCAGCTCTACCACCTCCGGCCCCCCTCGTACTTGAGCTAGCATGTGCATCTCCCATTTATCTATGCAAATCGCATGATTTGGTTGTGAAAAGCAATTCGACGCGGAAAGCCACAAACACCTCAAACGGGGAGTTCCATAGTAACAAAAGTGTTCTTTGTTCAGGCCAAAATGTCGCATTGCGCCTTAGCGAACCTCCCCAAGGGTGTGCAGAGCAATGATGCAAATCGCAGTTCAATGCTCCAATCATTTGCATCGTTTGACAATCCTAAATTCCCAACACCCTTGTTGATCTACTATGCACATTTGCATGGCCGCTCAGCTATAGGCTCGCCACCCTTTTGTAAAATCAAACTGAATCTCACAATTATGTAGTACACACGCCGCCAAGAAGAAATAGGTCAGCTTGTTATATTCGCTCCTGAGGTGTAATGATGAAAAAGCAACCTACTATACAAATCAAACCCTCCTGTCACCCTCCTGTCGCAGCTCTCCTGTCGCCATCCTGCCGCCTGCCTGTCGCTTCCTGTCGCTCTTCTGCCGCTTTCCTGCCGCTTTCCTGTCGTCTTCCTGTCGCCGCCCTGTCGTCTTCCTGTTGCCACCCTGTCTCCTTCCTGTCGCTCCCTGCCGCATTTCACCGTCGCCTGCCTCGCGTGGCCCGAATCCACTGCGGCAGTAGGGTACCAGGGGATGCACCTCCCGTACTGGAGGGAGCAGCTGGAGGAGGTGGAGGGAGAAGTGCGGAGGCTCATCAGAGGGTATGAGGGGATACCCACGGAGGTGCCGTGGTGCGTGTTGCGGTCGCCGACGGCCTACTATGGAGAAGGGATGCCCACGGCGGTTGAGGCGTACAGGGCGCACACGGCTAGGACGCTGAGCAGGATGTGCCACAATCAGGAAGAGGTGGTGAGACGGGTGTGCTATCATGCGGTCGCAGAGGTGCAGAAGGAGGAGTACATGTGCCTGCGCTATGTGTGGCACCGGCGAAGGCGGTTGGCGGCGGGGAAGAAGGAATGCATGTGGCGCGCCCTACAGGCGGTGTTGCCGGGGGAAGAGCACATGCTGGCAACCAACAGGACGTGCGGTAGGCGGGGACCAATCCTGGTTCTGGACACGGACTTCAGGGGGGCGGTGCATGGGACAGTACGGTGGATCAGGAAGGAAGGAGTGAGCATGGAGGTGCTGCACGTGCGCAGGAAGGATATGAAGGAATACAAGATGGCGGGGCTGCACCATGCGGAGTTCTATCGGGACACCAGGGTGGTAGAATGGGGTGTATACAGGTGGATGATGAGGAGAGCACGAGGACAAGAGGACCGCACAAGGTGGAGCAGGAGGATGCGCAAGATGTGGAACGAGTGGGTAGCGCTGTGGGGGATCCAGAAGAGGAAGCCCAGATGCGGGAGGGGAGAGGGGGCGCAGCAAGAGAGAGTGGTGCTGGACAGGGGGGAGAGGGACAAGGCCAGACCGGGCATACTGTTGTGTGCGCCGCTGGGACTCAAAGGGCCGAGGGGGAAGGTACAGAGTGCGACCGGACAGTGGTATGATGTCCATGCAGATATGTTCCGGAAAGACAACATCCCAGAAGGGGCAGGACAGGGGGACCAATGCTGGAGGTGCACCAAGGAGGCGGGGCAAATCCGATGGCCAGTCCTACGAATGACGGCATGGGCGTTCCTGAACGCGACCATGCGCACTACGGACACCAGGGAGCAGTGGTGGGGGCCGGTTCTGCGGCTGCCCAAGGAGGTGCGGGAGGATGAGGAGGCCGAGGGGGACGTGGAGGTCTGGTGGGGAGAGGAAAAGGAGGGGAAGAGAACAGGGGTCCAGTTGGGATGGGACACAGTGCGGGGACTACAAGAAGAGGAGGATGGAGTGGCGGTGAGTTTCCGGATGACAGACACGGGGAGTCCCGACGAGGAGGCGCCCATAGTGCCCGTGGGCCACAAGTGTGGAGAGGGTGCGAGGAGGATCAGGCTGACGGTCCACTGGTTGCCAGCAGACAGGCTATGGTACTTGGTTCTGGTACAGGCATACCTGGAGCAGGGCAGGGCAAAAGGGGACAGGGCATGGTGTCACGGAGTCGTGGTGACGAAGGGATGGAAGGCCAGGACGGACAATAAGTGGGCAGTGTACAGAGGGGTGAGAGAGCTAAGCATCGGGGATGGGGTACGAGAGTATGGCATTCGGAGGCACAAAGTGTACTGCCACTACCCGAGGGAGGTGGTGCGCATACCGGAGACCACAGAGGAGAGGGTGGTGCTTTTTCTGGACGGGTCCGGGATGGAAGGAAAGCCGACCATGGCGGGGGCAGCGGCAGTAAGGGTCAAGGGGGTGGGACAGGTGACGGAGAGTGTGGGGGAAAAGATGGTGTACGGAGCATCGTCCCATGGAGAGGTGCAGGCGGTGGCGGACGTGGTTGGGGAGATAGGGGAGGACGTACGGGAAGTGTGGATGGTGGTGGACGCGGAGGCGGACATGGCGTCCCTCAGGAGACTGACCAGCAGGCCACTGCATGAGGCCCTGGGCACGGGACTGGCGTCACAGGTGTACACGATGTGGCACGGGCTGGAGATGAAGAAAGTGCCCCTGGTCATACACCTGGTGAAACAGGAGTCGCACAGAGCGGGAGTGGGGAATCATGAGGCGGATGGGGCGGCGCAAGCAGTGGATAAGGAGCAGGAACCAGAGTGGAGGGTGCCGGAGAGAAAGGAGCACCTCCACTTGGTGCATATACCTCCAAGGGTCGGGGAAGAGAAGAAGGCCAGGTGGGTGGTGGAGGAGGACAGAGGCAAGCAGGAGCTACGGGTGTATCCACAGCCGTATCACAGACTGCTTGTCGCCTTTTTGGCGCTTTTTGCTGCGAGGAAAACAGAAACCTTGTCCCTGTTGAGATATTTCCCTTTTGCCTTGTGTTTCACCATCTTGTGGGTCTCAAGCATATCCATTATTGTTGTCTCACTCCTTGATCTCCCATTTATCTATGCACCATCCTGTGGGTCTCAAGCATATCCATTTTTGTTGTCTCACTGGCGAGAGGAAAGCGAAAGGGAAGCGACAGGTAGGCAATAGGCAGCCGAGAGGAAAGCGACAAGCAAGCCACAACAATGCAATAGGGGAGCGACAGGGTAACACGTTGGGTGACAGGGAGGCGACAGGGAGGCGACAGGGAGGCAAAAGGGAGGCAACAGAAAGGCGATAGGCAAGCGACAGGCAAGCGATAGGCAAGCGACAGGAGAGCGACAGGTTACCACATAAGGCGACAGGGAGGCGACAGGGAGGCGACAGGGAGGCGACAGGGAGGCGACAGGAAGGCGACAGGCAAGCGACAGGCCAGCGACAGGCAAGCGACAGGAGAGCAACAGGGTACCACATTGGGCGACAGGGAAGCGACAGGGAGGCGACAGGAAGGCGACAGGGTGGCGACAGGAAGGCGGCAGGCAAGCGACAGGCAAGCGACAGGCAAGCGACAGGAGAGCAACAGGTTACCACATTGGGCGACAGGGAAGCGACAGGGAGGCGACAGGGATGCGACAGGGGGGCGACAGGAAGACGACAGGCAAGCGACAGGAGGGCGACAGGGAGGCAACAGGCAGTAGCGACAGGAGAGCGACAGGAAAGAACGACGGAAGGGCGACAGGACAGCGACAGGAAGGCGCCAGGCAAAAAGTAGCATGGCGACAGGAAACAACAGGAAGCGACGAGAAGCGACAGGATAGCGACAGGAGGGCGGCAGGAATGCGACAGGGAAGCAACAGGGGAGCAACAGGAGAGCGACAGGAGAGCAACAGGGAAGCAACAGGCAAGCAACAGGGGAGCGACAGGGGGCCAAAAGTGCCAAAAAAGCGACAGGGAGGCGACAGGGAGGCGACAGGATGGCGACAGGGGAGCGAGGCGGCCCGAATCTATTGAGCACCGCCCGCAGGTAGTACAGGGTCCTCTGCACTGACGGGGGGTGATGCCGCAGGAACACCAGCATCGCCCTGAACCCCCTGACTAATTTGTCCGGTAGCCTGACTCCCCTCGCCTCCGTGGCCTGCACATGTCCCAGCACCACCGCTTCCTCTGCCCTCTCCAGCCATGCCACTCCGTCTCCTACATCCAGCGCCATGCCTTCCTCTCCAAACCCCCTCAGAACCGCCGACTTCTCCGCGCTCCAGACAAGGTGGGTATCCCTCCCATACCTCTGCATCAGGTCCTGTACCACCTGTTGGGCCTTTTCATCCCGCGCCATGGGTACCGCATCATCCACATACGCCTACGCCGGTGACGTGTGTGGTGCCCTCGCCAGTTGTGGATATTCCCGCGCTATCCAACTCATCAGGGGGAGCATGGCCAGCAAGTACAGGAATGGGCCCTCCACCCCGCCTTGTGGCAGCCCGCTGCCTGGGGTTACCCACTCGGTACACCCCTTCCCCGTGGCGACCGTGTACCTCCTTGAGCGCAGGTACTTTTCCACGAAGTCACCATATGGGAGTCCTAGCTGTCGCCACACCTCCTCTATGAGCCTATGCGGCGTGTTGGGGAACGCCCCCTTCACTCCACAGACGCCATGAACGCCTCTAGGTCCTCGTCATCGAGGTACATATCGTACAGGAAGCTTGCTTCCTGTGTGGACCTACCCGGCACTGACCCCCACATATTGTCCGGTATGACCCCCGCTGCATACAGCCGCCGCTGTATCCTCCCGAAGATCACCATCCAGACCAGCTTGGCCTCTGTGACGGCACAGCATATTGGTCTCCAGTTTCCCGGCCTGAGGTGATCCCCATTCTTGTACAGGGGCCGCACCTTGCCCCCCCATTCCCTTGGGGGCTCGCCTGTGCGCAACACCTCCGTGACCCTCCCCGCTAGACCATCCAGCTCCGGCGCCTCTAGGTGCTGGTACCCCTCCGCCACCAGCTGGTCCACTCCCGGGCTCTTTTTCCCCTTGAGAGCCTTCACTGCCTCCTTCATCTCCCCTAGCGTCACCCTGCTGCGGTGTATCTCCTCCCTCTGCTCATCCGTGAAAACCCGCGGTAACGCCCTTACCATTCTCCGTGTGATCCTGCTGAGCTCCTGCTGCCCCTGGTTGTGCTGCCTCCTGAAACTCTGCGTCACCTCCCCCAGCACTTCCTTTTTGTTGCCCATGACCCTGCCACACTGCAGTCCTACCGCCTGGATTTCCTGTGGTTTTCCAGCCTTAGCAAGCTCTCTGATGTACCGTAGCGACTTGTACGGCACCGCCCTTTCCATGTACCGCTCATGCTCCGCCACCACTTTCTGGTATATCCTCTCGTGTTCCTCCTCCACAGCCCTCCTCGCTGTTCGCACCCTCTTCTTTGCCTGTGTCATCTCTGTTTGCCACTCTGCCCCCTCTTCCCGCGTTCTTGCCTCGACCTCCTCGTGCTGCCGTTTCCTCAGGGTGGCCACCAGCCTTTGCAGCTTGGGCTGTGCCTGCGACTCCCCCCCTTGCTTGGTAAACCCGCATATCCGCGCTGCCCTCCTCATGGCTTGATGCACGTGTTTCCCTTGGCTCATTTCGGCGTGTACCCGCTATCCCCACTGTTGCCACCTCTCATCCCCCTCCTCCAGCCACTTCACCATTGGCGGCAGGCTGACGCCTTCCTCGTCCGACCCCTGTTCATCCTCCTGTTCGTCCCCGGGCTCCCCCACCTTCACGTCCACTGTCACCATCATGGGGCAATGCCCCTTCCTGTCCTGTATTTCTTCCGGCCCCACCATGTATCCCGCCGTCACCCCCTTGACCCAGCTGGGGTCCGCGTACACCGCGTCTATTTGCGATGGCGCGCTGCCTTCCGGTGCCGGGTAGTGTGAGGGGCCCGGCGCTCCACTGTACGACACATCCTGCAGCCTCATTTCCTCCACAAACTTCCGCACCTCGCGGTCAACCTCCGTCTCTGCGCCCCTCCTCCGGGGATCGTAGTTGAAGTCTCCAACCACGATGACTGGCCCCCTCTCCAGCGCCCTGATGTACTCCATCCTCAGCTGCGCCACATACTCCTTGACCCTCCTCCCATGTCGGACATGGCAGTTGATGATGACTACCTGTCCATGCTCCGTCGCTACATCATACACCGCCCTTCGTCCCCTCGCTCCCACCTTCTTGTCGTGCACGACGCTGAGCCCTCCGCGCACCAACAGCGGCACCCCCTGCGCCCACTCCTGCTGGTACTCTCTCCCCTCCTTGTCGTACATCTGCGCGCACAAGACGTTGTCCTTCCCCCACAACCTTATCTCCTGGTACGCCACCACGTCGGGGTCCGCCTCATGCAGCTTCATCTGCTGCCACGCTGCCTTGTCCGCCCGATAGAGTGCCGTGGGGACATTCTGGGTGTACAACTTCATGCGTTGCCACCTGCCCTCCCCATCCACCCGCAGATCCCCGTTGTCTGTCGTGCCTTTTCCTTCCCCTTTGCTCCTTCCCCCCTGTCTTCGTCTGGCTTCTTTCTTCTTCTTCCCGGCCGCCCCCCGCTTCATTAATTGTCACTTCCTCTTCTTGTTCTTCCCCCCCGTCAACACCTCTTCTCCTTCCAATTCTCTCGCCTGCTGCTCCGGAACCAGTTGCCCGTGTATTTCCATCTCCCTACCTTGCGGGCATACCTGCAACCTTTCCACCGGGTACGGCAGTCTCTCCTCATCCCCCTCCCCCTGATCCTCCCACTGCACGATGGCTACCCTCGTCACATGTCCCTTGCGATCTTGTTGTTCGATCATCTCCTCCACTGTTCCCACATACCTCCTCCACTTCCCACTCACCTTGTGCGGACCATACACTGTCATCCCTTCCCGCACCACCCCCTGCTCTTCACGGCCCCGCTGCTCCTCCCCGTACCTGACTCCCCTCGCCTGTTTCCTTCTTGGCCTCCCTTCCCCTTCCCCCTCCGGCTGCTACTCTGCGTGCAGATCCTCCTCATCCGCCTCTCTCCCCCGCTTGCCGCCTTCCCTCTCACTTCCCTCTCCTGTCCCCTCCTCATTGCTCCCCTCCTCAACCCTGTCTCCAACAGCACTCTCCTGCCCTCCTCCCTCCGCTTCTCCCTCTTCCACCCCTTCTTCTCCCTCCTCTCTGTCTTCCCGCCCCCCTGCTGCCAGCCCCGGCTCCCGGCTTTGCACTCCCCGCGCTTGGTCCTGCTCCCTTTCGTCTCGCTCCTCCTCACCATCCCCATCCCCCACTATGAACCGCATTTGTCCCCCTCTCCCCCTCCGCATCCCCCTCCACCTACTTGGCCTTTCCCCCCCTGATCTTCTTCCACCTCCAGGCCTTGCTTCCTGGCCCCCTCCGTGAGCCTTCTCGCTCTCTCCAATGCCTCCTTCCTGTGCCCGTCCTCCGTTCCGGCTGCCACGATCCACCTCGGCTGCTTCCCCCCCCTGCTGCTGGCCACCCACTCCAATGCCAACCGGATCTGTTCCCTGATATCTTCCGCTTCTTCCGCCTCCGCACACCTACCCAATTGCGACTCCAAGGCCCGTAGGACGGCCATCTCGCGTACCTCCTCCCGTCCTTCAACCCGCACCTCTTCCACCTCCCCGACCCACCGCATTAGCGGGTGCTCCATCTTTTTCAACGGCGCCGCCGTATACACCACCGCTTGGCACCTATCCCCCCTGGGTTCCACGACCCACCACATGTGTCCGTCCTGCACCAGGTCTGTGACCCTTTGGTCTGCAGCCCCTGTGGCACTTGCCTGTGGGGACACTACTTCTATTGTGTGCCCTTTGGCCCTCCTCCCCGCCGCCTCGTCATGGTCAACCATGGTCATAACCTTGCGCATCCGGTGCATCTCTGTGTCTGGGTCCCACTCTCCGGCCATGCCTCTGCTGCAACGCACTGTCTCCCCAACGTACAGCGCCATGGCCAAGACCTGCCTCCTGGGCCCCCACACCTCCACCGTTCTGCTCGTGCTGTCCACACACGCCGCTACCTGCGCATCCCGCTGCATCTGCATCCGCAGCACCGCCTGTTTTGGCTCCACCTTCTTTACCGTGAGGATCTGCGCCTTTGCTTGCCTCTCGCCCGCCTCCTCCTCCTCCCCCACTGTTCCGCTCCGACCATCCGCATATCCCACCCACATGTGCTTGACTTGGTGGAAGTACACCAGCGGCGCCCCTTCCTCTTCCCCCATCTGCAGCAACAAGGGACCTTGTCTCCTGGGCTGCCGTACTCTGATCCCTTGGTATCCTCCCTTGGGCTCCTGAGGTCCGTCAAGCCTGCAAAGGCACCTGGCCAGCGTGCACTCTGGCCTGCACTTGTCCTCCACCGCCTCCACTCTGGCCTTCAGGTGGTACCTAGCCTTGCTCACCATCTGCCGTACCTCTTCACCCCTACATCCTTTGATGCGGTCTTCCAGCCCTGGCTGCGCCTCTCCATTTTCTATCAAGACATTCTGACCTGCCGTCACCTTGCCCCTCAGCCTCTGTGCCCACTTCTGCAGCATGTCCTTTCGGTCCCTGCCGTCCCCCAGCATGTCCAACCCTTCCGCCGCTGCCTCCTTCTGGCGCTTCGCCTTTTCTTTCTCTGCTCTGTCCACCTCCGCAGCGTCCGCCCCATCCGCCTTTCCCCTCCCCACCTGGCCCTGGGGATGCAGCAGCTCCCTCCACGTGTGCTCCGCCATCCATTGGATTGCCGGCTGTCCCTCCCAGTGTCCCATGGTGTACACCTGTACCGCGTGTCCCTCCCGGCCGAGTCCAATCTGGACCTCCATACCCGCCGCCGCTGCTGTGGTGACCACCACATTTGGGACCAGCACATCGTACTGGTACCTTGCCCCTTGTCCGTGGCGTACCTCGACTTCCACCATCCCCCTGCTTCCCACCCTGTCATCCGGGAGGATGATGTGGACTGCCTGCCCCCTCCACTGTGCCGCCACTGGCCCCTTCGTCGCCACGGGGAATATCGCCTTTGTGTCCTCCCGCGTCATCCATTCTCCCCTGCGGTACCTCGCTCGCCGAATGGCCCCCAATGCCGACATCTCTTGCTCCACTCCTCTCATCTCCCGCACCCATTCTTCTGCCACCCTAGCAAGGGCCGATATCTCAGCACCCTGCCTCTTACACTCCGGCAGTGGCGCTATACTCTCCATGCCGTCGTCCCCCGGGAATGCGTATTGCCACGTGTCCCCAGTGTGCAGGTGCACATGGTACGTGCGGTTGGCCATGCACGCCGTCCCTTCATCCAGCACCATTTTAATGGCCTCCGCCGCCTTCAGCATCATCTCCTCTCCGAACGTATACACCAACCCCTGCCCCCTGTGTCCTTGTGTCGTTGGTGCTGGAGTCAATGCTGCCCTGGTGAACTGTGCGCGCACGCTACTCGCCTCATGTCCTCCTCCTGGCAGCTCTCCTCGCCACTCATTCCTGACTGGGACCCCCTCCCCCTGGTCCGCTTGCCACGTCATATGCCAACCCCACCACCGGCGTCCCCCGCCGCCAACCTGTACCTTCCCTTCCATCCCGGCTCCGACCACACCGCTCTGTCCGGTCGTATCTGGACCCCTCTCTCTGC
This sequence comes from Eutreptiella sp. 'Long Island Sound 2002', assembly GCA_964036045.1. Taxonomy (NCBI): domain Eukaryota; phylum Euglenozoa; class Euglenophyceae; order Eutreptiales; family Eutreptiaceae; genus Eutreptiella; species Eutreptiella sp. 'Long Island Sound 2002'. The sequence goes on from OZ038382.1 coordinate 138,524,892, forward strand.
CCCCCACCCGGTCCCCATATCCTCCCCGTGCTGCAGCTGCAACACCGCCTCCCCCCCCCCTGTGACCCACACGTCCACCCCCCCTGCCCGCCTCCTGTGCCACTCGCCTTACCCCGTACCCTCTGGCACTTCCATATACTCCATCTCCTGTACTTGCACTCCTAGCACCCCTTCCCATCCCGCCCATAGTTTTCTGTCTTGCGCTGTACCCCCCCCCACTCCCCTTCTCTCTTTCCCGGGACCCTCTTGTCCCAGGTACCTCCACCTCTCCCCCCCCTCCTGGATCGGTATTTGATGCACATCCCGCCACATGTGCTCCTCCGTCCGCTCTCTCTCCCCCCCCCCCTTCTCCGGACCTTCTTCTGCCACCTCCTCCTCCTTTGTCACTTCTGCGTCGCCTTTCGACTCTGTCCCGTCTTCTTCGTCTGCCTCCGCCACTGCCCCTGCGTCTTCTTCCCCCGGGGGCCACAGCAGCTCGTAGTGTTCGCCTCCTCGTCTGCTCCACAGCAGCGCTGCTGCCGTTCGCTTTCCTTCTCCCACTTCTGCCATCTTCCGATACACCCCCCGCCGTCCCCACTCCTGGTACATTGCTACTCTGCATCCCTTGCTCTGCGCCCACCTCCCAACTTCACATGCCCCTCCCCATATCTCTCCCCTGCGCACCTTGTCAAGGTACTGATCCCAAATTCGCGCTCCCGCATCCCTCATGACTCTCCGCGCCCAGCCCGACTCTGGGGGCCGCGCCATCTCCCATTCCGTGAGTGCTTTGCGCACCTCTTCTTCTGCTGCCTGCTCCCCTGCTCCATCCGGTGCGCTGAGTGCCCAATACAGGCACTTGCCATCCTCTGGTATGACCTGTCGCCTCGCCCTCTCCGGCATTTCTTCCGGCCATTCCTGTCCCTCTTGTGCACTGTCCAGCACTCTTTGCACCGCCGCCGCCACTTCTGCCGCGTCACTCCTTCGACCTCTGACACCCCACAGAACCGCATAGGTTCTTCGCTTGGTCCACAGGATTCCCGCATCCAGCGGGGTTCCTTCCCCATACCCCACCAACTTTCTGTACCCGTTTCCGCTTTTTGTCTCCCTGTAAACCACCACCTTGTACGCCCCCTCCGCTGCCCATGCCTCCACTTCCGGTGGCCCCCCCATCCTCCTCCCCTGCCTAGTCCGCTGTATGTACCTCTGCCACGACATTTCCTCCTGTGGCAGGCACTCCTCCATTTCTCCCATATTGTGTCTACTCTCCACCCTGGTAGCCACTCCTTGCCTTATCCGCTGTACCTCTTCCTCACTGTTCGGTCACTCATCGTATTCTCTCTGTTGCCTCGGATGCTCCAGTCCGTGGCACCGGGTTCATCCCCGGACGATCCAGTCCGGGGGCTAGTGCCGTGCTTCATTCTGCCCCGGATGCTCCAATCCGGGGCGTTTTTTTATCGTATTCTCTCCGTTGCCTCGGACGCTCCAGTCCGTGGCACCGGGTTCACCCCCGGACGATCCAGTCCAGGGGCTAGTGCTGTGCTCTTTCCGCCGCGGATGCTCCAATCCGCGGCGTCTTTTTGTCGTATTCTCTCCGTTGCCTCGGACGCTCCAGTCCGTGGCACCGGGTTCACCCCCGGACGATCCAGTCCAGGGGCTAGTGGCGTGCTTCATTCTGCCCCGGATGCTCCAATCCAAGGCGTCTTTTTGTCGTATTCTCTCCGCTGCCTCGGACGCTCCAGTCTGTGGCACCGGGTTCACCCACAGACGATCCAGTCCGGGGGCTAGTGCCTTGCTTCATTCCGCCCCGGATGCTCCAATCCGGGGCGTCTTTTTGTCGTATTCTCCTCGTTGCCTGGGACGCTCCAGTCTGTGGCACCGGGTTCACCCCCGGAGGATCCAGTCCAGGGGCCAGTGCCGCGCTTCATTCCGCCCCGGATGCTCCAATCCGGGGCGTCTTTTTATTGTATTGTCTCCGTTGCCTCGGACGCTCCAGTCCGTGACACCGGGTTCACCCCCGGACGATCCAGTCCAGGGGCTAGCGCCGTGCTTCATTCCGCCCCGGATGCTCCAATCCGGGGCGTCTTTTTATCGTATTCTCTCCGTTGCCTCGGACGCTCCAGTCCGTGGCACCGGGTTCACCCCCGGAAGACTCAGTCCGGGGGCTAGTGCCGCGCTTCATTCCGCCCCGGGTGCTCCAATCCGGGGCGTCTTTTTATCGTATTCTCTCCGTTGCCCCAGACGCTCCAGTCCGTGGCACCGGGTTCACCCCCGGACGATCCAGTCCGGGGGCTAGTGCCGTGCTTCATGCCGCCCCGGATGCTCCAATCCGGCCTGTCTTTTTATCGTAATCTCTCCGTTACCTCGGATGCTCCCGTCCGTGGCACCGGGTTCACCCCCTGATGATCCAGTCCCGGGGCTAGTGCCGCGCTTCATTCCGCCCCGGATGCTCCAATCCGGGGCGTCTTTTTATCGTATTCTCTCCGTTGCCTGGGACGCTCCAGTCCGTGGCACCGGGTTCATCCCCGGACGATCCAGTCCAGGGGCTAGTGCCGCGCTTCATTCTGCCCCGAATGCACCAATCCGGGGCGTCTTTTTATCGTATTCTCTCCGTTGCCTTGGACGCTCCAGTCCGTGGCACCGGGTTCACCCCCGGACGATCCAGTTCAGGGGCTAGTGCTGTGCTCTTTCCGCCCCGGATGCTCCAATCCGGGGCGTCTTTTTGTCGTATTCTCTCCGTTGCCTCGGACGCTCCAGTCCGTGGCACCGGGTTCACCCCCGGACGATCCAGTCCAGGGGCTAGTGGCGTGCTTCATTCTGCCCCGGATGCTCCAATCCAAGGCGTCTTTTTGTCGTATTCTCTCCGCTGCCTCGGACGCTCCAGTCTGTGGCACCGGGTTCACCCCCGGACGATCCAGTACGGGGGCTAGTGCCTTGCTTCATTCCGCCCCGGATGCTCCAATCCGGGGCGTCTTTTTGTCGTATTCTCTCCGCTGCCTCTGACGTTCCAGTCCGTGGCACCGGGTTCACCCCCGGACGATCCAGTCCGGGGGCTAATGCCTTGCTTCATTCCGCCGCGGATGCTCCAATCCGGGGCGTCTTTTTGTCGTATTCTCCTCGTTGCCTCGGACGCTCCAGTCCGTTGCACCGGGTTCACCCCCGGACGATCCAGTCTGGGGGCTCGGGCCGAGCTACGACCTGCCCCGGATGCTCCAATCCGGGGCGTCATGTATCTTTCTCTCCTTGCTGACTTCGGTGTTTGCGTGTGTCGTGCATTGGTGTTTTCTTTTTCGCGCGCGCATCGTCGTTGCTCCTCCCCCGCTCTCCCCGCTCCGTTTTGCTTTCCCTCCCGCCCTTTCCCCTCCCTCTCCGCCCCCATTTCTCCCTTTCCCTGCTCCCTTTCATTTCCTTTGTGGTGGCTTTGCTGGGGCACGCACTCAAGGTCCTAGTGTCTACGCGTGCATGTTGCTATGTTTTGGGGCGGGCACACACGTTCATTCATCTTCTTTCTTTCCTGTCTGCTCTTTGTTCTCGTGCTTTGTTCCTCTTCACGTCCCGTCCCTTGTCGCATGCACTTTGTGTTGCCTTTGCCTACCTCTTGTCCTCTCCTCTTTTGTTTGTTTGGGGCACGCACACAAGCTCCTACTCCTACGCATGCAGTTTGCCACCATTCTCATCTTCCATTCAATCATTCGTTTTGCACTCTTGCCGCACGCTATTTATGTGTGACACCAAGTGTAGACACCGTGGGGAACGCTGCGGCGAACTCGCCACTTGCATTCCAGCCTACGGTGTCCGGCTTCCTTTGGCGTCTTTCTTATTCTTCCCGTCTTGGCCTCTTTGCTTTTTGGCGCCATCCTAGATTAGGCGTGCTTGCTTTATGCATTCGTGACATGCTATGCAACTTATTCTTTATGCCATGGACTCGTTGTTTTTTGCGACGCCCAAGAGTAAGCATGTCTATCCGCTTGCATGGCGGCACATGCTACTTTCTCGTCGGCGTGCGGACTCTTTGTATTTTGCGACGCCCAAGAGTAAGTGTTTTTGATTATTGCATTCATGTCATGTTACGCTTGCCCTTTGTCTTGGACTCCTTTTTTTTTGCGACGCCCAAGAGTAAGCGTGTCTCAATGCATGCATGGCGGTTTTTGTTACTAGCTCATCGGTTTGTGGTGTCATTGTATTTTTCGTTTCCCACGTGTAGGCGTGTTTGCTTAATGCTTTCATGACTCCCTAGGGTTAGCGTGTGGTGTTCTTGCACGTCGTTGTTGCCCTATTCTCGCCTCTATCGTTCTTCTTTGTTGTTGGGGCGCGCACAAGTCCCTAGCGCCTAGGACACGCACTTTGCTAGGTGTTTTGGGGCAAGCAACGCTCAACTTCGTCCCCATCGCCACTCTGTTGTTCTTCCTTTTCTGTGAGTGTCCTAAATTTTGCGACCCCGCCAAACAGCGGCGTAAAATCTTTAGGGGGGGTTTCTGAGGTCGTAAAAACCGATTTTGCGCTTTATTTTTTCTGGTTGTGCGTCTTTTTCTTGGTCTTTTTTTCTTCTGCTGCAATCGCGCGACGCCGCCGAGAAATGTGCCGGCTGACCACCAGACTAATGTCCGTTGGTCTCTGTCACCCCCCTTGGTTGCAGGGTGCTGGAAAGTGTGACTGAATACCTTACGCTAATTTATCCAGAGAACAAACTCGCATAACCAGCTGGTACTGTACATTTTTGTACAGTATTGATGTGGTCCCACATCAATTTGAAAGGTTAAAAGAAAGGCTGAGTAGTCTGATGCAGTAAAACTGAGAGACACGGCTGAAAGGTGGTAGCATTGATCACGGTGTTGAGAAGAATTTGTTTTTTATTGTATGCCCCGAAGAAATCAGAGTAGCATGTGGTGAGCTATTTGAGAACATGTTGAAAGCACAGAGCAAAAAACTGGGTGAGTGGTTGTTCATACCTGAAGGCAGACAGCTCACTGTTTCCATGTAGCTACCCTGGCAAATCACAGTGCTGTTGGGACTATGCTGTCAAGCACAGTGAGATATATGCAGATAGCAGTTGCTGTCATGACCATGTGAGGTACATGATGAAGAAGCCTGAGTGGCGGCAGGAGTGTAGCAGCTATTGACACGTGTAAGGGCGACTGGGGGTGTGCTTGCTTGCTTCGTGTGTGTGTGTGTGTGTGTGTGTCTGTGTGTGTGTGTGTGTCTGTTGTGTGTGATAGTGTGTGCTGGTTGTGTGTGTCTGCAGTGTACTTGCGCCGTACAAGAGCCTACGTGTGCTCCATTGACATCAGACCAATTCCTCACGTATATGAATACGTTACATAACAAGAGGATCTTAGCATCACCGCAGATCGACTTCAAAGTTGTGCTGAGACCCTGGAATGTCGAAAGCAGAGGAATTGAATCGTCGCTGCTTCTCAAGTAGGTTTGGCACCTCATAGCATGCAGCTGTATTAAACATGTGTTGGATTCCAAGCGTCTGAGAGAAACTTAGCCAGTGCTGAGGAAGTGTCATCTCGAAGGAATCGAGGTTGTACGATTGCGCCCACATGTTTTGGACTTGGGTTATGGCTTCGGACCTCAGGGTGTTATAGGAGTTGTCTTGGAGAGATATGTAGGCAGGGCTTGGATCATCCTTCATAGGGCAAGTGCCAAGTAGAGTATGGATCAGTGCCTTTTCGGATTGCTCTTGAGCTTGCTACGCGTCAACCTTGGAGCTGCCAGAGGGACTGATTTGCCCACAGCTGGGCAAAGCTGCTTGAACCTTGTGAGTCGTTGTGGCCCGCTGCTTCTGTAATGATGAGCAGGGTCGGTCGTATGTGTAGGCGTGGCGCAGCACGCCAATTGAGCGAAGATACTTGTCCGAACTGTCGGGACTGTGTGCGAAAGGGTTGAGCTGTTGACCTGCGAATTTTGTCCAACATTCTTTTTGCTGTACACGCGAATGGGCTTTTGCGGTCCAGCCCAGTCCTCTGGTGTGATACGGTAGGTGTTCATGGCTTATAAGACGTCGACCTTACTCTGCTTGCAAACTCATGACATTACGGCACAGGATCTGTTCTGGCTGGACTTGAGAAACCAAGCTGTGATGTGCCATAACACGATGCAGCAGTTCCTTTCTCGAACTCTGTTCCATCCACCGTAGCTCTGACTGCCGCAAGGTGCGTGCGTTGTAGACTTCATCGTATAGCAGCCGTGTTCAATTGGGACACTTGTCAGACTGGACTTAGATTTTGTCGATTGTCATCCGGGGGTACATCTCAGCGCGTAGCAATTCGTTCCTTGGCACCGCAAACTCAAAGCAGATAGTTTCCACCATGTGCTTGGGTAACATATCCGGGGAGTAGTGCTGTTGTACATCATCTCCCAATTGCTCCGGAAAATCGACCCTCAGCTTCCTGAGGGATTGGTGTCACATACTAGAGAAAAGGTTTTTGCGAGCGCTGAAGCGTTCATGTTGGTTGTATTCACAGTACGACGCTGGCAATTCGGTATAGCCTGGCGCCGGGGTAATGCCCTTGTCCTAAACTTGAACCATTGGGATGTGGTGCGGCCTGTAGCTTAGGTAAGCCGTCTGAGCGTAAGGGTTGTGCACCTGTGCATCGCTGTATTGACGGAGCTTTCCAACATAGGAGTAATCTGGAGTGGGCTCTTGAGCAGCTTGTCGTTCGCTGTGAACTGCGAATTCAGGGGTATTTGGTTGCTCTTGTGGCGTCTTATGCTAAGGGGCGGCACAGTACCTTGGAGAGGCGCATTGAGGTGGCTTAGAGATTGTTTCTGTCGGTCCCGGACTGCTTGCGGTTGCTGTTGCCGTTGGCGCATGGCCTGTTGACCAGGCGCCTGGAAACCATTGGCTGTCCAGCCTGAACGGATAAGGTCGAGGGTAGATGAAGTGTTCAGCAAACGGATGAGCGCAGGAGTGAGCGACTTTGTGTCCGGTTGCGATATTCCGCAAGAGCGTAGTTGGAACTGTCAGCGGGATGTACAGGTGGGACATGGTGATATAGGTGCCACGTTCTGAGTGCCTGTGACCTGTGGCAGTCACTCAGTGTGCTGCTAAGTCGCTTCAGGCAAGTAGATCAGTGAATACCGCTGTGCAGTTGGATCTGGATCTGCGATCTGGCGAATTGATTTCAGCATGCCCAATTCAGGGGATTTCCATGGCGATGTATACAAAGTTCGAAAGAAAATTGATACTCAGAAAGTGAGAGGATCACAGAATCATTTCTGCTACCCAAACTGATGGGACTTGGAGCCCTATTTCAAGAGGAATTCTTTCATTTTCAGTGGGTTGAGATTTTGCTTGCCAAGGGTATCTTTGGCTGTCGGCAGGAAATGTTTAAGTGCATGTTGCTGAACCTTGTGCTTCTTGGTTGTCTGAGTGTGACCAGTTATAGGATTTTGAAGAGAATGTTGCTGGTGGCATGAATGCCCCTTGCCCTCGGTGTCCCATTCCCTCTCCATCCGAGACCAGTGATCCCACTTACTCTTGGGATTATATTCTGCTGAACAGTTCAATGGGTTTGGTAAGGGTGATTTGTTGTTGTGTTTGCCGTGTTCATTTTTGATTCTCTGGCCTGGTATATATTGCTTCCCATTTCGCATTTGGCATTCAAAAAAAAACATCGACAAATCCTGAAGTTTGAGAAATCGCAAATCCTGATGTTTGAGAAATCGCAAATCCTGAAATTTGATAAATCGCAAATCCTGATGTTTCAGAAATCGCAAAATTGATAGCCATGCTAGAGCAATAAGTTCACCCCGTCAAATTTGTTTGTTGTGTGACCTGTCATAATAACCTTTCAAGGAGGATTCAACCATGCTAGGGGCATTAAGTCACAACCATAGTACATAGTAAGGTGAACCATGCTAGGGCACTAAGTCCCATCCGTAGACTAATGGTGATTCTAGGAATATAAGTTGATTGAGTAAGATGAGCCATGCTAGGGCAATAAGTTGACCCCCAAGACTAATTGCCCATCTCAGAGGTAGGACTAATTGAACTATAAGAAATATGACGCCCCCCCTCAATTTTACTCTTTAGCTAGCCCAATAATTCTTTTGACCCTTAGTCCGAACGCCATACACTCGGTGATGAGGGGGGCGTTCGGAAGAACTGCGTCTTGTCGTCCCGGGCCACGTTGCTCCTTGTGCAATTCACCACCCGCTTGTGGTGCTCCTTGTTGAGTATTTTTTTCACTGTGTGGTTACTCTTGGCCCCCTTGACTTCCTCTCTTGAAACCGGCTTGATCCACGCGTCCGAGGGGAGGTTGAGCAGGCGGAACTGCCGAACATCCTCGTTCCAGTCCTCCACGTTCAGGTGGTACAGGATGTATTGTCCCAGAAGTCCCGCCGTTCCCGCAGGCAGATGTCCATGCCATGATGCTGCAGCTTGATGGCTCTTAACCTCTTGGTAGCAACTTGTGGGGCGTACACCCGCTCCTGCTCGTTGAGCCACTTCTTGGCGTCCGTGAGGGTGTTAATCTTCTCCTCCTTGGCCGCCACGAAGAAAAGCTCCTGGAGCACTTCTGCCAAGCACTACCAGAACCCTTTCAAGACATATTTCCCCGCCTGAGCGGGATCCATGTCCTTAGTGACGGTCATCCCCCAACCGTCCAGCTTCTCGGAGAACCGGTCGAGATTGAGAGGGTTCCCGTCGTACACGGGAGGTGGGATGTCCTTCCAGTCCTTGTGCACGGTAGCGTCGGGGGCCTTTGCAGACCATGAACGCAGGCCGCGAGGAAGACCTTGGCTCCCTTTGGTGTCCTCTGCCCTTTCTCATGGCTACCAGGTGCATCTCCTTGATCTTGGCGCGGCTGCAGTAGTTCGCGCTGCGCTGGGGTTCCTCCACGTACGACCCCCCAGGACGCCCCGGATTAAGGCCTCCATTTACTCCTCCCCCTCACACTCCCGGCAGTTGCGGCTGGCAGCCTCCCGTGGCTCTCTCCAAGTTGTGGTGATCCTGAAGTCTTCCATCAGGTGTCCATCGTCTCCGCTGATGTCCCACCCCACGTCCTCGTTGCAGACCTTATCCCTCAGCCTTACATAGCGGCCATACACCAGTGGTGCTGGTTCTGGGGCGCGCTCCGGGCGCCCTGGGCGAGGTGGGGTGCGGAATGGGCCGCAGCGGCTGCGGTGGTCCGCGCTCAGCGGCTTGTTGCGCTTCCCACCGCTGCCACGCGCGGCAGGCCTTTGGGCGCTGCGACGGGCTCTGTCAGGGGCACGGGGTCTGCCTGGACCTGATCTGGGTCCTCAGTCCTCGTCCGACCTGCCCGACTCGGGGGACAGCGTGTTGCTCCCGGCGTTCCGCCGGCCCTCAACCCTGTCCAGCCTGCTCTGCAGCTCGGCGAACACACCGCTTAGCTGTCTGGCCTCTTGCTTGGCACTGTTCAGCTCCTTCGGGGCTTTTGGGCACGTGCCGCACTCTTGCCCGTCCCGGTCTCGTTGATCTGGACTTCGCACTTCAGGGCCCGGACCTTCCCCCGGAGGTGTCCGATCCACCTCGGGGTGCCCTAGAAGATGTCCCTCCCCAGTGGTCCTGCCGGCGGTCCTCTGCGTGGCAGTCCTCCTGCAGAGGGATGGCTGTTGACCTGTATACCACTATATACCTGGTACCATGATAGTAACTGTATACCACCCTTATACTCTGTATACACTGTAGACTGTATACCGTATACGGCTTCCTGACTGTATAGTTATGGTATAACGAGATTGTATACCTGTAGACCTGTAGACCTGTACATCTTTATACCTCTGTATACTAGCTGTATACTATAGGTATACGGATCTGTAGACCGCTCCTGTAAATCTTTGGCTGTAGACCTGTAGACCTCTAGACCGATAGACCATGAATCCAACTTCTATATATAATATGCATATTGCGAGCACCCATGAGTGGACATATGTGTTTATTGATGGAAGAATGCAAGGAATGAAGGGTACATCACATCTGTGTGTCATGCAATATGTGTTGATATGAGCATATAGTCTCCAACGTAAATTTTCATGGAGGGAACAATTTTTTTGCAGAGGAGTGGTATGTACCCCCATACACGTACCCACATTCCTTAGCGGATGGAGGTAGGTAGGTAGGTGCACTCGGTCGTGGAGAGGCGCCCCATGGTTCCCCCTGGCGTCGCCCCTGTGACGAACAGGAAGAGGCTTCGCGCGTGAAGAGGGGAGGCGGCTTACTTCCCGCTAGACCTGACTGTTGGCCCCCAACAAACCGGCCCCGGGCTACGCAGGGAGGGCTGATCGCCGCCAGCGTGACATGCTTGTCTCGCCGGGAGGGTGTGCCCCCGTGCTTGCGCACGTCCCCTCCTTTGGGCGGAACCCTAGGGGTTCACTGGACTTCCTGGCGTATCCCGTTCCCAAGGCGTGCATGCACGTTCCTGGTACTAGGGTTCCGAGGCGCTTGGGTGTCGCACGCTCCGCCTCGAGTCCCAAAGCAGCGCAGGCCTTAGGATGCAGCCTTACCCCCGGGCTCCGGATCTCGTTTGGCCGGGTCACCTGCATGGCACGGGCTGCCTCAGTGCCCGGGCTGTGGGCACTGGGTTTCCTGCTGTTGTGTGGTGTTTGTGTTTGGGTCCGGTTGGCGGTTGGGTGCGGGTTTTGTTAACCCCGTCAGTCCTGGCTGGGGTCTTGTGTGGGTGTTTTTGGGTACGATTTGTGGTGTTGTCCCTCTAGTGTCGGCTGTTTGTGGTGTTCGTGGTTGGGCTTCGGTTTCGGCCTGCTTTTGGGACGTGTTTGGTTTCGTGGGCGCCCCGCTTGCCCCCCGCCGTTTCCGGTTCGGGCGCGCGGTGTGGGCGTGTGTGCTGGGCCCGGGTCTCGCCCGTGCCCAGTCCGTCTTGGCTGGGTTGTCGGGGTGTTTTTTTTTTTTTTTTTTGCGCTTTGGTTTTTTCTTTTCTTTTTTTTTTTTTTTCCGGGCTTTGTGGTCCCTGTCCCTCCATCCCCTTTCTTTCGGGCTGGGCTGGTGGCTCTCTTTTTTTTTTTTTTTTTTTTTTTCCGTGTCCCTGTTCCCCGTGGTCCGCTGTTACTGGCTTGGTCTTGCCGGTTTTGGGTGGGTGGTCCCCCTGTGCCTCTGCGGGGGTCCCCCTTTTTTTTTCTTCTTTTTTTTTTTTTTTTTTTCCTTGGGGGGGGGGCCTGGCCGCCTGTGGTGGTGTTGGCGGGTGGTTGGGCGGCTGTGGGCTGTTTTCGTGCCTTTTCCCCTTCCCCCCTCCTTTTTTTTCTTTTTTGGGGGGGGCTTGCCTGTTCCTCCCTCTGCCTTCCCTGGGCTGGCGCACGCACTGGCCTGCATTCAGTGTTGTCTTCCGGGCTGCTGTCTTCAGTTGCGTTCTGTGTGGCCATGTTCCGGCCCCATGGGTCGGGTGGGCTTTGTACACGGTGGGCTCGGCGCCCCTTCTTGCTGGGTTAGGTCCTGGCTCTGCCGGCTGGGCGGCTGCGCCAGGCGGCTGCTTGTGGTTTTGGGTTAGGGGGCTGGGGTTGTTCGTGTCCTTACCCCTCTGCGGTGCCGGCTGTAATCTTCTGGGTGGTCCGTCACCGTTGTCGCCTGGCGCGCTGTGGCCCCGTGTGTGGCCTGTGGTGCTGGTGTGTGGCGTGGTGGCGCGGCGCCTTCCTGGGTGTGCGGTGGCTGGCTTCGGTTTGTCCCTCAGGTTAGGGTCAGTTGTGTCGTGTTGTGCCGCTCTGTGCCGCGTCGCGTCGCGTCGTGCTGTGGTGCGTTGCTCTGTGGCGCGCTGTGGTGCGGTGTGCCGTGGTCTCGCGTGGTGCCGCGGTGGGTCAGTGGAGGTCAGCCTGGCCTGTGTGGGTCGGTTAGGTCTTCGGGAAATTCTGCTGAATGATCACGGTGTCCTTGGGGCGTGCACGCTGACTCTCACCCATTGACTCAATCTTCACCGGGCCTCGCAGACAGGCAGGCGTACTCGTGGTGTAGGAAAGGCGTTCCTTCTCCAAGGCAGACAAACAGAAATCAGGAGTCGGACGGTGGAGGTGGCTTCCGAACGCTGTTTGAGTGGCGAAAGGCTTTCACTGCAGCTCGGCTGCGCTGGCAGGGTCCGGGTCGGTGCCGCCGGCAGGGATGAGCTCATACTTCAGGGTCAGGGGGATGTCCATATCTCCGGTGCTGAACTGCAGGGGTCTGGGGCACCGGTAGTATTCTTGGCACTTCCAGTCTTCACGGCGCTCGGAGATGGCCTTGAAGGGGGCACCGTCCAGCAGCACCAAAGCCTTCGCGATCGATCACAGCCTTTCACTTCCCCTTGCGGTGCTCGATATTCATCATGGACGGGATCGGTGTGCCGCCGCAGTGCCATTCCTCCACTGGACGCAACAGGTTGGTGACGGACGCCCTCACGGACGTGAGACCAGCCGAGATCAAGCCCCCGGCCGTCAATCCAAGTGCATAGCAATACTCTGCGTCAGACCGCGACGGTAGCGCAGCCCGGCCCTTATAGCCCATGGTGTGGTCGCGTGACGGTCCGTGGGGTTGCCCTCCCTGGGGGCCTGTGCCTTGGTCCCGTGTCCTCTGGGGGTGTCGGTCCGTAGTCGTGGGTGCCGCGGCCGTGCTTTCGTCCTCTTCCGGTGCCTGTGAGTTGGCCTTTGTGGTGGTCGGGGTCGTCGCCTGGCGGTGAGGGCGTGGTGGTGCGCCGCGCGGCGGTGTTCCCTGCGGCTTCCTCTGTGGGTGTGGCCCGTTCTCCCCGTGTAGGTGTGCCCTCGTTCTCCGTGTGGTTTCCGGTGGCCGGTGGGCGTGCGCTGGTGTGATCCGCATGGCGTCCGATGTTTGCTTCGTTGGTGTGTGTTGGGGTGTTTGGTGGGGGTGGGGCGGCGCTGGTCTCCCCGTCGGTGTGGGTCGTGGTACCTGTCGTGGTGCCCTTTTCCTCCGTGTCTTGGTCCCCGTTCCCGCTCCTTCCTGGTTCCTGGGTGGTGTCCTGCCCCCATGTGGTGTCGCTTCCGGCGCCCTGTCCCTGTGTGTGCCTGCCCTCACTTGGGGCCCTTCCGTGCCCCCTTGCCTGTGTGGTCCTTGGTGCCCCTTGCCCTTCCCTTGCCCTTGTCCTGCCCCTTCCTGGTGTGGTGGTGGCGGGAGGGGCGGGGTGGGGAGGGGGCGCCGGTGGCCCAGGCTTGGGGGTGGGTGGCCTGGAGCCACTGGCGGAGGGCTTGGGGGGTGTAGGGGGGGCGGAGGCCCTGGACCGCATCGCGGAGGAGGGCCTCCCATGCCGCTTGCGGCATGATGGCCTCCGGGGCGGCCTCGTTGGGGTTTGCGGGGGTGCGGGTGCGCACCTCCTCAAAGGTATGCACCATGTGCACCCCTTCGTGCCTTCCCGCTCCTCCGGCCCATTTCACCCAGCGGCGGAGCTCCTGCAGAGCGGGGGGAGACCACCAGGCGAGGTAGGCGGGGGCCCGGGGGGGGGAGGGGTCCGTGCCCGGGGTCCTGGAGCGGCGGGGGGAAGACGTGGACCTGCGGTGGTGGCGGGGGTGGCGGTGTCTGGGGGAGCGGGAGCCACGGCGGCGGGGGCTGGGGGTGGAGGACGGGTACGGGCGGAGGGGGGAGCGGGAGGGGGAGGTGGACATGGGGCGGCGGTGGCGCGCTCGGTGGCGTCCGGGGGAGCGGGAGTGGTGGTGGCGGGGGCTGGGGGTGGTGGATGGGTACGGGTGGCGGGGGGAACGGGGAGCCCGGCGGGGCGTGTGGGGGGAGGGGGAGGTGGACGTGGGGCGGCAGTGGCGTGCCTGGCTGCGTCGGGGGGAGCGGGAGTGGTGGTGGCGGGGGCTGGGTGGCCGGTGGGGGGAGGGGGAGGGGGACATGGGGCGGCGGTGGCGCTCGTGGTGGTGCCCGGGGGAGCGGGAGCGACGGGAGCGGGGTCCCTGGGGGTTGTGGTGGTACCTGGGGGAGCGGGAGCGGCGCGAGTGGGTGGTTGAGGCGTGGCCGGAGTGTGGGCGCCGTGGGTGAGTGTGCCGTGCGGGGGGGGAGCGGGAGCGCCGCCGTTTGCGGGACCGGCCCCCGTCGCTCGAGTCGGGCCAGTCCGGAAGCGTCGGCGGCCTCTGGGGGGCCTCGCGCGGTGCCGCTTGGGGGGGGAGGTCCCCCGTCGTCCTTGGGGCCCCTTCGGCCATCGGATGGTGGCCGGGGGGGTACGGGGCGTCACGCGGTGCTGGTTGGGGGGGGAGGTCCCCCGTCGTCCATGGGGCCCCTTCGGCCATCGGATGGTGGCCGCGGGGGTACGGCTGGTACGGGGGTGGTGGCTGGTACGGGGGGGGTGGGTATGCGGGCGGGGCGCTCGGTGGCTGCCATCCCGTCCGCTGGTGCTGATCGTGTACGGGGGGTTGTGGCCCGGTGGGGTAGGGCGGTGGGCAGTGGTAGTGGTGGGGGTGGTGTTGGTAGTGGTGGTGGTGGGGCCGCTGGTGGTGGTGGTGTGTGTAGTGGTGGGGTTGGTGTTGCGGGTATGGCCCATGGAGTCCTTGTGGGTTTTCCGGTCCCCCTTGTGGGGGTGGGGGGTTGGGCATCGTGGGCAGTCCCCGGGGCTGCACTATGTGGTGGGCATGGGGGAAGGGTTGGGGGCCGGGCTTGACGGTGACGATGGTTGAGGGGTCCCACGTCCCTGGGTCGGTTTGGCCGGCGGTGGTGGTGGTTTGTGGGGGATGGATGACGGGGCGCTTGGTGACGGGGATGTGGATGAGGGCCTGGACGGGGTCGTGCTGGGTCGCCGTCTCCGCGGTGGTGGTGGGTGCCGGCGGGAGGGGGGCGCGGGTCGTGGTGGGTGGGGGGTCCTGGCTTGGGCGAGGGCCCGGGCGGGGGTGGTATCGGGTGGTTTTGTGTCGTTGCGTATGCGGTGTTGTGTGTGGTCGCGTGGGCGCCGGCTTGGGTTTGGGGTTGGGTTTGGGGTTGGGGTCCGGTTTGGGTTTGAGGTCGGGTTTGGGGTTTGGGTCCGGTTCCAGGTTGAGGAGTACCTCTGTCCGGAGGTGTGAGGGCGTCGATGCCGGGTCGGGGGTCGTCCCGGTGGGTTGCCGGGGTGCCTGAGTCGCCTGTGTGGGGGTTGGGGGGTCGGTGCGTGCGGCCGCGGCTTTGGCTTTCGCCGTGGCCTTGAGGATGAGTTTGGCGGGGAGGGGGGGGTCGGAGGATGAGGTGGAGGAGGTGGACGAGGCTGAGGACGAGGAGGAGGTGGTGGACGCGGGTTGGGCTGTGATGCGGGCGGGCTTGCGGGCGGCGGCTTCTGCTGCGGCCACGGCGGGCAGGATGGAGGGCATGTCCCCGGGTTGTAGGTTGGGGGCGGGCGGCTGGGGGGCCCCGGTCGTGACCTGGCGGCCCGGCGGGCCGATCTGGTCGGCTGCGGAGGGGGAGGGAGGCGCGGGGCTGCGGCCTTCTCTTTCTGGGCTCGGCTGGGCCCGGGTCCTGCAATGTGCGAGGTCGTGTGGGTTGGTGTCAGCGGGGGGGAACAGTTCGCGTGGGCTGCATTCAGGGGCCGGGGGGGGTGGGCCTGGGTCCTCTGGGGTGTGTGTGGGGGGCGTGGGCGGGCCACTGGGTGGGGTGGGCGTGCCGCGGGGCGCGGGGCTCCCCTTGGCGGGTGTGTGTGGGTTGTCGAGTGTGGGGGGTGGTGAAGGGTGGCCGGTGGGTGGGTGTGTGGCGGGCGTGTGCTGGTGTTCGGGCGGGTGGGGGAGGCCCGTGTCGCGGGGCCCGGGGGTGCGCGCGATATTGGGCGTGTGTGGGTCTCCGGTTGAGCAGCGAGAGGGGGGGGGCATGGGCGGGGATTGTGCGGGGGGTTGTGCTGTGCCGGTGTATGTGTCTGCTTGCTGCGCGCTTGCGTGGGCAGTTGTAGGCCGGGCGGTTTGGAGGAGAAGCTTGCCGTCTTCTGCTGCCGCGGCAAGGATTTCGCAGACGAGCGTTCGTATCTGGTGGACCTCTTGGTCAGTGGTGGGAAGGGGGCATGCTAGCTTTGGGCTAAGACCCGCGCGGTTGAGGACCCTGTGGATGGCGTGGTACCCGCAGGTGAGGGACTGCTGCGGCCTGGGGGGGGGGTTTGGTCGTGTGTCCGGGCCTGCTTCGACTTGTGTGTGGGCGGTGGGGATGGCCCAAACCCAGGGCACGGTCCCCGTGGGTGGCCAGTGGCGCTGGATCCAGTGGGTTACGCAGAGCATGGACAATCCCAGGTGGTAGCCCGCCTTCCCTGAGGTGATTTGGGCCAGGGCGCGGGCTGGGGGCGTGTCCCCTGGCTGGAGGACGCCTCTGAGGACCCTGTGCTGGGTGGTGGGGTCCCCCACTGCCCCTGGTGGGGCGGTCTCCGGGGCGAACATGGTGTCTGTCCCCTGGATGATCCATTGCGGGCCGTGGGACGTAGCCGTAGCGGCTATCACGTAGTAGTGGCCGCGCTCGAGGACTGTAACCCAGACCTCCGGCGGGGGGTGGTCACTGTCTGTAGGTGGGGGGGGGAGGTCGTCGTCCGGGATGCGGAGGCCGGCGGCGCGGAGGGCGGTGTCGCGGTTGGGCGCGCTGGCCTGTTCCCACTGCTCCGGGTGGTTCGGGTCCGCTGGGTGGTCCGTCTCCGCTTGGGCCCGCCGCAGGCGTACGGTCACTCGACGCGTGACGTTGCTGCCGGTGTTGTGCGTCAGGGCCTGGCCCCACTCGATGGGGGGGATCCAGATGGGCTGGCCCCGGGTGTGTCTGCGGGCTCGCCAGAGCACGAGGTCTACTATGGTCTCGTGGAGGCCGCTGCCTGGGGTGGTCAGGTCCCGGAGGGCTTTGACGGTGAGCTTGGTCCAGTCCTCTTGTAGGCGGTACCAGCCCAGGGGGGTGGTCGGGGCCCTGTCTTGGAGGGTCGCTCGGAGGAGGTCGGGGTCGCGGATGGTGGCCGGTGTGAGGGGGGGGTGCCCCGGGTCCGGGGGGGGTGGGCTGGATGGGCTGCCGGGGTCTTGCGCGTCTACGTCGATGGATGGTTGGCCCTGGCTGGGCTCGGCCGGACTGGGCGGTGCCGGGTGGCTTCTTGGGTGCGAGACGGGTCTCGGGGCGCTGTGGTGGTGCCTTGGAGACCTGTGGATGGAGACGGGGGGCGCGTGCGGGGCGCGGAGCGGGTTAGTGGACGTCTGGGTCATGCACGGCATGGTAATGGATGAGACGCTGCATGTGTTCCCTGGCGGTGGGGTCGGTGAGTTTTTCCGCTTGTGTTAGCAGGAGGTGTTTGCGGTGTACCATTTGGGCCGCTGCTCTGCGGACCGCTTCTAGCTGGAGGTGTGCTGCTGCCTCCATGGGGCTTTCCGTGTGTTTGGTGAGGTGTCGCTGCAGGGCCTGTGTCACTGCCCCTCTCATGGTGGCTTCTTTGATCAGGGGGTCCCGGAAGAGGTGTTCGGTGGCCTGGTGTGCGTGGCTGTGGGCTGGCCATCCTTCGTGTTGTCGCAGGGTTTCCGCCGGGGACCAGCCCACTAGGGTGTCCCTGTCTGTATGGAGGGGGCATTTCTTGAAGTGTTCCCAGTCCTCCGGGGTGGTGTGGTCGCATGGGCAACGGGTGTGTTCGTCGGGGACGTGGATGTGCTTGCGGGCGAGCAATCTGGCGACCCTGGTGAGGAAAGGCAGTTGCTCCCTGAGGAGCTGGATGCGTCGTTTCTGGAGGTGGGCTGGGACGTTTGCTGGGCGGAGCGCTGAGTGGTAGAGGGGGACTTGCAGTCTGTCCTGGAGCTCCTGGATGTGCGCCCGGCTGTCTGCGTCGCCGAGCACGCGGGCGAGATGTTGGACGGGGTTGGGGTAGTGGTACGCTCTGTCGTGGGAGGAATAGGGGGCGTCCTCTGGTACCCAGTCCGGGGTCTGATGGGGCTCGGGTACAGGGGGCACGTGTTGGAGGTGTGTGTGGTTGCGGCCGAGGTCAGGGATCTGGAGGGCTGGTAGGTGTGTTGTGCGCTGGTGTACTGCCTGGTTGTCGACCTTACCATTTCCGTATTGGTGCCTGTGGGACTCTTGTTTCACGATGTGGAGTTGGACGTAGGGGGGAAGGCTGCGTAGGGCTTTCCAGAGTAGCAGTGCCTGGGTGCCGAGGCTCGTCGCGGTTGCTTTTTGAAGTGGTTGTCTTGCTATGCGGAGGAGCAGGTGCGTGTCGACAGTGGCGTCTACCACGAACCAGACCCGGACGATGTGCGGGGAGTGGGCGGGTAGGTGGGCCGCGACCTCGGTGATGGCGTCGGCCATGGCCCCTAGCTCCCCGTGGGAAGAGGCTCCATAGGTGGTGTGGCCCGTGTGGTGGTCCATGTGGTATTGTCCCCCGGTGTGGGTTAGCTGCAGGGTGGCCCCCCCGGTGATGGGCGTGAGGGCGGATTCGCCTGAGGCGTCGGTGAAGAAGAGCCGGTCCGCCGGTGATGGTTGTGGGAGGCGGCATGGGTTCATGGGCAGGTAGGCGTATATGGCAAGGCCCGTGGCGAGGGGGGCTACTGGGGTTGTGGGCTGTAGGATGGGGGTGGCGTACACCCCTATTCCTTTGGAGATGATGTGCTTCGCTTGGGGGGACAGGGCTATGAGTCCCTGCTCCGGCTGTCCTTGTGTGAGGTAGGAGTAGATGTAGTGGAGGATGTAGGCTGTGTCGGGGTTTAGGTCGTGGCATGTGAGGGTTTGTGTTCGGTGCTCCGGTGTGTGGCAGGAGTGGTGGAGTGGATAGTAGGGGTGCTTGTGCTTGCCCGTTCTGCCTGGCTCGTACATGCTGTAACGGATGGCGACCCCTGCCGGGTCGGGGCGGGGGCATGTGGGTGTAGTGGTGAAGAGCCATTTGGGCGCGTGGTCGGGGTTCCATGCTACCGTGGGGTTAGTGTCGGTGCGGTGGAACCATGGGGCTATCCATGCGTAGGCCTGTGGTGGTAGGTGGGTCGTGGGGTGGGTGTGGTGGCGTGCTATGAGGTGTAGTACGGGCCATGGTGTGGTTGGTGCCTCGGGGTCACAGGCCCAACATGTGCGTGGCATGCTCTGGGAATCTTGGGGGACCTTTGGTAGGTCTCGGGCGGTCATGTGGTGTTTCGGTATGCGCCATTTTGCCCCGTGGTGGATGACGGTGGTCTGCGTGGGTTTGGCTTCATTCGGGGCCAGTAGCAGGGTTAGTGGTGGGACTGGGCCCGTTACTGGGGGGACGGGTTCGTGTTTCGATCCGGTGGGTGCGTAGGGCGGTGTCGCTGGGATGGGTCGCGGGTGTTGCTTTGTGAATTCTCGGTAGGCTGTGCGCATGTCTTTGCTGCCCGGTAGAGTGTGTCCCGCTGTTCGTGCCGTCTGTGTGAGGTACTGGTGGAAGAGGCGGTATTGTGGCCATTCGGGAAGCTGTAGAAAGGGGGTGTGGTGTGCCCCGCTGTGGTGCAGGACTCGCATTTGGGGGAGGGTGACGTATGCTACGGTGATGGAGGCCCCGACAAGGTCTATGGTGTGGATGGTGCCCTTGGGGTGGTGGTGGAGGTCCCCGCAGAGGACCGCTAGTGGCCCTTTCTCTGGGCACGTGTGGTTGGTGAGTATGGCGTGGTGTGGGGATGGGAGCAGAAGCTGCAGGTGGTTCCACAGGCGGGTGTTCATGTTGGTGGGCATGCCCGTCTGGTGGAGTACCCAGCGCGGGCATGTGTTGCGGGCCCGTTGTGCGGCTTGGAGGCGGATGGCGGTGACCTCGCGGACCTCCGGTGAGTGGTTCTGGGTCATGCGGTGAAGGAGGAGGGCGGTGTGTCTGGTATAGGCCGCTTTCACCTCGTCCCCTATGGCGTCTCCATAGTGGGGCCATGCCGCTCGGATGGCGCGGGTGGGTATGGAGGTGGGCCAGCCCCCGTGTGCTGCCCATGCCTTGGTCACGGCGCGTGTGGCCGGCTGGAGGGCGGTGGTGGGGTGTGTTAGGTGGAGTGCTTGGAAGCCTATGGAGGCGTTCAAGACCCCGGTGAGGTAGTACGCCAGGCTCTGGTGGGACAGGGAGAGGGCCTTGGTGGTCGGGGACGCATATCTGGGGAGATGGGCGAGGTGTGACTGCAACTTGGGAGGGAGGGTGGCGTCTTCAGGGTTGGCGGCCTGGACTACCCCCAGGTGGGTGGTGGTCGTCACGACTTGCATGGGGGGCCCTTGTGGTCCTAGGGTGGGAGGTGTGGCAGACCCCTTGATCATGGCCACTGACTTTGTGGGGTGGACGATGAGGTTGTTGTGGGAGAGGTAGGAGACGGTCACGTCCAGTAAGTCGTTGGCCTGTTGGGTGACCGTTGGTCCGGGGTCCGGGGCATGGGGGTCGTGTGGGGTGTGCGCGACGGTGAGGTTGGTGTCGTCCGCGAAGCCGACCAGGGGAGAGAGGAGGGGGTAGGGTGCGTAGGCCGGGTAATCCTGCTCAATTGCGAGGGCCAGGGGGAGCGTCACTAGAAGGTACAGGAAGGGGCCCTCTGCTCCCCCTTGGGGGACCCCGCTGCCTGGCTCCAGGAAGGGGGTGAGGCCTGCTCCTGTGCGGACCGTGTATTTGCGGATGCGGATGTAGTTGGAGGTGAAGTTGTAGAAGGGGAGGCCTAGGCGTTTCCACACCGCTTCTAGAAGGAGCCAGGGGGTGTTCGGGAAGGCTCCCTTGACGTCGAGGGAGGCGATGATGAGGTCCACCGGGTCCATGTCCGCGATGGTGTCCTGGAGGAAGATGGCCTCGTGTGGGGAGCGGCCTGGGATGGCCCCCCAGAGGCTCGCTGGTATGTGGGGGTCCAGGTGGGGGCGGATACGGCGCAGGAGGATTGTCCAGACGATTTTGACCTCCGTGACCGCACAGACTATGGGGCGCCAGTTGTCCGGGTTCGCCCAGTCCCCTTTTTTGTAGAGGGGGCGGACAACGTTTGCCCAGTCTGGTGGCAGGGGGGTCCGCCCCGTGACGATGTCCCAGAGGCGGTGGGCGAGGACGCGGAGGAGGTGGGCGGGGAGGTGGTAGTATGCCTCTGCAGGGAGGCCGTCGTAGCCTGGGGTTTTGTGTTGCCGGAGACTGTGGATGGCCTTCCGGACTTCGTGGATGGTGAAGGGGCGTTTTTCCAGGTGCCTCCTCTGGGCGTGGTTGAAGACCCGAGGGAGGCGGTCGATTTTGGCCTGGGTGTCCGGGTCCAGTGTGTCTTGGGTGGGGGTGTGTTCCCGGAGGAAGCTGTCTTGGGTGGCTTGGAGCACTGTGGCTGGGTCGTTGGTGAGGGAGCCGTCCTCCTGCCGGACCGTGGTGATGGTGCGGTGGCCGGTATCGGTCATGGCGTCGTTGAGGTGGCGGATGGCCTTGTAAGGGAGTTCGTGTTGCGCATACCGTTCGTGTTCCTGGGCGATGCGCTGTTGCCTGTGGATGTGCCACCGCTGCAGGTCCGCCCTGATTTGGGCTATCTGTGTCCTGCAGTGGTGTATCTGGCGGCGGGTTTGGGGGGTGTCGGTGTGGAGGAGGGTCGCCAGTTGTTGCTTCGCATGCCAGAGGTCATGGAGCATGCCCCCCAGGGCCGTGGGTGGTTGGTCGTCGTCTGTGTGGGGGTGTTGCTGGAAGCCGCAGGCGACGGCGGCCGTGCGCATGGCTTTGAGTAGGTCGGTGGGGTCTGGTTGGATGCGCCGGGCGCGATCTATGGCCCTGTGATATTGGGACCAGGCATGCTTGTCATGCAGCGGGGGCATCTTCAGGGGGGGTGGTAGGCCTTGGTCCGCATCTTCTGGGGGGCTGGGGGGAAGGTTGGGGATGGTGAGGCGGATGTGCAGGGGGCTATGGCCTGTGGGTCCCAGTGGGAGGGGTCCATATCGGGCCTCCGCTCGGATGATGGTGGTGGGGTCGCCATAGCATACGTCGATGCGGGATGGGGCGGCATCCGTTTGGTGGGGGAAGTGGGATGGTTGGCCTTCGAGGCTGGCTGTTAGGTCCACGAGCCCCAACATTTCGATGGTGTCGCGGACTGCTTGGTCCTGGGGTGTGGCCTGTCCTCCTCGGTCCGCTGGGGTGGGGGCGGCGTTCATGTCGCCGATGATGACTGTGGGGGCGAGCATGGCCATTTGGCGGTACGCCTCGGCCAGGGCCTGGAGGAAGGGTTCCGTGGCTTCGCCGAAGGGGACGTGGGTGTTGATGACTATGAGTTGCCATCCGTCCCCGACGACCTCATAGACACCTAGCCTCCCTGGGACGCTGAGGTGGTGGACGAGGTGGACGTGGATGCCGGTTTGGGCGTATAGGGGGGTCCCCTTGTGCCAGTAGCATTTGTACGCTTTCTGGTCCGGGGTATATATGGGGGTGGTCTCCGGGGGGTCGTCGCGCTGTAGGCCTTGTTCCTGGAAGGTGAGGAGGTGGGGGACCCACCCCGGCCCCTGTGCCATCGGGAGCTCTTGGAGGGCGGTTGTGGCGTCCTTGGAGTATGTGACGGCCGGGTGGTTGAGGTCGAGGAGGTTGACGGTGGCCTCGGTGGGGGCGGGCCGGTGCTGTGGAGGCTTGTGCCCTCGGCCCTTGCCCCGTCAGGGAGGGGGACTGGGGGTTGGGGACTTTTTGCCGGTTTGTGGGCGTTTGGGTAGGCGCGGCGGGGGGAGGCCTTGGCTCCACTCCGGGGGGAGCTCCCCAGTGTATTTGGTGCCTGTGTGGGCCTTGTTCTCTTCGGTGCGGAGCCGGATGGGGTGGGCGCTGGTGAGTTCCAGGGTGTCGCCGATTGGTTTGTCCGGGGCGCTGTTGCCTTGGTCTAGCTCCTTTTGGCGGTGCCAGATCACCCGGATCTGTGGCCCCCCGTTGTCCCCCGGTCCCTTGAGGCGGTACTGGATCGTGCCCTCACACCAGATCCAGTCGCCTGTGTGGTCGTTGCGGAAGGGCTGTTGGACCTTCGCACCTTTTTCGAACCCTGGGTACGCTTTGGGCGGGGGCTGTGCTGGTGGCGGGAGGGAGGATGATGAGGATGCCTGGTCCGGGTGGGGCGGTGGTAGTGGTGGGAGGGAGGATGACGAGGATGCTTGGTCTGGGTTCGTCGGGTGGGTCAGGTGGGATGCGGGGGGTCGGGAGGTTGCTGCTTTTCCGGCTTGGCTGGGGGCGGGTGCGCCCCTTTGTCGTCTCGTTCGCTTGGGTGGGACTGGAGGTGGCGGGGCTGGGGGGGCATGGGGTTGGAAGAAGGGGTGCGTTGCTTGCTGGTCTGGAACCCTCAGTGGGGGTTCTGCCGGTGTTTGCATTTTCGCTTTCGCGTGGCTGCGTATGATGTCGGCGAGCTTGCGTACGGTCTCCGGGGGATCTGTTGGCCATGGCAGTGCGGCGGGGCTGTCGTCGAAGGGGTGGTGTAGGTGGTAGTTCCTCATGGCCTTGGCCTGCCTGACCCAGGCCTCTGTGGGTTCCGGTGTGTCCGGGCCGTTGGGGGAGCCTTGAGCCCAGTAGAGTGCTGTGTGGAGGGCTTCCCAGGGGGCGCCTTCGCGGCCTGTGAGGGTGGTGGCTTGGAGGAGTCGCTGCTGGCCCCGTGGGGGGTCTTCCGGGTCCATTTCCGGGGTATAGGCCTGGGCCGCCATGAGGACTCCGTGTGCCCAGTGGAGGACCCACCATTGGGTGTCCGCTTTGAGGATGTGGATGGCGGGTTGTTGGGGGGGGGTGTCCAGGGTGTCCCACGATGCAATGGCTAGTGGTATCCTGGAGGGGTGGAGGTGTGGGGGGGCCTTGCGGCTTAGGAGTTGATCGATGTGGAAGGGGGTGACGGGATCGTTGGGGCCTTGGGGCGGTGGAGGCATTGCTGGGATGGTTGTGGGGTCCCAGTGGCGTTCGTGGGCGGCGAGGGTGTACAGGGCGGCGGTGATGATGTGGTGGGCTTGGCCCTCCAGGACGATGTGGCGCTCCGTGCCGAAGTCCTTTGGTAGGTGGGCTGCGGGGTTGAGGGTGATGTGGGCCAGGGCGCGTTGGTGGGCCTTTTTTCCCCCGTCTGGGGCCTGTGTCCGTTTGTCCCCCGGGATGTGTTGGTGTTGGTGTTTTGGTGGGGGTGGTCCCAGGGCGAGGGATTCCACACCGTGGAGGGGGATGGCGTGTTCCCTGGACCTGTTGGGCAGGATGTATATGCCCGGGTCTCCCGGTACGGTGCCCAGGTACATGTTGCCCGTGATGGTGGGGGCCGGCAGCGGTTGGCGCAGGGGCGAGGTGCATGGGGTGGAGCAGGGCGGGTCATGGTGCTCACACCGGGGGTGGTCGATGCCGTACAGGGTGACGTGTACGGCGAAGGGTCCAACGGCGCGCTGGAGTTTGTGGGGTTGGATGTTGTGGAGGCGCGCCACCGCCCGTGTGTGGGAGCGCCCTTCGCTGATCCATACGGCGTCCGCCCGCGACGCCGCTGGGTTCAGGCAGTCCGTGGTGATGCCTGTGATCGTGCGGTTGTGGGTGGTATCTGATACCCTGGCGGGGGGGGCGCCGATGCGGGGGATGGTGTGGTCGTCGTGGAGGGTGCGGGCCTTGCGCCTCGCTTCGTGTCGGTGCTGGGCCTCCTGGGCTTGGGTGTGCACACCCGTGTGTTTGGGCTTCTTGTTGGGGCGGTCCGCTGTGTGGAAGGGGGTGGGCCAGGAGGGGGCGTGGTGGAGGGTGGGGTGTGGGAGGTCCCCCCGTGTTGCCCATGTGTACAGGGTGGTCGCGGCGGCCCCTTCCGCCTGTATGGTGTATCGCTCGTCGTGTCGGCGACGGGTGACGAGGACGTTGGGGGCCGTCAGCTCATACACCTGTGTGGTGTGGGGGAGGTGGCGGGTGACGGTGATCTTGGCGGCGTCGTTCTTGCGGGTGGTGGTGTGGGGGATGATGTAGTGGGTCGCCCATTCATCCTGGGGGGTGTGCTCCGTCGGGTCTAGCTTGAGCGGGGGGTGGAGCGGCTTCGGTGTTGGGGGCTTGTCTTGGCCCTTCGCGTGGGGCGCCACTTTGGTTTCGACCAGGTATTGTGGGCCCCAGGTTTCCGGGGCCCCTACCTGTGTGGCTGCCGCTGTTGCGGCTTGGAGGAGGGCGGTGGTGTTGGTGTCTAGAGTGGGGGCCCCCGGTTGGGGGGTGAGGGTGTCATGGTCCTGGTACGCCCACCAAATTGTGTAGCCTCGTTGGGTGTTGCGGTGCGGGGTTTGGGTCTGGGCTTGCTGGATGGTTTGAGGTTTGAGGTTTGATTTTGCGGGTACTAGACGCTTTTCGGCCACTGGGGGCCACCTGGTCGGGCCAGGTGATATCCTCCCCACCGGGTCCTAGTGGGGGGCCCTCCAAGACGCACCTCCTGCCTGGTGGCGGAGTCCCCCGGGTTCACAGAGCTCGGAGCCCCGTCCTTCCCCGGCGTCCCCGTTTCGCCACTCCCCGGTCAGTGCATCAATTCGCAGCCGTGGCCGCGGGCGCTTACCCACTGCGTCGCCCCCCTAATGCGTGGTCGCCCGGGGCACCGGCGCCGCCGGGCCCGTGCTACTGGCTTGTCGCCAGTGGGACCCCCTTGGGCTGGCGCGGAGGCTGCCTAGCCTAGGGGTTGGGGCGTGGCGCTGTGCGCCACTACTGCCTTGGCGGGTGCAGTGTCCCGTCTGTGTGTGCGCGGCGCTCGCGGCCGGTTCGGGGGGGTTCGGGCCGGTACCTGGTGTTGTGTCTCCCCTTCTTCCCCCTTCCCGCCCCGCGTATCCCGCGTTGCGTGTGGCGGGCTGTCCTGTCCGGGTGTCCCTTATCCTCGCTCGCTGGTACGCCATTCCATGTGGTCTGTGCGTTCCGCGCGCTCGGTCCGGTTGCCCTTCTGGTGGTCCCCGCGTGTCCTTTTCGTGTGTGTGCGCTCGCGCTCTCGCGGTGTCCGCTCCCCGCTGGGTGGTGGGGCGCGCATCTCGCGTGGTCCCGGCACTGGGCGCTGGTAGGGCCGTTCCATGTGGTCCGTGCCCCTCCGCGTGTCCTGCCCCGGTCCCGTGCTCCGTCTGGCGTGCTTGGGGGGGGGCGGTCCGGTCCCGGTTCCCCCCTACTTGGCTTGGGGTTGCGGGGGCGGCGGCTGGGCGTCCCCGGGGGGGTGCCTTCGTCCGTTGCGTGGGGCGTTCTGGGTCTTGCGTTCCTCTTCCCTCATCTGCCCGTCCACTAGGTGGGCTGTCGGGGTCTGCGTTGCGGGCGTGCGGTTGTGGGGGCCCCGCTCTGTTCTTGCGGGGGGGGAGAGAGGTGTCGTCTTGGTGTCCAGGTGCCGGCCCGCCGGATTCTCATGACGAGCCTGATGCGCACGGAGCTTCGCCCTGCGGGATGCGTGGGGGGGTTGGGGTGACCGTGGCTGGAGTGGTGCTCCAATGTCCCGGTTCATGGCCCAGCAGAGCAGCCCTACCGCGGGCTTACTCTTAGCACAGGGGGAGGGGGTTGCGGGCGCGTTTGTTCTGTGACCCGGGTGCCGGTGTATCTCTGAAGGCAGCCGCCCCGGAGGTAGCGCACCAGGCGCGCGCCGCGAAGGAGCTGGTTCGAACCCCGGGATCGGTGGTCTCCCACCGATCCCTTCGAATACCGGGCGAGGCCTCCCATCGACCTGTTTGAGTACAGGTGACGGTGCGCACTGCTGCAGGGGTGGGTGGTTCCCATGTCTTTTGTTTTTCTTGGGTGGGGGGTAAAACGAACGAGACCTCCACCCGATCCACCGGTATCGGTGGTGGCGCGAGTTGCTGGAGGGGGGGGTGGTTCCCACGTCGCCAACTAGAGAGCTCTACGTGCAGGGATCCCAGGAGCACCAACGCCCGGGATCGAACCCCCGCACTGGACGATTGAAGACCGACGCTCTCACTACTGGGCCGCGGGAGTCTCTTACGCCACTGAGGGGTGTCGTCGGCTATGAATTCAGTCCTGAGGGTGGGGCTGTGCGCTGTGAAGCGTGTTGCGCGTGCCGGGAGGCCCCAGTCCACGCGCACGGGGTCGGGACAGGGGGGGAGGGGGCTGGGTGGGGTGCGTTGGATCGCCGACTGACGTGCACAGGGGTAAGAGGCGGGCAGTAGCACCACCGGGTCGCCGACTGACTGTAGGGCGGGGGGTCGCTCTGCCTCTTTCCGTCCCTCTGCCTTCCCTGGGCAGGCAACAAAGCGGGCGTCACTGGCGTTGCGCTGTCCATGGGGGGCGTGGCCCCCCATACCACTCCGGTTCGTGTTCACCCAGCCTCTCCGGGTACGATCTGTGCGGCCTCCCGGTGCGCAGGCGTGGGCCCGCTTGTTCTTCGCGGCCCCCTTGTGGGCCGGCGGCCGGAGCGGGGGGGCGGGTCACACTCCGGCTCCCCTCTCGGGTGGGGGGGGCCCATCCCCCTTGCCTCGGGGGGGGTGTCGCGCTGCGGCCTCCCCGCTCTCGTTCCGGGCGGCGGCCTGCGGTACCCCTTTCTGGCTCTCCCCTCCGGCGCGCGCGTGCGGTCGGGGCTGAAGTGCCGCCCCGGGGCGGGGGGGGGTGAGGGGCGGCCCGTGGACCGCTCCCCTGGGGGCCCCGGCTGACCTGCAAACCCCCCTTCTGTCCCCTCGGAGTGGGCTGTGGTCACGGGAGGGTCATGCGGGGCGCGGCCTTTTTCGTGTTCCGTTGTGCGCGTTGCTCCGGCACGCCGGTGTGGGTTCGTGGGAGCAGGTTCAGCCGCCGTTGCCCTTACCGTGTCGCCGTTCCTCCTGTGGGTGGGGGCGCCCCCCCGGCCCTGGGGGGGGCGGAGGGCCGCGCCTGTGGCTCCCCAGCTGGGGTGGGTGCGGGGGGGGGGGGGGGGGGGGGGGGGGGGGCGCCACCCCGCTCGCTCTCGGGCCTGTGTGGGAGGGGGGGGGGGGAAGTGGGGGGGGTCCTTCGGTCCCCTGCCGATGCCCCCTGTCGGCCAAAAGGGGGGGGGGGGGGAGGGCGGCTTGGCGGTCCCGGCCCCGGGGGCCAGCCATCGGCCAGGGGGGTCGCGCCCTTCCCCCGCCCCCCTCTACCGAGAGCCGGATCCTCACGCAGTCCCTCCCTGGGGCCCCTCATCTCCCGGCCGTTGCCGCGCGGCGCTGGCCGGCCGGGGGTGGCCGTGAGGGTCAGCGGTCAGTGGTTAGCGGGTTGCGGGGCCGCTTTCCCTGGGTAGGCAACAAAGCGGGCGTCCCTTGGTGTCGTGCTGTCCATGGGGGGCGTGGCCACCCATACCATTCCGGTTCGCGCCCACCCGGCTTCTCTGGGCACGATCTGCGCGGCGTCCCGGTGCGCAGGCGTGGGCCCACTTGCTCTTCGCGGCCCCCATTGGAGCCGGCGGCTGGGGCGTGGGGGCGGGTCACACTCCGGCTCCCCTCTCGGGCGGGGGGGTCCGTCCCTTCTGCCTCGGGGGGTGGGGGCCGGGGCCCCTGCGGCTGGCGGGCCGGTGGGGGGGCGGGGGGGGGGGGGGGGTGTCGCGCCGCAGCCTCCCTGCTCTCGTTCCAGGCGGCGGCCTGTGGTACTCCTTCCTGGCTCTCTCCGTGTCGCCGGTGCGCTCCCTTCCGGCGCGCGCTTGCGGTCGGGGCTGAAGTGCCGCCCCGGGGTGGGGGGGGTGAGGGGCGGCCCGTGGACCGCCCCCCTGGGGGCCCCATCTGACTTGATACCCTCCCTCTGTCACCTCGGAGCGGGCTGTGGTTACGGGAGGGTCATGTGGGGCGCGGCCTCCTTCCTGCTCCGTCGTGCGCGTTGCTCCGGCACGCCGATGTGGGTTCGCGGGAGCAGGCCCAGCCGCCGTTGCCCGCATTGCGCCGCCGTTCCCCCTGAGGGGGGGGCGCCCCCCCGGCCCTGGGGGGGCGGAGGGCCGCGCCTGTGGCTCCCCTGCTGTGGTGGGTGCGGGGGGGGGGGGGTGGGGGGGCCGCCTCCTCGCCCGCCCCTGGGTCTGTGCGGGGGGGGGGGGTGGGTTGGGGGGGGCCCTTTGGCCCCCTGGCGATGCCTCTCGTCGGCCGTTGGGGGGGGGGGCGGGGGCGGCATGGCGGCCCTGGTCCCGGGGGCCAGCCATCGGCCAGGGGGTCGCGCCCTTCACCCGCCCCCCCTATCGAGAGCTGGATGCCCGCGCAGGCCCTCGCCGGGGCCCTCACCTCCCCGGCCGTTGCCGCGCGGTGCCGGCCGGCCGGGGGTGGCCGTGGGGGTTAGCGGTCAGTGGTTAGCAGGTTGCGGGGCAGCCGGTTCCTCCCCGCGCTTGTCGCCCCCGCACTCCCTCCCGCGGGAGGCGGCGCGCCCCCGCACGTCGTGCCATACCGTGGGGGGGGCGTGGGTCAGGGGGCCCATCCCCCCCCCCAACCCTCCCGTACCCGCTGTCTGGGCCTTCACTTGCGCCGCCGCTTGTGTGGGGGCTGGGGCTGCGGCGGCGGCGGGTTGTGCCGGCGGTAGCGCCAGTGGGCGAGGGCGCTACGCAAAGCCCGGGGGAGCCAGTTGTTGGCGTCCGCATCCGTGATGCGGAGCACCGCTCCCCCCTCCAGGAAGGCCGGCCACGTTGCCTCCCTGTCGGGCCACGCCGCCCGGATCACTGACCTGAGGACCCTCTCGTGGTCCTCTGGGGCCGCCCACCCCCCGGGGGTGCCTCTCGGTTTCCTCCGTCCCTCCGGAGGAGCACGGCATCAAAGGGCCGGTTCCGCGACCTCCTGGAGGTCCCCTGGTTGGCCCAGCGCAACCACCCGTACACTTCCCCCACCAGGGGGAGGGTCTCCCCCCTCAGCGGGTCCGGGACTGCGCCCCAGTCCACGTCCCACGGCCGGCTCTCCTCCGCCCCCCGTGCCGGCCCCCCTTGCTGCTCCTGCACCTGCGGCGCCGATGCCACGCCCCGTCCCCCCTCCGCCGAGGCCATCCGCGCCGGCTCCGCCCTCGGCGCGGGGGGGGCTTGCTGGTGCTGGTGTCGTGGGGGTTGGGGGGGGACGAGCTCGCCGGCGTCAGGGTCGATGTTGTAGAGGTGGTGGTGGTGGTGGTGGTGGTGGTGGTAGGTGTGGTGTGCCGGCATCTGTTGGATGCCGGGGGGGATGCACCTCACCGGCTGCACGTCCGGCTGCGGGGGCGCTCCGCCCTCTGGCCCCCTCCCCTCGCCCCGCCCTCCCCCCTGGGCTCCCATGCCCCGTCCCTCCTGTTCCTTGGGGCCCTTGCCCTTGCCCTTGCCCTTGCCCTTGGGCCCCTTTCTGGTCCCGTGCCCGTGTCGCGGGTCCCGCCTCTCGTCCCCCACGCCCTGGCCCGCTCGCTCTCCCATCCCCCCTTGTCCTGCCCCCTGCGCCTGGGTACCCTTCCCGCGCCCCTGAGCACCCTTCCCGTGCCCTGGCCCCTACCCGACCCCCTGCCCGTGTCGCGGGTCCCGCCTCTCGTCCACCACGCCCCGGCCCGCTCGCTCTCCCACCTCCCCTCGCTCCGCCCCCTGCACCTGGGCTCCCTGCCCGCGCCCCTGCGCGCCCTTCCCGTGCCCTGACCCCTCCCCTGCCCCCTGCCTGTCACGCTGTCCGCCGCTCCCCTCCCCCTCGCCGCTGCGCCCTTCCTGGACCACCTGCCGGGCGTCCCGCTTCCTTTGCAGTTGCGGCAGCGTGACGCCCGGCGGCGAGCGCTCGCGCGTCGGGGGGCGGACGTGCCGCTCCCGCCCCGGGGGGAAGGGCTTGGGGGGGTACGGCTTGGGGGGGCTGGTGTGGGTGTGGGCGGGGTTGGCGTGGGCGCGGTACTTCGCGCTCTCCCTGCCCACTGCTGCTGCTGCGGCGGCCGCCGGCGAGGCGTCCGCGGCCCGTGCGGGGTTCTTCCCCCGCTTGCGCGGCGTGCCAGGGGCCGCAGCCCCTCTCGCGCCCTCGGCACTCTCCTTCGCTGCCGCGGCGGCCGCCGACGAGGCGCCCGTGGCCGCGGTCGCAGACCCTCGCACACCCTCCTCGGTCTTCTCTGCTGCCGCGGCGGCCGCCGGCGAGGCGCCCACGGCCCGTGCGGGGTCCGTCGCAACCCCTCTTGCGCCCTGCTTGCTCTCCTGCGCGGCTGCGGCAGCCCTCAGCGACGCGTCCGGCTCCTGCGCCGGGGCTGCCCCCCTTGCCGGCGGCGTGCCGGGGGCCGCGGCCGGGGCCGCGGCGTGGCTCGCCGCGGTCTCCGCCTCCTGCGCGTCAGGGCGGGGCGGGGCGGGGCGGCGGGGCTGGCCGCTTGGGCGGCGGGGGCGGCCGTCTCGGCTGGCCCAGGTTCCCGGGCCGGCGGCGGCGGCCCGACCACCGCCGCCTCCGCCAGCCTCCGCTCCTCGCGCTCCGCGAGGGTCTCCCCCGTCCACTCTGGGGAGGAGACGGGGGAGCGGGAGCGGGACCGGCGGTGGTGGCGGTCGTCCCGCCCGAGGGACCCATCGGAGTCTGCCATCACTGTTACTCTGGTAGGCATGCGTGGTGGCAGGCACGCCCTTCCCACTACCTCCTGGTGCATCAGTGCCGTGCCGTGGGCAGTGCCGTGTGGTGCTCTGCGGGGGGGGGGGGGGGAGGGGGTGGGGGGCCGGCTGTGGCGTCAGCCCCGCACGGCCGGGGGTCCGCGGCCATCCACCGGCATTGGGAGGGGAGGCGGGGGAGCCACGCGGCCCACGCGTCGCGCCACAGCTCCCAGTCTGGGGCGGGGCTCAGGGCCCTGGGCCCCCGGGGGTCGTCGAGCGGTGTCGGGGGCAGCCGCACCAGGTGGACCCCCGTAACGCCGGTGACCTCCTGTGTGCGCAGGAAGGTGTGTACTCCGTCCCGCGCCGCGGGCGCCGGGAGGGGGGGGCGGGGTACGGCTGTGGCCCCATAGAGGTGGGTGGGGGTGATCCCCAGGATCCGCCCCGGGCCCCCGCGGGTCGCGACGACGAGGAGGAGGAGGGGGGTGCCAGGGCACTCTTGCCAGAGGACCTGCCCCCTGTGGTGGGCACCCCTGGTCCTGGAGAGGGGGGGGGACAGGTCTGGATTAGCCCAGCCGCGGGGCGCGTGCGTCGCCGGTGGGAGGGCGCGGCACCAAGTGGGCTCCCTGGGAAACGCCTCGTAGACGACGGCGTACGGGGGGGTAGGCCCGGTGCCGTCATACACCGGGTTGGTCGGCCGGGGGCGGGCGGACGCCTCGTCCGCGCCTTCCACGAACACCGTGACCTCGCCCACCTCCAGGTCCTCGTCCGGCGGGTGTAGAAGGTGGAGCGCCGCATCCAGCTCGGACACTCCCCCCGGGTACGTGGCCTGCGCCTGGTTCAGGTACGGGGCCGCGTCCCCGGGGTAGCGCGTCCTGAGGGCGTGCAGCAGGGCTGGGGCGCTACTGCGGAGGGACATGGCAGACCCCGCTCCCGTCAGCCGGAGGGTGTCCCCCATGGACAGGGGCCGGCCCCAATGATTGGACTCGCGCCACTCCATCCAGTGCCCGTAGAGGGCCGCTTCCGGGCTGATGAGCCCCGGCCGGACGGCGTTCACGATCCGGTGCATTGCCAGGAGCAGCGTAGGGGCCCCCGCTCCGTTCAGGGCGCGGACGGCCGGGAGGGCGGTCTCGTTGAGGAAGGCCCTCGCACTGCCCTCCAGGTCGCACCGTGCGGCAGCGTGCGCTGCTTTTGCCTCCGCCACCGCGTCTGCCACCAGGCCCCGGACGGCCGCCTCCTGCGCTCTGCGGCGGGCCCTGGTGTGCCCCGGCCCATCCCCCCGTCGGCGTGGCATGGTGCTGCGGGCTCTGCAAAGGGCGGCGGCGGGTGGGGGTTAGGGGGCGAACACGTGCGACAGGTGCGCAATGGATGTGGGGTCCCGCAGGTGCACGTGGATCCACAGAAGGGCAGCGCCCGCGGGGCCCGCCTGTTCGTGCGAGGGGGTGTGTGCCCCCTCGATGCGCCGGCGCAAGGCCTCCTCCTCTGTGCGCCTGCGCGGACCTGCGGGAGGTTCGGGCCAGGGGCACGCGGCTACCTGGGTGCACCGCTCGCACCTGTTGGCGCCTGTCGCTGCTGCGGAGGACACCGTGTCACACTCTCCGCAGAGTCGGCAGGTGTGTGGGAGGTGGGAGGGCGGCGACCAAGGGTCGAGATGGCGGAGCCAAAGGTCGTCCCACCTCTGTCGGAGGGGGTCCTGGATCTCCAGCAAGCGGGCGCGGACGCGGCGCCGGTAGTCCTTGCCAAGCGTCTTCCGCTGGACCTCCTGCCACGTGTCGCCGGGGAGAATTCCGTGGTCGTGGAAGGCGGCGATGAGGTCGTCCCACGCCGGGCGGGGGTGCCCCTGGGGGGGGCTCGCCATGTACACCTGGCGCCCGGTGAGGTGGGGCGTCAGCGCGTCCCATTGGCACCCGTTCGCGGTATCTCTGTGGAGGAGGGCCAGCAGGGTGCCGTCCGCGACTGCCTCCCACCCCACTCGCAGCCCTTTGCAGCCGTCCAGCTCCTGGCGCAGCGCGGCTGCGATACCGGTGGGGAGCATGAGGAGTAAGGGCCCCTGGGTGTCGCCCAGCCGGGACAGGGCGTCGTCGTATACCGGCCCCCCCGCTTTGAAGTGCGCCACGGTGAGTTGGGTGGCCCCGTCCTCTGGGGGGTGCCACCGGACGGTGGCCGCAGCGTGTCCCCACGTGCGTATCTCCGTGGCCCGGAGCACGTTGGCGGTGTGAAGGACGATGCGGGGCGGGACGGGCGTCCTGACGAGTGAGGATACGTCCCCAGTCCATCCCGTTTGCGGCCCCGGGGCCGTCTGCAGCCATTCCCCCGTCGCCGCGTCCCACGGGTGGTCAGGTCCCGCCCCGCGGACCATGGTGGGTCTCGGCCGGGTGTCCGGCCCCCACCCCCGGAGCGGGATGGCGGCGTATCGTTGCGCAGGGGTCTCCGGGGCGCGCGTGGCGGCGCACCACCGGCCCCACTCCCGCGCCCACTCCTCCCCCACGATGCGCGCCTCCCATGCGGTCATGGAGCCGCGCCCGATGATCCACGGTGGGAAAAGGGCGTCTTGCAGGTGCCTCGAGAACCCCCCGGCAGGTCCTGATACGGGTGGGGGCTCTCTTGGAGTGGGCACTCCAGAGTGCCATTCACAACACGAAGGGAGGCTACGAAGTCCTTGTCAGGGCGCGGGGGAGGGGGAGGGTGGTCGCCCTCCGCCGCAGTGAGCCACCGGTGCGCCCGGGCCGCCGCGCTTAGGGGGTCGTGGAGGAGCTGCTCCAGCCGGTGGTTGCGAAGCTCCCACGCGAAGTCCCCCAGCCGGAGCATGTGGTGGAGGAAGTCGTCCACCGAGGTCCCTCCCGGCGGGTCGTATCGGGTTATGGCGCGGAGCTGCGCCTCCGCGTCCTCGGGCACCAGTCCGGAGCAGAACACCTCCGTCCACGTGGCGCCTGCGGAGCGCCACGAGGCCACCCACAGGGCCTTGTCCCCAGGTGGGAGGTGGCGGGCCGCCTCGTGTACCGCCTGGCGGTAGTGGGGCCAGAGGAGCCGCGAGTGGGTGCAGCCCACGTGCATGTGCACCGGGGTCTCTTCCGGGCCGCCGCAGAAAAGGCACGGTTGCGGGACGATGGCGACGCCGGAGAGCCGCTCCTTCCGGACGCGGAGCCTGCGCTGCACCGGCGTGTGGCCGTCTCGGGCCTGCAGCGCCCGGCGGTTGGTGGCCGCCGCGGTGAGGTCCCGGGCGTGGACGTAGGCCGTGGCGTGGGCCGCGCCCAGAGTCGTGTGTCCCCGGTGCGTCAGCGCATGGTCCGTCTGCGCCCGTTGCGCGACCTCGCCGAGCACCCGCATCGTGGGGGGCCGTAGATCGAGATGGCCGTCACGGCCGGCGACGATGAGTTGGCCGTGGCCAGGGTCCGGGGGCGTGTTCTGCAAGACGGTGTCCTGGGACGCCGCCCAGTCCGCCTTGTGCAGTAGGGCGTCACTGTGGTGCGAGGTGGCTCGGGAGTACCAGAA
This sequence comes from Eutreptiella sp. 'Long Island Sound 2002', assembly GCA_964036045.1. NCBI lineage: Eukaryota > Euglenozoa > Euglenophyceae > Eutreptiales > Eutreptiaceae > Eutreptiella > Eutreptiella sp. 'Long Island Sound 2002'. The sequence goes on from OZ038382.1 coordinate 138,559,497, forward strand.
CGGGTGCCCGGCGTGTTGCCCCCGCGCGCACAGGCCGTCCCGGAGCCACCTCAGGGGCATCTGGTTGACCACCTTCGCTGCGCCCGCGGGGACCCCCGTGGTTCGCTCGCGATCTGCGTGCCGCAGGAGGTGGAGGATGACTTCGGCGTCCACCGTGTGGACCCATGGTCTGTGTGCACCCTAATGTAGGGGGAGGGAGGCGGCCACCCCCTCTCCGTCGGGCACCGTGCCCGAGATGGCCACCGCCCACGTGCGGGTGAGGTCGGCGGCGAGAGCGACGCTGGTGGCGTGTTTGCAGGGTCCGCCCCCGGACGCGTCAGAGGAGGTGTGTCCCCAGGCCTCCGGGATCCAGTAGTATCCGGTGGGGGTGAGCCACCCCGCGTTGAGGTCGGTGGAGTGCCACCGGACGTCGGGGTGGCTGTGGGTCAGTTGGTCCACGCTCAGCGCCCTGGTGTCGCCTGGGCTGATCGCCGGGTGGTCGTGCAGCCGGATCTCCGCTCCGGCGACCGTGCTTGCCCAGGACCGTAGCGCCGTCACATGTTCCTTGAGCCACGCCGGGCCCCCGCGCTGGTGTACCACCAAGTGTCCTGTGTCCTCCGGACGGTCCTCCAGCGCGTGCACCGCCATGTGTGGGTCGTGCGGCACCCCCGTAGCCACCAGTAGGGCGGTGCCACGGGGGAGCCCACGGGGTTTGGGCTGGCCTGCCCCCACTTGCACTATCACCCACTCGGCCCGGAGCTGCGCTTGTCCCGCCGCTTGGGTGCATTGGTCGTCTGTGGTCACCAGCCACAACGGCGTCGGCGCGTGGGGCCGGGGGCGTAAGGGCTCTGGCCACGCCACGTCCGCGTTGGGCTCTTGGTGCTCGCTCTCCGCGAGTACGTCGCGGAGGATGTACATGAGGGCCGCTGGCGGGTGGTACGCCGCCCCCCGCGTGGGGGGGGACAGGCCGTCCCGGCGGCGGTAGCCCCCGACGTGGAGGTGCAGGCCGTCCGGGGTCACCCGTGGGCCGGTGTGGGCGTCCTGCTTAGCCCTCGCGGGGTGGACGAGTCTCAGGCGGGGGTCCCGTGTGCCGGTGGTGTGGAAGAGGTGGGCCAGGGCATCGCGCCACCCGGGGTGGTTGGTGGGCCCTTGCTCATGGCGGCAATAATGGAGGTGTTCATCGGCGCATTGGTTGAGGCACTCCCGCACCGCCGTTGGCCACGGATCGTCGTTGTCGGGGAAGGGGTGGCGTGGCCCGTGGTGCCCATGCCACGGCGTTGCGTGTGGCACCGTCAGGCGGCACGTGTCGCGGTGTCGCAGCTTGGCGGTGCGCAGCGTGACGATTTTGCCCGGCGGGGACTGTAGTTGGACATGAGCCGCCCTGGGGCACGCGATGGGGTTGTACATCCCCACTCCCAGGGCGGCCAGGGCCCGGGGTATGCGGTGGACCCAGTCGCCTCCCGCCAGAGTTGCGAACTCCGGGACGGGGTAGTGCACCTCGGGGCATATTCCGTGCGCGCCGGCTATCTCCCAGAACATTTTGGTGACCTCGGCGCGCACGGAGGTTGCGCGGTGGTGGACGAGTGTACCCACGAGGGCCACCGCTGACTGCTGGCACCGCGTGGGCACCCGTGTGAGCCCCAGGGTCCGGTCATCCTGCAGGCTGTCCCGCGAGGCGTCGAAGGCGTATCGTGCCCTGTCCTTCGCGACCTGGACCGTGATGTGGTCCAGGTGGCGTGCAGTGTCGGAGTCGTCGGCGATGAAAGGGGCGACGTACTGCGTCACCCCTCCGAGGATCGCCAGGATGACGTCCTGCACCACTTTCGGTGGCGCGAGGGTGTTAAGGCACCAGTGGTGCACTGCCGCCAGGCGTAGCCGGTGCTTGCGCTGCAGGGAGAACTCCCCGTCCGGCTGCAGCTGGAGTCCCAGGTAGGGGACGGAGTCCGCCGCTGGTACCCAGTACCACGGGTTTTCCAGGTGGGGGCAGAGGCGCAGCTGCAGGCCCGGGACCCCCTCCCTGGTGGCCATGGCGCACTTGCGGGGGTTGAGCTCCATGCCCATCATCCCCAGGTACGCGGCCACCGCCTCCACGCCCTCGACGAAGTGCTGCAGCGTGTGGGCCACCACCAGCAGGTCGTCGATATAGGCCTGGATGAGGCCGTGCTCGGCCCCTCCCGGCGGGCGCAGGCGGTGCCCCTGTGCCCTGAGCAGGGGCTCCAGGAGGAGCGCGTACAGCAGGGGGCTCTCGGGGTTGCCCTGCCGCACGCCGCGTAGCATGTAGACGGGCTGCGTTAGCCCGTGTGCTGTGACGATGCGCAGCCTGGCGCACGTGTGGAGGAAGAGCAGGAGGTCAATGACGTCCGGCGGCACGGAGAGGTGGCGCAGGATGAGGTGGAGGGCGCCGTGTGGGGCGGTGTCGAAGGCCTTGCGGGCGTCGAAGGAGAAGACGTAGTTGGGCCTTCCCCGCTGGAGCTGCCGCTGCGCCATGAACAGCGGGGGGCCTGTGTTGGAGCCAGGGAGGGCCCCCTGCTGCCAGTCGCTGACCACCCCGTGCCGTGTGAGCACCTCCGTGATGCGCTGGGTGAGGGGGCCCGTGAGCAGCTTAATGTCCAGCTGGCCCAGGGCTATGGGCCTGTAGTCGTCCAGTCTGGCAGAGCCCGGTACCTTGGGGCTGAGCCAGATGTGCGCGTCCCTCCAGTGCATCGGTGGCGGGGCGCCGCGGAGGATGGCCCGGTAGGAGTGGACCAGGAGCCACTGGACGGGTGCCGGGAGGGCCTTGATGAAGCGGGCCTCCACGTGGTTAGGACCCGGGGCCTTGCCATCGGCCTTGTCCAGGGCGGACTTCAGGTCCTGCATGGAGTACTGCTGGACCTGTGTCCAGGCTCCTTCAGGGACCCGGGGGACGTGGCGGCCGAGGACCGCCTGGAAACCCGGGAGGTCCACCAGCCGTTTGTCATACAGTTCTCGCCAGAAGGCGCGAACTGCGAACATCACGTCGTGGGCCTCCGTGAGGAGCGTCTGGGTGTTGGGAACCCGCACGTTCCAGAGGTCTGACGGGCCTGGGGCCTCTACCTCTATGGCTCCCCGCACGGCTTTCCATCGCTGGGCGATGTCGGGGGCGTGGCGGCGCCAGAAGTCCTTGATGGCGCGCTTGCGGTCTGCCGCCAGGAGGGCGCGGAGCTGGCGAATGTCCTCCTCGAGGGCGGCTGCTTGCCTCTCCAGCTCCTCCTGCAGCTGGCCCTGCGTGGTCGGGCGGAACCCGGGCGACACACTCTGCAGTTCCTCCGTGAGCCGGAGCGCCGCCTCGGACCGGATGTAATGCCTGGCCGCGTCCGCCTGGTACGCTGCCGGGGCGCGCGCTGCCAGGGTGTCATAGCGGAGGACCGCTGCCTGGAGCTGCTTTCCGCTCTCCGGGAGGTCCCCCTCCGCCGGGTCCGTTCCCGCCGGAGACGGCTGCCGGCGTCCCACCACGCGCGCCAGGGCGTCATGCGTCGCGTGGAGGTGTTCGAACACCTTGTCCACCGCAGCCGCGGGCATGGACCCGTAGTCGTGCTGCTCTGCGGGACCCAGCCAGGGCGCAAGGGAGGGTTCATCCTGCGCGGCGGTGACCGCCGCCCACAGGCAGTGTTGGACGGGCGCGGCCTCGGCGTCGTACGGGAGGAGGCGGCCTTCCGTGTGGCTGTAGGGGGTGGGCATCGCCGCGCGTCCCGCTGCGCTGAGGAGGCCCGGCAGGGCCAGGCGGACCGGGAGGTGGTCCGAGCCGACCACCTGGGGGTGTGCCATGCCGCGAGCCCAGACGCTCTCCCGCAGGGACCACGGCAGGAGGGGCTCGTTCACCAGGAAAGTGTCCACCCTGTGCTGGGACGGGTGGAGCGTGGGGGTCATGTCCTCCTCGCCGCCTGTCGCGGCTCTTCGGAAGCCGCAGGCTTCCCAGCCCGCTCGGAAATGCTCCGTGGCCGGGTTGGCGGGGACATCCATGTAGATGTTGGTGTCACCGGCGATGACCACCGGGTGCCTCCCGCCGAGGCTGCGTGCCGTGGCATACATTTGTATGTCGGCCCAGAACGCCGCCCGTCCCGCCCACGGGGAGCAACCTGCTTGCGGCCCGTGGACGTTGATGAGGGTGAGGCCTCCCCCGTCCGTGCGGATCTCCAGGGCCGCGGCTTTCCCGGGGACAATTTCCGTGAAGCTGAGCACCTCGTGCTCCGCCACGTACTTGCTGCTGACCGCGGTGAGGAGGCCCCCCCCTCTCGAGGTGGAGGTGGCCCCCGTCTCCGCCAGCCGGCTGCTGAAGTAGGCGGTGTACCCCTTGTCCCGGAGCGCCGCGGCCACGTGCATCTCCTGCGCCCTGGTGGCGATCCCCGATTCCTGGAGCATGATGGCAAAGCCCCCCTCCTGGGGCAGCATGCCGGTGATGGGGTGCTCCTTGTCGATGCAGGCCGCCGGCCCCCGGCGCCGCCGGAGTGTGTCCCGGAGGGACCGGTCTGGCGGCACGAGGCCGTTGCGCAGGTTCCACGAGAGGAGCCACAGGGCGTCGCCCGTCGTGTCCTCCTGGAATCAGCTATCCCGCGTTGGCATCGCCGCCGGGTTCGCTGGTGCCGCCAGGGCATCTGGGTGCGCCGCATCCGCTGAGCCCGTTCCCAGCGGGGCCCACAGGGGGGCCCGGGGGACCGGGGGAGTCAGGGGGGCCAGGGGGGCCAGCCCCGCGGGGATGGACATGGACCCTGGTGGGGCCGCACCGCCGGCCCCCGGGGCCGCTCCGGGTGCCTCCTCACCTCCATCTGCGTGGTCGGCTGCCTGGGGCGGGGGGCGCCGGGTGTACGGGGCGTGCCACGGGGACCTCCGTGCTCTCCCCTGCAGGATGTTGGCGGCCGCCTCCTTGTCGTCCGCCGGGGCCGCAGCGTGCACCGCGTGCCACGCCAGGTGTTCCAGCATTGCCCCGCTGGTGTAGTACTTGTCCGCACACAGGGGGCATTTCGTCGGCTCCGTGGCCCCTCGCGCCGGGGGGAGCTGCACTGACTTCCGAATGGCGCCCTCCGCCGCTGGTTCGAAGGGCAGGTTGGCCAGCGGCACCGTGTGTGGTGCCAGCGTGCGGCCCGGGGCCGCCGCATCGAGGGCTCGCGTCGCGGGCGCGGGCCCGAGGCCTCGGGCGGCATCGCGCTGCGCGTCTGCTTGCAGCCACGTTTGCCAGTGCGTGGAGCCGATTTGGCGGTCGGGTTTGCTCCTCCACCGCAGGTCCTGGAAGGCCTGTAGCCAGTGGTACACCGTGGTCGGGACCGCCAGCTGGAGCTCCAGGTCGGCGGGGTGCGCCGCTGCCGGCCACACTCCCGGCCTCGCCGCCCGGGCGTTGTCCTTCAGCCTGACCTGGAGCAGGAGGGCGTGGTGTTCGCCCTCCCGCAGCGCCTTGATGATCATGCGTGTGCAGTCTGCCACGCGGATCACGGCTTCGGGCCCCGGCAGGCGCTCAGGGTCGCAGACGACGATGTGCGCGTCCGCCGGGCTGAACATGCAGACCACCCACTGTGGGTTCTGCTGCCCCCGTTGGGCCACCGCCAGGGTAGCCGCTGGGCGGGCGTGCGTGATGGGCCCCGTGTGGAGGTCCGGGACGTCCGTGGCCCTGATGGCGTCTCCCTGCCACGCGGCCCGTAGATGCTCCTCCTGGTCGGGGCTCCACACCAGTGTGGGGGGGTTGACCCACCCCGGTTCCTGCCTCTTGTTGGGGGCGCTGACAGTGTGTAGCAGGACCGCCAGCGGCCAGGGGTCCGCCGACATATAGTAGGCCTGGGTGGGCCCCTGTCGCCAGTCGACGTGGGACAGGGGCGGGAAAGCCCCCTGCCTGGCGGTGCTGTGCCAGACCGTCCATCGGCCTCCGGCCAGGATGTGCGACCGGTACCCTCCGGCGTGGCCGTGTACGATGGCTTGGTAGCCTGCCGTCTGCAGTACCAGCGCCTCCCCCTGCTTAGGCCCAGGCGGGGGTGCGCCATCGCCCGCACCCCAGACGTGGGTGCGCCCGCGGAGTGTGGCATGCCACGGGTCTGGTGCATCGTGCTGGGGCCCTTGTATGCATCCCGCAATTTGCGCCGGGCCGTGGTGGTGGACGAAGCTCTCCCCGCCGTCTGCTAGCAAAGCCGCCGCGACGACGTATAGTTGCTCCGCCGTGAGGGGTGCCGTCGGCTCGTGCGTCGCGGCCGGCCGTCGGGGCCGCGTGTCGCGGCAGGGGACGTGGGGCAGCAGCTGCGCCGGCCACGCTGCCACTGGACCCATGGTGACGGCCGCGACCGCGGACGCCAGCGCCGTGCGGTCCGTGGGTCTGTACTGCCGGAGTCCCGTGGTATCTCGGGTGAGGTGCCTGCAGGCTGCAATCCAGGCCACCGCTCCGCAGTTCGTGCAGTCCGGTTCGGCACCGCTCGCATCGTCGCCTCCCCACTGCTGTACCGTGGTGGCGGTGTCGAGCGGGGGGCCCCGCTGTAGCGCCTCCGGGCCCTGCCCCGGCGGGAGGGCGGGCGGGATTGGCTGCGGGTAGTTTTGCGCGCCCCGGCGCTCCGGGTGCGTGTGGTACGGGTTCTGCCGGCGGTGTTCCGGGGCTGCCCGTGGCTGGAAGAGGAGCTGGTGCAGGTACCAGTTGCCCTCCGCGGTGGACGGATTGCGGAGCGTTAGCCACTGTTCCACCACGCCTCCTGGGTGCGCGGCCTCGACGCGGCGCTGCAACCCCAGGCGGTCTAGGCGGTTGGACGTGCCCGCGGGTGGGATGTGTGCTTGCGGGTAGAGCACCCGCAGCGGCTCCAGCGCCAGGTCCAGCACTTCGTCGTTGAGCTGCTTCGTGAGGGCCGACGCCCTGTGTAGGGCGTGGAGGACCCCGGGTGTGGGGGCCGTGAGCTGTTCGAGCACCGGTCCCGGCGGGTACCGCGTACCCGGGTTCGTCAGCCACTCCCTGGTGTGGCTCAGTACGGCTTTCCACACGTCCCTTGTAAAGGCGTGCTGGGGGGCCAATGAGGGGACCATCCGTAGGAGGCGGTGGCACGCCGGCAGCGATCGCATGGGCTGTGGGGCGGCCGCCGTGATCCACCTGCACGCCGTGCCGGGCACGATCGCCCCCCATTCCACGGTCCCCATGCCCTCGGCATGAATCAGCGCCTGGCCTTTGACCATGGGGAAATAGGGGCTCGAGCGCCCCTTCCCTTCCTTCCACCGTACCCAGGCGGCCCCCGCCTGCAGGCTGCGGAGCAGGGCCACGCCGGGGAGGGGCGGCTGCGGGAAAGCCCCCTTGACGGCCTGGGTGGCGTGGGCCAAGGTGCCCATTGGTAAGTACCATAACGGGAGGGTCCAGGGGCCCGGCAGTGGTTGCGCCACCCCTGCGTCCCATCGCCACTCGGAGTCTGGCGGGGCGGCCGGGACCGTGCCCGTCTGCAGGAAGTGGCGCGCCTGCTTGTCGGGGTGCCGTTGGAGGGTTGCCGCGAGGCTGAGCCCCTCTGCTGCTGGTGCCACCGGGAGGCCGCCCCGGGGCCTGCGCCAGGGGTATTCCTGGTCGGCCGGCCAGGTGTGGAGGTCCCGGGCGATGTCCTCCGCGGTCCCTGTGGGGGCGTCCTCTGGTGCCAGGTGCCACATGACGGCGAGCACCGCCCATGTGGAAAAGGGCGACGCCCGCGGGGGGGTGTACACCTGGATGGTCCACTGTGGGCACGCCCGCCGCACGCGGGACACGTGGAGCACCCCTCGGACCATGTCCGCCGCCAGGACCAGCACCATTCCCGAGGGATCCACAATGATCCCCTCTGCGGGTCCACCGTGGCGGCCCCGGGTGTGCAGGGCCACTGCCGCCTGTCCCGCGTGGGTGACGCGGTCGACGGCCTCCTGGATGTTCACGCTGCCGCGCGCGGTCTCATCCAGGATCCAGCCCTGCGTCACCCCGTAGCGTAGGGCGGCGCGTGCGGCCGCGGGTTTCACCTCGGGCAACGCTCCGTCGTCGGCATCGGGCTTGGGGTGCTGTTTGGGGCACCAGCCTTCGCCGGTGCAATGGCCCCGTTTCCACGCGGGTCAGATCGCGGGTACGCTGCCCGCCGGCGGCGCAGGTTCCGCGGGCGCGCCCCCCGTGGGGGGCTCCGGCAATGCCTCCAGGTCGGAGTCTGTGCCCGTGTCCCCTTGTGGGGGGTCTCCTTCGCCGTCTCTGAGTCCCAGCGCCCTGATGACCTCGTGTGCTTCGTCCAGCGTCGGAGATCGGGGGCGTGTCTTGCGTGGTGCCGCGGGTTCCGCCATTGCTATGTCGCTGTGTCTAAGAGCAGGGGGCGGGGTGCGGATGTCCCGTGGCTGGTGCGTTGGTGCGTTGGTGCGTTGCTCGGTGTGGGGGTGGTGGATGGGCATCCCCGGGGGGGCGCCTTCCAGTGTTGCCAGGGGCGTCCGGTGTTAGGCGCTGTCCCTCTCCCGGTCGCCCGTCCTCCGGAGCGGGCAGCCAGGGTTCCGCGACCCGTGTGTCCCGGGTGCGGTCGATGCGGACGTGCGGGCCCAGCACCGGCTCCACAGCGTGCGCCCTTGCGGGCCGGCGTTGCTCGCTGTGGGGGTAGCGGAAGGGCGTCCCCGGGGGGGGTGCCTTCCACCGTTGTGGGGGGCGCCTGGTGTCAGGCGCTGTCCCTCCCCCGGCCGCTCGTCCTCCGGAGCGTGCAGCCAGGGTTCCGCGACTCGTGTGTCCCGGGTGCGGTCGATGCGGGCGTGGACCCCGCACCGGCCCCACAGCGTGTGCCCTTGCGGGCCGGCGTTGCTCGCTGTGGGGGTGGCGGGAGGGCGTCCCCGGGGGGGGTGCCTTCCACCGTTGTGAGGGGCGCCTGGTGTCAGGCGCTGTCCCTTCCCTGGCCGCTCGTCCTCCGGAGCGTGCAGCCAGGGTTCCGCGACCCGTGTGTCCCGGGTGCGGTCGATGCGGGCATGTGGACCCAGCACCGGCCCCACAGCGTGCGCCCTTGCGGGCCGGCGTTGCTTGCTGTGGGGGTGGCGGAAGGGCGTCCCCGGGGGGGTGCCTTCCACCGTTGTGAGGGGCGCCTGGTGTCAGGCGCTGTCCCTCCCCCGGCCGCGCTCGTCCTTCGTAGCGTGCAGCCAGGGTTCCGCGACCCGAGTGTCCCGGGCGCGGTCGATGCGGGCGTGTGGACCCAGCACCGGTCCCACAGCGTGCGCCCTTGCGGGCCGACGCTGCTCGCTGTGGGGGTGGCGGAATGGCGTCCCCGGGGGGGGTGCTTTCCACCGTTGTGAGGGGCGCCTGGTGTCGGGCGCTGTCCCTTCCCTGGCCGCTCGTCCTCCGGAGCGTGCAGCCAGGGTTCCGCGACCCGTGTGTCCCGGGTGCGGTCGATGTGGGCGTGTGGACCCAGTACCGGCCCCACGGCGTGCGCCCTTGCGGGCCGGCGTTGTTCGCTGTGGGGTTGGCGGAAGGGCGTCCCCGGGGGGGGTGCCTTCCACCGTTGTGAGGGGCGCCTGGTGTCAGGCACTGTCCCTCCCTCGGCCGCTCGTCCTCCGGAGCGTGCAGCCAGGGTTCCGCGACCCGCGTGTCCCGGGCGCGGTCGGTGCGGGCGTGTGGACCCAGCACCGGCCCCACAGCGTGCGCCCTTGCGGGCCGACGCTGCTCGCTGTGGGGGTGGCGGAAGGGCGTCCCCGGGGGGGGTGCCTTCCACCGTTGTGAGGGGCGCCTGGTGTCAGGCGCTGTCCCTCCCCCGGCCACTCGTCCTCCGGAGCGTGCAGCCAGGGTTCAGCGACCCGCGTGCCCCGGGTGCGGTTGATGCGGGCGTGTGGACCCAGCACCGGCCCCACAGCGTGCGCCCTTGCGGGCCGGCGTTGCTCGCTGTGGGGGTGGCGGAAGGGTGTCCCCGGGGGGGGTGCCTTCCACCGTTGTGAGGGGCGCCTGGTGTCAGGCGCTGTCCCTCCCCCGGCCGCTCGTCCTCCGGAGCGTGCAGCCAGGGTTCCGTGACCCGCGTGTCCCGGGCGCGGTCGATGCGGGCGTGTGGACCCAGCACCGGCCTCACAGCGTGCGCCCTTGCGGGCCGGCGTTGCTCGCTGTGGGGGTGGCGGAAGGGCGTCCCCGGGGGGGGGTGCCTTCCACCGTTGTGAGGGGCGCCTGGTGTTAGGCGCTGTCCCTCCCCCGGCCGCTCGTCCTCCGGAGCGTGCAGCCAGGGTTCCGCGACCCGCGTGTCCCGGGCGCGGTCGGTGCGGGCGTGTGGACCCAGCACCGGCCCCACAGCGTGCGCCCTTGCGGGCCGGCGTTGCTCGCTGTGGGGGTGGCGGAGGGGCGCCCCCGGGGGGGGTGCCTACCACCGTTGTGAGGGGCGCCTGGCGTCAGGCGCTGTCCCTCCCCCGGCCGCTCGTCATTTGGAGTGTGCAGCCGGGGTTCTGCGACCCGTGTGTCCCGGGTGCGGTCGATGCGGGCGTGTGGACCCAGCACCGGCCCCGCAGCGTGCGCCCTTGCGGGCCGGCGTTGCTCGCTGTGGGGGTGGCGGAAGGGCGTCCCCGGGGGGGGTGCCTTCCACCGTTGTGAGGGGCGCCTGGTGTCAGGCGCTGTCCCTTCCCCGGCCGCTCGTCCTCCGGAGCGTGCAGCCAGGGTTCCGCGACCCGTGTGTCCCGGGTGCGGTCGGTGCGGGCGTGTGGACCCAGCACCGGCCCCACAGCGTGCGCCCTTGCGGGCCGGCGTTGCTCGCTGTGGGGGTGGCGGAAGGGCGTCCCCGGGGGGGGGTGCCTTCTACCGTTGTGAGGGGCGCCTGGTGTCAGGCGCTGTCCCTCCCCCGGCCGCCCGTCCTCCGGAGCGTGCAGCCAGGGTTCCGCGACTCGTGTGTCCCGGGTGCGGTCGATGCGGGCGTGTGGACCCAGCATCGGCCCCACAGCGTGCGCCCTTGCGGGCTGGCGTTGCTCGCTGTGGGGGTGGCGGAAGGGCGTCCCCGGGGGGGTGCCTTCCACCGTTGTGAGGGGCGCCTGGTGTCAGGCGCTGTCCCTCCCCCGGCCGCTCGTCCTCTGGAGCGTGCAGCCAGGGTTCCGCGACCCGCGTGTCCCGGGCGCGGTTGATGTGGGCGTGTGGACCCAGTACCAGCCCCACAGCGTGCGCCCTTGCGGGCCGGCGTTGCTCGCTGTGGGGGTGGCGGAAGGGCGTCCCCGGGGGGGGTGCCTTCCACCGTTGTGAGGGGCGCCTGGTGTCAGGCGCTGTCCCTCCCCCGGCCGCTCGTCCTCCGGAGCGTGCAGCTAGGGTTCCGCGACCTGCGTGTCCCGGCTGCGGTCGATGCGGGCGTGTGGACCCAGCACCGGCCCCACAGCGTGCGCCCTTGCGGGCTGGCGTTGCTCGCTATGGGGGTGGCGGAAGGGCGTCCCCGGGGGGGGTGCCTTCCACCGTTGTGAGGGGCGCCTGGTGTCAGGCGCTGTCCCTCCCCCGGCTGCTCGTCCTCCGGAGCGTGCAGCCAGGGTTCCGCGACCCGTGTGTCCCGGGTGCGGTCGGTGTGGGCGTGGGGACCCAGCACCGGCCCCACAGCGTGCGCCCTTGCGGGTCGGCGTTGCTCGCTGTGGGGGTGGCAGAAGGGCGTCCCCGGGGGGGGTGCCTTCCACCGTTGTGAGGGGCGCCTGGTGTCAGGCGCTGTCCCTCCCCCGGCCGCCCGTCCTCCGGAGCGTGCAGCCAGGGTTCCGCGACTCGTGTGTCCCGGGTGCGGTCGATGCGGGCGTGTGGACCCAGCATCGGCCCCACAGCGTGCGCCCTTGCGGGCTGGCGTTGCTCGCTGTGGGGGTGGCGGAAGGGCGTCCCCGGGGGGGGTGCCTTCCACCGTTGTGAGGGGCGCCTCGTGTCAGGCGCTGTCCCTCCCCCGGCCGCTCGTCCTCTGGAGCGTGCAGCCAGGGTTCCGCGACCCGCGTGTCCCGGGCGCGGTTGATGTGGGCGTGTGGACCCAGCACCAGCCCCACAGCGTGCGCCCTTGCGGGCCGGCGTTGCTCGCTGTGGGGGTGGCGGAAGGGCGTCCCCGGGGGGGTGCCTTCCACCGTTGTGAGGGGCGCCTGGTGTCAGGCGCTGTCCCTCCCGAGGCCGCTCGTCCTCCGGAGCGTGCAGCTAGGGTTCCGCGACCTGCGTGTCCCGGCTGCGGTCGATGCGGGCGTGTGGACCCAGCACCGGCCCCACAGCGTGCGCCCTTGCGGGCTGGCGTTGCTCGCTATGGGGGTGGCGGAAGGGCGTCCCCGGGGGGGGTGCCTTCCACCGTTGTGAGGGGCGCCTGGTGTCAGGCGCTGTCCCTCCCCCGGCTGCTCGTCCTCCGGAGCGTGCAGCCAGGGTTCCGCGACCCGTGTGTCCCGGGTGCGGTCGGTGTGGGCGTGGGGACCCAGCACCGGCCCCACAGCGTGCGCCCTTGCGGGTCGGCGTTGCTCGCTGTGGGGGTGGCGGAAGGGCGTCCCCGGGGGGGGTGCCTTCCACCGTTGTGAGGGGCGCCTGGTGTCAGGCGCTGTCCCTCCCCCGGCTGCTCGTCCTCCGGAGCGCGCAGCCAGGGTTCCGTGACCCGTGTGTCCCGGGTGCGGTCGATGCGGGCGTGTGGACCCAGCACCGGCCCCACAGCGTGCGCCCTTGCGGGCCGGCGTTGCTCGCTGTGGGGGTGGCGGAAGGGCGTCCCCGGGGGGGGTGCCTTCCACCGTTGTGAGGGGCGCCTGGTGTCAGGCGCTGTCCCTCCCCCGGCTGCTCGTCCTCCGGAGCGCGCAGCCAGGGTTCCGCGACCCGTGTGTCCCGGGTGCGGTCGATGCGGGCGTGTGGACCCAGCACCGGCCCCACAGCGTGCGCCCTTGCGGGCCGGCGTTTCTCGCTGTGGGGGTGGCGGAAGGGCGTCCCCGGGGGGGTGCCTTCCACCGTTGTGAGGGGCGCCTGGTGTCAGGCGCTGCCCCTCCCCCGGCCGCTCGTCCTCCGGAGCGTGCAGCCAGGGTTCCGCGACCCGTGTGTCCCGGGTGCGGTCGATGCGGGCGTGTGGACCCAGCACCGGCCCCACAGCGTGCGCCCTTGCGGGCCGGCGTTGCTCGCTGTGGGGGTGGCGGAAGGGCGTCCCCGGGGGGGGCTGCCTTCCACTGTTGTGAGGGGCGCTTGGTGCCAGGCGCTGTCCCTCCCCCGGCCGCCCGTCCTCCGGAGCGTGCAGCCAGGGTTCCGCGACCCGCGTGTCCCGGGTGCGGTCGGTGTGGGCGTGGGGGCCCAGCACCGGCCCCACAGCGTGCGCCCTTGCGGGCCGGCGTTGCTCGCTTTGGGGGTGGCGGAAGGGCGTCCCCGGGGGGGGGTGCCTTCCACCGTTGTGAGGGGCGCCTGGTGTCAGGCGCTGTCCCTCTCGGCCGCTCGTCCTCCGGAGCGTGCAGCCAGGGTTCCGCGACCCGTGTGTCCCGGGTGCGGTCGATGCGGGCGTGTGGACCCAGCACCGGCCCCACAGCGTGCGCCCTTGCGGGCCGGCGTTGCTCGCTGTGGGGGTGGCGGAAGGGCGTCCCCGGGGGGGGCTGCCTTTCACCGTTGTGAGGGGCGCTTGGTGCCAGGCGCTGTCCCTCCCCCGGCCGCCCGTCCTCCGGAGCGTGCAGCCAGGGTTCCGCGACCCGCGTGTCCCGGGTGCGGTCGGTGTGGGCGTGGGGGCCCAGCACCGGCCCCACAGCGTGCGCCCTTGCGGGCCGGCGTTGCTCGCTGTTGGGGTGGCGGAAGGGCGTCCCCGGGGGGGGTGCCTTCCACCATGGTGAGGGGCGCTTGGGGTCAGGCGCTGTCCCTCTCCCGTCTGCCCGCCCACTGCCGGGTGGGTTGCCGGGGTTCGTTGGGTGTGTGCGGTGTGTGTGGTGTCTGTGCCGTGCGTGTCGTGGTGCGTGGTGCTGCTCCTTCCTTGGTCCTCCGGTGCTCCCCTCTCCGGTGTCTCGGTGCGGTGTTGTGCTCGCCGTGTGCCCGCCGTGTCCCCTCCTGTGTGTGCGCCCCTTGCTCGTTCGCTGGCTACCCCTTGTTCCTTTCGCGGCTTCGTTGCTCTTTACCCTTTCCTCTACTCCTCTCCCTGGCATGCACTTTTTCCCTGCCTCCGCTTTGTTGCGTGTCTCTGTCTTTTTCCTTGTCGACCCGGGCTTCCTCTTTTGAACCTGCGCAGGGAGAGAAGGGTGCCTAAACAAGCGTGCGGCGGCGGCGGTTTTGTCGCGACACGGCACCTCGAGCTGGCTGGTACGTCATGCGACATGCGTGTGCGACAGGCTTGCGCGTAGGTTTATCGCCCCACTTGCTCCCGTCTTGTCTCCACCCCCCTTTGGTCGCTACCTTTTCTCGTCGCCCGTTCCGCACGCGCGGCGTGACATGCAACATACCTGCTTCTTTCCCCACTACCTTAACGTGTCCTAGTCCTCCCGCCTTGCCGGGCGTTCACTTATGTGTGACGACGGCACGACGCAATACTTGCCTAAGCGTCTAAGACAACCCTACTTTAACGCCCGGACGACGCAGACACGAGCATACGCTTCTCCTCGGGACCTGTGAGGGGAAGAGAACATGGGTGCGTGCACGTGTGTTTGTTGGGACCCGGCACTCGCCGGCGCTATGCTATTTGTGTGTTTGCTCCCCGTGTCCCCCTCCCTGGCTATTTGTGTGTTCTAACCCACGCAACTCCGCGGTTGGCGACGTGGCACAACATGGTAACATACTTGCGTTCTTGGTGGCGGTGTGTGGCTTGTCTACTATTCGTTTGCATGCGGCGGCATACCTTTTGTTCCCTTTCGCTCCCTTTCGCCTCCTACATAAGCGGGCGTGCGGGTGGGCGGTGGGCACGTCTCGGTTACGTAGCGTAGCGTGGCAACATACTTGGACCCCACTAGTCACGTGTGTATGCTTGGTTTTTTTTTTTTTTTTTTTTTTTTGTGTTGTGCTTTACCTCGGTGGTCTTTTTGTTCCTCCCCGTTTGTCCCTTCATACCATGTTGCTCGTCCGTGGCGGTGATGGCCTTGCGGCGTTCCGGGCATGCGCGTGCGGGCATACCTTTCTTTCCCTATGTGAGCGGGGGTGAGCATAGGCATTCTTTCGGTGCCACCTCTTGTTGGTTTTCCTTGCCGGTGCGGTTTTCGTTGCGCTTTTCGTGGCGGCGCACTTTGGCGTTGCTTGACACGTTACTTGTTTTGCGCTTGTTACGGCGTTATGCACACAACATATGGCACATGACATACTTGCTTTCCGGCGGCCGGTGGCGTTGTTGTTGCTTGTGTGTATTTTTCATGCACGACATTCAACATACTTGGGTACATGTGCGGCCTCTTGTTCTTTTTGTTGTGATCCCCTTCGCGCGTATTTCCTACATGAGCGGGCTTGCATTGCTTGGTCGTGTACTTGTGGTATATCTCCACCGTGGTGCGGTTCGTTACCTATTTATTCTCCTTGTCTACCTCTTTCCGCGTTGTGCTTGTTTCGTTGGTTTCTAGCGGTGCGCGGCACATAACATACTTGCTTGTCGGCGGCCGGTGGCGTTGTTGTTGTCTATGTGTGGGTTGTTTTGGGGCGCGCACAAGTCCCTAGCGCCTAGGGCACGCACTTTGCTAGGTGGTTTGGGGCAAGCAACGCTCAGCTTCTTCGCCGTCGCGACTCTATTGTTCGTCTTTTTCGGTGAGTGTCCTATATTTTGCGACCTCGCCAAACAGCGGCGTAAAAATGTTGGGGGGGTTTCTGAGGTCGGAAAAGACGATTTTTCGCTTTATTTCTGCTGGCGGTGCGTCTTTTTCTCGTTATTTTATTTTTCATCTGCTGCGATCGCGCGACGGCCACCGGCTCGTGTGTCCTGGGCTTGCTGGATGGATAGGGCGGTCTTGATGTCCTCCGCTGCTTGTGGGTTTATGGGTGTGGCGTACGCCCATACTCCCGGGGCGTGTATGCCGTGTGACGCTTGGCCTACTCCTCGTATCGGTTGTAGGGTGTGGTGGGTGCGTGTGAGCCCTAGGTGTTCTTGGAGGAGGTCCCCTCGGATGTCCTCCCATCGTTGCTGCCAGGTGTGTGTGTGGTCATCGGGGGCGGGGTAGGTGATGACGATGGCCTGCCAAGGGGTGGGGCCTGGATGCACCGTCATAGGTGCCGACGATGCTTGCGGGGGTATGTGGACGGCGTGGGCGGGGGCTGCTGTTACGGGGTCTCCTTCCGTGGGTGTGATCGTGGCATCGCCTTGGACGGTGAGGAGGAGGTGGTGGCGGTCCGTCGGTAGTGCCCAGGTGGTGGTGGGCTCTGTGATTGAGTGGATGCGGATGGCCTGGAGGCCCGGTCTGATTTCGTCCCATCGGAGTGTGCCGTTGTGGACCGCCCATTCTCGCGGCAGGTCTCGAAACCCGTTTCGGTCTGGGGTGGTGCGGTGTTGTGGGGGGAGCTCCATTGTGGTGATGGGGTGGGTGAGGGGCTCTGTGCGGGGTTGGTCTTGTGTCGTTGATGGTGATGGTGCCTGGGGCATGTCTTCGTCCAGTTGCTGGGGGGCTTTGGCCTCCTGGAGCTCTGCACTGATGGCGGCGAAGACATCTGGGAGGGTGGGGGAGGTGGGGGGGTGGGGTGCCGGATCGTCCCAGGTGATGTGGTATTCCTCCGGGTTCTCGGGGCTTTGCTGTACGGTGATGGTGGCTGTGGCGTCGTCTTCAGGTGTCCATCGGTGCGGATTGTGGTCGAGGGGGTGGAGGGTGACGGTGTGGCGGTGTTTCCAGCTGTGGAACGCTAGGAGGGCGTGGAGGCCGTGTCTGGTGTCCCCGGGCGGGCGGGGGTAGGTTTCGGCTGCTGCCTCCAGGAAGGCGTCCGCGGTGCCTTTCCAGGTGTCGTCCCAGAGAAGGTCTTCCTCTGTGCCCCACTCGTTGTCGTACCTTTTCTCCTGCTTCCACCCCTGGAGGGTCGCGTGGTCCTCAGGGAGGTCTCGTTGGACGGACTGGTAGTACTGCTCGGCGTCCATGGGGGCTAGGGTGCTGGCCAGCGTGGCGTAGATGTCCTTTGGGGGGGGGGGGGGCAGTGGGGGCGTGGCGGCGCGGCCGGGGTCGGGCTCCTCTCGCTGGTGTTCCGCGTTCTGGTCTGCGGTGGACGCGGGGGATATGGAGCGTGGTGGCATGGGGTGGTCGGGCTCTTGCGGTTCCGTGGGTTGCTGGTGGGCTTGTGGGCGCGGGGCCGTGGCTGCCAGTGGGTGTCGGATGGCCGGGAGGATGTCGAAGTCGTCTTCCCAGCAGTGGGCTGGAGCGCACGCCCTGTCAGGGGAAGCGGGGGGGGGCGTGTTGCAGAGCGGTGTACGATAGGGTGGGCGACGCGTGCGGGTGGTGGCGTGCTCGCTCTGCCGTTCTGTTTCCCGCGGGCCCTGACCTTGGGGGTGGTGGTGTTGGTGATGTTGGTGGTGAGGGTGGTGTGGGCGCCGGAGTGGATGATTGTGTCGGTGGCGGCGCTGTTGGCGAGGGTGGTATGGGCGTTAGAGTAGATGAAGCTGGTGCTGGGCTATGGTTGATGGTGGTTAGCTGGTGGGTCAGCTGTTGTCGCTGTCGTCGTCGTCCGTGGTGTTGGTGTCTCTGATGACGAGGTGATGGTCGGTGAGCGGATGGAGCCATATATTCTACGTTGACTGCATCCATGCATGCATGCTAGTGTTGTCGCCCCCCAAAACTCTGCAGTAGTGCAATATCATTTGCCGTTGCAAATGAAAGAATCTTTTAACTGGCACTCCCATTGGCAGGTCATTTGTCCGGTGCATTCAACTAAGGTGGAACACCAGGAAAGGCATGTATGCACCAAATGCAAGACATAAGAAAACACTGAAAGCTGAGCTACAAAAAGAACGACACTGAATTTGTTTGCTTTTTCATGATTCGCTGTTTGATTGCTGTGTTTCTGCCTCTTGTTTCAAAGCGCAAGTATAGTACCTGTATACCTTCTGTAGAATCTCTGTAGCCCCTCCAGACCTGTATACTGACTTGTAGACCTCTGCAGACTATCTGTAAACCATCCATACCTGTATACCTGTATACCAGTATATGGTTACTATCATGGTACCACTGTAGACTCTGTAGACCATCCCTCCGTACTCCGGGTGGTCCGCCATCCGGGTGTCCGTAGGTTGGTCCACCGTCCAGGGGACCTCTGTCTCTGTCTGTCCTCCTCCCAGAGGCCCATACCATATGCCGGAAGGGCCGGCGCCTGCGTTTTTACCTTGGTCCTCGCAGTCCCATCAGGACTCAGTCCCCGAGGCGCGTTGGCATGGGGTCCCTTCTCTACTGTTGTCGAGAGGTGGGAGGCCCTGTCCTTCAGACCCCGGAGGACTGCTGTTGCCTCTTCCACCACCAGCCCCGGCCACACCCAGCCAACAGCTCGTGGCCTCTGGCCTATGCCAACGGTCTCGTCAGTTCCCGTCGCTGCAGGTCTCGAAGGGGTCAGAGTTGTTGCGGTGCCCCTCCGCGGGCTTTGGCGCCCTTTCGGCAGTCTTCCCCTGACGTGTCCCCCTGGGGGGCCTGTCCACGGGGCACGCTGCAGCGGAAATGCAAGCCACCAGGGAGGCAAAGCACTGTGCTCACAGGGGCATCATCCTAGAACAAAGAGTTCTAGGATCCTTGACACTCTGAAACAAAGCCAAAATATGTACACAACACATCAGGGTATGTACACAGGTCCTCGAAGGTAGGTAGGTAGGTATCTTCGGGAGCTCGGGATGCCTCCTTTGACATTGCAGAAAGAAGGTCTTACCAAGGGGACTTCCTGTCCCTCCCACTGCCCTATGTCAGGTGCCTCTTGAGCCGCTCCCGCATGTGCTTGGGAAGGCATTGTCGCGGCCACCCGGTCCATGTGTCCCAGGTGGGAGGGTGTCCCCACATGTGTCCATGGGTAGGGCCACATGCCCCCTCCTTTGGGCGGCAGCTCTGGGGGCTGCCCAGCCGTGTGGAGTATCTCTCACCACAAGGGGTATTGCTCCCGCTAGTCTACGATACGACCGCCTCACCCTTGTGGCTTGAGTTGCGGGGCCACTGTGCTTGGCAGGTGACCCCCTCCTGGACTGTGTACCGGCTCGCCTGTCACCTGTTGCTTCCATGGCTCCGGGTGACGAATGCCATGGTCCCCGATGCAGCCTGGCCGGGCTCGGACCAGTGGCCTTGGAGTACCGCTCCTGCCACTGGCCCGGTGGGTCGGCTGGGTCGCCCCAGTGCGTCCGACCCATGGGGTATTGGTTCTTTCCTGTCCCTCGGCCGCCCTACGTGTGTGCAGTGTCCTGGGCCGCTTGGCTCCTGTTCACCGGTGTGCCCGCGCGGTTCGCTGTGTTGCGTCTGCGGTGTCCTGGGCCACTTGGCTCCTGTTCACCGGTGTGCTCGCTCGGTGTGTTGTTTTGCGTGTGCGGTGTCCTGGGCCACTTGGCTCCCGTTCACCGGTGTGCGCGCTGTGTGCGGTGCGCGTGTGCCTCGAAGCCATGGACTGGGGTAAGGTAGCCTCAGGGCAATAGACACTCAGTCGCAAACCATATCCCAACCTAGGTCTAACCTCCTTAGCCGCACGCAGGTGCCGTGGTTGAAACACAACTTATGGACCTGCCCAAAGCTGACCCTAGAACCCTGTCAATGGAGGAGCGTCCTGACCAGGCATGGGCGTGTTGCCGGGACCCACGAAGCTGCAGGGCCAGCCGGTAGTGGTTCCTAATGCTCCTTTGATGGCACTTCCCCATTCCCCTCTGAGCCGTGGATATGGATACGGTCACGCGATGGGGCAGAAAACAGCAAGAAATGCAAAATTGGGCAACGTAGCACGCACCGTAAGTTGCATAGCTCCGGCGACGCGGAAGGAGCAAGTAGGAAGACCTAGGACAAATGACCTGTGGTCCCATGCCACAAGAGGTGCCCCTTCTCTCTGGCTACGTCCCCTGCCCCACAGAGATATGGTGTTCCCAACCTGGCCTAAAATGGCAAAAACAGCAGAATTTGGCCGCAACGGCCCACACTCACGATCCCATATCTCCATGGCGCCGGCGAGCAATTCTACAACCAAAGGAGCTAGAGATGCACTGGATGTGGGTCCCGATATATGCCCGATGCCAGCCCTTCAGGTTGCCCGTAGGCATTTTTTCCGTTAGCGGAGAAATGGTGCTCGAAAAATGGCAAGCAGCAACATATGCCACCTTGGGTCACCCATGGATCTTCCATCCCATGGCGAAGATGCATGGTGACATAGCCTATTCGAGGTGGGTTCTTCTACCCTTTCCGAATGGCCTTTAACGTTCGACATCGGGGGCACACAACCTCGGGGCTGAAATAACGTGGAGATTGAGTTGCGGGCCATTATGGTGCAAAAGAGGTTGGTCGTACCAAAAGTGATCATTCCAAAAATTGTATCTCCCGTTCCCAAGGAAGATCAAGTGCATGGAAGTAACCCAAAGCTTTAAGTCCTTTATCAAGGATGGCTCGGGTTCGAAGCACAAGAAAACCATTTTTAACACTTCGACCCTGGAAGCACACGAAAAGTGGAACAAATGGAAAAAATGCCAATATTAGGACATGTATACCCATGGGACACCAAACCGCATATAATGTTGCATATAGGCAAATTGATGGACCCATAGTAAGCGTTTACAAACACGTTTGCTATGGGTCAAGTCCTCCCTTGGTTCCCAAGTCAATCGTGCATGCATATGGATACGTGTGCAAAATGAAGAAATCGCGCCCGTGCCCACAAGGCAATATTATATCAAATAGTAGACAAGCTTGGAAACATCAAACCAGCTATGCAGAACGTCTTTCCTGGTCTCTGCTTTACATATCACCTTGATTGGAGGCTCATTTTGCCGTTGCCCTTGAGAACAGGCCTTGTCGCCACGGCCATTTTGGCCAAACTTTAGAGGAAAACTCGTCTTTTCAAACGACCATGTTTTTGTACGCATTGAATTACGTGAAGCCATCGTTGAGTTAGCTCCAAAATTAAAAAGGACCTCGGGCTTTGGGTCCAGTGAGCATTGTGTTAAGTTTTTTACGTTAATGATCACAAGTACACAAAGCTAGCGTTTGCACACGATAAAAACTTGAGTTCTTCGCACCCATAAGTGCCTCAAAACAACCTTGTTAGCCTCTTCCGCAAAGAAAGCGATATGCCCATGTGAAAGGGGTATGAAAGGAGGGCAAAGGGGGGAGATGTAGATTTCCCAACAAATTTATGGTCTATGGTAACGATGAGTTCGGTCACTTGACGAAAAACCTTGCGCGTGAGCTTTTTCCCAGCTGCGACGGTGAAAAATTCTGGTGAGTACACCAGATGAAAGTACGTGAAATACCCTAGAGATGCAGCCCTTAACATCCTTTCCAACCTCATAGGTACAGGAGAAAAAGTCAAAAGACAACTCGCCACGGAACGTCAGCGCCAAACCGCGCGCAGGCGACGACGGGCGGCTAGTTCACGGCGGCAAGAAATCGGGTCAGAATAATCGATTTGAATCGTTTTCTCGCAAGACTCGATAATCAAAGTGAATTTATGAAAATTCCAGATCGATTTGATCCATTGGGAAGGTTAGGGGCAGTATCAGTCCCATGCTGGTCTCTCAAGGCTCTGGAGAAAATATCTCCCCACCAGCAGGACGGGGAATAGGCATGTATGACGGGGAAGGTTAGTTAGGTCACAGTATGGGCCATGGGGTCCTGGGTACCGCTTCACCACTTGCCTTTGCGTCGGTGACCCGGAACGCGGCTGCTGCCCTTGTTGCTCCGCGAGTCCTCCGCGTCCAGGTCAATCTTCATCCTGGAGGCGGAGTCCCCGGCGAAGAGCGTTCGAAGGGCGTCCACGTGGGAGACGCCCGGGGGCATCTTGCGCTTGATCTTCTTCGGGCCTCCTTCATTGCCGCGGCACTGGCCTCAGCGGCTGTCCTCTTGGCGTTCTCCCGGGCGCGGCCAGCTTCCTCTCCATGGGCACTTTGCAGCCGGGACTTCCCTGCCTCCAAGGCCCTCAGCTCAGCTTCAGTCTTGGCCCTCTCGTCGGCAACCTTCGTCAGCGCGGCCTGGATGCCCTCTGTATTCGCGGCGTCAGCCCAAGCTTGAGCCAATGCTTCTTGGGTGGCCCTTTCCTCTGCTTCTTTTCTTGCCTTCTCTTGGGCTGTGGCTTCCTCCAACGCCCTCACCTCCACCTCGTTCTTGGAGATTGCCTCCTGGCCTTCGCTTCTTTGACGAGCAGCCGGCGCTTCCCCGCGCGGCTGCTTCGGTTTAATGCCTTGCCCGCACAGCCGCCGGTTCCCGCCCGGCTGCGGCAGTAGCTGCGGCTGTGATTGCCGCGACCGCCGAGGCACGGATCGCCTGGCTCTCCTGCCACTTGGCTGCCCCCTGCTCTGCAAAGAGGACGGCTCCCTTGACGGCAGCATTTTGTTCCGTGGCACTGTCTCGGGCAATCCGCAGGTTGCAGGGCACTTCGCAGACGGGCTCGAAAGTGCGGGCAACTTTGCATCAATGAGGGGCCGGGCTGCCTCCGGGGGCGGGCCCTACCCTGTGGGCCGGCTCTACGTCGCTGCTCCGACCTGATCGCCTCCGAGGCAGCTGACGGGTCGTCGCCCGGGATCTTTGAGCGACCGCTATGAAGGAGCCAAGGGTAGCGGCACCGGGATGGGGGCCGGCGTTGGCCCCTTGAGGAGATCTCAGCACCTTTTTCGGTGCATGGGTGTTGCCCCCCGGAGAGCATAACACAAAAGCGGCCTAACCACGGGCAAGTGAGCGTTCATGGCGAGCCGAGGTTCATCGAAGGACAGCAGCCGTATGTAGAGTAACTCAGGGCGTGTGACTCTGCTTCAAAATGCACCAAAGGCCTGGTTACTGTGGGCTGCGGCTTCGCCATTGGCCCTGTGGTTGGTGTTATGGCGTGAGACGAATCAAAAATAAAATGGACTATATATATATATATGGCATATCCGAGGCAGTGTACCTACCAGGGTGTAGGGTAGAAGGAGGGGTTGGGTGGGGGTGTAGGGGACCCCCCCCCCCTATTTTGAGGGTGGGGAATCCGTTTTTGAGGGTTAGAGAGGGATTTGGGAGTGGTTTACCTCGTCAAAACGGGATCCAGAAAACCATATTCCGTGAGGAACTGCCGCAGTTTCGTCGCATCTGCAGTCAGTTCCTGGAGCTGAAACAACGTGAGCATCGAGAAGCGGCACCAACCTAGGACCAGTCCAAGAGCGACGGTCCGAATTGGCAAATTCCAGCTGCTGAGGCAGGCAGTAAGCGTGGCCACAAGAGAAGGGGACCCCCAAATCGCACTGCAAGAATAGAGAAACCACGCGGTGACCGGTGCTCAACACAGGTTCAACGTCGTGACAATGCCAGCTGATGCGAGCAGACTCAATAACAGCAGCGCGAATCACAGGGTCTGGATATTGTGCAGAAAGAGTGTTCATGAGCTGCAAAAAACAGGAGAAGAGTGTCCCAAATCCCTCTCTAACCCTCAAAAACGGATTCCCCACCCTCAAAATAGGGGGGGGGGGGGTCCCCTACACCCCCACCCGACCCCTCCTTCTACCCTACACCCTGGTAGGTACACTGCCTCGGATATGCCATATATATATATATATATATATATATATAGAAATCAGAACCAAACACGTAACTCCGGTCAAAGATCTCCTGGGGTACCTTAAAAGACCTCCAGTTAAGTGGAATCCACTAACCTCGCTCCACTAGGCTCCAGTCCAGTGCGGAAAGTCAAAACTGGGATTGGGCAACAGTGACCTCATGGAAAGGAATGGATTGGAAACCACTCCAAAATCGGATATAAATCAGAGACTCAAAGGATAGCTTCGGACATCGCTAATCTCCATACATCTGGCGAAAGTCCACAGTAGACCTCCGGTAGACGTCTGGGGAAATATCAGATTTCTTAGAATCAAGGATGACATCCACTCACTTCAAAAATCATCACCGATCACCACTCTATATAGGATTCGGTTCTCCAAAGTCCTGAATGGTGTACGAAAAGAGGCTGGAAGAGAGCAACAATAGACAACAGGGATAATTCGTTGACACAAACGTGGTCCCATCTCGTCGATCTGTCAAATGGTATCAAGGGACTGGGGGGGGGGGATGCAGATCGCAGGTGCTGAAGATGAGGAGGACAGTGAAAAACGAGAACGAAATAGTAAAAAAAAAACGAAAAAAAGGGGGGGAGAAACTCGTCGCCCGGAGACCAAAGCGGGGCAGAAACCCCCCAGTCGCTTGCGGAGCATAGTTTCTTCCCGCGATGGCTTTTTAGGGTAACGTGTTTCTATGTGGGTAGTTGCGGTAAATTAAGTAGTTGGGATTCGGTTTTTTTGTTGTTGCTGTGTATGTGTCTGTGTTTGTGAGGGTGTTTATTGGCGACTGTTGTGTTTGTCCGTTTTGGGTAGGTCAACAAGGTGGGGTTGTGAGATGAAGTGCTGTAAATGGAGTATTGGTTGTTCCATGGGTTGTCTGCGGAATCTGGTTGGAGTAAGTGCAGATCGTCAATTGGGTTTTGTCTGAGCCAGGATTGTGTCTCTTGTAGTGCTGTTTTGAGTCTTTTTCTTCTGTATTTGAAGGCTGTTTTTGGATTTTGTAGGTGTTCGAAGTGGGGAGTGTCGGGTGGCATCTCTCTTAGTGCATTACTGAGTGAGTTGGGAATGAGCGTGCGGATGTAGTTTCGTCTTTCTCTTTCTGTTGCATGTTGCCACCAGTCGATGACTGTTTGCTTGAAGGGTTGTTGCCAGACCTCAAAAAAGAGGTCACGAATAGGTTTCGCTGTGCCGCATTCGGTCACCGTAGTTATGGGGTCGAGGGGGTGATGAGTGTGGCATTTGGGGCATTGATATGTGTTAAGTTTGTAATGGGGAAGAAAACCCATGCAACAGTACAGTCCGTTTGTCCATTTAAAAGGTAGTCTGGAAAACCACGATGTGTGGGCGTAGAAGTCGGTGCTAGAAGGTAGGTGTATGTTGTTGTGTTTATGGTTTGGAAGTAGGTGTTTGACAGTTTTGCGTGTAATGCGTCCTGGTAGTGGTGTGTGATTGTGGTATATGAAGTGAGAAGTGTCAGGGTTGTCGTGTTCTGGGTGTTGGGGGAGGTTGACTGATACCCACTTAGAAATTTTGTCAGAAAGCTCATTGCCAGCGAAGTCAGCGTGTTCTTTGATCCAAGTGAAAATTATGTGAAGGTGGGTGTTGTGAAGAAAGTCCCAAATATAGTTGTACCAAAGAGCGAAGCAATTAGCGTTTGAAGCGAAGGGTTTAGCTTTTAATTGTTGTATTTGGTGGAGTTTGGAGCAAACCGACAGATTGTCAATGGCACAAACTATTGGTTGTGAGAAAGTGTTGATGTGTGGGAGGTAGGTAAACAATATAATGGCATAAATTTCTGCTGGGTAAGATCCTTTTATCGGTGATGTGTTGCAGATGGTTGTTGGCGGTGTAGTGTTGAAGGTGATGGCGGCACCCGATGGCGTGTCCACTGTGGGGTCATCAGACCCGTCGGTGTAGGCGATCGTAGCGTTGGGGTAGGCGTCGAGTGCGTCTAAAAGATCGTGGCATCCCCAGTAGTGTAGGTGTTGAGGGTTTGGGGGAGAGAGATTGTTTTTCAGGGTAAATTGAATGAGGTTTTGAGTGGTTGTGGTGCCAGTGAAAGAAAAAGGGAAGTTGGTCGTGTCGGGTAGTGAGAGAGGCTTGGTAGACCTGGAAATATCTTGGGATGTGGGGAGAGTAAGGAAGCGAAACTGGTGGTTGGGGTTGAGGATTGTGGACATGTCAGGGAAAGTAACTGTGGTTTTCTGTGGCATGGGGTGGTCGACTGTGCCTTGGAACCATAGGGTCGATTTTGTGGTGTTGGTGGTGTTTTTCGTAGTGGAATATGTTGGTGGCTCGCTGTTGGACTGGTAGTAAATAAAGGCGACTTTGATTGTTGTGTGTGTAGGGATTTGAGAAGGGAGACATGGATTGACTGTGGGTATGTTGTGAGTGTGGAAACCTAAAAAACTAGCAGAGTGAGCGGTCATGAGTTGTATGGTGTTGGGATTATTGGATTTGTGGCGCAGGGTGTACGTGACTCTTTCGTTCGTGTGGGGAGGTCCGTCGTAGTGTGTGTAGCGAAGTATATGGTTGATGGCTTGGATGTGGGTTACGATAGAAATTTTTGCGATGTTCAGACCTAGTGTGTGTGGGGGAGAGTATTTGGTTTTATTGGGGTTGCGAAAGGATAGTTTGCCTAATTTGGAGATATGGCTCCAAATTGTGATGTCTAGTTTGTCAAGGTCGTGTTGCGGGAGTGAGTTGTAGATTAGTCGGTAAGTGAGGGTAGGTATCAGTTGTATGTTGGATAGTTTTACGATTTCGTTGTGTGTGAGAGGGAGGGTGGATATGTTGGCGAAAAAAGCGTGAATGGTGTTGAGTAGAAGTCGGAGCATGCTGGGGTTTTGTTGTTTGTTGAAAAAGTAGGTGCCGAGGTATTTATAAAAAACCCTGGGGTTGCCGTCGTCGATAAAGGTACTGAAATGTTTGGTAGGACTAATACGAATGGTGATGTGGGTGGCGTTGTTGAGGGCGTGGATCTCGGACTTTGTAGTGTTAAAAGAGAGGCCGTATCGGGGCCCTAGGACAAAGAGGAAGTGAAGTACGTTGTGTGGAGTGGCATGGGAGGTTGTTTGGAGGGCGATGTCGTCGATGAAGGAGAAAAGGTCGTTGAATTCGTGTTTAGGTAGGAGAGATTGTATGTGGTTAATGATGGGGTCGACAAAAAGGTTAAAGAGTATGGGGGACATGGGGCATCCTTGTCTAAGTCCTCTTACGCAGTTGGCTGCAAGGAGGGCGAAGCCGTTGACGACGGGGAAGTCATGGGGGCGGGCGTACAGGTTTTGGATGAGGTTGATGATGGAGTGAGGTATGTTGTAGTTGGAGAGTATTTGCCATAAGGCTCGGTGGGGAACGGAGTTGAAGGCTTTATTTAAGTCGAGATATAAGTGATACATGTCGGGGTGCAGTGATAGGTTGGCAATCATAGTGTATATGTGGTCTGTGGTTCTGTGGTTAGGGAGTCCGCCGTATTGTGTGTTGTTGGTGAGGTGGTACGTTGTGGCGTAGTAGGTGAGGGTGTGTGCACCGTAAGAAGCTATGATTTTGTACAGTGTGTTAAGGAGTGCTATTGGCCTGCAGTTTATGGGATTATGAGGGTCGCCTTTTTTGTAAAGTAGAAACGTTTTTGCCTTAAGCCAGTGAAAAGGAATGTGGTCGGTGATAAGGAGGGAACACAGGCTGTAAATGTAGGTTTGGATGTCGGGGGGGCAGATGGAGAAAAGGTAAAGAGAGGTTTCGTCGAAACCAGGTGCGGTTTGGGGTTTAGCATGCGACCAAAGAAGGTTAAAGAAGTCTCTGGTAAAGTGTGGTTGTGGAGCGTTGTTGGGTATTTTTGGGGAGTTAGTCATGAGTTTGTCGATGAAGGCTGGGTCTGTGTCAAAGTCTGGGGGGCCTCCCAGGGAAGAGAGGGTATGTCCCATAGATTTGCACATTTCGTAAGGGTCGGTGGTGAGCTGACCAGTTTGGTTATAGAGAGAGATGGGGGTGGTGTTTCTGGGGTTGAGAATGTTGTTGATTGTCTTTTTATGCGTTTGTGAGAAATGAGGGAGTGGTGAAGTTCCTTGTGCGCTTGTGCTTGTTTCTTTGAGGTCCAGTCATTGAGTAGTGTTTGAAGTGTTTTAGTTTTGTGTGCATTGGAGGCAGAAGAAGGTAAGTGTTTTACAGCGTCAAGGAACTGTTTCTCCACGCTGGTTGGTTTGTGATCGTGTGCTTGGTGAGTGACTTTTTTGTAAGCAGTGACTAGTTGGGTGAAAAGGAAGTCAGTCAGAGGGATAAGTTGTTCAATGGGTTGTTGGAAGAGAGTGTCGTGGTGCTTGGCGAGCCAGTCGTCAAGAGGTTTACTGAGGGACGTAAAGTGTGACTTTTCCTCTTTGCTTAGGGGGCGGTAGTGAATGGAATTGTGTGGGATGTTGTATATGTCAATCGGGTTGGTGGGGATGGCTATAGAGGTGGATACAGGTCGGTGGTCGGGGATGTCGTTGTGAATGTCAATGAACGTGTTGAAAGGTTTGAAAATGGTGTTGGAAGAAGGAGAAGAGAGTATCAGGTCGATGCGTGTGTCAGACGGGAGCCTTTTGTTTGCAGGGCGCGTCCACTGTTTTGTCTCTGGGTGGTCCTTACGATACAGGTCAATGAGGGTTGGTGTGGTGGTGGGATTGGTGGGGTGTACCTGGTTGTGGAGCCAAGGCCAATATTTATTGTGTTTGATATTAGCCGTGTCTAGAGAAGGTTGGAGATATGTGTTGAAGTCGCCGAGCATGATGTGGCACCGCTGGTCTTGTTGGAGGGCGGAGATTGTTTTCTCTAGCCTGTGTCGGAGATGAGCGTGATGTGATTTGTACACGGTAATGATACGGAGCGTGTGGTAACCTGGTATAGTAAGGTCGATGGCAATAAGGCATCCATTGACCTTGTCGTGTTTGATTTGGGAGATAGGGAAGAGTGAATAATGATTGCTGTGCCGTTGGATTTGTCAGAAGAGATGTTTGTGAAAGTGCGTAGGTTTAAAAGTGAATGTAAGGAGGGGGTGGTAGGTATTTCCTGCAAACAAAGTATGTCGGTTCCTTGTTGTTGGTGTCGTAGTATAATGGCGTCTAGGTTGTCAATGTTTTTTGCAGTGTTGTGAGTAGTGAGTGTTAAACGTGTTTTAGAGTGGATTAAGTTATCTGTTGGTGTGGTAGGTTCAGGTGCTTTGTGAATGTTAGTAGCGTATCTTGGTGGTCGGGGTACTCCCGGTGGGAGGGGGATATCAATTGACGGCGTCATGATGATGAGAGAGATGGGACCACATTTCAGATACTGACCACTTCCAAGGCATTCCTTGATGTTGACGAGTCCTCGAGTCTAACGTGAAGCCGTATTGGCGGTCGTGGCCCGAATGCAAGCGGCCACTGAAGGGGTCAAGAAGGAACCACTTGCAAAAAGTTAAACCCTTCATGCGGTCATGACAGAAGTCAGACAGGCCACGTGGTTGCCATTTAGAGGGCAGAGTGACACTGGGCGTGCAACTGAGTACGCGTGCGTGGCCTGGATGAATCAAAATCTTGACCCACGGGAGATGAGTGAACAAAATACACACGGCATGCGGGAAGCATTGTGAGGAGAGTGTACGTTCCAGTGTGTTCGCTTTTTTTTTATGCGTGGCACAATACCTGAAATCGCTTTGAAGACTAGCAGCCTGATAAACAGGTCATACCGTTGGTATTGAAAGGAGTGGGGACGAAGGGAATCTGTATCTCGGAGTAGTGACATAGTGAAGACATTGAGAACTGGATGAGAGAAGGAGTGTGGGTGGGTGGGAAGTCATTGGGGCTTAGCCACGATCAATCGCTCATTAATGGAGCGCAGTTGTTTCTCGGAGCCAAATTCTTTGGCGGCCAAGAGTGTGGCTTCCCATTTAGAAGTGGCATGGTCTTTCACAATTGAATCAATGATGTTCTGTTTTTTTAGGAGGTTGGGGGAGCTGGATGTCAAAGTGATGCCTTGGACTTTCTCTTGGTGTGCTAGGATACTGGATCCCAGGTTTTGAAAGAGTGCTTCAAAATATTGGTGTGATTTGGCACTTGGGTTGGATTGCAATGGTTGGATGGAGGTGAAGGTACCAAAAGGTGAAGTTGCTTTGTTGATGTTTCCAAAGCTTCTGGAGCGCGGAGCACAAATGACAACCGATTTCGCGTCGGTTGGTGTGTAGGAGGGTTTAGCCCGGTAGCTTAGTGGAGTGTCAGACAAAACTGCATATGTGTTATCGTGATTGAAAAAAGTGAGGCCGGCTTTCCTGCATTGCTCGTTCATCCATTTGAGTTTTGGAACTCGTGTTTCGGTGTTACTTGGAATGGAGTGGACATCCGGATGCACCAATACTGAGTATTTGGTGCGTAGAAGTGCGTATTGCAGGATAGAATTCATTTTTTCAAGAGAGGCCACTCGATTCAGAAGCTACGTGGGTTCGAGTTTGGCTTTGTTCTTAGCGGAGCTTTTTGTGGCGGAGATCATGAAAGTATTTTCATGGGCGGAGAGGTTGCTTGGGAAAATCATAATGAGTGGATTCCTGTCTAGTGGGTGATGGGATTGAACGGTTTTGGCGATTTGGGAGGAGAGGGCTGAGTTGGTTTCGATGTCGAAACGAGTATGGGTGCTTCCAATGGGCAAGGCACGTTTTTTTATCTCACCGCGGTAGTGTGCGCAATTGGTGGAGGTAATGGATGAGGCATCTTGGAGGTCGGGTTTGATTAATTTGTTGAAAAATTGGAAAGCATCTTCCTCGGTGAGGACTTCGAGGTCTCGCGAAATGTCAATTCTGACATAATCGGTAATTGGTGGTGTGTGATGGGCTTCTTGTTGCGGAGAGATAAAAGCCTCGGTATGTGCAAGGTCATGGCCCGGCGAAATAGGAGAGAAGTTGGGCGGTGTGTATTGGAACTCGGAAAGGTTATCCAAAGTAATCATAATATATCCCTCCGGGTGTGGGGCGGAGCAAGTGTCAAAAGGTTTTTGATCATTCTTGAGGATCATATTCAAAGTAACAAAGTTTTGGGAGATTTGTTCGTCAACCATAAACCTCCTTGCTTTGGCATAGGCTTGAGAGTAATCGCAAACCCCGTTAGTGGCTTCACACACCCTCGGGTCGGACACCAAAAGAATTAGCGTACCCCTTACATGTATTTTAGCACGCGCAAGCGACGATAAGGCATTGAGCAACATGTTCACGTGAGCGGTTGCGTTATGCATGGCATGCTTGTTGAAGTCGTAGTTTGTGGTGGGGGTGAAGATGAAGGTTCTTGTTTGGGACTCGTAGAGGTTGGCCATGATGTTGAGGGTTGTGATATTTTGGGGACCGACCAGTTTTGCATTTTTGATGGCTCGTGCATGGTCTTCCGTTGGATATGGGGCGGAATACTCGTACTTCTCTTTGAAATAGTGTTGGTAGTCGGTGTGCCCAAAATGTATTTGGTGAGGTTGTTTGTGAAATTGGTCGATGATGTCCTCGGTTGGTAACATGGTGATGTAGTCGGAGTATACACGGTTGTCTTGAGATTGGAATTGATAGACTTCCGGAACTTTTTCGTCTTGAACGTCTTGGTGAAGTTGGGATGGAGAGTTGACTTTGGGGTCGTTCACAACAACGTTGATGGTTTGGTGGGTTTCCAAGTCTTCCATAAGGGATGAAAGTGGAACTCTTGTTGCGCTTTTCTGAAGGTTTGGCATAATCCACCGTTGGCTTTTCATTGTAATGAAGTTGGGTGTTGATGACGATGTGGTCGTTGACTGCCTCCTTCGTTTCACGGTATGGTTGCGGGGTGGTTTTTTGAATCCATTTTGTCTTCTGGCGTTTGGATTTGCCGTTTGGGCTTGAACTTGCATTCTGGCTTGGAATTGCGTCTGGAGTGTTTTTCTCGGAGTTTGTTTTCTGATTTGACTTCTGGAGTTTGGGGTTGTTGATCATTCTCCTTTCCTTTTTCATCTGTTCTGCTTTCCCGAAGAGCCGCGTTGCGTCTGTGATCCCTAAGCTGTTGGTCGCTTTTCTCGAATTGCGCCACGCGATTTGCGACAGACTTGCTCGGATCTGCGGCTTTTGGCACGGTGCGATCTTTGCCCATGATGGATTTCTTGGGCAGCTGTTGTTGAAATTTTGATCAGCGTGTGCGCCAGGAAATTGCAGATCGAATGTTACCTAATACGTGGGCAGAAATCAGTGACATTGAAAAAATTCAGGAAAAGATTTTATTGTAGTCTGTCAACCTGAAGTTAGGAATTTCCCAGGGAGGACCTCTCTGAGATCTCAGCACTTTAACCGGTCTACCTGCCTCGTGGGGGTTGGGGCTGAAAGCGGGCAGCTGTCGGCTCGCACGCCAGATACGCCACCACTTCCGCTGCGAGTGGAACTCGTAGCCCATGGTTTGGAGTTCTGCTTCGATTGCGCGATAGGTTGGGACATCTTCGCTGATCTCCAGGCCTTGAGGGGCATGCACGCCGTCCTCAGACCGGGAGTGGCGGACCTCCCAGCCCTCCTCGAGCCAGGCAACCATGGTCCGGATGGCTCTCAGACTAGGGACAAGCGGGCTGGAGGCCCTCGCAGTCAATGTGGTTGCGCAGGGCATGGGAGCTCGGCTGTGGTTGTTGAGGTGGTTTCGGCTGTTGATGCAGAGAATGCAGAGGCGGTTGTTGATCCTGTACGTGCTGCAGAGACTCTTGTTGTTCTCAGAGTCTGCAGCGCTCCTTGGTGTTCTCCATATTCACGACACTTCTTGACGTCCTCGGGGTTCTGGGTGCTCCTTCTCACTCTTGGAGTCCTTGATGGTCCTTGGTGTTGTCGAAGGCCCGGGGTAGCAGGCTGGGACTGGGTACCTCAGAGGCAGTAGAACGCTTTTGTAGCGTTAGGGTGGGGGGCCCAATCTACGGGGCTGCTGGGGCGGACACGCAAACAGGCAGGCAGGCAAAGTACTGCGCCTGAGTACATGCTCATACAACAAAGCATTCTAGGATCCTTGCCACTCTGCAACAAAACGAAAGTATGTACACAAACATATCAGGGTATTTACACATGAGGTTGGTTAAGCCAAGGACTGTGGTAAAGGCGTGTCAGGGCAATGGACACTCAGTCCCAAATCATATCCGTACCCCAAGTGCCACCTCCCTAGTCGCACGCAGATATTGGGGCTGAAACGCAACCCACAGAACTGCCATCACTTTTCTTTGCCTCCTGGGCTGACTTGTACACCGGGTCTGTCTACACCAAGGGTCCTTCTTGTTTCTTGTTCGTGGACAAAAGAGTGTTCCTCCTCATGGGCGTTCCAACACATAGATGCAGTGGTGAAAATGCGTTGCATATCTTGTGATGACAGCTGCACTCCAAAGAGGACCATCTTTTCATCGAAAAACGTTCGTACCACACTAACCAAGTGTTTGAAGGGGCGGGGCTCTATTTCCCATCACACATGACCCCTCATCATGTTGCGAACCACAACAAAGTACTACGCCTCAACACTTACATGTGTTGTTGCCTTAGGTTGTGGACTGCCTACTTCTTCAACGTTATCATCTGAGTCATCAACCTCAAACATCCTTACATCAGCCTTCTGTGCTTCAAGCAACCCATTAGGTACTTTTGGTCGTGCATCAAGATCATTGTGAGTCAATATGAAATGCAACCGCGCAAGGTTGCCAGGTGTGTGCGGTGCCGCACGCCTCACCTCCTCAGAAAATGCCACCACGTCATCATTAGCTCCAAACGACCCACGTTACCGTCCACCGGAGTGACCACTCGCGCTTGCGTAGCCCGTGCCTTGGGCTTTGCATTCTTTTTAGGTGCCATGCTGAGGTGCAATCATGCACAGACCTAAGGACCCGTCATTATGTCAAATCCGGAAGGTGTAGCTTCCGAAGTTAAAGAATTTCGCCCCCCTGAAGCCCCGACCAAATCTGCAAATGGTTGCGCACCACCTTTGCCTATTTCTTCAATAGCCAGTGTTGCACATAGAACGCCCTCCTTCTGGGAACCCACAAAGAAAACACAAGACTATTACTGTGTACCAATCCCTTTTTATAAGGCCTGCCATTGTGGGCTGAGGCACCACATCAGGGATTAGCCAGAATTCTGGGCCCTCTATCATCCACCGGAGTCACCCTCATTTCCAAATTGCGTTCTAAACAGCAACTGGATGCAACCAAAGCTATTAGCAGCGATGTTAAAGCTGTCGATGGGCTGGCCTGCTGTGAGCGCGCCGTCGGAAGCCTGGGAGCAGACGGCCAGCACAGGCGACAAATCAGGAACGAAACTGGGATTGCAACAAATTCTCCAGCAGTGAAGCCGGCCCTAACCCCTTCCCCATCTGAAGCTACGGCTGGGGTTTGAAAAAAGGACAAGCCCTAAAAGAAAGGTGAACAAAGAATGTCTAGCATGTGTAACAAACTCGCACCAAGAAATGAATACTGTCTCCCAAGAAAGAATATAGTTTGAAATGCTTCAAACAAAGTAAACAATGGTAGCAGTCCAGGACAAGAATGTTGAAAAAATAGAAACAATGTAGTGCAGTGCAGTTTTTTGCCGCAGTTGCCGTACAGCAATGTCATTTTTGCCTCACGGTTTTTGAATTTCTGCCGTACGGTAAAACAAACTTGCCGTACGGTAAAAATATTGTTGCCGTGCGACAAATGCAGTTTCAGCTTCTGATGACATTTGAGGGATAAAGACCAATATAATCCAGCAAATTACAGCCCTCCAGTCGATCATCAAGGGCTTTGTCGTGGCACCAGCTGAACAAATTGTGGATTTGCGGCTGTTTTCCAGTTTATGTCCAAAAAAGCTGTTGCCGTAGTAGCTACTCATGGTTTGGCCATCGTTGGATGCGCTGTTTTGGTGTACCTGTGCCACCTATTTGACCCACGCCAAGGTCAAAAGAGTCACGGCTCTAGAGTGCATAGATTCAGCACCCTACCGTTGTGCATGATAGGGCAACGAATGCATGTGTCCGAACGGTGGCATTGCTTGTGTTTCCTCTCAACGGCCATAAATCCAAATACATTAGGGTGATCATCGTTGTAATCCAGTGTTGTTGATAAGACAGATTGTTGGCATCTGTGCTGCATTTGGATA
Source organism: Eutreptiella sp. 'Long Island Sound 2002' (assembly GCA_964036045.1). Lineage (NCBI taxonomy): Eukaryota > Euglenozoa > Euglenophyceae > Eutreptiales > Eutreptiaceae > Eutreptiella > Eutreptiella sp. 'Long Island Sound 2002'. Next base: position 138,594,048 of record OZ038382.1, read on the forward strand.
ATTCACTTAATTAGCCCCAAAACCCGGAAAAGTAGGTCTTAGAATTTAGTTCAAAAGGCAATTCAACGTAAAATTGGATTCAAAATGAAGCTCAAGCCAATACTATCGGTTCATAGAGCGCCATTATGCCAATCTCAAGATTCCAGACCACCGGACTGCTTGTAATGAAAGCAACCGAAAACCGTGGGGCCTTGTAGGGTGATTTGCTGATAAGCCAGTTATTGCCAAATGACGTATCCGGAAGTGCGTGTGTCCAAATCAAGCTTCGCGAGGAATGTCACCGATGACTTGGCAAAATCTGAACACATGAATGCGTAGGGCTGGACCCAGGCTACTGGAAAATGACTTCCCTGTTGGTTTTTGCACAGGTCATCCCAAGGAGAGAGACATTTTCACACAACAATTCACTGCTCAGATGCATTGTTTTGCCTATTTGCGTTACGTAACGGTCAGAGTGGCGCTTCCGGAGAATGGTTCGTTGCCTTACAACGCAAAAGCTTTCGCCCGTGCGTCACAATGTAGCAGGATTGGGTTCTCACGCTGCGTTGGGATCCACGTGGTAGTGTTGGCCGCTCACTCTTCGATGCTTGCCCTACTCTACCTTCCGGTCTCTTTGATTTTTGACTACTGATCCTGGATTCCAGCTTTCATTCCTTGATTCTGGTTCCTCCGCTCCATGTTTCTCACGAGAATTTTCGCAAACAAAACCGTGATCTCAAAATTCTAAAATTTGATACCCTCCTTGCAGCGTAGCACGATACCCAGACCATAGTGGACGCAATCAACATGCGAACATCGAACTCCATTGTTGCTCGCTGTTATAACATGTTCTTGCCGTCATCCACAGCGACGAAAAGTTCATGGAGCCTTGCCGGGTCTGCAGTCTTGCCGTCACATTCCTAAGGCAAAGCAGATGTGACCGCAAAAAAAATTTATACTATAATCGATAACCAGAACTCTAAAAAACATGCAAAATCAGAATCTAATCTACAGTTCTTAACACGTAATCAATACCCAGGCGCTTTGCTACTGCCGCGCGCGCTGATCTCCTGCGACTCCCGCTAAAATAATCAAATAATCCTGACATTGTTTTTATAACTGTGGGGCCTGGATGGCAAAGACTGTTCATTGTACACCGGACCGGCTTCACCTCCCCCTCAGAAGTGATCTCACAAAGTGAGATCGCTGCGACAGACCATATGCACCACACTCTGCCCCGCTGCTCCACTCACATATCACACCCTCCTTTCGCTCCCGACACTTGGCAGTGCATGCCTGGCGTGGAAGGCTGTACAAACAGGAGCGTGGCGTGCTGACAGTGCCACGTTGTCACAACAATGATAAAAAATTGCAAAGCTGGCAATTAAAATTAATCCGAATCGCTGGTCTCCATGAGGTACCAGCATCCCAGCTTCAATCACTCCAAGCGCGATTTCAACAGCTCCCCACCCATGAAAATGGGTCTCCTCGGTGCTCCAGCGCTCGACATACCTCGCGCTGCTCCCTCATACCATCGACTGTTGTCGCTCGAACTTGTGCTCCCCTCAGAGAACTCCCCTGTACCTTCAGCGTCCCAGTACTGCCTCGGCGGCGTTGCTGGCGCCCTCCTTGGTCCACCACATTCGCAAAATCCCTCTCCATCAATCCCCCGCGGCGTGTAGGCCCCGAACCGTTCGGCCGCTTCTTCGTCATCCAGGTCGGACGGGCAGAACGGGATGCTGGCTCTGACCCTGTTGCCTTGGTCAGCCGGCTCCACACTTCCTTCCTCATCCGTGACCTGCGGCGTGCACGCACCGAACAGTTCGGCTGCCTCCTCGTCGTCCAGGTCATACAAGTAGGATGGGATGCTGCCGTCGGCGTTGCTGGACACGCTTGCACTTGGCGTCCTTGCACTGGCGCTTGTTCTTGTGCCAACGTCGCTGCCGCTGAGACTCATCGTGCCTGTGAGCACAAAGGAAGAACTGCATTCCCCACACACAAACAGACGGCACGATTGCTGTTCCTCTTTCACGGCGCTTCCATTAACCATGGTGCTCATGGTCTCATGGTGCTCACCGCTCCATTTCCAGCACCATGTCGTCACGCTCGTATGCGGCAAGGTGGGCTGCATGCTTGACACAGCCGGAATGAACTTTTCTGTAGCAGGCTTTGGTTCTCACGCTGCGTTGGGATCCATGTGGTAGTGTCGGCCGCTCACTCTTCGATGCTTGCCCTACTCTACCTTCCGGTCTCTTTGATTTTTGACTACGGATCCTGGATTCCAGCTTTCATTCCTTGATTCTGGTTCCTTGGCTCCATGTTTCTCACGAGAATTTTCGCAAACAAAACCCTAATCTCAAAATCCAAAATTTGATACCCTCCTTGCAGCGTAGCACGATACCCAGACCATAGTGGACACAATCAACATCCGAACATCGAACTCCATTGTTGCTCGCTGTTATAACATGTTCTTGCCGTCATCCACAGCGACGAAAAGTTCATGGACCCTTCCCGGGTCTGCAGTCCTGCCGTCACATTCCTAAGGCAAAGCAGATGTGACCGCAATAAAGATTTATACTATAATCGATCACCAGAACTCTAATAAACATGCAAAATCAGAATCTAATCTACAGTTCTTAACACGTAATCAATACCCAGGCGCTTTGCTTCTGCAGCGCGCTGATCTCCTGCGACTGGCGTTAAAATAATAAAATAATCCTGACATTGTTTTTATAACTGTGGGGCCTGGATGGCGAAGACGGTTCATCGTACACTGGACCGGCTTCAACAATGGCGTCCATGTTTTGGAGTTCTTTTGGATCTGTTTGATATCTCTGAATAGATCTACATATGGAGGGCCCGGCTATCAATTGATGTAAAAGGGACATCCATATTTGGTCGTATGAAGTGCCAGATATGACGCTGCCAACATAGTGGATTGACGCGGTGCGCCTGGAAAAATAGCAATTGGTAGTGTAGCATAGCATCCATGCTACAATCTGGACGAATGGTGGTGACGAATCAAGACATGTGGATAACCTGGTGACAAGTGGCGTGGGCTTGGGTTGCTTGTGTTGGAAGGCCGCCATGTGCCTTATTCGATCTCCAAGTGGCCCCAAGGGTGTCAACGTAGCTCTAGTGGTCTTCATCAGGTATCGGCTAACAATAGTACACACTCCTCTATCCCACCATTGTGCCCCTTTAGGTGCATGGACGATGGAGGGCACGTTGCACCACGCCGCGCTACGAACGCCCTTGTCGCAAAGGTGAAATCGCTTCTGTTTCGATAGTATGCACGAAGGCGCCCCCCCCTACCTCCCCCCCCTACCTACCCCAACCCCTACCCCCCCCTAACCCCCCTCCCTCCCCCTACCCCCCCCCAACCCCCCCCCTACCCCCCCAACCCCCTCCCCCAACCCCCCCCCTACCCCCCCCTACCCCCCCCTACCCCCCCCACCTGCCCCCCTACCTACCCCCCCCTACCTCCCCCCGTACCTTCCCCCCCCCTACCTCCCTGCCCCCTTACCTCTTCCCCCCCCTACCTCCCCCCCCCACGTTGTCTCCCCCAGCCCTACCTCCCCCCCCTACGTTGCTACTCCTACCTGCCCCCCCCACCACCACCACCAACCCCCCATCCCCCCCGCCCTTCCCGAGCAACCATGGCCCCCCACCCCGGCCACACTCTTGTGTTGGTAGACTGCCTTTTGGCTGCACAGCCTTCTGTGTGCACCGCCTTGCCGGTGGCCCCTTGAATAACATGACTCCTGCGGTGGCCACAGGCCGCCTTTCGTGAGTTCCGCCTTGTGTGTTCACCGCCTTGTGTGTGCACCGCCTTGTCCGTGGCCCGTTAAATAACAAGACTCCTGCGGTGGCCACAGGCCGCCTTTTGTGTGTTCCGCCTTGTGTGTGCACCGCCTTGTGTGTGCACCGCCTTGCACGTGGCCCCTTAAATAACAAGACTCCTGCGGTGGCCACAGGCCGCCTTTTGTGTGTTCCGCCTTGTGTGTGCACCGCCTTGCCTGTGGCCCCTTAAGTAACATGACTCCTGCGGTGACCACAGACCGCCTTTTGTGTGTTCCGCCTAGTGTGTGCACCGCCTTGCTTGTGGCCCCTCAACTAACATGACTCCTGCGGTGGCCACAGACCGCCTTTGGTGTGATGCGCCTGGTGTCTGCACCGCCTTGTGTGTGCACCGCCTTGCCTGTGGCCCCTTAAATAACAAGAGTCCTGCGGTGGCCACAGACCGCCTTTTGTGTGTTCCGCCTTGGGTGTGCATCGCCTTGCCTGTGGCCATTGAAATAACAAGACTCCTGCGGTGGCCACAGACCGCCTTGTGTGTGTTCTGCCTTGTGTGTGCACCGCCTTGTGTGTGCACCGCCTTGCCTGTGGCCCCTGAAATAACAAGACTCCTGCGGTGGCTACAGACCGCCTTTTGTGTGTTCCGCCCTGTGTGCGCACCGCCTTGCTTGAGACCCCTTAACTAACATGACTCCTGCTGTGGCCACAGACCGCCTGTTGTGTGTTCCGCCTTGTGTGTGCAACACCTTGCCTGTGGCCCCTTAAACAACAAGACTCCTGCGGTGGCCACAGACCGCCTTTTGTGTGTTCCGCCTTGTGTTCGCCCCGCCTTCTGTTCGTACCGCCTTGCCTGTGGCCCCTTAAAGAATTTCACTCCTACGCACCACCTAACCGTTATTTGCTACGGCTCCCTTCTCGCTGTAAGTGCGGCTAGCCCCATCTGCTCAGATTTTCAGACATTCTGCCCAGATTGGCTACATTTTGGTCATTTTCTTTGCTTCGGCAGAATCGCCGCCTCGCAGCTCAGTCACAGGATATTTCCTATATATTTCTGATATGCCGGATTTGATTCCGCGGTCCATTTCCCGTAAATCCGCCGCGTTCCGCTATTTTAGCTGGAATCGCCATTTGCCGCTGACGCGCGCTCGCGGGCCAGATCGGCCAAACCTTTTTACATAAATGGATTATTTAAATTCTTTCAGACAGTTTTGGACACTCAGATGTATTTAGAATAATTCCCCTCAATTTTCTTCATAGACTGGGATTTTCTGCCGGACCACAATCAGCATGGATCTTGCTTCTGTTGTCGCTGCTCTCGCCTCCGTTGGTGTCCGAGTGTCCGGTTCTACCCCCAATAACAACATCCAGGGAGACTCCTCGCGTGCCTGCCCCACTGGTCTTGCCGGCCCCGAGCCCTCCGGCACCCACAACGACCCAGGGCAGCACTTTCATGGTAGCAGAGGCTACCTGAATGTTGTTCCTATGGTGTCCCAACCACAGCTAGCTCCCAAGTACAGCCCCGTAGACTCCGCCACCTCCGGAGACGTAACGATTACGCTGCCGTGGTGCTGTGCGAACGAGGCCTTGAGAGGAATGCCTTGCGCAAGCCCAAATTGCCCAAGAAGGGCACAAATCAGCAGCTGTGGAGGCCCAGATTACAATCAAGATCCCAGTCGAAATTGGCCATCAAGCAGCTGGAATCTCCCAGCCTACGCTAATGGCAACGCTCTGGTGGAGCTTACGGACCTGGCAGGTACCAATACTCCCTACCAGTGTCCACATTTTGAGACCATCGACGCCGACATTGACGACATTGAGATGGGTGGTCCAGGTGAGGTACCTACCTATAATCGACCAGCCTCATGGGCACAATGGGACAACCATTTGTCTTCAGAAGTGACCCGTAACCTTGAGGCGCTTGAGGCCCTTTGTCTATTAGCCACGTCTAAGCTGATAGGACAAGAAAGAATCGCCTCTGATTTTTTATTCGAATATTTTTTCCTCCTTCAAGAAGAAATTAATACCAGGATGTGGTGGTGTTCTCAAGAAGATGAATCTTTTGCCATTTTCTTGCAGATCTGGGAGGCAAGCCCCTTCCCGAAGGAGAAGACCAAGGCACCTGTTGCCGGGCCCTCCGCCCCTCATCCCTCTGTTTCCATCCGCGACGATCTAGCCGCCGCGGTTGAGGAAGGAATTTTAGAGGCAGCTAGGCAGGCAAGCCTGGAAATTAGGACTGAAGGAGCTCCCCAAGTGGACTCCTGGCTGCGAACCACTGAGATTAGCGGTCCGACAGCCTGCTCAGGCCCTTCAGGACACGGTATGTACTGTCCTGCCGACTGCTCTTGCAGATTACAGCGAGACTCTGAGCTCCAATTGCTCAAAGATCAAATGCAACTCATCATTCAGACGCTGGGAATTAAAGATCTTTTCAAGACCCACATGCGATCTGAGGGCGCATCATCGGTGGAACAAACAACAGAACCGTCGGAGGAGGCGACAGAAATTTTTTCGATTGCTCCTTCGGTGGACTCTAAGACCACCGACGCAAGGATCAGCAGGACTAAGCTAAAGGAAAGGGTTACAATCTCTCGATCTCAGATTAGATCGGTGAAGGCTAGGAATGAGGCTCAAAATGCCAAACGAACTGCCTCCCGTACTACCCTTCCTGCTGTTGATTCCAATGCAATTGCCCAGATGTTGCTCGCCCAGACCCTCGCCGGAGCTGGTGTGGCTAATGATGCCGCCAAGGTGTCTGCCATTACGGCCGGTGTTGGGCTGGATTCACTTCTAAATCCTACTTCATTGCGACTTCGTCAGGTTGCCAAGCAACCGAAGTATAATGGGAACCCCAGACGTTGGCCTCAGTTCCAACGGGAATTTAAACTGTGGGTTAAGACTCAAAAACTCCAGGATGATCAGTTCCTGATGGCGCTCTTGGACTGCCTTGAGGGAGCGCCGGCCAACACTTGGCTCAGAACCTGGAGTGATCGTGAAGATTCAAGTTCCCCCCTTACCTTTGATGAGGTGTGGGAACAGTTGGAGGTACGTGGATCCCGGCTGCCTGAGGACCATTACCACCAGATGTTGAAGAATTTTCCTTCGTTCTCGCGATTAATCTTGCACGAAGTGCAGGACAAGAGACAGCGCTTCTGGAATCTCGTAGAAGAATCTGAACATTCAGGCGAAAAATTTTCTAGTGCCGAGCTGAAAAATCTGATTTTTGACAAGATCCCCTCAGAAACCGCCGCCACCCTTCGGAATAAACAGTCCGAAGAAAAGGTCAAGACCTGGTGGGCGGAAGTCGATGGCTTCGACGCCTCGGCAAACCGGTTTACCGTCAGGGAGGCACTTCAAAAGTGCTCCCCCACGTCGTTTACCAAGGTGAAATTCACTGAAAACACGTGGAAAATCAAGTTTAATGAACACGAGGATCGGGACTTGTTTGTCCAAGTCCTCAACAGGGGAGTAAGTTTCCACGGCCATCGCCTGAAGGCCAGGAACTGGGTGTTTTCGTTTACCCCGCAGGAACTGTGGGAAGAGGTTGAGAGGCTCGCTGACGCCGCCAATCAAAATTTCCATGAGGGTCTTGGGGGAAACAAGAATACCCAGCAAAACACCCAAAATGGGGCCCAAAAGGGCAACAAAAAGGTGAATGACACCCGGAATGTTCAGGATCATTGTAGCATCTGCCTTCTTTTAGGTTCTACGAACCGAGCTAAGACGCATTCTACTGCTAATCACCGATGGTCTGCTTACGATCACAAGGTGATTGGTGAAAATGTCAGTAATTCGCAGAATTCAGACAGGAATGACAGACAGGTGCATGGTGCCAAGGGGGGAAAGGGTAATTCGACTCCCTCCGGTGGGAACAAAAATACTGGAGGCCCTGGCGGGTCCCAAGGCAAAGGGAATCTGACTCCATCCGGCTCCGGTGGACAGCCAAACGGCCAGACAAGTCCCAATGTCAACGCCGGAGGCGGAAATCGAAATCCAGGCCAAACCCCTCAATCCGGTACAAACAAAGGAAATGCTCCAGGATCACAGGGTAAAGGTAAGGGAAATCCTTCAGGAACCCCTTTCTCTGGTAAGGGCAGAGGGCGTGGCGACGGTGGTGGCCCATCATCCGGCGGCCGTGGCCGTGGACGTGGAAAAGGCAACCATCGTGTGGATCAGGTCTCAGGTGTAGATCAGGTGTCCGATGCGGATCGAGATTATGTCGAAAATGCTCTGAATCCAGCAGATGATCCGTTCCAAGATGAATGGATCGACGAATCAGGCTGTGTTCACAACGTTAACGCAGCAGCTGGAGGTCAGAACGCCTAGGGGAGCCACGAAAATCGCCCCTCCCCAGGCGATTTCAGGCATGATCCCCAAATTCCTGATCGACCATTACTTGATGTAGGGTCGCTTGTCTCCTCTCCCCTGGATCCGGCAGCGGATCCTTCTGTTGTAGTGGACGAGGTTGGTGTACAGTCCAAGCACAGGGCTCGTCAGTTTGTCACAAAGCTGTGGGTCTCTGATTGCAAGGGAAATTTCCACCTCGCCACTTGTTTGTGTGACAATGGATCAGAGGTAAATCTCCAATCCAATTCATTCTTACCCGACGACTGCGTGTTTGAATCGCCTCATCCTGTTACCCTGGAGGGAGTTTCTGGACATTCTCTCGCAGGTGGGCAATGCGGTTGTTATATATCAACCCATTTGGTCGCTCAAGACCTTTGGGAGGAGCAAAATGTGGAAGAAGTTGTCCTTAAGGATGACTACTTCTATCGTGCTGACATAAAATATGACCTTTACTTGGGCCATCCTTGGCTTCGCAAGAACAGGGTAGCGCCCGTAGGTCATCGTCGTTGTTTTTTGCTGGAGTCAGGTCCCTTGGAGCGTCCTGAATTTCGTTTTTTGCACGCAGGGTTTAAAAGTGCAGAAGAATTTTTGAAGCAAAAAGTGACACCAAAATTTGGTGAAGATGTCACCATTGCAGAGGTGAATGGGAGTGCCGATTACTCCCAAGAGTTAGAATGTCTTCGTAGGGACTCCCAGCCACGACGCCCTTCGCGCTGGCACTCTTCATCCTACAGAGTTGTCGACAAATGGCGCGATGCAATTTGTGAATACTTTCATGAACATCATTCCTTTTGGCCACAGTATGATGCCTTTGCTAACCGTACGAACAAGCGCTTTGATAAGCACTTCAGCGACGCTTGGACCCACAAATGGGACAAGAAGTTGTGGATTAATCCTCCGTTTCACTTAATCCAGCAGGTCATCCATAAAATCAAGCAAGATAAAACCCAGGCAATTTTAGTTGTGCCCTTGTGGGACGACAAGCCTTGGTTTCAGGAATTACAAGACATTTGTGTAGATTACATCGAACTTCCCAGGAAGATTAAGCTGTATGCCAGGGACGACACAGGTCCCCTGCCACAGCGGTCCTGGAGTTCGCTTGCATTCCTGGTGGATGGAAAGCTTTCTGACTCTAATTCTGCTGATTCTAGTACAGATTCCTGTGTTGGGTCTGAATCTGAGGTTGAGCGTGGTACTGATGATGAATCTATTTTTTCTGATTTTTGTCCGTCAGATACCCAAGCTGATTCAACGTCCAATGGATCCGCCTCGTCTCCCTCTTCCCCAATACGGTCGACATCGAAAAGAATCTTCAGTGCACGGGCGAGGAAAAATCTCCAATCGCGCCGCAAATTCAGAGTTTTTTATGAAAAACCCCCTGTGGAAGCTTTCATGGATCCTTTCGAGGAGCTGGATCACGAAGAAAATCTCTGGGATTTCGACACACGACCCACCTATCTTCAAGAGGCAGTTGATACGGACCTGTTTAGGGACATCCGTAAGAAGATTCTTCCTGCCAAAGCCGAAGAAGTCGCCAAAGTTTTTTCGACAGTAATTCCTGGCGATCAGGTGGACACCGAATTGTGTTCCAAGTCAAGAGAAAAGATTTTTGAGGAACGGAAGGACACAACCCTTTCAGGAAAGTTGATCAAAGACCCCCCTGTCCGGGGACAGTTCGGTGAAGCCTTCATCGAGCTTCGTGAAGGGTACAAGGCAAAAAAACAGCGCCCTTATGAAAATCATGGACATAAACATGAGATCCTCAGAAAAATCATCGAGAGAAATCTCAGGGAATTTGGTTGGCTTGAGGGTTGTATGACCAGCGAATGGTGCTGTTCACCCTTCACAGTCCCGAAGCCACCGCCTGCAGACCAGAACACCATTGATGGTTGGCGAATGGTTGTTGATTTTCGCAACCTCAACGCCGAAACCAAGGCGGATTCGCACCCCCTGCCCCTCATTGAGGAGGAAATCGCCAAGAGGGCAAGAGGTCGTTTGTTCTCTGTGCTGGATCTCCGTCACGGCTTTCACCAAATGCCGTTGAGGAAAGACAGCAGACCTCTGACCTGTATGTGCACGCCATGTGGCCCAGTCCAATGGACCGTCATGCCCATGGGGCTGAAGAACGCCCCCTCATTTTTTCAAAGAATGATGGAGGATGTGCTGTTCACAACCCATCCTGAGCTTCGTGCCTTCGTGAGTGTGTACATAGATGACATAATCATCGCGACGGAGGGGGAGGGACTGACCGAAGCCGAGCTGGTGGCCCTACATGAGAAGCAGCTGAACCAAGTTTTGGACATTCTTGACGCCAATCAGACCGTTTGTGGGCCAAAGAAGGGAAAATTATTTTTAAAATCAGTCGAATTTTGTGGTTCTCTCCTAGAGAATGGCACTCGACGACCCAGTCCAGGGAAGCTCGTCGCTATTCAGAAGTGGAAGCGCCCTGAGACGATCACGGAGTTGAGAGGATTCCTGGGTTGTTGCAATTTTTACCACACTTTTGTGCCGAATTATGCCAAATTTGCTGCCCCCCTCACTGAATTATTGAAGGTAGGGAGAGATGCGGGCAAGGCAGGTTCAAAGGTTCGTGTCAAGTGGACTGACGAGTGCGAGGAGGCCTTCCATCACTTGAAGGCAGCCCTCTGCGAAGTCGCCACGTTGCATGTGCCCCAATTTGACCGACCCTTCTACATTAGAACCGACGCTTCTAGGTACGCGATCGGAGCTGTCCTTGAACAGGTTGATGAAGCCACCGGCGATCATTACCCTCCTGCATTTTGGTCTCGGAAGCTAGCTCCACGCCGAATGCAATGGTCGCCACGTGAGCAAGAGACTTACGCCATCATCTGTGCTTTAAAAAAGTACCAATCGTGGGTTGGCACCAATCGAGTCGAGGTCCTGACGGATCATCGATCTCTGGAGTATTGGGCCACTGAACACATTGATACTGTCGCGAGCCCAGCTGGTCGACGGGCCAGATGGCACGAATTTCTCTCTCTGTTTGACCTCCATGTGTCGTATTTGCCTGGAAAACATAACACGGTAGCGGATGCTCTGAGCCGATGGGCTTACCCCGCCTCAGAGGGGCTGCAAAGTACCAACATCCATGGTACGGAGCAGGACCGCCATGTCATCATCGAATGGGATCAGGAAGAAAAGAAACTCATTCGACGTGCATGCATGCAGTGCGCTGTTAAACAGCACGCATTGCCGTGTCACGACATCACGGCCATCACAGATCCGGCGCATGCTCATGAGATCTGCACCAAAACGCTGAAAGTCGTGGAAAAAGTCACCGATCCCTCTTCAGGGAGTGTGAAACGGTTTGACTATACCCGACGAGTAAGTAGATTTCGGTTGATCCAGGGCATTAAGCGTCGAGATCCGGCCAAAACTCCACCCCTGCCTAAGGATTCCCTGATCATCCGTGACTGGACGTCCGATTACCTGCAGGATCCCATTTTTAAAGAGGTCTTTGGAAATCTCAAATCCAAAGATGCTCACAGGGATGGGATTTTTGCTGAGTACTCGTTGGATGGGCGGAAGCTGTGGATGGAGGGTAAATTGTGTGTGCCAGACGCCCTAGCCCCCCGAGTGTTAAACTGGTGGCACAAATGGGAGTCCCCCCACGCACATGGCCGTCGACTGTGGTCGATGATTAAACATAGGTTGTTTGGCTCACGGCTATATACTCACTGCATGAAAGTAGCCGCCGGATGTGCCCAATCTGCTGTCTCGACGCCCCCGAGCGCGAGGAAGCACGGCCATCTGAGGCCTCATCCTATTCCGGAGCGTCTCTTTAACAGAGTCACCAGTGATTTTTTCTATCTCGGTGAACTCGATGACGAAGAGTGCCATTGGACTAAGAAAAAAGTCAATGGTGTGCTCCTCATTCAGTGCCGTCATTCCGGCTACATTCAAGTGTTGCCTTGCAACATTGAGTCGATGACTGGCAAGGCTGCCGCCAAGTGGTGCGCGCAGACCTGGATGGGAGGCTGGGACGTCCCATCCGAGGTGGTCACCGATTCAGGCAAAGAGTACACCTCCGAATGGTGGAGAGAATTGTGTGCTCGCCTTGGAATCCACCACCTCCGATGTGAAATCCACTCGCATCGAGCGCTGCCTGGTGAAAGAGCCGGCCGCTCAATTATTAATATGCTTCGTAAGGAGCTCGCGAGTGAAATGGATTTCCATTGGATGGAAGTTCTCTTCGCATTGCCTCGCCGTTACCACAACACGCCTTTGTATCATGGCCTTTCTCCAAATGAAATTGTCTTTGGACGAAAGAAGTGTTGGTGGAACATGCCGTTGAATAATCCTCGCCCCTGTAAAGATGCTTCGCTGTTTTTGGACGAAGTCCAACGAGCAGATAAATCTGTGTCGAAATTAATCGAGAAGCATCAAGCTGACTGGCTTTGGGTTCAAAATCAAGGTCGAAAAAACCCCCACAATTTTGAAGTCGATGATCGAGTTTGGCTTCGAAAATCCGAAACCACCCTGGACGGAGATGACAAGCTTCTTCCCTTGTGGGAGGGGCCATTCGCTGTTACAGCGCGTCTTGGTGAGAACAGGTGGAGGATTCGTGTGGATGTCAGCAGGGAAATTGACGATTCGGGCGATCGCCTCAAGAGAGAGATCCCCTCCCCCAAGGATCGAGTTAAACCCCTTTTTTGGACTGCGAAACACTTGTCCGATCGGGTCATCGAAGGGGGGAAGTACGAACTCAAGAGGATTGTTGAAGCAAGACGTGACGCCAAGGGCGAATGGGAATTTCTGTGTGAGTGGAGGGGCTTTGATTCCAGTCACAACAACTGGGAACCAGCCCAATCTTTTGTCCATCGATACACCAAGGGGTTCATCGACTTCCTGAAGAAGCACCCCGAAATTGGCGTACTCCTGACAGATTGTTTGTCGAAACCAGACAGACAAGTGGAGAGCGACGGAAAACGACCTGTGGTGAATCGAGATCCAGCCTTTTACGGCCCTCAGCAGCCACATTCCAGGGCTGATCCGTCGATCCCCCCTCCTGCGGTCAGGCCAGCCCAGGAGCCAAATGAGGACCAAGCTTCGAGTTCGGCCGCTGATTTGCAGCGCCCAAGCCGTACGAGGGCCAGGCCAGACAGGTTGGTGGTCACATGTATTCGTGCTTGGCCGAATTGAGGAAGCCATCCTACCACATTCTGCTCAATCCACTGTTCATTCTTTCTGTTTATGTCATGATGTGGAGAACTGCGAATGTTTGATAATTTGACGTCAATCAACTTTTCTTTGGTCTCCGTTCGGCAGACAAGGCGTAGATACGCTGACGGAGTGTGCTGCCGTGTTCAGAAAAAACCAAACTCAGGCTTAATTCAGGCAGATTCGGGGTAATCTTGTCTCTGTTGGTCTGTGCATCTTTGGAATTTGGCTACTCGTGCAGATGGAAGCAAATGTACATAATCAAAACGCTGGCCAGCGACATTCACCCCTACAGGCACCCCCTGTAGTACTGGCTGCACCAGATGCGACGCCAGGAACTCAGATCATACCTTCATTTGCTGTGATGCTGACGCCAAAGTCCAGATTCAGATCCAGGATCCTCAAATTTACCTTGAATTTCTCAGGTTTGTCCATCATTCTGCCACTGTTGTACGAAACCCAGACGTCAATTGTTCAGACAATATTCATCTAGGAGCTCTAGAGACTTCTAACAGCAACCTCTGAAGTCCGTAAGCTTCGTTGTATTTTTGGCACACGCCAATGTGAGCTCAATTCGACCAGAAACTGTCGAGAATGGTGAATCCAAGTGTCTTGTGGGACTCCATCGAAAGATTGGCCTTGTCCAAATCGATTGACACCACCGCCACTGTAAATTCGGTGTCTCTCAGTTATATACTGTCAGTAAAGCGCCTTCAGCGAACCTTCGGCGCGTTACATGCCAAGGATCCAGGGCCAGCATGTCCCATCATGATGCATCATCACATGATCCACATTTTGATAGAATCTGTTAGATGCTCGCGAACCAACGTGCCGGAAAGCACAATTGAGCTGAATAAACGACAATATATATTTACTTTAGTCTAAACGAAAGTGTTAGTAGTTGCAGTTCTAGACATTCCGCTTCATTTCACCTTCATCTCAGGGAATTTACTCATGTTAGGACAATTTAGATTGATTTCCTTGTCATCTCCCATCATTCCTCGAAGATCTGTTTAGATCTAAGTGAACAGAAGAACATCTCTACCTTCGGTGGTTCACTTAGGGTCTGTAGACTACATGTGTATTTGTTTAACCTCTCTGTGATTGCTTAATCCCCTCAATCTCTGCTCAAATTCATTCTCATTTTTGCTGAATCTTGTGATCATCCACCAGATGCGCCAAATCTGAGCCACATGCTGTACTTTTCAGAACGAGAAAAGCGGGATAACACGATGTAGAGTTCGGCGAGGACACCGTAGCGTGCCCGCGACAGCGAAACTGTGCCAGAGCGCTGAGATGTCACTCCAATTCTTGATCCCCCCACTCAATCCACCAATAATCTACCTCATTCTCAACCAATGCATGGTTTGGTATCGATTCTCGATACGTTTACATGCTTTTTAGCCCTTGACCTAATGTTTTACTGCACGGAGGACTGTTCGTCACTTCTCATTCCGTCTCATTTCAGGTTCATCCAGCCTGATTCAGTGCCACCTCAGCCCAAATCAGGTCAGATCAAGCAGATTTCGCCCCATCGAGGCTACATTTCTATGTTTTTCTGGGACTTACCCGCACTACGTTCTTCGTTGACGTAGCGACACACCCCAGTGTGTTTTTGGAGGGGGAGTGTAAGTGCGGCTAGCCCCATCTGCTCAGATTTTCAGACATTCTGCCCAGATGCCCTACATTTTGGTCATTTTCTTTGCTTCGGCGGAATCGCCGCCTCGCAGCTCAGTCACAGGATATTTCCTATATATTTCTGATATGCCGGATTTGATTCCGCGGTCCATTTCCCGTAAATCCGCCGCGTTCCGCTATTTTAGCTGGAATCGCCATTTGCCGCTGACGCGCGCTCGCGGGCCAGATCGGCCAAACCTTTTTACATAAATGGATTATATAAATTCTTTCAGACAGTTTTGGACACTCAGATGTATTTAGAATAATTCCCCTCAATTTTCTTCATAGACTGGGATTTTCTGCCGGACCACAATCAGCATGGATCTTGCTTCTGTTGTCGCTGCTCTCGCCTCCGTTGGTGTCCGAGTGTCCGGTTCTACCCCCAATAACAACATCCAGGGAGACTCCTCGCGTGCCTGCCCCACTGGTCTTGCCGGCCCCGAGCCCTCCGGCACCCACAACGACCCAGGGCAGCACTTTCACTCGCCCAAACACCTCCACCCCATCTGCAAAGAGGAGACCAATGGAAGCACAACAGCCACGAGATGAAAACACGAACTGCGACCCATGGTGAGTGATTGGTACCACTCGAGTCCGATGTGTTGCTGTACCGCATGCAGCGCCAAAGTCAACACGCGACTATGAACAGAAGAAGGAGTATGGACGCAGGGTGCCAAGCATGGCGGCACACCAAAGAATGCAAAAGACAAGCGACAAGCCACCGCAGTAGGAACACAATACCACGGCAAAGCGGCCCACGCAAAAGGTGCCATATATGATGGACTCAAACAACGGAGGAGATAGGTGAAAACTTAAATACAGTGTGTAACCAATGGGCACCATGTGCTAATGGCACTATGGGAGCGATGAATGCAAGTAGACGGTGATGTAGACAGCACGTACTTACATTGTTATGGATGCGGGTGTTCAACATCTCAAAGAGTGAGTCATCCCGGAGATCCGTATTGGGCATGACGTCCTGCACCATCTGCTCCCGGTGATAGCGCATGGCCCAACGCAAGAAAAAACCCTTCTTCAAAATCTTTGGTGGTATCCCCAACACAAGACCTTGTGTGTGGAAGCTAGCATGTTGCAGCGTCAACCTCACTTCCGTGTCATCGATGTCGCGCTTGCGCATGAAGGACCCAAATAATGCACAGATGCTATGCACTGTAGGCACACATCTTGGAAATGAACGCAAAAGCAGACGTTGCACAGACCTATTCGTGACCATCATGTATGGCCGTTCCGCGGTGAGTCGATAGGATTTACCACCAACGGTGAAACCATCGTAGGTATAGTGTATGTCGCACAAAGTACAGGTGCCCTTCACAAGTTGAATATCCTTCGGCCTCCCCTAAGGAAGAGCGGGAACGCAATGTGGTACTTACAACATTGGCAAAGCGGAGTACATCGTACGCGGAAGGAGCACCTCTGCATTCCCCAATACTTCCAGAGTGGTAACATGGGCTGCTTCAAAATTCCCACCGCACGTGTGGCAGGCATCAGGAACGGCAACAAATACATTGGCGGCTGGTATGTCAACTCCAAAACGCCATATTGACGCAAGCGATTGAGGGCGCGGAACACATGCATCGAAGTTGCCTTGATTCCCACGGTCTGTAAGTCTACCAACAGTGCGTTGATGGGCCTTGTGGGCCAAGGATGCGACCAGAATTGCCTCTAGTGCTCTGCATAGCGAGCAACATATGTTGCAACCACGTCCTCGACTGAATCGTGATTCATGGTGATGTACAATGTCCTGTAGAATGGGTGATGGAAAAGGCGTGGTCACAAATGCACAGGCTGCATGATGCCCTTGCCTTGTAACTTGCACTTGTAACCCTGTAAACCAGTCTCACTTGTAACCCCGCACTTACCTAGGAAAACGCGGAAAGTCGCGACGCAACAGACGCAACAATCAGAAGTGGCCCACTTGTGGGCAAGGTGGCTACGTCACCCCTGCCTACGCCTACGCCTATGAGAAAGGAAAGGAAGAAAGAAAGCCCCTGAATGCCTCCTTCTCAAGCCGGGGAAAAGCTCGAGGCAGGGATCTCCAAGCCCCTGATTGCCTCCTCCTCGAGCCGGGGTATGAGAGCTCGAGGCAGGGATCTTCAAGTGCCGGTCTCGGCGAATTGGCTACATCTCACCATGATGGTTGGGGCCCAAAAGAGGGCGGAAATGCTGGATCACCCCTGCATTCTCGGGGGTCCCCAATAAAGGGAACAAAATCAGAAGTCAAAACCTACGCTGGGGGTCACCCTGATGCACCACGTAACAAAGCGTGGATTCAAAGATTGTCCCGGTTTCCTCAATAGCACCGGACTGTTGGGGTCCAAAAGACGGCGGAAATGCTACATCACCCCTGCATTCTCGGAGGTCCCCAACAAAGAGAAAAAAATCAGAAGTCAAAACCTACGCCGGGGGTCACCATGATGCCCCTAGGGGCCCCTAGTATATCAAAGTATGGGTCTCTAGTACGGCCAGACGCCCAAATAGCCACCGCGCGGGGGGGCAGAATCAGAATTGGCCCACTTGTGGGCAAGGATGGGGCAAGGTGGCTATATAACCCCTGCCACCTAGGGGATCCCCACCGCCTCAGAGCGGCAGGCAGGATCAGAAAAGGGCCCACAAGTGGGCAAGGTGGCTACATAACCCCATTTGGCGCCTTCGGCGCCCGTTGGCTCCTTGGACCCATACCTTAGACAACTAACTGTCGGCCGGAGGCCCCTGGGGAGAGGGGGGAGTTGGCGTCCCAGGACCCGCGGAGTCGCCCCCCCCAGGGGCCACCCCCCCTACCCCCCCCCCCTACCTCCCCCCCCCTACCTCCCCCCCCCTACCTCCCCCCCCTACCTCCCCCCCCTACCTCCCCTCCCTACCCCGCCCCTACCCCCCCCCTACCCCCCCGACCCCCCCCCCTACCTCCAAAGTAGGGGGGGGGCGACTTCATGCGCCAGGAAACAGGGATCGCCACCCGGGCGCAGGAGATGCACGTGGCCGCGGCGCTCCGGGACAAGGGGTACAGCCCCTTCTTCAGCAGCCGGCTGGCGGAGGCGTGAGCCACCTCCACCTCGAGGGGGGGGGGGCTCCTCACCGCGGTCAGCAGCAAGTACGTGGCGAAGCATGAGGTGCTCAGCTTCACAGAAATTGTCCCCTGGAAGGCCGCGGCCCTCGAGATCCGCACAGACGGGGGAGGCCTCACCCTCATCAACGTCCACGGGCCGCAAGCAGGCTGCTCCCCGTGGGCGGGACGGGCGGCGTTCTGGGCCGACATAAAGATGTATGCCACGGCACGCAGCCTCGGCGGGAGACACCCGGTGATCATCGCGGGTGACACCAACATCTACATGGATGCCACCTCCAACCCGGCCACGGAGCACTTCCGCGCGGGCTGGGAGGCCTGCAGTTTCCGGAGGGCCACGGCAGGCGGCGAGGAGGACATGACCCCCACGCTCCACCCGTCCCGGCACAGGGTGGACACCTTCCTGGTCAACGAGCCCCTCCTGCCGTGGTCCCTGCGGGAAAGCGTCCGGGCTCACGGCATGGCACACCCCCAGGTGATCAGCTCGGACCACCGCCCGGTCCGCCTGGCCTTGCCGGGCCTCCTCAACGCAGCGGGGTGCGCGGCGATGCCCACTCCCTACAGCCACACGGAGGGCTGCCTCCTCCTGTACGACGCCGAGGCCGCACCCGTCCAACACTGCCTGTGGGTGGCGGTCACCGCCGCGCAGGATGAACCCTCCCTGACGCCCTGGCTGGGTCCCGCAGAGCAGCACGCATACGGGTCCATGCCCGCGGCCGCGGTGGACAAGGTGTTTTCGAACACCTCGACGCGGCGCATGACGCCCTAGCGCGTGTGGTGGGATGCCGGCAGCCGTCCCCGGCGGGGACGGACCCGGCGGAGGGGGACCCCCCAGAGAGCGGAAAGCGGCTCCAGGTGGCGGTCCTCGGCTATGACACCCTGGCAGCGTGCGCGCCGGCGGCGTACCAGGCGGACGCGGCACGGCATGGCATCCGGTCCGAGGCGGCGCTCCGGCTCGCGGAGGAGCTGCGGTGTGTGTCGCCCGGGTTCTGCCCGACCACACAGGGCCAACTACAGGAGGAGCTGGAGAGGCAAGCAGCCGCCCTCGAAGAGTACATCCGCCAACTCCGCGCACTCCTGGCGGCAGACCGCAACCGCGCCATCAAGGACTTCGGGCGCCGCCACGCCCCCGACATCGCCCAGCGGTGGAAAGCCGTGCGGGGAGCCATAGATGTAGAGGCCCCGGGCCTGTAAGGCCTCTGGAACGTGCGGGTCCCCAACACCCAAACGCTCCTCACGGAGGCCCACGACGTGATGCTCGCAAGTCGCGCCTTCCGGCGGAAACTGTATGACAAACGCCCGGTGGACCTCCCAGGCTTCCAGGCGGTCCTCGGCCGCCATGTCCCCCGGGTCCCTGACGGGGCCTGGACACAGGTCCAGCAGTACTCCATGCAGGACCTGCAGTCCGCCCTGGACAAGGCCGATGGCAAGGCCCCAGGTCCCAACCACGTGGAGGCCCGTTTCATCAAGGCCCTCCTGACACCCGTCCAGTGGCTCGTGGTCCACTCCTACCGGGCCATCCTCCGCGGCGCCCCGCCACCGATGCACTGGAGGGCCACGCACATCTGGCTCAGCCCCAAGGTACCCGGCTCCACCAGACTGGACGACTACAGGCCCAACGCCCTGGGCCAGCTGGACATGAAGCTGCTCACGGGCCCCCTCACCCAGCGCATCAGGGAAGTGCTCACACGGCACGGAGTGGTCAGCGACTGGCAGCAAGGGGCCCTCCCTGGCTCCAACACAGGCCCCCCACTGTTCATGGCGCAGCGGCAGCTCCAACGGGGAAGGCCCAACTACATTTTCTCCTTTGACGCCCGCAAGGTATTGGACACCGCCCCGCACAGCGCCCTCCACCTCATTCTGCGCCACCTCTCTGTGCCGCCGGAGGTCATCGACCTCCTGCTCTTCCTCCACACGTGCGCCAGGCTGCGCATCGTCTGAGCACACGGGCTAACGCAGCCCATCCACATGCTGTGCGGCGTCCGGCAGGGCAACCCCAAAAGTCCCCTGCTGTACGCGCTCCTCCTGGAGCCCCTGCTCAGGGCGCAGGGGCACCGCCTGCGCCTGCCAGGAGGGGCGGAGCAGGGCCTCATCCAGGCCTACATCGACGACCTGCTGGTAGTGGCCCACACGCTGCAGCATTTCGTCGAGGGCGTGGAGGCGGTGGCCGCGTACCTGGGGATGATGGGCATGGAGCTTCACCCCCGCAAGTGCGCCATGGCCACCACAGAGGGGGTCCCGGGCCTGCAGCTGCGCCTCTGTCCCAACCTAGAAAATGCATGGCACTGCGTACCAGCAGCGGACTCCGTCCCCTACCTGGGACTCCAGCTGCAGCCGGACGGGGAGTTCTTCCTGCAGCGCAAGCACTGGCTGCGCCTGGCGGCGTTGCACCACTGGTGCCTCAACACCCTCGCGCCACCGAAAGTGGTGCAGGACGTCATAATGGCGATCTTCGGGGGGGTGACACAGTACGTCGCCCCTTTCATCGCCGACGACTCCGACACCGCGCGCCACCTGGACCACATCACGGTCCAGGTCGCGAAGGACCGGGCGCGGTACGCCTTCGACGCCTCGCGGGACAGCCTGCAGGATGGCCGGACCCTGGGGCTCACACGGGTACCAACGCGGTGCCAGCAGGCAGCGTTGGCCCTCGTGGGTACACTGGTCCACCACCGCTCAACCTCCGTGCGCGCCGAGGTCATCAAGATGTTCTGGGAAATAGCCGGCGCGCACGGAATATGCCCCGAGGTGCACTACCCCGTCTCGGAGTTCGCAACTCTAGCGGGACGTGACTCGGTCCACCGCATGCCCCGGGCCCTGGCCGCCCTGAGAGTGGGGCTCTACAACCCCATCGCGTGCCCCAGGGCGGCCAAAGTCCAACTACAGTCCCAACCGGGCAACATCGTCACGCTGCGCACCGTCAAGCTGCGTAACCGCGACACGTGCCACCTGACGGTGCCGCACACGACGCCGTGGTATGGGCACCACGGGCCACACCACCCCTTCCCCGACAACGACAACCCGTGGCCGACGCCTTGCAAACATTAAAACACGCTTACTCTTGGGCGTCGCAAAAAACAAAGAGTCCACAAACCGTGCCTCCCGCCCCCTAACACGCCGTATAGGTAAAGACAACCGCATCACGAGCGGCGCGTAAACACCGAAGAAATGGATAACTAACACGCCACACCCTCCGAATTGCACGCTTCCTCTTCCTTTGTCCTTCTCTATGTACCTCCCCACCCACCTTTGAGCCCATTAAGACACGCTTACTCTTGGGCGTCGCAAAAAACAAAGAGTCCAAGACATGAAGAATAAGTAGCATAGCATGAATGCATTAAACGAACACGCCTACTCTTGGGCGTCGCGAAATACAAAGAGTCCGCAAACCAACGGTTAAGTAGCATATGCCGCCATGCAAGCATTAAGACACGCTTACTCTTGGGCGACGCAAAAAACAAAGAGTCCAAGACATGAAGAATAAGTGGCATAGCATGAATGCCTTAAACAAACACGCCTACTCTTGGGCGTCGCAAAATGCAAAGAGTCCGCAAACCAACGCGTAAATAACATACACCGCCATGCATGCATTAAGACACGCTTACTCTTGGGCGTCGCCAAAATCAAAGAGTCCAAAACGGGAAGAATAAATCAGACGCCATAGGGAGCATGTGTAAAGAAAAATGTTTCCGCAAAAACGAAGAGTCCGCGACGACGCGGCCACGGTATGGCACACGCAAGCACGCAGCCACACCCACACCGCACACACCACGCAACACACCGAGCACGCGCACCGGTGAACAGGGGCCGGGAGGCCCAGGACACCGCACACGCAACACCGCACACCGGACACCACACACACACCGCAACACACCGCGACACCGGAGACGGCGAACCAAGTGTCCCAGGACACCACACGCACAACACAACACGCACCACACGAGCGCAAAAGGGCCAAACGGCACACGCAACACCACGCACAGGGCGTGCGCACCGGGGAACAGGAGCCGGGAGGCCCAGGACACCGTACACACAACACCAGACACAGAGCGTGCACACCGGTGAACACGAGCCAAAAGGCCCAGGACACCGCACACGCACCACCACACACAGAGCGTGCACACCGGTGAACGGGAGCCGGGAGGCCCCGGACGCCGTACACGCACCACCACACAGAAAGCGTGCACACCGGTGAACAGGAGCCGGGAGGCCCAGGACACCGCACACACACACAGAGCGTGCACACCGGTGAACAGGAGCCGGGAGGCCCAGGACACCGTACACGCAACACCACACGCAGGGCGTGCGCACCGGTGAACAGGAGCCGGGAGGCCCAGGACATCGTACACACAGCACCACACGCAGAGCGTGCACACCGGTGAACAGGAGCCGGGAGGCCCAGGACACCGTACACGCAACACCACACGCAGAGCGTGCACACAGGTGAACAGGAGCCGGGAGGCCCAGGACACCGTACACACAGAGCGTTCACACCGGTGAACAGGAGCCGGGAGGCCCAGGACGCCGTACACGCAACACCACACACAGAGCGTACACACCGGTGAACAGGAGCCGGGAGGCCCAGGACACCGTACGCACAACACCACACGCAGGGCGTGCGCACCGGTGAACAGGAGCCCGGGAGCCCAGGACACCGTACACGCAACACCACACACAGGGCGTGCACACCGGTGAACAGGAGCCGGGAGGCCCAAGAGACTGTACACGCGACACCACACACAGAGCGTGCACACCGGTGAACAGGAGCCAGGAGGCCCAGGACGCCGTACACGCAACACCACACGCAGAGCGTGCGCACCGGTGAACAGGAGCCGGGAGGCCCAGGACGCCGTACACACAACACCACACGCAGGGCGTGCGCACCGGTGAACAGGAGCCGGGGAGCCCAGGACACCGTACACGCAACGCCACACGCAGAGCGTGCGCACCGGTGAACAGGAGCCGGGAGGCCCAGGACACCGTACACACAACCCCACACACAGAACGTGCACACCGGTGAACAGGAGCCGGGAGGCCCAGGACGCCGTACACGCGACACCACACACAGGGCGTGCACACCGGTGAACAGGAGCCGGGAGGCCCAGGACGCCGTACACGCGACACCACACGCAGGGCGTGTACACCGGTGAACAGGAGCCGGGAGGCCCAGGACGCCGTACACACGACACCACACGCAGGGCGTGCGCACCGGTGAACAGGAGCCGGGGAGCCCAGGACACCGTACACGCAACACCACACACAGGGCGTGCACACCGGTGAACAGGAGCCGGGAGGCCCAGGACGCCGTACACGCAACGCCACACGCGGAGCGTGCACACCGGTGAACAGGAGCCGGGAGGCCCAAGACGTCGTACACGCAACGCCACACGCAGAGCGTGCGCACCAGTGAACAGGAGCCGGGAGGCCCAGGACACCGTACACGCAACACCACGCACAGAGCGTGCACACCGGTGAACAGGAGCCGGGAGGCCCAGGACACCGTATACGCAACACCACACACAGAACGTGCACACCGGTGAACAGGAGCCGGGAGGCCCAGGACGCCGTACAAGCGACACCACACGCAGGGCGTGCACACCGGTGAACAGGAGCCGGGAGGCCCAGGACGCCGTACACGCGACACCACACGCAGGGCGTGCACACCGGTGAACAGGAGCCGGGGGGCCCAGGACACCGTACACACGACACCACACACGGAGCGTGCACACCGGTGGACAGGAGCCCAGCGGCGCAGCACACCACACGAGCAACCCGCCCCCAAAACGAACCCAGCCCACGCCGCCCTGCAGGAAAGAAACACCATGTCAGACCGCCAAGACCAACCGACCGGCCAAGGCCAACCCAGCGGGTACGAAGAGGGTGGGCAGGCAGGGCAGGCCGGCGAAGAGGGACAGAGGGACAAGGCGGGGAAAACGAGAGGAAGGGTCCGAACCCCCCCCCCCCCCCAACGTGCACACACCCCACTGCCGCGCGCCAGGCCACAGCCGGGCACCAACAGGGCCCGCCATGGAGCCAAACGGGCCCGCCAGAGAGAGGGTGTGTCCCCGCGCCTGCGCAGCAGCACGCCCGGGCAAGGAGCGCGCGCCACACACAGGCCAAGTAGGGCACACACGCAGCACCGCACGCCAGCACGCACCACGGCACAAAAAGACGACACCACCACGGCAAACACCCACACCCGACGACGAACGAGCCGCCAAGAACAAGTCCAAGCCCCGCAGTCCCCACAGCGCGACAGCCGCCGTCCGGATGGACGTGTGTGCGCCCGGCAGTGAACCCAGCCCCTGCCGGCTACGAACCAGCCGCCGTCCGGATGGACGTGTGTGCGCCCGGCAGTGAACCCAGCCCCTGCCGGCTACGAAACAGCCGCCGTCCGGATGGACGTGTGTGCGCCCGGCGGTGAACCCACCCCCTGCCGGCTACGAAACAGCCGCCGTCCGGACGGACGTGTGTGCGCCCGGCAGTGAACCCAGCCCCTGCCGGCTACGAAACAGCCGCCGTCCGGAGGGACGTGTGTGCGCCCGGCAGTGAACCCAGCCCCTGCCGGCTACGGAGCAGCCGCCGTCCGGAGGGACGCGTGAGCACCCGGCGCCACCTGCCGGACGGGCTACCGGACCACCGGGCCCGCGCCACCCGGAGGGGTGAGTGCTCAGTTATCGCAAACCACACGCCCAATGGTACCACACCCAACACCACCCGCAAGGACACACCATCACCACCACCAAGCACGCCCACCCGCCACCACACACCCAGGGCCCGTCATCAGGGCCACCCGCCGACACCACAACCACCAAGCAGTCCAGCCACAACCACCACCACCACCCGCCACCGGCCGCCCACAACATCACCAACAACACCCTCCCCCCCGGCAGCACTGGCGACGCCGACGCCAAGCACACCACCATCCGCCCCGCACCACACCTGCCACACCCCCACACTTCACACCACCCACACCGGAAACCGCCAACACCACCATCCCACCCTTACCACCTGCAGCACCGTCACCATCGACGTCGCCAGCGGCACCACCATCACGCCCAACTGCACCGCGCGAACGACACGCCCACAACCAGCACCCAACCCCAAACACCCACACCGACACCACCCACGCCGACCAGACCCCACAACACCCACGCAACGCACACACCGGCCACGCTCCACCAGACAACACAAACCACCACACGCACGGCAACAGCGCACCCAACGCCCGCAGACCCCCCGCAGCCCGCGCCACGTACACACCAACACGCACACCCGCACCCGGCCACGCCCACCAAGCGCCCGGCGCACCGACCACCACACGCACAGGCAACCGCCCAACGCCGGCACCGACTCCGCGGGCAGACAGGCAGACAAGCCACCCCGTCGGCATCACCAACAGCACCATCGCCCAAGCCACCACCTGCGGCACCAACGCCACCATCGCCCGTTGCACCAACGGCAAACCCCCCTCCGGCCCCCCACCACCCGTGCCCAACGCGTCACCTACGGCACACACCGGCCTCACCGTAACCCAGTGCATCGCCTACGTCACCCTCGCCATCGGCACCACCGACGACACCACCGCCCACAGCACCCCCGGCAACATCCTACGTAGGGACAGTACCAGCGGCGCCACCAGCCTGCACACCACCTGCAGCACCCACATCAACATCGCCACCACCCATGACATCACCCACAGCGCCCTCACCATCGACGTCACCGGCAGCACCCTCACCGCCGGCACCACCAGTCGCGCCACCACCCACTGCACCACTTACAGCGACCACTGGAGCCGCAGGCCCCCCCAGCGCCCGCCCCGTCACCTATGACACCAACAACGTCACCAACCCCGTCGCCGCCCGGCGCGTCACCCGAAGCACCCACGTCAACAACACAGACCCGTTTCGACGCCTACAGCACCCCCCCGTAGGCGTCACCAGCATCACCTCCACCCATTGCATCGCCCACGGTGCCCCAGCCCAACCCACTGCGCCTTCGGCGCACACATACCCGACACCCACACAAACCAACCACGCCCACACTGCCCACCACCCCATCAGCCCACGCCACCAACACACCCACACGCACGCCCACGCCCGGCCACGCCACCCAGACACTAACCAGGAGCCGCAGCCACCCACGCAAGCGCCACGCCACCACTGCCGCCAACTACCCGCCGTCAGCCTCCCCCGGACCGGCGCCCTGGGTACCGGGAGCCGACACCGGCAAACACCCACACCCACGCACAGCACCCCAGCCACCCCCCCCCCAAAAAAAAAACAAAGCCAAACAAGCCAGCGAAAAGAGAGGAGTAAGGGACAGGCAGAGGAAGGGGCCACGGGGGGAGCAGAGGGCAAACACGCAAGCCCACACACGCGCCCCCCCCCCCCCAGCCAACCCGACCCCGCATGTGCCGCACCCTCCCAGGAACCGCAAAGCCCAAGACCACCCCCCAGGCACCACCACAACAGACCACCATGAGGAGCCGAGGACGACACACGACACACCGCCGCTAAACACACGGTCGACACCGACACAAGCCCCACCCCCACAACCCGCCGCACCCACCGCTGCGGCGCCCCAACACACAATGGTGCCCCCATGGATGCGGTACACCCCGAAAACCCCCTTCAGCCAGCCGACCAGAGGCCACCACGGGACGCACCAAGGGGACGCCGCGGAATACCCAGCCACAGTGCGGCCCCGACACCCGCTACCCGCCGGCATCCTACCACGGGCCCACCTCACACCCGAGCAAATAGCCCCCCCCCCACCGTGGAAACGATACACCCCAGCCACACACCGCCACTCACCACCCGCGGGCACCGCACCGGGGCCACAACACGCCCAAGCAGCCGCGACCCACCGACCCGCGGACCCCGCAAACGCAATACCCCACGTCACCGGGCCCACCCGACGGCGGGCCGACACCCCCAAGCACCACACGACCACACCCCCCTGGTTGCGACACTCCAGTCCCGCACACCCCGCCCCAGGGGACCCCAGGCCCTACGCCACACCGACCCCGCACAGGCCACGTACTGAAACACACCAAGAGAACGATCAAGAGACCACGCGGGGCTGCCCCACACCGCCAGAGGACAAACCACAGGCGACAGCCCACCCCACCAGACCTGGACACGGTGCCCCCCCCCCCCCAACGGGAAAGCCACCACACAGCACAACACCACCATACCGCACCGCACCCCCCTCCCCCACCCGGGGGCACGGGACACCACAGCCCACCAACACAGGAACGAAGCCACGCCCCGCCGACTCCGCACCCCACCCCACCGGCACCACCCCTGGAAACCCCGCACACCTCGCGCCAGCTCAACACCCACCACCGGCCACAACCCGAACCGCACACAGGGGCAACACCACCGGCCAGGACAGCCACCAGGGTGCAGCCACACACCACAGCCGCGCCAAACAGCGCGCCTCCCCCGGCGCACGACCCCGCACCGGCCGCCGCACGTGCCCCGAACACCAGCATCACACGCCCACCGTGCCATGAAGCAGCACCCCAGCACGTGAACACGCACGATGACCCCATGGCCCTGGACATCGACAGCCTGCTAGAACTGGAACTCCAACACACGGAGGACACGGAGCATCATATGGACCTCACCCCGCCGGAGCTCGAGCCCACAGCAAGCAGCCCCGCGGACCCAAACCCGCAAAATGCCCCCCCGCGCCCCCCCCCCCGCGAGAGGGCGCCCTGGACGCACCTGTCCAACGCCCTGCGGCGCCACCACCCCACCCACGAAGCCAGCAACGGGCCCGCCGAGTACCGGGCGTCACTCGAGCGCGACCTGCCGGACGTCACGGGGCCGGGACTCCACGGGTACACCACCGCCCCCCCCCCTCCAGGCACCCCCACACAAGAATGGGAGGACAAGTACGCCGTCGACGTCACCGACATGACGGCATACATGGAAAGCGTGGAGGACCCGGAGCAAGACACCGTCCTCAGCCTCCTCGCCTACCACAGCTGGAGATGGGGCCACCAGGTCACCCTCCACCGACCGCAGGAGGGGCCCCACCAGTGGTCCCCAGAGCAAACGGCAAAGTGGGACATCGTCCTCCAACTCGCCCCCGAGGGCTTCTACACCCTCACGAACAGCGGATTACCCGACGCCGCACCCAATGCACAGGCGCTGCCGCTGGCCCAGCCCCAGGAGGACGACGCAGACGCACCCCCACCGGAGGAATGTAATTGGGACCCCCCCACAGCCACCACCGAACGCATGCCGCACCGGCTCACCAAACGTCACCTCCCCCACGACTACCATGCCACCAACGACTCGCGGGGACGCCACACACTGCCCCTGCAGTGGGCATCACCCGAAGGCACCTTCACGTGGGGGGAAATCCTCCCCGGCGCCGTGGCGCTCACGTACCTGTGGCTCCGGGACGCGGAGACGCACGCGCAGCGCCCCGGCACACACCTCCTCCTCACCCTGGAGGGAGAGGCCGCCGTCGAAAACGTCCACACAGCGGAAGGAGAGGACTACGTGACGGCGAACGCAGACACCGCAGTATGGCTACACGCTCACGAGCACACCACACCCCCCACCGTAGTACCGGGGTCACACCCCTGGCACGTGGTCATCGTGCGACTGCCCACAGGAGCAGACACAGGAAGCGCCCAACAGGGATGGGCGGACAGGTGGGCACACGTGTGCGCCTCCCTGCACGAAGGGCTGCACAGACCCTCCCTCACTAGTCACACCCTCGAGCCGGCCCCCACCACGGCCGAATCCCACACCGGGGCGGCCCCCCCCACCGGAGTCTGGGCCTACACGCGCACCCTCCACCACGAGGCAGCGGAAGCCCTCAAGACCGCCATCTCCAACCACCAGGGCCTCGTACACACCCCCCACGATAACACACAAAAGGGCTACACCCTATGGTGGCACCACCCCGCACCAGAAGGGGGCCTGCAACCACCGGCAGACCAGCCTGGCATCGGCCCAGACCTCACGGCGATCGCCCGCGCCGTCGCCGCCATGGCCCAGCAAGTTGGGGCGCCACCCCAATGGGCACCGTCCATCATCAAGGAAACGGCGGCACGCCACAACCCAGCTTTCGCACACTTCCGGGGACGCCCCATTCATCCCACCCTACCGGACCTCGACCTCCCCGCCCACGATGCGTGGGCAGTCCACATCCTCGTGCCCCACGACACCGCGCCCAAAACAGGGGACGCGACGGCACGCATCACCAAACAACTCCCCAATACCGCACTCCACTACGACATACCAACGCCCAACGTCATTGTCACCCACAACACGGGTCGCGACCACTACTACCTCCAGGCCACGCATGAGCGCTCCCCCATCACCGTATACACCTTCACCACCTACCCTGGCCTCCAGCCACCGCAACACCACCCGCGCCCGGCATGGAAGCACCCCCTACACGTCGCCCCGACCCCACGCAAAAGGCCCACCCACCACGCGCCCCCTCCCGCCGACAGCACCGCCCTCCACACCGCCCGCAGACGGGCCGCGGCACAACACCAAAG
The DNA here is from genome assembly GCA_964036045.1 of Eutreptiella sp. 'Long Island Sound 2002'. NCBI lineage: Eukaryota > Euglenozoa > Euglenophyceae > Eutreptiales > Eutreptiaceae > Eutreptiella > Eutreptiella sp. 'Long Island Sound 2002'. Next base: position 138,623,642 of record OZ038382.1, read on the forward strand.
CCACCTGCTCCCACGCATTAACGCTGGACCCGGCACCATCACCGAGGCCACCCACAAAAGCACCTTGAACCTACTGGCTCGCAAGCTACGCCCCAAAATGGCACTGGAGGACACGCTCTTGATATACTATGGCGAAGGCCGCACGGCACGGGTGGCGGACCTCCGCAACATCATCCCCCGCCACATCCAGCGAGCGGTAGGGCCCTTCACCGTGTACGCGGTACCACACCCCATAACAGCCCCATGCACCCACTGCAACCCTCGGTGCGCGCTACCATGCGCAGGCGCTCTGCAGCAACCCCTGCCCACCCCTACCTACAGGGGGGGCATATACCTCGGCACGGTGCCCGGGGACCCACACCCCTACCTCCTGCCCGCAGCGGACCGCCACCACGCCATACCACTACACCTTGTCGAGCACCTGGCGGTGGGACCATCCCCCTTCCAGAAGCGCCCCCCCCACACCCCATCCGACGGACGCCCGCCAGATGAGCCGACACACGCCACACCTGGACCCAAACGCGCCATCGCACTCCTCACCCTAAAGGCGGAAGCCGCCATCCCCCGAGACCTGGAGGGGGAAAACCACCTCATGGTGGAAGGGCTGACGGAACACGCCCTGATCGCAGCCATGTACGCCACGGCGTCCGCATCCCGCCACTGGGAGGACCGCCCCTCCCCACCTCTAGCCCAAGCAGCGCAGGACGCCCCCGACACGGGCCCCACCGCCGAGGACATCCACCAAATCCTCAACATGCGAGCACCCCCGAAGACCCACCCTGCGTTCCGCCCCATCCAGCTCGTCAGCTGGGACGCCATGGACGCCCCCCCGACCACCACGGAGGTCCACATCCTCAAACACCGGGACACCTGGTGGACGGTGGAATGGGACGACCACGGCAAGGTCAGACGGGCAACGGCACACGCCCCCGACGGCGAAGTCCCGCCCCCACCACGCGGAGGAGACCGCTTGCGACTCGCCGCACGCATCCCCCACGCCCCAGAGGCAGCCTGGGAAGCGCTGCACTACGCCCTCTACTGGGCGCAGGGGGCGCCAGAAGGCCCCCTCCCCCCGGAACGCACCCCAGCGTGGACACGCCACGCCACCCGCTACACGGCCCACATGCGCCGCCACGGGGCAAGCACCAGGCACCGGCTCCTCACCTGGCCCACGGACCCGCCCGACGCCCTGCGGGAGGCCGAGGAAGTGCTTGGCCTCATGACCAAGCAAGTGTTCCAGCTGACGGACCCCGTCCCCACGTCCAAGCCCGACGTCCCAGCCGCCCGCGAACACCCCGTGTTTGCACCGGGCCACGCACCTGTACAGCGGCCCCAGGGCGCACCTCCCCAACGGGGACAACCCGCTGCCCGGCGTCGCCAAGGTGCGCAGAAGCGCAAGGCCCCCACACAGGCCAAACCCGCGCCAAAGCCAAGGGCCAAGCCGAAGAGCTGGACCAAAAAGGAAGCCGCTGCCCTGTATCCCGAATACGCCATCAACACCCGGGTGCAGCTGCCCTTCGAGTACCCCACGGCCGCGGGCCCCTCCAAGTGGATATGGGCCGCAGGGGAGGTCAAGCACCGGTACCTCGTCACCGGGGACCACCAGGGGTTCAAGATTCACGTCAAGTGGGACCCGGCCACCCCCAACGACAAGAAGCTGGGGCGCACCATCAAACTCTGGCGAGACCAAGCCGGTCGTGAGATGGTCCCCATGCAGCTGTGCACCCCCGACACGGAGCACCTCACCGGCACCGAGTACACGGGCGAAGTCCACAATGCATGGGCCCTACCCCAGCCCCAGAAGCGGAACCGCAGGGCATCCGCAGCTCAGGGCGTCATCGACCTCCTCGACGCCTGGCGGGGCCAGGGCCGGACACGGCCCGCCCCCCCAACTACCGGTCCCCAGAAACCGGCGCCTGCAGAAGCCCACGCCCGCATCAACATCCTCAACGAGCCCGCGGTCACCTACGACCCCACCAAGGCCGCCACACTGCAAGCCATGCCCGGGCCGCACCCCCAAGGCGCAGACCTCCTGGGGTTCCTGGAGCAAGCCCTCCGCAAAGCGGACCAACCCGAACCAGCACCGATCCTGGACCCAGAGGGGAACAAATATCACGCCCACTGGGAACGGGGGGTACCCCTCTACCACAAGACGTCGGTCACGGTACATGCCCACCCCGACCTCGGAGTGGATGGTCGCCTCGGGGCGTACGAGTGCGTGGGGCCCGGATGGCAGCTAAACGTGCTACTCACGCACGTCCCGTTCGGGGAGGAGACCAAGGACTTCCTGGACACCCTGAGCCTGGCGTACCGCCGACTCTCCCTCCTGGCACCCACCATCATCATAGGCGACCTAAACGCCGCCCCCACCGACGACGACCGCACCGGCCCAACCACAGCCACCGACACAGCTGTCCGGGACGCCATGCACCAACTGGGCCTCACCGACCTCACGGCAGGACTCACCGGCGCACCCTCCCATTACCCCCACCAAGCCGGCACCCTCCCATCCCGCATCGGGACGTGCTACGGGGACCCAACCACGGTGCGCGTCCACGAAGCAGCCTACGGGGACCTCCCGCCCAAAAGCACGGGCCACCGGCCCCTCTACATCGACCTCATCATCCCCAACCTACCCCCACCCGCGGCCACCCTGCCAGACGACACCCTCCCACCCACACTGCAGTTCCCGGCCGAGGACGACCACAGCGCCTGGCACAGGTATAACAGGGCCCTACACGCCATCCTACGCCGCCCGGGTGCACCGACACTCACCACCGCCATGCGCCGGGCGGCACAAGCATGCGGCATGGAGCGTGACACCAACCACACGGGAGCACCTCCAGACCTCACCCTCCAGCAACTCGTCCATGACATCTGGACCACGAAAGGGGAACTCGCCACCCTGCTACACCCCAGCACACCGGAGGCACGAGACCGGGACGCCCACCTCCGTGCGCTCCTCACCACCCGCCGCCACCAACTCCAGGAATGGCACGCCCACCGCATAGCGGCAGCAGCCCAGGAACGCGAACGATACGGCAGAAACGACACGCCGTACAAGTCCCTACGGTACGTCAGCCGCATCCTGGAGGACACGGGGCGCCGTACCATCCACGCGGTACGCACCCCGGAAGGAGGCCTCACCAATGACCCCGACGCCGTCCTCCAGGCAGTCCTGGACAGCTTCCAGGCACAACACGGGGACGCCCTCCCCGAGCTCGACCCCCACACCAGAAACACCATCCGCGAGCATGTGCCCAGGGTCTTCAACCGGGAACAGCGGCGCGCCATCGAACACGACCCCTTCAGCATCTCAGAACTGCAACGCGCCCTAGACCGCCTGAAGAAGGGGGTCGTGCCCGGCGTCGACGGTTTGCCGGCCGAAGCGTACCAACGTCTGACCCTGCCCATCAAACGCCGCCTGGCAGCCCGCCTGTGGGACATCGTCACGGGCGCCACGCCCATCCCCCCTGAGTGGGCCAACCTGGTCCACCCCCTCTACAAAAAGGGGGACTGGGCGCAGACGGGGAACTGGCGGCCCATAGTCTGCGCCACCACCGAGGTCAAGCTGGTGTGGACGCTCATCCTAGGCCGCATCGCGCCAGCGGTCTTCGCCCACGTGCCCGCCAGCATGTGGGGGGCCATGGCCGGCAGGTCCCCCCACGAGGCCATCTTCCTCCAGGACACCGCACTGGACATGAACCCCTACGAGATGATCATCGCCTCCCTCGATGTCCAAGGCGCGTTCCCCCACGCCCCACACCGGCTCCTCACGGAGGTATGGGATGCCATGGGCCTCCAATTCCTATCCTTCATGACCGGGTAAATCCAGACCCGACTCTACGCCGTCATCACCGCCGCGGGCCTCCCCCCCTGGACCGGCACAGACAGCGGGGTCCCCCAGAGAGGCGCCGAAGGCCCCTTCCTCTACCTCCTCGTCACCCTGCCACTGGCATTCGAGCTAGCACGGGTATACCCGGGGTACGCCCCATACCCGCTACGGTCCCCCCTCATCAACTTCGCAGATGACAACCTCCTCACTACGGCCACCCGCCACCGCGACCCTGAGAACGCAGGGCTACCAACGACCACCGAACAAGCGTCCGCCATTCTCCAACTCACCACAACCTACCTGGACGCCCACCAGCTCCTAGTGCACCCCCGCAAATCGGTCGGGCTGGCCGACGCCAAGACCCCCACCCCCCACATCCGGAAAGGCGAACCCCTACACCTGGAAGACACCACAGTCCACCTGGGAGTCACACAGGCCACGCAGCACCACCACATCACACTCCCAAGCAAGCTAGAAGAGCGCCTCGCCCGGCTACCCCAAATTGCCAGGGGGGACCTCCTGTCTACGCAGGGCCTGGCGTACTTCATGGAAACAGTGCTGAACGCGGCCATCGGGTACCAAGCCCTGCACCTCCCGCGCCCCCAAGACGCACTACGCCACGCTCGACAGCAAGTGACGAAGGCATGGGCGCAACACGGAGGCTGGCCCACGTCTTTCCCCAAGGAGGCCATGATGGCCCACTGGCGCTACTACGGAGACAATACCGGCGCCCTGGTCGACATGGCCTATGCCAAACACGCAGCACACCTCCTACACAGGGTAACACACAACCACCAACCAGAAGTTCGCAAGGCGGTGGCCATACGCATAAAAGAAGCGCAAATGGCCCGCAACACCTGCCCCCGGTGGATACTGGCACAACACGGCATCTCCACCCCCGTGGGCACTGGCATCTGGGCCCAGCTACAACTCCTCCTACCGCACCACACACACGCCATCCTAACAAACCACCACTGCGATCAACAGGGGCCACTCGTGGCCACACACACCGACATCCACCGACGCCCGGCAGGCGAGGTGGACACCCTGCGCCTCGTAGGGGCCACCATCACCATAGTGTATATCACCCCAACACAGATGAAGATCATGGCCCAATGCGACGCCCACCGCGCCCCGTTCCTTTCCGACCCACAATGGCCAGCACGCCACGTCTTCCAAGCGTACCTCCGCGCATGTGCTACGAAGGCAGGGCGCGACATGCCGGGGCCCAAGGACATCGACACGGCGTACACAGCCTTCCAGTGCCAGCACCCCCGGCCCCGCCTGAGCGAGCACGAGACCCCCAACGACGGCGGCACGACGCAGGGGGAGCCCACCCCGTCAGCCGAAGGCTGGACACCACCCACCATCCTGCTACTAGCACCAAACGGCCACAAACATGTTACCCGCACCGTCCAGCGACACCATGCCCCCTGGTCCATCCCCAAACACAATGCACCGGAGACCGATGTACCACCAGTCAGACACAGTGACCAGGGCATACCACGCACGTGCTGGCACTGCGGCCCGGCAGCCCTCGACACTCCGTGGCCCCTGCTGCACCTCATCTCCACCCTCTACCGCACCCCCACCGCCGCCGCCACCGCCGACCAGCAGGCATGGCCCTCCCCTTGGTTTCACACAGTACCCCCAGACCACCCGGCGCACGTAGCCTGGACCCGAACACCCACGGCGACATGGACGTTCACCAACGAGCGGGCAGACCCGGACAGCGTAGCCATCGAGTACGACCGCTGCGACCCACACCGCGCAGGACCTCAGGAGGCACCCATGCGCCCCCTACAGCACAAATGCCCCACCCTCCGCGGCGACAAAGACGACAAGGAGCGGCGACAGACCATCACGTGCCAGAAGTTCCACCCCAATACGGGATACCTCTTCCACCTGATGTACGCGTATATCACCCAGGGACGCCCAGACAGGGGCCTCCTCCGCCTCACCCCACGACCCCAGGCCATCATCACCCAGTGAATAGGCGTCTATGCAGCGCCACTACTGCAACCCACGCAAATCACCGCCAGAACCACCCAGGGGAACCCCATCTACGTCTATCACCCCACAGCAATCGCCCGCCTACCCATACCCAGCGACACCGACATCTACTTCACTGACGCATCCGGCACGCAGCAACGCACCCCCACGGTCAGTTGCGCCTCCGTGCGCATCACCCAGCACGCGGACGGCCTCCACGTGGAACACCACACCGGGACCACCATCTTTGGGGCGTCCTCCCACGGCGAACTGCGCACCATGGCAGACGCCGTCACCGCCACACCGCAACCCACGACGGTCCGGCCCCGCAACATCTGGGTAGTCGTGGACGCCACGGTCGACATCCACCTCACCAGGCGCCTTGCGGACCTGCCCCTCCACAAAGCACTCGAGTCCGGCCTCACCACACAAGCGTTGGGACTATGGATGGCCTTCAAGGGCATGCACCCCCAGGACGCCCTACACATCGTCAAGCAGGAGTCGCACCGCTACGCATACGGCAATGGACGCGCAGACACGCAGGCCAAACACCAGAACACCAACCACACCCCAGGGCTCGAACGCGTGCGACTGGACACCCCACACCACAGCCACCTGCAGCACCTGCCCCCGATACCCCTGGCCGCACAGCCCCCCCAATGGATGCCCGAGGACACGCCGTACACGGATCGAGACAAGCAGTACCACTACCCCACACCCATCCAGCAACTGGCCACCACACTGGGCCACCCAGCGAACACCGAACTCCTCCGACGCCTCGAAAACTCCGTCCACACCCCCCTCTACTACTCCGCCCTGCGCCCAGATAGCCTCCCAGCACACCTACAAAAGCCCCGGCTCCAACTCGCCCTCGAACAACTTCCCCTCCTCACCCGATACCACCGATGGTATACGCGCCGCTTGATCCACGTCCCCGCAGGACACACCAAATGCATCTGCAGCCACGCGGAAGAAGAAACATGGGACCACTTCAAGGCGTGCCCCCTGTACAGAGGACTGGACACCCTCACAGACTGGAACCCAACCCACACCATCGCACAGCACGCCGGATGGCTGGCGCAGTCCCCGGCGACCCAGCAACTCACCACCGTCCTCAAGCAGACGGAGGTGCTCGAGGCAGTCCGCAGGGGACTCGTCCCCACTGCCGTCTACACCTTACTACGCACCCACGCGGAGGACCCCCAGGGCAAGGCGGCGCACATGCAGCGGACGGCCGTTGCCAAGACGGCGGAGCAGCTCACATACCGCACCCACAAATACCTGCAGCATGCGGCAACCCTGCCCCCAACAGACCAAGCCCTCCTCCTCAAACTCCTGTTCTACCAACCATGAGAACCTACCCCGTGACATACCAACACCGAACCCCCACCACGTCTACACACCGTCCACCGAGCACAGCACTGGCACAGCACACACGGGCGCCACAGGCACCGCACACGCTCCCACCAGCATGCGCGCGCCACCAGCCCCCGTCCCCCCACGCCGCCGTCCGTCCACAGGTACCACCAACCACCAGCCACCGCATGTCCCCTCTGCGTTCGCCAGCGGCTACCACAGACAGCCCTGCCCTGCAACCCAGACCACTGGGTCTGCCTGGGAGCCGCGCACCGCCTCACCCACTGCCCCCACTGCGGGGACCTCAACCCCCGCCACCGCGAACGGCCCGCGGCCCCGGCCGCACCCCCCCCCGCCAGCCACCCCAGCTTCTTCGGGTACCTCACCGACACTCTCCGGGACCAACTGGGAGGGTACTACGTGGCGGACGCGGCGGACCACGCATGGGCCATAGCCGTGGCCGCGGGCAACACACCCCTGCCCCCCCACAGCCCACCCCTACGCCACAGCGGAGGCGGCTTGAACGTGGCGGCCCGCCACATCCTCCTCGCCCTATACCTCCACCACCGAAACCTACACCTCCCAGACCCACAACTCCCGGCCCCCCAAGCAGCAGCCCTGACGCCGGAAGCGTGGGCCGACACGGCACCAGAGGAGATAGCAGCCTACCTCCGAACCACGTGCCGCCGGTTCACAAACGCCCTCGGCCGACGGAAGGGAACACCTTACCCCCTCAGCGCTTGGCAGGTGACCCCCTCCTGGACTGTGTACCGGCTCGCCTGTCACCGGTTGCTTCCATGGCTCCGGGTGACGTTTGCCATGGTCCCCGATGCAGCCTGGCCGGGCTCGGGCCAGTGGCTTTGGAGTACCGCTCCTGCCACTGGCCCGGTGGGTCGGCTGGGTCGCCCCAGTGCGTCAGACCCATGGGGTATTGGTTCTTTCCTGTCCCTCGGCCGCCCTACGTGTGTGCAGTCTCCTGGGCCGTTGGGCTCCTGTTCACCGGTGTGCCCGCGCGGTTTGCTGTGGTGCGTCTGCGGTGTCCTCGGCCAGCTGGCTCCTGTTCACCGGTGTGCTCGCTCGGTGTGTTGTGTTGCATGTGCGGTGTCCTGGGCCCCTGGGCTCCTGTTCACCGGTGTGCGTGCTGTGTGCGGTGCGTGTGTGCCATGGGTGGTTGTGTCCCTCTTCCTCCCCCCCTAATTTTCGTTTTTTTCCTTTTTTTTACTTGTTTTTTGTTTTTGTTTTTTTTTTTTACCTGTTTTTTTTTTTTTGGAAAAAAGAAAAAGAAAAAACAAAAAAGAGGAAAACAGAGGCGCGCGTACACTGCAGGCACAGGCATGGGCAGCTGGTGCGGCGGTGCTATAGCGTTGTGTCCTCTGGCGTGTGTCGCCGGTGCTGTGGCGGCGGTCGCGCCCCAGGGGTGCGGCTCGCGTGTCCTGATGTACATGGGTATGGGTCAGGGTGGGTTTGGTTAGGTGTCTCTTTGCTTCTGGTGCTGGCTGGTTAGGCGGCTGTGTGGGCTGTGGCTGTGGGCTGTGTCTACGCATTTCCCTCAGCGGGCCTGGTTTGCAGTCAAGGGTTGACGGTTTTGGGATGTGGCTCGGGTTTGATTTGTGTTGGGGCTTCGGCTCGGTTTGGCTTGGGTCAGGGTGGGTTTGGTGAGGTGTCTCTTTGCTTCTGGAGCTGGCTGGTTAGGCGGCTGTGTGGGCTGTGGGTGTGGGCTGTGGTTACGCTGTTCCCTCGGCGGGTTTGGTTAGGAGTCAAGAGTTAGCGGTTTCGAGGTGTGGCTCGGGTTTGATTTGTGCTTGAGTTCTGGCTCGGTTAGGCGGTTGCGCGGGGCCGGGCGTGTGGGTAGCGGCGTCCACGGGGTCGTGCGCCCGAGGCGAGTGCGGGGTGGTGCGTGCGGGCCGGCCGTTGGCCGGTGGCCTCACTGGGAGTCCCACACGGAGGGGTCGACGGGCGTGCCGAGGGCGTACGCAGCGTGCAGGTTGGGCAGCAACGGGCGCACGTGCAGGGCGTCGGCGTGCCCGATGGGGACCTCACTGAGGACCGAGGGGTTGGCGGCAAGCAGTATGCGATGCCCGGGAGGGGTGGTGGCGAGGAGCGGGAGGATGTCCGCGGCCCGCGACGTGGGGGCGAACACGGCGTGGGTCGGGTGCGGCCCCGGGAGCGGTGCTGGGGGGAGCGGGACCACAGGACGGCGGTCTACTGTGAGGTGCCAAGTGGCGCGATGGTGGAGGAGCCGGACTAGGGCGATGCTGTGGCGCAGTGTGTGGGGCTGGGTGCTGGGCGGCGTGGGGACGTGCGGCGGGAGGGGGGGGGGGGCGGGGCGGTGGCGTGGGAGGGGGCACGGCCGAGGAGTGACGTCAGTGACGTGTGTGTCGTGCTGAGGGTGGAGAGGAGCCCACGGTATCGGGCCCGGGTTAGGCGCCTTTGGGCGTGGTGGTGCTCGTTGTCGTGTGCGTTGGCTTCCTTCGGCGTCCGGTTCGTTTGGTGACTTCTGGGCGGGGCCTGGTGTGGCGCCCCGTGGTGGTGGTGTGCTGGGTAACGGGGTTAGATGGCGGCGCCGCTGGCCGGGGGGTCAGGCGCGTCGTGTTGTGTGGCGCGCAGGGCTCCTGGGGTGTTGTGGGTGTCGCCGGTGTCGGTGCGCCGACGCTTGTGGGGTGGTGAGGGGGTGTGTGCGTGCGGGGCTGGGCTTTGGGTGATGTCCCACAGGCGGATGCCGTCTCGCCGCGCTTCCTGGAGGGTCTCCCGCAGGCGCCTGAGGACGTACGAGTGGTCCTGGGGCGCGGGGAGGTTGCGGGGGTGGACTCCCAGGGGGTGGAGCGCATCGGCCAGCATGGCTTCCCATGCGGCCTGCGGCATCCACCCCCCCGCCGGCCGGAAGCGGCAGTTCTCCACCGACCCCTTGCGGGGCCGATGGACCAGGCCCTCGAGGGAGGGCTCTCCCCGGGCCCACTTCCGCAGCTCCGAGAGCTGCGTGTGGGTCCAGCGCTGCCACCACTGTTCCTGGGCGGGCCTGCGGTCTTGGGCGGAGGAGTGGGCGTGGGTGGGTGTGACGGGGTCGTGGGGACCGGCGGCGGTGGCGGGCCTGGGGGATTCCTCGTAGTCCTGTTCCGTGGGGGTGCGTGGGGAGTGGGGGTGCACGCGGATGTGGACCCGCGGGTGTGCGCGTACGGTTTCCGCCTCGGGGTTGGGCGGGGATTCGCGGCGGCGGCGGTAGTGGGGCATGCGTTGCATGTGGGCTGTCATCGGGGGCCGGTAGGGGGGCGGGGGCGCTGCTGGTGGACCCTAGAGCGGTCCGTGGGCCTGGGGTGCGGGCTTTGGGAGGTGGTGGGACGAGGCGCGTCGCGCTTCGGCCGCGGCGCGCTCCGCCATGAAGGTGGTGGCGGTGGCGTCGGTGACAGTGGGGGGGCGCCGCGCTGGGCGTTGCTGCCTTCAGGCCTGGGACGGCTGGGGCCGGATGTCGTAGAGGACATCCTCGGGGGGCCGGGCTTGAGCTGCCGTCGTGGCGTCGGGTTTGGGCTTGGGTTTGGGCTTGGCTGCGGGTCGTCGTTTGGCGGCGGCCTTGGGCTTCGGCTGGGTCGTGGGCGTGGGCTTCACGGGGCGTGGGCTTTGGCGGCGGCGGGGCTGCTCGCGGTGGGGGCGGGTTTGGAGGCCCGTTTGGGAGGTGTCCCCCGCGGCCTGGGGGGTGGAGTGCTGGATGAGGACGTGGTGGTAGTGGTGGATGAGGTGGTCGTGGTGGTGGAGGTTGTGGAGTCGGAGGCGGAGGAGAGGGCCGCGGGAGACGGCGGAGGGTCCCGGGCCTCGGGGGCGGGCGTATGATGCTGGGTCCTGTAAGTAGCGAGAACGAGGGTGCAGGTTTGGGCATGGGGCGTGTGCGCGCGTTTTCCCTGGTGATCCGTGCGTGCTGGTGCTGGCGTGGCGGCGTTGTCTCGGCTGTGCGGGCACGTGGGTTACCTGGGGGGTGGCCATATCTGCTCCAGGACGCGGGGGTGTGTTTGCTGGAGGTAGTCGAGGGTCCGGAAGAAGCATCGCTGGATGCCGGGCATGTCCTCCTCTGTGAGGTGGGGGTAGTTTTGGGTGGGGGTGTGGGGGCCCGGCCATAGCAGCGCCATGAGGCGGGCTGCCACCATGTACGGGCATAGTTGTGGGGTGGTGGGGCGTGGGGGGGTGGGTCCCCCGCGGTTTGGGGGGGCTTCCATCTGCTGGGGGCGCAGCGTGACGAACCACACCCATCGGTCCGTGGGGATCCCCCAGGTCCGTTGGGTCCACTTGGCGAGGCAATACATCGCCCTACCAAGGCCCTGGTAGCCGCTGCGGATGGAGAGCAGCGTGTCCAGGGATTCGGGTTCCCACGTGCCCCAGATGTGGGGGTCGTCCGGGTCGTCCCCCCTGGCGTACGCTTCGGGGCCTGGGTTGTGTGTGGGGGGGGTGTAGTCGGCGGGGAGGAGGGAGTCGGTGCCGTGTACCACCCAGTGGTCTGTGGGTGCGTCGTAGGTGGTGGTGGAGAGGGTGTAGTGCAGATTGTACATGAGGGTCATGTACGTGGAGGGGGCTGGCTGCTGCTCGTCGGGGGTGGGGATGTCCCCCGGGACGTGGTGCCGAAAGTTGCTTAGGGAGGCCATCCGGGCCACCCATGTTTCCCGCTCCCACTCTTTGGTGCTGTCAGGGGTGGCGTCGGGTGGGGGGTGGGCCATGTTGGGCTCGCGGTAGCGGGTGCGGCCCTGGGTGCTGTCCCGCTCCGGCACGGGGTGTCCGACCAGGTGTCGCCCCCAGTCGATGGGGGGTACCCAGATCCGGCTCCCCGTGGGGGGCGGGCTCTCGCCGTCTGGGGTGGCGCGTGGGGGGCGCTCGTGTCGGGCGACGTGGAGGAAGGCGTCGAAGAGGAAGTCTCTGACGCCTTCCCCCAGGGTGGCCGCCTGGACCAGGGTGGCCGCCCGGATGGGGGTGCTGGTGCCGGAGGTGCGGAGGTACAGCACGACGTCCTGTTCCCCGACCCCCCGGAGGTGCTGCCGTACCGCTGCGGGGTTGTGTAGGGCGTAGGGCTCGGCCGGTGCGGCGACTGGTGGTGCGGGGTGTGATGGGGGGGGTGGTGTGGGCCGGGGGGGGTGGTCATCGTTGTCGCGCGTGGGGTCCGGTGATGGGGTCTCTTGTGGCGGTCGCGGGAGGGGGGATTCGCGGTGGCGTGTGTCGACGGGGGTATCGACGTCGATTGGCTGGTGCTGGCTGCCGCGTGTTGTGTCCGTGGCCTGGTCTCGGGGGGGGGGCGGGGGGGGGTCGTGTGGGGGTGGCGCTGTTGGTGGTGGGGGGGGCGGGGGTGGGTGTTGTGCTGGATGGGGGTCTGGGCGTCCCTGTGGGTCGTGTGGGTGTTGCGTGTGTGCGCCGTGTGGCCCTTGCGGTTCTTGACTGGTTGTGGTGCCGGGGTGTGGGTGGGAGGCGGCCGCATGAGCGTCCGGGTGGGGCTGTGGTCCGTATGTAATGGGTGGCTGCTGGTGGATGGTGCTCGCTGGTATGGGGTGTGGCTGGGGGGGCTGCTGGTGGTGGTGGGGTGGGGGGGGCGGGGGTGGGTGTTGTGCCGGCTGGGGGTCCGGGCGTCCCTGTGGGTCGTGTAGGTGTTGCGTGTGTGCGCCGTGTGGCCCTTGCGGTTCTTGACTGGTTGCGGTGCCGGGGTGCGGGTGGGAGGCGACCGCATGAGCCCCCGGCTGGGGCTGTGGTCCGCATGTGATGGGTGGCTGCTGGTGGATGGTGCTCGCTGGTATGGGGTGTGGGTGGGGGGACTGTTGGTGGTGGTGGGGCGCTCCTACTAGGTCCTGGTGTTGCTGGTGTGCGTGCGCGGCTGAGGGCTAAGCAGGGCGCCCACACGGGCCCACGGGTGACCCCGGACGGCCTGCACCTCCGCGTCAGGGGCTACTGCCGCTGGGGCGGCCTATCCCCACCCACGCGGGAGGCGGCGTACCACCCGCCGGTGGCCTTCATGTACATCCACCACGACGTACTCGCGGAAGGCGAGCACCAAGAGCCTAACACGGATGTGGGGTGGCCCGAGCGCCTACGCCCCCGGCCCCACGCGCCGACGCCGGTGTGGTTGATAACCACGGACGACCAATGCACCCGAGCGGCGGGGCAAGCGCAGCTCCAGGCCGAGTGGGTAATAGTGCAGGTGGGGGCAGGCCAGCCCAGGCCCCGTGGACTCCCCCGTGGCACCGCCCTGCTGGTAGCTACGGGGGTGCCGCACGACCCACACATGGCAGTGCACGCGCTGGAGGACCAGCCGGAGGACACGGGACACCTGGTGGTGCACCAGTGTGGAGGCCCGTCGTGGCTCAAGGAACATGTGACGGCACTCCGGTCCTGGGCAAGCACAATGGCCGGAGCGGAAATCCGGCTGCAGGACCACCCCGCAATCAGCCCCGGCGACACCGGGGCGTGGACCAACTGACCCCCAGCCACCCCGACAACCGGGGGCACTCCGCTGACCTCAACGCGGGGTGGCTCAGCCCCACCGGGTACTACTAGATCCCGGAGGCCTGGGGCCACACCTCTTCCGACGCGTCGGGGGGCGGACCCTGCAAACACGCCACCAGCGTCGCTCTCGCCGCTGACCTCACCCGCACGTGGGCGGTGGCCATCTCGGGCACGGTGCCCGACGGGGAGGGGGTGGCCACCTCCCTCCCCCTGCAATACGGCGTTCACCGACCGTGGGTCCACACGGTCGACGCCGAAGTCATCCTCCACCTCCTGCGACACGCGGATTGCGAGCGGACTACGGGGGTCCCCGCGGGCGCGGCGAAGGTGGTCAACCAGATGCCCCTACGGTGGCTCCGGGACGGCCTGTGCGCGCGAGGGCGTCACGCACGGCACCCATTCTGGTATCTCCGAGCCACCTCGCACCACAGTGACGCCCTACTGCACAAGGCGGACTGGGCGGCGTCTCAGGACACCGTCCTGCAGAACACGCCCCCGGACCCTAGCCACGCCCAAGTCACTGTCGCCGGTCATGACGGCCACCTCGATCTACGGCCCCCCACGATGCGGACGCTCGGCGAGGTCGCGCAGCGGGCGCAGATGGACGATGCGCTGACGCACCGAGGACACACACCTCTGGGCGCGGCCCACGCCACAGCCTATGTCCACGCCCGGAACCTCACCGCGACGGCCACCAACCGCCAGGCGCTGCGGGCCAGAGACGGCGTCACGCCGGCGCAGCGCAGGCTCCGCGTCTGTAAGGAGCGGCTCTCCGGCGTCGCCGTCATCCCACAACCGTGCCTTCTATGCGGCGGCCCGGAGGAGACCCCGGTGCACATGCACGTGGGGTGCGCCCACGCACGGCTCCTCTGGCCCCACTACTGAAGCGGTACCCAGAACCCCATGGCTAGGGTAGGGCATACAACCGGTCTCCGGTCCACTAACCCCATGTACGGAAGGGAAGACGCCCATTGACGCCCGGTGCTAGCCCGGCGGGAGCGTGTTCCGTGCCGTAAAGCCCCGCATCGGCAATCGATGCACCGCCAGCGGAGATTAATGTATCAGAATATCAGGAATCAACAGGGTTTTTTTTTCATATTGTTTCCGTCAAATTTTACGCTTCTGTTCTGATACTCACTGTTTTGACAGCTGGCGGTTAGCTCGCGACTTTAGCGTAACCGCCAGTTTAACTGTTATATACAGATATTTTAGCGCAAATCGTGACGAAGACTCTAAAGTCTTCAGGAATTGCATTGATGCATCCGCAATTTTCACATCTTACACTCGCAACCTTAATCCGAATTCTTCAGGATGTCGAAATCGGATTTTCGACTTCGACATCCCCGCACTTGATTTGACCTCTTTCGAGTGGACCTACGTGCTTCCCTATGCACGAATCAACTTTCCTTTTGTCTTGCCCTCCATTTGTCTTAGAGATATGGGCAAAACAAAGTTGATTCGTGAGGCCACTTGTGAGGGTCATATCTCGTGCCGCTTGCGAGGAATGACAATAAGGAAACGTGGGATGTATTCACAATACTCCCGACGTAATTTGGGAAGCATTATATGCCTTGCGTCTCCACACTTGCGCGCTAGCGTAATGGATCATGGTCAAGAGGGTAGAGTTTGCGTTATAACTCTTCGGCCATGATATTGCGTGCGTTAAGATAACTTTCCAGTGTAGCGCGCGAGTGTTGGTGTTGCATAGGAACTCTCCTTGAGTTCCTATGAGCGATTGACACAAAGTTATGCCCTTGGAGGGGCATGACATATCTTGGGGGGAGCTACCTTTTTGGGCAATATGTGGTATGTGCCATGTGTTGTGTTGCGTGCCCATTTGGCGGGTCCATCGCTCCAAGCCAAACCCGCCAATGGACCTCATATTGCGCAAGCCCCTTCTCCATACTCCCCACGATCAATTGCAAGCCTAACCTTCGTGGAGAAAAGCTTGTGTGGCGATCCCAAAGCGATGCGTTGGGAGCAAGGTGTGTGTTTTGCAATTTTCCATGTTTTCATGTGCCCACTTGGGAAGTAGCGCTCGTAACCTTTCAAAGCGCCCCAAGTGGAGTACATATGTGGAATCGAAGGTCATTGGTGTCAAGTCATTGTGTATAGAAGGATTGGTCGATTACCTAATCCAAGCCGAAGGTATTATAATATATTTGTGCGCCTTTCAAGGCACTTTTGGGTGTTTTTTCGCCAATATTGCCGTTTTTTGCCCGTCATGATGTCAAGTGGCGACCGTGTATCTCAACGTTGCGCTCAATTGACATCATGACTCAAGTATGTTCTGGGGGTACATACTTCGGTGCCCAACATATCTTGGACCCGGCGAATAACTCCTCTTGGGCTTGGCATACCGTGGCCGCCATGTTGGCAATTTGGGCCTATCCCAAATCATGGGCTCACTTGGCGACCCTGCCATTCCCAAAACCGGAGGAGTTGGGCGACGCCCAAAAGATATGTTGGACACATATGACTTGATACCAATCCTATGGCACACTCCGGTCCAAGTCGGGCATGTGCCTCATTTGCCCCAACCATGAGTGTGCGCATTTTCGTCCATTTTGAGCAATTTTCCACATTTTCTGCCCGCCGTGCACCATGTTAAGCTACCTCGTTCACGCCAGACGCATGGACCAATGGACCAAATATGACATGGGTGATATGTACATTGGTCCCCATGGTTCACACACCACGTGGGCGAAGCGGAGCAACCTTCGTTAAGGTGCTAGCCCAAAGTAGATGTGGGCAATTTTGCCATTTTGGCATTTGTGGACCCAATTGGGATCGTCACCACGCCAAGTGGCATTGAGATCTCTGGTAGCCAAGGGCATGGGAGTTTTCGTTGGACCCCCGGTGGATTGCGCATGGAATGGCGGATCTGATCTCCAAGCCGGCGTGGAGATATACTATTGGGAGCACCCCGAATTTTGGGCTCATTTCGAGCAGCCAAAATGACCCCCTTTTGGGACCCCAATTTCAACCCCCCGTGTGGTCAATTGGCGGCCCCATATCTCTATGCCCATGAGATGCCTGGACCCAATTTCAAGTTGTACACTCAGATATAAGTCCTAGGTCCTGCCTTCTATCCTGTGGGCCATTGGCCTTGCCCTGGCCGGGCGAGCCACGCGTGAGAATGATGCCAATTTTGGTGATTCTGGCATCATGACCCCACTTGACGAACCCGTGGTGCCCTGATGCCGATACCTCAGAGGGAACCAAGTTGGGTGAGGGCCCCAGGGAGTTCATACTCGAAGGGCATAGGGTCAGTTGCCTCGTCCCTACCTCTGGCGCGTCTGAAGGAGGAGTCAATTTTGGAGATTTTTGAGCTAATATCAGTTTGGGCTGAAACAGCCCATTTTCAGCTACCAACTCCTAGGGGATAATGGCGGGGCCACATCTCTGGCTCAGAGGGGAGTTGGGAGCTGCCGTTGAGGGAGCATAGGAGACCACTGTCGAGTGGCCTTGGAGCCCCTTGGTTCCCAGGAACTCGCCTACGGCTGGGCGGGACACCTCCCCCATTGGCAGGGTTTCAGGGTCCGGACTGAGCAGGGCATGGGTTGTGTTTGAGCCCCCGCCCCCACCAGCCACTGAGAGGGTCGGACCTGGGATTGGGATACGAGTTGGGACTGAGTGTCTATTGTCCTGTGATGCCCTTACCCCAGTCCAGTCTTAACCACATGTGTACATATCCTGATGTGTTGCTGTACATACTTTTGTTCCCTTGTTTCAGAGTGGCAAGGATCCTGAAACGCTTTGTCACATGACATGAGCGCATTGATGCCCCTGTGAGCGTAGTGCTTTGCCTGCCTGCTCACTTGCGCGTGTCCACCGCAGCGTCCCGTGGCCAGGCCCCCCACGGGAACGCGTCAAAAACGTTTCACCGCCGCTGGGTTACCCATCCCTCGCGTGCCACTCGGGGCCACCAACCCCGAGCAGCGCGGCGCAGCAGCTCGCAGCTCGCAGCTCGCAGCGCAGCGCAGCGGCTCGCAGCGCCGCCCAGCGACAGCGCCGAGTTCGTCACGGAGCCCGCAGCGCCGTCCAGAGCATCGCCCTGACCGCGCCGCGACCGTGAAGGAGGTGCACAGACCAGGACTCCTGCATCAGCGAGTCCCATCGGCCGACCAGCAAGGCCGCGTCAACCACCTTCACAACCACCGGCTGACCAGCACCAGCCGCACTCCCAGTCCAGTGCTGCAGCATCCGCCTCAACAAACACCACCAGGACCAGTTCGTTGAGCGGGACGAGTGCACACCAAGGACCTCAAGACCAAGTACGCCCCCCGCTGCCATGGTAAACTGGCAAGAAGCGGGTAAGACGTGGCCGCGGCCCCACCCCCATGCAGCGCACCTACTGCGTGGGTTGGTTTGGGACGAGCACTACCGCCACAGCCACCCCCAGTGCGAAGGCGGCATGCCCGGGAGCTTCGAGCTCCGCACGGACATGGCCCCCGACCGCCTGCAGGCGGTGGAGGACTGGCTGCGGGCGGAAAGGTTTGCCTTCCGCTTCCAGCACAGGCGCTGGAGGACCTGGACCCGGCCGGACAGGCCCGGCGAAGGGCTGCGCCCCGAGGGGATTGAGGAGGACGAGAACTCCAACGAGTACCCGTCGGGCGCCTCGATCAATGTCTCCATGTGGGACATGATCGAAAAGAACTTCCCGGAACCGGGGAGCGAGCGCAGGCTGCAGGGCAGCAGCAGCGCGTCTCCGGGGAAGGAGAAGCGGTCCGCCAGGGACAGGAAGCGGGACCGGAAGTGGCGGGAGTACCAGGAGTCCCTGGCCGCCGAAGCCGCCCAAGGCGCCAAGGGCGGAACCCCAGCCCCCAGTCCCCAACGGGCCAATGGCGGTCACCACCCCGGCCACGCCACCCTTGGCGACTTCATCCAAGTTGCCAAGCAGACCCAGGCCAAGCCCCGTCCGCTGCTCCTGAGGAAGTCAGGCCCCAGCAGCGACGTGGAGTCGGCCCACCGCGGGAGGATGCCGGCCGACCAGGCCAGCTCCAGCAGCAGTGTCGCTCCCGACCATAGGGACGTGGCGCGCGCCTGTGAGCGCGCCTGTGGGGTGCCCTGCAACCTTCGGGTTGCCCGGCAACGGGCCAAGCAGCACAGCGCTGCCGTGGAGGGCGCCGTCGGCATCCCCCAGGAGGAGGCTGCGGAGTGGGCGCATGGCATGGCCATCCACGCCCAGACCGTGGCGGCCATTGCGGCCGGACTCACGGCCGTAGCCGCCCATGGGGCAGCGACTGCCCAGGTCAACGGTGAGTTGGCGGCAGCCGACGAGGAAGCCCGCCTGACGCAGGAGGCCATTGCCTGCAAGGAGGCCGAGGTGAGGGCGTTGGAAGAGGCGCTTGCCCAAGAGAGGGCAAGGAAGGAGGCGGAGGAAAGGGCCCACGCCGAAGCGACGGCCAAGGCCCAGGCGGACGCCGCCAAGAAGGACGCCATCGAGGCCGCGCGACGGAAGGTCGCTGAGGAGAGGGCCAAGACGGAGGCGGAGCTGGCGGCGTTGGAAGCAGACAAGGCTCGGCTGCAGCAGGCCCGGGAAGCCAAGGCAGCTCGTGCCAGGGAGGAAGCCGAAGCGCGAGCTGCCGCAGCCACAGCCGCCGCAATGGAGGAGGCAGAGGCCAAACTCCGCCGCGAGACTCCCCTGGGAGGATCACGAGTGGAGACCCTTCGAAAGCTTTTCGAAGGGGACGCCTCCTCCAGGATGACGCTGGACGAGGCCGACACGGGCAGCAGTGGGAGCAGTGGCCCCACCGCCCACCGACGGAGGAAGGGAAAGGGGAAGACCCCCGAGAGGCCACGGAGGCCAGCGGGCGGACACCCCCATGACAGTGACCCCTTCTTCACCGCCAGCAACGGGGATGAACGAGGCCGCCGACATCGCCAAGTGGTGGCTTGGACGGGCGGAGGAGGCGGAGACGTCCCCATGGAACCGGAAGGTGAGGATGAGGATCTCCCTCCTCCCTACCGGAGCTCGGAGTCTTCCAAGACCGAGACGCCCAGGTGGGGCGACATGGACCTGGATGACGACATGGACTTCGGCATCACGAAGAAGCGCCCATCCTCGGACCCACCGAGGCGACCCGGCGGAAACCCACCGGGACCCCCTGGCGGAGGACCATCAGGACCCCCTGGAGGACGCCCACCAAGTGGACCCCCTGGAGGCGGACCACCGGGCGGGGGAGGACCCCCTGGACCGGGCGGACCCGGCGGAGGCCCTCCTGGAGGACCCCCTGGGGACCCCGACGACCCACCAGGGAACGGGGACCCGGATACCACCTGGCGGTGGATTGTCTACCTCCGTAGGAGGGTCCAGTTCCTCGAGCGCGAGGTAGACACGGGCAAGGGCGAGATGACTCGCATCGCCAGGGTCGCCACGCGCGCGCAGAGAGAGCTGGACATCGCCAGGGGCGAGACCAAGTCTCTGAACAAGGTCATCAGCATCCTGCAGCAGAGACTGGACGCGCTGGTAGCCCGTGGGAGCGTCGGCAGCGACCACCCACCCCTGGAGTTTGGCTCGTCGGACGACAGCTGGGGACCCGGACCAGGTCCAGGCAGACCCCACGCCCCCGGCAGAGCCCCCAGGTGTCGCCCCAGCGCCAGTGCCCCCTCTCTCACCGCCCCCTCTCACCACAGCGCGGGCCGCCGCAACGAGCGCGTGCCGCCCGGCAGTGGCAGTGAGGATTGGCGTGATGAGTGGCTCAGTTCGGACTACCACAACCACCGTGCTCCACCGCGGACGCCTGTACGCCCCCGACGCCCGGCACCAGCCCCGGAGCCAATCCCAATGGCTGGAGGACGTTATGGTGGACTCAGGGATGAGGTCCCCGGAGGAGACGTGGAGTGGGACGTCGGCGGAGGTGAGGACCTGGATCTGGACCTGGAGGAGTTCGACATCAGCCCGCCGCGTGGTGTACGACGGGAGGCCGCTGAACGCAGCCGCCGGCGCCGTGATGAGGAGGCATACATGGAAGGAGTACGGCGTGAACATCTGGGTTCAGCGTACATGGAGAAACCGCGGCGTAGCCACAGGGATTCCATGGAGGAGATGGACGTGGCGGCCGTGGGAGTCCGTGGGAGAGGCCGATGGGAACCTCGGTCGACCTCGCGGCCGGCGTTCATGGTCTCTAAGGCCGCGGATGCCGCCGTGTGGGAAGACTTGAAGGACATCAAGCCCCCCATGTACGACGGCAACCCCCTCAACCTCGACCGCTTCTTGGAGAAGCTGGACGATTGGGGGGTAACCGTTACTGAGGACATGCATCCCGCTGATGCGGAGAAGTATGTCTTCAGAAGGTTCAGGTACCGCCTGCCGGAAGTGCTCGGAGAGCTATACTTCGTGGCGACCAAGGAGGGGAAAATCAAGACCTCAAGGAAGCCAAGATGTGGCTCAACGAGCAGGAGCGGGTGGACACTCCGCAGGTGGCTGCCAAGCGGTGGAAGTCCATCAAGCTTCAGCATGATGGACGGGAGATTCGCCTACGGGACTGGCGAGACTTCCGAGGGCATTACACCCTCTTCCGCCGCAACGTGGAGGATTGGAACGAGGGTGACGAGCAGGCTCGCCTGCTCTCCATGCTGCCGGAAGCATGGATCAAGAGGGTCACCAAGGAGGAAGCCAAGCGGGCCAAGTCCAACCACACGGTCAAGATGATGCTCCCCAAAGAGTATCATACGAACGTGGTGGCTTGGACAAGGAAGAGCGTGGCCCGGGATGTCAAACGGCACTCCCTGCGGAACGCTCTCCTCATCACCGTCTCGGGCGATCGCGAGAAGACAGCGATGTGGCGCCTTGACGAGTGTGAGTTGAGCGGCCAGACCATCCGTCTGCAGCCCATCCCGGCGCGGATGAGCTGCGACGAGATCCTGGAGTGGGTTGGAGAGGAGGTGCTCAAGGAGTACCGAAACCTCCACCACACCCGCGGGTTGACGCCCGGGGACCGCGACGTCAACTACGTTGGCGAGGGACCTGGCGGGGAAGCTGCCATGGACCCAGCGGGAGCCGACGGCGATGAGACTCTCGTCGACAATGACGACGACGATGAGC
This sequence comes from Eutreptiella sp. 'Long Island Sound 2002', assembly GCA_964036045.1. Taxonomy (NCBI): domain Eukaryota; phylum Euglenozoa; class Euglenophyceae; order Eutreptiales; family Eutreptiaceae; genus Eutreptiella; species Eutreptiella sp. 'Long Island Sound 2002'. The sequence continues at coordinate 138,645,340 of OZ038382.1, forward strand.
CCGCCGAGGTGGCTGTTTGCGTCTTCGTGGCCAACAACCTGAGCGCGGGGAACAACCGGGGAAGCTGGAAGCCCCTGCAGCCGTGTTGGAAGAAGAAGGAGAAGAGGGACCCTCGCCGCATTGGCGACCCTCCGCTGTCCTTTGGGGAGTTCATACGAGCTCACCCGCAGGGCTGTTTCGTGTGTTATGGGAGGAAGAAAGGCTTCAACCATGACCACCGAACATGCCCCACCCACAAGGCCGACACGGAGTCTTACAAGAAGGCGCACGGGTCGAAGAAGCGTGCGCCCGCAGGTATCCGGGAAGCCAAAGTGGAGGTCGACAGGGACGAGCTGGCCAAGGAGATCCAGGAGATCAAGCGGAACTGGGTCCCCAGGTCGGACAACAAGAACAAGGAGAACAACCAGAATGACCAGAACAAGGACAAGGACAAGAAGGGTAAGAAAGGGGGAAGGAAGAAGGGCGTCAACGAGGTTGATGCGGAGGAGAACACCCCTACTTCCACAACCGACGCCCCCTAGCGGAGCCCCTGCAGCCAAGGGCCCCAGCTAGGGCGGTCGCAGGATGGTGACGTGGGAAGCGCCGAACCATCCCAGTCGGGAGTCGATAAGCACAAAGGGACTGCCGCGGGCGGAAGGCCCGGTCCGGCACCCAGTCGCGGAGGCGGGGTGAGGGCAAGTGAAGGCACGAACCCTTGCACCCGTCCGTCCTTCGCGAACAAGAATGTGTTTGATGTACTACAAGATCTATCCGAGAGTATCGGAGGATCACCCGGACCGCAGCTGGATGCTGCAGATGGGCAGCCTGAGCCCACTGTCCACGACCTGCACCAGTCGCTTGTTGAGCTTCTGGAACGGCCCGAGATCCTGAGCTTGCACGCCGTGCGCCGTGTTGGGCGCGAGCGGCAGTTGCACCTTAAGGTCCGTGCCTTGTGCGGGGAAGTGGAAAAGGTCTTCGACGTATTGGTCGACACGGGAGCACAGGTCAGCTTGGTCAAGGCTGGCCTACTTCCGCCAGAGTGTTTGACCGACAGTCGGAAACCTGTCACGCTGAAGGTGGCGAACGGCCAGTACATGGTGGGAGGCACGAAGGAAGCGGCCATCGGGCTGCAGTTCGTGAACCATCGTGAGCTGAGTCGCCCAGACCTCGGCAAGGAAATCCCCCTGCAAGGTCGCTTCTACGAGGCCGAGATGGACTGGGACATGATCGTTGGGTACGACTTCATGATGGAGACGGACTCCGGCGTCCTCCCGGCCCAGGCCTCCATGACCCTGTATCAGGACGACCAGCTCTCGTGGCTTTCGTCACCTGAGCACCATGTGGAATGCCAATGGATCCACCCCGAACGCTATCAGCTCGAAGTAGCCGCACTGGGCACTGAGCCAACTGGGCCAGCAAACCAGGAGTACGGCGTAAGGCCGGAAGTGGCGAGCCGAGTGGTTGCGGACCTGGGAGCTTCGGATCTGGCCCTGGATGCGTTCTCTTCAGGAACCTCCGCCCATCTTCGGGTGTGTGAGAAGTACTGGAGCGCCCAGGACTCCGCGTGGAAGAACTACTGGGGTCCGCATCAGGGATTGATGTGGATCCATTGCCCCCGTTGGGACATTCCAAGAGCGATAGCGAAGATTCGCAAGGACCGCTCCAAGGCAGTGCTGGTTGTTCCTATGGGATGCACCGAGGAGGAAAGTACCCCACATTGGGTAGTCTCATTGACCAACATGACCTTAAACAAGGTCGTCCTACCGGCTGGAGAGAGTGTCTATCAGGACGCTAAGGGACAGCCCATGCCATCCCAGAGATGGCAAACGGAATTCCACTATGTGGATGGGGGCCTTGATCAGGCCGACGCCACGGACTTCGTGTGTGTCAACCGCATCATAGCGGAGCCATGGAGGCAATGCTTTGCGGTTCCCCCCGTTGACATCGGAGAATCGGAAGACCCCCTCACTGAAGAGGAGTTGCACCTGGTTCAGGGGTATATGGATTAGCCCTTTCACGACTGGGGAAACCAGCGTGAGGGCAAAGGCCAGGACAAAGCCTGGTGGGAAATGGACTCGATCGTCTCCGGTTCCTATGATGGGAATACCTTCGTACAGAGGGTGCTGGACCACTTGTCCAGCCAGGACGAGCCGCCTGGCGGTAACCCACCCACCTACGGCGATCTCTTCCGAGGCAAGACCAGAGATGGCCCTTTGGGCCACCTGGGAAGACCACCTGAGCCGGAGTCGAGCGGGGCCGCTACCCCGCAAGTAAGCTCCGTGGTCCAGGTGCCCGGAAAAGCCAAGGCGGAGTCCGATGATTGCCCCAAGATGCAGGCGTTGAGGGCCAGGCTGAAGCAGAAGTATGGGGACACCTTCTTCAGCGGAAAGCCTGTGTTTCCCCCACCGGTGCGTGGACCGTATGGCGAGGCCAAGATACGACTGAAGCAGGACCCCCGTGTGTACCGGCACCGGGAGTTTGCCCTGAGGGGCGAGAGGAAAGAGGCCATGGAGAAGATCCTCCGTGACTTCATCGAGAGAGGCTGGCTTGAGCCGTGCCACTCCGAGTGGGCCTCTCCGTGCTTCGTCATCCCCAAGAAGGTGGCCGGTGAGTGGCGGCTCGTGGTCGACTACCGCGGCCTAAACGCCAAAACGCAGCACGACAGCTATACGCTGCCCCTCATTGAGGACATGTTGCAAAAACAACACCGGCGGAGGATCTTCACGGTGATTGACCTGAAACATGGTTATCATCAGATGCCTCTCGCTGAGGAGTCCCGTGCCTGCACAGCCATGAGCACCCCACTTGGACCTCTCCAGTGGAAGGTGATGCCCATGGGCGTTACCAGCGGCAATGCGGCTTTTCAGCGGATGCTGGAGAACCTGCTTGAGCCGGTGCGTGACTGTGCGGACCCCTTCGTGGACGACAGGATCATCGCGTCCGGGGACCCCAGTATGAGCTACGAGGAGCTCCTGGAGGCACATGAAAGGGACGTCACTCGAGTGCTGGACCTTCTGGTTCGGCACAAACTCACAGGCAGCAGTGACAAGGCCACCATTGCGGTAAGCGAGGCGGTCCTTGCTGGCCACGTAGTCGGGAACGGGCAGCGAAAGCCCATACCTGGCAAGGTGGCTGCGATTGAGCACTGGGAAAAGCCCAAAACGGTCTCTGAGCTAAGGGCGTATCTGGGGTTCTGCAACTACTACTCGGGGTATATCAAAATGTATGCCGAGTATGCAGCCCCCATGACGACCATGCTCAAGGGCAACCGAGAGGAGACCAAGAAGGGGTCCAAGAAGGCTCTGGTCTGGGATGCTGATTCCGACCGTGCCTTAGAGGGGATGAAGCAGGCGCTGCTATCCGCAGTGGGTCTGCACCTCGTGGATCCCGACCGAGGGTTCGTCCTGCGCACCGACGCTTCCGACTACGCCGTTGGTGCTGTGTTGGAGCAAGTGCTTGACGATGGGAGGCACGTGCCCGTGGCCTTCTGGAGCCGAGTCCTGGCGGAAGGCCAGAGACGGACGTGGACGCCCCGAGAAAAGGAGGCGTATGCCATCGTCATGGCTCTCAGGAAATGGGCTGGGTACATAGCCCTCCATCCCGTCACCGTCTGCACCGACCATCAGAGTCTGCAGTCGTGGCACAAGGAGCACGTGGACACCCCCTCTGGTCCTGCCTCCCGACGGGCAAGATGGCATGAGACCTTGGCCAAGTTCGATCTCACGGTTGTGTATATTCCTGGAAAGGATAACACCGTGGCGGACTGTCTCAGCAGGTGGGCCTATCCCGCCAGCAAGGGCATGACAGACGTGTCTGCCCATGGCGATGAGGCTGAGACCGCTGAAGCCAAGAGGATCATTGAGATGGAGCGCCTGATGGAGGAGGAGGGTGTAAAATGCTTCGTCGTCATGGCTGCGGATGCCCCCCTTGGAATGAGGATGGGCAGAGCGGTCAGAGTACTCGCCCCTGCGGGAGCTGAGTCCGACAAGCACCTCTTCCCTGAGTCTTGCCTCCAGGACGACTGGACCGACGACTACGCTAAGTCTGAGGCCTTTGCGGCCGAGTATAGGGCTGTGACCGACCCTGATGACGGGCAGAAGTGGCCAAAGGGGCTGACTGAGGAAGATGGCAAGCTCTACCGGAATGGTAAGCTGCTAGTACCGGAGTCCCGAGTGCTCGAGCTGTGTGAAGCTTGGCACCACCACATGCTGCACCCAGGGGTCAAGAAGCAAGCCCTTGACATGCAGCGCCGGTTCGAGATCGACCATATCGGTCTCTACACCGCCATCAAGAAGGTCAGGAAGGGTTGTTCGGTCTGCCAGGCCTGCAATCCCGACAACCGGAACGTCAAGGGGGAAGCCCAATGGACCCCGGTTCCTGACCAGCCCATGGAGAGCGTGGCCATGGACGTCTTCTCCATGCCCGAAGTGCACATCGGCAGGGAGACCTTTGACTGTGTGGTTCTCTGCGTGGATCCCCACAGTGGCTACGTAGTAGCCGTTCCGGCATGAAAAAGGGGTTGCTTGCCAAGGAAGTGGCAGTCATGATGATTCGTCATTGGCTGACCGTCTTTGACATCCCCCGCACCATTTGCAGAGACCGAGGGCCCCAGTTTACTGGTGGCTGGTTCAAGGCTATGTGTTCCCTCATGGGAATACGACATGCCAAGAGCGTCGCCTATCTCAGCCGGTCTAACGGCCGTGCTGAAGTAGCTGGACGGCAGCTGTTTGAGAAGCTGCGCAAGATTCACATCACCAATCCACGGCGGAACTGGTTTGAGGAGATGTGGCCTGCTCTGAAGGCCCATCATGACACCCCCACGCCGGGTGGTTTGTCCCCTCACCAGATTCTGTTCGGCAGGGACCCCCTTGGTCGGGGACTTCCCTTGTCTGGTGATGGTATGGCGATGGACGCCAAAGAATTCTTCGCGCGGCAAGAGCAAACGGCGCGGGACATCGGCCAGCAGCTCGAGAAGGAGCATGCTGAGCGTCAGAAGTCCGCCCCGAGCTCGACAGCGCAGAGGTTCAGGGTGGGAGACCCGGTGTGGGTGATCAGACCCCGTCCTATGGGCACCCACCGCACCAAAACCTGGTTCACACCCGGCGAGGTGGTCCGCAGGATTGGTGAGGACACCTACCGCATCAAGGCGGGTCACGAACAGTTTCAGGAGCGCCACGAGAGTCAACTCTGTGTGCGGGAACCCGACCTCCGTGGCCAACATGTGTCCCTGAGCTATGCCGCACATGAGGCCGATTCGGACGACGACTATGCTGAGCAGGACGACTATACCGTCGAGAAGATCCTGGCTCAGCGTCCGAAAGCCTCGGCACCCGGAGGTCTGGAGTTCAAGGTTCGTTGGCAAGGCTATGGGCCGTCCCACGACACCTGGGAACCCGTCTCCTCGTTCGTGCCGCGGGTCAATACTCCCTTCATGGAGTACATCCGCAAGCACAAGACCAAGATCCACGTTTCGGACTTTGCAGCACTCACCCGGGCGATTGCAGCCAGGGGCGCCTGATCAGTGCCCTGAGCTCTCCCCTGATGTGTTATGAGCGCTTGTGAGGTCGACGGATCGTCCCTTACTTGCTTGCTCTCTTCCATCTTCCGGTGACCTGCCATCAGAGTGGCCATGTACCCCCCCCTGCTGAATCCAGAGGAGGATGGCCCCTCTCTTCTTCTATTCGTCACTCCCCCCCCTGCTGAATCCTTGGGACACCAGGTAGGGCGACTGACCTTCATGTTTCTGAGCTTTTGGGGCCTTGAAGCCCATACGACGTTGCGCAACGGATGCCGCTGTCATCGGCATTGCGATTTTTTTGGTGTGTGGTCTGGTTCCATGGCACTTGCGGAATCCAGACCAGTCGATGTGTGTCAGCTGACTATATATGGCCTGAACTCAGGCGTTTCCTGTCCACCCTCCTGCACATGCCTTATCCTAACCAGGGCGTGGTTTGGCGCTCTGTCCAGAGTGTGTTTACACGCCTATTACCCCGCCTATTGCTTGTCTTTATGTCCCCCAGGATATGTGCATCTGTATGTCAGCCCATCACTGAAGTGTGGACTGTTTTTCCCCCCCGACGGGATGCGAATCGACTACGAAGGCGCCCTGAGTCGCCGTTTACATGTTCTTACATATGGTCCAGCCTGGACCAGTACCTAAGTACATGTTCTTCTGTTTGAGTGCCCGTGATACCGTGTGCCCTATTCGCTGTGTGTGGAGATCCTGATGGCGCCAGGCGGGAAGCCCAGTTGCCTGACTACACTCCCAGCGGTCCGCCACTGTCAGTCCCAGTGTGAGCCTACTAACTCGCAGACGCACTTGCAGTCGGATGGCGGCCTCCGGTGCTCCTGACCTCGGTCAGTCTGCCTGGGAAACTGGTGGTTTGAGGAGTCGACGCCTCCGCCCACACTGCATGAGGACTCCCTCATGTATGGCCTTCGTGGTAATAGGGCGAGGGAAAAGACGGCCTTGATGCCCGATCCCTTAAGGAGGAGCTCGTTCGGCTGTACCCCTCTGGACTCGCGTCGTATGGATATGGACATGGTGCGCCCGAGGAAGGACCCGTGGGGACTCTCCCCCAGCCGGCGGGCCTTGGAAAGCTTGGGGTAGCCTGATGGATCTTTGTGGTTGCTCTCGACCTGTGGGACCACCTCGGTCGTCGTGTGACGCCTATGTTGGCCGTGTATGCCACCGCCACTGTGGTAGTGACCGTAGCAGCCGGCACCCGGTGCGCCTGGTATGGGTTAACGGGTCCTTTGGATGCCGAACAATCGCCGCGATGACCCGGGACTTGATACTTGATACTGTACTTGCAGTTACTAACAGCTACAGCACCGTACCTGTCTTACTGTGGGATTTGGGCAGCCTAACCTGCGAATCAGCCTGAAGTGAGGATGTGACACCCCCCCCTTCAGGAAATGGTCCTGGGTACCCGCTGCCATGCGTGGGTGTTATCGAGCCCCCCCCAGGGTTTGCTCTAAGGAGGGGGGTGAAGCGGTACCCAGAACCCCATGGCTAGGGTAGGGCATACAACCGGTCTCCGGTCCACTAACCCCATGTACGGAAGGGAAGACGCCCGTTGACGCCCGGTGCGAGCCCGGCGGGAGCGTGTTCCGTGCCGTAAAGCCCCGCATCGGCAACCGATGCACCGCCAGCGGAGATTTATGTATCAGAATATCAGGAATCAACAGGGTTTTATTTTCATATTGTTTCCGTCAAATTTTACGCTTCTGTTCTGATACTCACTGTTTTGACAGCTGGCGGTTAGCTCGCGACTTTAGCATAACCGCCAGTTTAACTGTTATATACAGATATTTTAGCGCAAATCGTGACGAAGACTCTAAAGTCTTCAGGAATTGCATTGATGCATCCGCAATTTTCACATCTTACACTCGCAACCTTAATCCGAATTCTTCAGGATGTCGAAATCGGATTTTCGACTTCGACATCCCCGCACTTGATTTGACCTCTTTCGAGTGGACCTACGTGCTTCCCTATGCACGAATCAACTTTCCTTTTGTCTTGCCCTCCATTTGTCTTAGAGATATGGGCAAAACAAAGTTGATTCGTGAGGCCACTTGTGAGGGTCATATCTCGTGCCGCTTGCGAGGAATGACAATAAGGAAACGTGGGATGTATTCACAATACTCCCGACGTAATTTAGGAAGCATTATATGCCTTGCGTCTCCACACTTGCGCGCTAGCGTAATGGATCATGGTCAAGAGGGTAGAGTTTGCGTTATAACTCTTCGGCCATGATATTGCGTGCGTTAAGATAACTTTCCAGTGTAGCGCGCGAGTGTTGGTGTTGCATAGGAACTCTCCTTGAGTTCCTATGAGCGATTGACACAAAGTTATGCCCTTGGAGGGGCATGACATATCGTGGGGGGAGCTACCTTTTTGGGCAATATGTGGTATGTGCCATGTGTTGTGTTGCGTGCCCATTTGGCGGGTCCATCGCTCCAAGCCAAACCCGCCAATGGACCTCATTTTGCGCAAGCCCCTTCTCCATACTCCCCACGATCAATTGCAAGCCTAACCTTCGTGGAGGGAAGCTTGTGTGGCGATCCCAAAGCGATGCGTTGGGAGCAAGGTGTGTGTTTTGCAATTTTCCATGTTTTCATGTGCCCACTTGGGAAGTAGCGCTCGTAACCTTTCAAAGCGCCCCAAGTGGAGCACATATGTGGAATCCAAGGTCATTGGTGTCACGTCATTGTGTATAGAAGGATTGGTCGATTACTTAATCCAAGCCGAAGATATTATAATATATTTGTGCGCCTTTCAAGGCACTTTTGGGTGTTTTTTCGCCAATATTGCCGTTTTTTGCCCGTCATGATGTCAAGTGGCGACCGTGTATCTCACCGTTGCGCTCAATTGACATCATGACTCAAGTATGTTCTGGGGGTACATACTTCGGTGCCCAACATATCTTGGACCCGGCGAATAACTCCTCTTGGGCTTGGCATACCGTGGCCGCCATGTTGGCAATTTGGGACTATCCCAAATCATGGGCTCACTTGGCGACCCTGCCATTCCCAAAACCGGAGGAGTTGGGCGACGCCCAAAAGATATGTTGGACACATATGACTTGATACCTATCCTATGGCACACTCCGGTCCAAGTCGGGCATGTGCCTCATTTGCCCCAACCATGAGTGTGCGCATTTTCGTCCATCTTGAGCAATTTTCCACATTTTCTGCCCGCCGTGCACCATGTTAAGCTACCTCGTTCACGCCGGACGCATGGACCAATGGACCATATATGACATGGGTGATATGTATATTGGTCCCCATGGTTCAGACACCACGTGGGCGAAGCGGAGCAACCTTCGTTAAGGTGCTAGCCCAAACTAGGTGTGGGCAATTTTGCCATTTTGGCATTTGTGGACCCAATTGGGATCGTCACCACGCCAGCCGGCATAGAGATCTTTGAGAGCCAAGGGCATGGGAGTTTTCGTTGGACTCCCGGTGGATTGCGCATGGAATGGCGGATCCGATCTCCAAGCCGGCGTGGAGATATTCTATTGGGAGCACCCCAAATTTTGGGCTCATTTCGAGCAGCCAAAATGACCCCCTTTTGGGACCCCAATTTCAACCCCCCGTGTGGTCAATTGGCGGCCCCATATCTCTATGCCCATGAGATGCCCGGACCTAATTTCAAGTTGTACACTCAGATAGAAGTCCCAGGTCCTGCCTCCTATCCTGTGAGCCATTGGCCTTGCCCTGGCCGGGCGAGCCACGCGTGAGGATGATGCCAATTTTGGTGATTTTGGCATCATGACCCCACTTGACGAACCCGTGGTGCCCTGATGCCGGTACCTCAGAGGGAACCAAGTTGGGTGAGGGCCCAGGGAGTTCATACTCGAAGGGCATAGGGTCAGTTGCCTCGTCCCTACCTCTGGCGGGTCTGGACGAGGGGTCAATTTTGGAGATTTTTGACCTAATATCAGTTTGGGCTGAAACAGCCCATTTTCAGCTACCAACTCCTAGGGAATAATGGCGGGGCCACATCTCTGACTCAGAGGGGAGTTGGGAGCTGCCGTTGAGGGAGCATAGGAGACCACTGTCGAGTGGCCTTGGAGCTCATTGGTTCCCAGGAACTCGCCTACGGCTGGGCGGGACACCTCCCCCATTGGCAGGGTTTCAGGGTCCGGACTGAGCAGGGCATGGGTTGTGTTTGAGCCCCCGCCCCCACAAGCCACTGAGAGGGTCGGACCTGGGATTGGGATACGAGTTGGGACTGAGTGTCTATTGTCCTGTGATGCCCTTACCCCAGTCCAGTCTTAACCACATGTGTACATATCCTGATGTGTTGCTGTACATACTTTTGTTCCCTTGTTTCAGAGTGGCAAGGATCCTGAAACGCTTTGTCACATGACATGAGCGCATTGATGCCCCTGTGAGCGTAGTGCTTTGCCTGCCTGCTCACTTGCGCGTGTCCACCGCAGCGTCCCGTGGCCAGGCCCCCCACGGGAACGCGTCACTACCGCCAGGCGGTGCACGAGGCGGCCCGCCACCTCCCAGCCGGGGACGAAGCCCTGTGGGTGGCCTCGTGGCGCTCCGCAGGCGCCACATGGACGGAAGTCTTCTGCTCTGGGCTGGTGCCCGGGGAAGCAGAGGCGCAGCTCCGCGCCATAGCCCGCTACAACCCGCCGGGAGGTACCTCGGTGGACGATTTCCTCCACCACATGCTCCGGCTAGGGGACTTCGCATGGGAGCTTCGCAACCACCGGCTGGAGCAACTCCTCCGCGAGCCCCTAAGCGCGGCGGCCCGGGTGCACCGATGGCTCACCGCGGCAGAGGGCGACTACCCCCCCCCTCCCCTGCGCCCTGACAAGGACTTTGTAGCCTCCCTCCGTGTCGTGAATGGCACTCTGGAGTGCCCGCCACAAGAGGGCCCCCACCCGTACCGGAACCTGCCGGGGCGTTTCTCGAGGCACCTGCAAGACGCTCTTTTCCCAGTGTGGATCATCGGGCCAGGCTCCATGACCGCGTGGGAGGCACGCATAGTGGGTGAGGAGTGGGCGCGTGAGTGGGGCCGGTGGTGCGACGCCACGCGCGCCCCAGAGACCCCTGCGCAACGATACGCCGCCATCCCGCTCCAGGGGAGGGAGCCGGACACCCGGCCGAGACCCACCGTGATCCGCAGGGCGGGACCTGACCACCCGTGGGACGCGGGGACGGAGAAATGGCTGCAAGCGGCCCCGGGGTCGCAAATAGGATGGACGGGGGACGTGTCCTCACTCGTCAGGACGCCCGTCCCCCCCCGCATCGTCCTTCACGCCGCCAACGTACTCCGGGCTACGGAGATACGCAAATGGGGACACGACACGGCCACCATCCGATGGCACCCCCCGGAGGACGGGGCCGCCCGGCCCGCCGTGGCGCACTTCAAAACTGGGGGGCCGGTATACGACGACGCCCTGTCCCGGCTGGGCGACACCCAGGGGCCCCTGCTCCTCATGCTCCCCACCGACCTTGCAGCCGCGCTGCGCCAGGAGCTGGACGGCTGCGACGGGCCGCGAGTGGGGTGGGAGGCAGTCGCGGACGGCACCCTACTGGCCCTCCTCCACCGGGATGCCGCAGACGGGTGCCAAAGGGATACGCTGGCGCCCCACCTCACCGGGCGCCACGTGTATATGGCAACCCCCCCTCAGGGGCACCCCCGCCCGGCGTGGGACGACCTCATCGCCGCCTTCCACAACCACGGTATTCTCCCTGACGACACGTGGCGGGAGGTCCAGCGGAAGACGCTTGGCAGGGACTACCGGCGCCGCGTCCGCGCCCGCCTGCTGGAGATCCGGGACCCCCTCTGACAGAGGTGGGACGACCTCTGGCTCCGCCATCTCGACCCTTGGTTGCCGCCCTCCCACCTCCCACACACCTGCCGACTCTGTGGGGAAAGCGACACGATGTCCTCCGCAGCGTCGACAGGCGCCAACAGGTGCGCGATGTGCGCCCAGGTGGCCGCGTGCCCCTGGCCCGAACCTCCCGCGGGCCCGCGCAGGCGCACGGAGGAGGACGCCTTGCACCGGCGCATCGAGGGGGCACACGCCCCCTCACACAAACGCGCGGGCCCCGCGGGCGCTGCCCTTCTCCGGATCAACGTGCACCTGCGGGACCCCACATCCGTTGCGCACCTGTCGCAGGTGTTCGCGCCCTGACCCCCACCCGCCGCCACCCTCTGCAGAGCTCGCAGTACCATGCCACGCCGACGGGGGGATGGGCCAGGACACACCAGGGCCCGCCGCCAAGCGCAGGAGGCGACCGTCCGGGGCCTGGTAGCGGACGCGGTGGCAGAGGCGCATGAGGCACACGCTGCCGCACGACGTGACCCGACGGCCAGTGCGAGGGCTTTCCTCAACGAGACCGCCCTCCCGGCCGTCCGCGCCCTGAACGGAGCAGGGGCCCCTACGCTACTCCCGGCGATGCACCGGATTGTGAACGCCATCCAGCCGGGGCTCATCGGCCCGGAGGCGGCCCTCTACGGGCACTGGATGGAGTGGCGCGAGTCCAACCGGTCGGGCCGGCCCCTGTCCATGGGGGACACCCTGCGGCTGTTGGGACCGGGGTCTGCCATGTCCCCCCGCAGCAGCGCCGAAGCCCTGCTGCACGCCCTCAGGACGCACTACCCCGGGGACACGGCATCGTACCTGAACCAGGCGCGGGCCACATACCCGGGGGGAGTGTCCGAGCTGGATGCGGCGCTCCACCTTCTACACCCACCGGACGAGGACCTGGAGGACCTGCGCGAAATCACGGTGTTCGTGGAAGGCGCAGACGAGGCGCCCGCCCGCCCCCGGCCGACCAACCCGGTATACGACTGCACAAGGCCGACCCCCCCGTACGCCATCGTGTGCCAGGCGTTCCCCAGGGAGCCCACCTGGTGCCCTGCCCTTTCGCCGGCGACGCACGCGCCTCGTGGCTGGGCCGACCCAGACCTGTCCCCCCCCCTCTCCAGAACCAGGGGTGCCCACCACAGGGGGCAGGTCCTCTGGCAAGAGCGCCCTGGCATTCCCCTGCTCCTCCTCGTCGTCGCCACCCGCAGGGACCCGGAACGGGTCCTGGGGATCACCCACACCCACCTCTATGGGGCAGCGCCCGTGCCCCGCCCCCCCCTCTTGGCGCCCGCGGCGCGGGACGGGGTACACACCTTCCTGCGAACGCAGGAGGTCACCGCCGTTACGGGGGTCCAACTAGTGCGGCTCCCCCCGGCACCACCCAACGACCCCCGGGGGCCCAGGACTCTGAGCCCTGCCCCAGACTGGGAGCTGTGGCGCGACGCGTGGGCCGCGTGGCTCCCCCGCCTCCCCTCCCAATGCCGGTTGATGGCCACCGGCCCCCACCCGTACAAGGCTGACGCCACAGCCGGCCCCCCACCCCCTCCCCCCCTCCCCCCCGCAGAGCACTGCACAGCACTGCCCACGGCACGACACTGATGCACCGGGAGGTAGTGGGAAGGGCGCACCTGCCACCACGCATGCCTACCAGGATAACAGTGATGTCAGACTCAGATGGCTCCCCCCAGCGGGACGACCGCCACCACCGCCGGTCCCGCTCCCGCTCCCCCGTCTCCCCGGAAGGGGCGGGGGAGACCCCCGCGGAGCGCGAGGAGCGGTGGCTGGCAGAGGCGGCGGTGCCGGTTGGGCCGCTGGCTGGGCAGCCCCGGGCAGCCTCCGCTGACACCTGACCGTCGGCCCAGGAGCCTGAGCCGGCCGAGGTGACAGCCCCCGCCGCCCAAACAGCAAGCCCTGCCGCCCTGCCCCGGGAGGGGGCCCCAGACGCGCGGGGAGCGGAGACCGCAGCCCCAGCGAGCCACGCCGCGGCTCCGACGGCGGCCCCCGGCACGCCACCGACACGGGGGGTAGCCCCGGCGCAGGAGCCAGGCGCATTGCCGAGGGCTGCCGCAGCCGCAGAGGGGAGCGGGGAGGGTGAGCGAGGGGTTGCGACCGCGGCCCCGGCGAGCCGCGCCACCTCCTCGGCCCGCCACGCCGCGGCCCCAAGCACGCCACGAAAGCGGGGGACGGATCCCGCACGGGCCACGGGCGCCTTGCCGGCGGCCGCCGCAGCAGCAGCAGTCGGCAGGGAGGGCGCGATATACCGCGCCCACGCCAACCCCACCCACACCCACACCAGCCCCCCAAAGCCGTTCCCCCCCAAGCCCTTCCCCCCGGGGCAGACGCGGCACGTCCGCCCCCTGGCGCCCGAGCGCTCGCCGCCGGGCGTCACGCTGCCGCAGCTGCAAAGGCAGCGGGACGCCCGGCGCGTGATCCAGGAAGGAGGGGACGGCGCGCAGGCAGAGCTGCGTGCCAGCCACGGGAGCGCGGAGCGGGGGACAGGAGGCGACAGGGGAGGTGCCCAGGGGCACGCGCAGGGAGCCAGCCCGGGCACACGCGGCAAGGAGCAAGGGCGCAAACACAGACGGGGCACCAAGGCCTGCAGCAGCGGAGGGGGACAGAGCGCGGGCAGCGGACGGCGCGACACAGGGCAGGGAGCCGGGAAGGGGCCAGGGCACGGGCAGGGCGCGCAGAGCGCCCAGTTGCATGGAGCAGAGCGAGGGACGGTGGGCGAGCGCGGGCGCAGCCAAGGGCAAATGCACGGACACGGGACGGGCACGGGCACCAGCAATGCAGGCCAGGGCTTGGGTGACAGGGGGCGGGACCCATGGCACGGGCAGGGGGACAGAGGCGTGGGGGCCGGAAGGGGGCCCAAGGGCAAGGGCAAGGGCGCCAGGGGCCCCCAGGGACAGGCAGGACGGGGCATGGGAGCCCGGGGGGGAGGGCGGGTTGAAGGGAGGGGGGCCGGACGTGCAGCCGGTGAGGTGCATCCCCCCCGGCATCCAACAGATGCCGGCGCACCACACCGACCACCACCTCCCCCACCACGCCCACCTCTACAACATCGACCCCGACGCCGGAGAACTCATCCCCCCCCAACCCCCACGACCCCAGCACCAGCTAGACCCCCCCCCGCACCGAGAGCGAAGCCGGTGCGGATGGCCTCGGCGGGGGGGGGGCGGGGCGCGGCGCCGACGCCGCAGGCACAGGAGCCGCAGGGGGAGCCGGCGCGAGGGGCAGGGGGGGCCTGGCCCTGGGACCGGGACTGGCGCACGGTCCCGGACCCTCTGGGGGATGAGGCTCTCCCCCTGGTGGGGGAGGTGTACGGCTGGTTGAGCTGGGCCAACCAGGGGACCACCAGGGGGATGAGGAACCGGCCCTTCGATGAGGTGCTCCTCCGGAGGGACGGAGGAAACCGGAAGGTACCCCCGGGGGGGTGGGCAGCCCCAGAGGACCACGAGAGGGTCCTCAGGTCAGTGATCTGGGCGGCGTAGCCCGACAGGGGGCCGACGTGGCCGGCCTTCCTGGAAGGGGGGGCGGTGCTCCACATCATGGATGCAGACGCCAACAACTGGCTCCCCCGGGCCTTGCGCAACGCCCTCACCCACTGGCGCTACCGCCGGCGCAACCCGCCACCGCCACAGCCCCAGCCCCCACACAAGCGGCAGCGCAGGTGACGGCCCAGACGGCGGACGCGAGAGAGTGGGGGGGGGGAGTTGGGCCCCCCGACCCACGCCGCTTCCATGATACGGCGTGACGGAGGAGCGCGCGCCACCTCCCGCGGGAGGGAGGCCGGAGACAACGAGCGCGGGGGGGAACCTACTGCCCCGCAGCCCGCTAACCGCTGACCGCTAACCCTCACGGCCGCCCCCGGCCCGACAGCGCCGCGCGGGAACGGCGGAGGGAACAAGGGACCCCAGCGAGGGCCTGCACGAGGGTCCGGCTCTAGGTGGAGGGGGGCGGGGGAAAAGTGCGACCCCCCAGCCGACGGCTGACCCCGGGGCCGAGACCGCCAGGCCGCCCCCCCTCGGCCATCAGGGGGCGGCGCCAGGGGACCAGAGGCCCCCCCCCACTCCCCCCCCCCTCCCCCTCAGGTCCAAAAGCGGACGGAGGCAGACCGAAGAGACGGCGGCCCCGCACCCCCCCCGAAGAGGCCGCTGCACCCGGGGTGAGGGGGCACCGCGCCCGCGGCAAGCGCCCCCGATGAACCGCCCGCACGCTCCCGCCCTGCCCGCTGCCGACCGACGGCGGGCCGGCGGCGCCAAAGACGGCGCAAACGGAGCGGCCCCTTCAGAGGCCGGCCTGGGGAAGGCGGGGGCGCGAGCCAGGGCGGGGGGGTTCCCCCCCCCTCCCTCCCCCCCCCGCCGAACTGACCCATTGGCGGCCGACCGGGCCGCGCCCGACGCCCACGGCCGCCCGGCAACCCCCACGGCACGAGTGTACCCCAGGGGGGCGCCCCGGAGACAACAGATGGCAGGCCGACGCCCAACGGGGCGGGGGAGCGGGGGGCGGCGGAGCGGCCCCCCCACCCCCCCCCCCTGCTCCCCCCCCAAGATTGAGGGCCACAGGAGCGACTCTGTGCCCCCCCGGAGCCGAGGGGACGCCCCCCCTCCCCCAGAAGAGACCGCCACGCGGGGGGGGGGGGATGCGGCTGGACCTGCACACCGCGCGCCTCAGCGCCCCCAGCCGCCTGCTCCCGCGGGGGTCGCGGCCGACGGGCGAGCCCACACCAGCGCAACGGAGCGGCGCACGGACCAAGCCTGGGGGCGGCACACGGCGGCGCAACAGAACAGTATGGGGGCCGTGCCCCCTCCATTGCCCCCCCCATGACCATTGCCCACTCGGGGAGGGCAGATGGAGGGTTCAGGTCTGAGGGGGCCCCCAGCAGAGCGGTCCACGGGCCGCCCCTCATCCCCCCCCCCCCCCCCCGGGGCGGCCCCGCGACCCCGACCGAAGGCGCACGCCGGGGGGATGTGCGCCGACGACAAGAGGGGGGCCAGGGTAGGGAACCGCGGGCCGCCCCCCAGAGGGGGAGCAGGGAGGCTGTGGCGCGACCCCCCCCCCACCCCCCCCACGGACCCGCAAGCCGCGGGGGCGCCGGCCCCCACTCCCCCGAGGCAGGGGGGATGGTCCCCCCTCCCCCTGCCCGAGAGAGGAGCCCCCCCGCCCCAGCCGCTGGCTGCCACAGGAACCGCGGGGAACAAGCGAGCCCGTGCCGACGCGCCAGGACGCCGCACAGATCGCGCCCAGAGAAGGCGGGCGAGCACAAACTGGAGCGGTATGGGGGCCACGCCCCCCATGACCAGAAAGAGGCCAGTGACACCCGCTTTGTTGCCTGCCCAGGGAAGGCAGAGGGACGGAACGAGGCAGAGCGACCCCCCGCCCTACAGGCCCCCCGGGCCGCACAAACGGGGGGCACGGCGCACGGGCCGACCCCCGCCCCCCAGGCCCGCCCCCCGGCACACGAACGCCACTGACCCGCCCCACGGGGGGCGCACAGCCCCAAGCCAGGTAGGGGGACGGTCCCCCACCACCCCCGCGGCACGCAGCCCCCACAGGGCGTGCAGGGCAAGGGGACAGTGTTGGGCCCCCACACCCACACGCCCGCGCCCACAGCACGTGGGTAGCGGACCCCAACAGCCCGCCCAGAGGGCGGGCAGTCGGGGGAGGGGGAGCGCCTGACCTCAGACGCCCCTCGCAACAGTGGAAGGCACCCCCCACGGGGACGCCCTTCCGCCACCCCCACAGCCCCAAGCCAGGTAGGGGGGAACCGGGACCGGACCGCCCCCCCCCAAGCACGCCAGACGGAGCAAGGGACCAGGGCAGGACATGCGGAGGGGCACGGACCACGTGGAACGGCCCTACCAGCGCCCAGTGCCGGGACCGCGCGAGGTGCGCACGCCACACCACCCAGGGGGGGGGGGATGCGGACGCCGCGGGAGCACAAGCGCACAGACACGCAAAGGGCACGCGGGGATTACCAGATTGGGAAACCGGACCGAGCTCGCGGAACGCACAGACCGCGTGGAATGGCGTACCAGCGAGCGAGGGTAAGGGACACCATGACAGGACGGCCCGCCACACGCAGCGCGGGACACGTGGGGCGGGAAGGGGGAAACGGGAGAGACACAACACCAGGTACCGGCCCGAGCTCCCCGAACCGGCCACGAGCGCCGCGCACACACGGACGGGGCACTGCACCCGCCAAGGCAGTAGTGGAGCACTGCGCCACACCCCAACCCCTAGGCTAGGCAGCATCCGTGCCAGCCCAAGGGGGTCCCACTGGCGACAAGCCAGTAGCACGGGCCTAGCGGCGCCGGCGCCCCGGGTGACCACGCATTAGGGGGGCGACGCGGTGGGTAAGCGCCCGCAGCCACAGCTGCGAATTGATGCACTGACCGGGGAGTGGCGAAACGGGGAAGCCGGGGAGGGACGGGGCTCCGAGCCCTGTGAACCCGGGGGACTCCGCCACCAGGCAGGAGGTGCGTCTTGGAGGGCCCCCCACTAGGACCCGGTGGGGAGGATATCACCTGGCCCGACCAGGTGGCCCCCCGGGGCCGAAAGGCGTCTAGTACCCGCAAAATCAAACCTCAAACCTCAAACCTCAAAGCATGGATTCAAATATTGTCCCGGTTTACTCAATAGCACCGGACGGTTGGGGCTCAAAAGAGAGCGGAAATGCTACAGCACCCCTGCATTCTCGGTCCCCAACAAAGGGAACAAAATCAGAAGTCAAAACCTACGCCGGGGGTCACCCTGCTGCACCACGTAACAAAGCGTGGATTCAAAGATTGTCCCGGTTTCCTCAATAGCACCGGACGGTTGGGGCCCAAAAGAGGGCGGAAATGCTACATCACCCCTGCATTCTCGGGCGTCCTAAACGCAGGGAACAAAAACAGAAGTCAAACCCTACGCCGGGGGTCACCATGATGCCCCTGGGGGCCCCTAGTATATCAAAGTATGGGTCTCTAGTACTGCCAGACGCCCATATAGCCACCGCTATAGAGCGGGGGGGCAGAATCAGAATTGGCCCACTTGTGGGCAAGG
The DNA here is from genome assembly GCA_964036045.1 of Eutreptiella sp. 'Long Island Sound 2002'. Taxonomy (NCBI): domain Eukaryota; phylum Euglenozoa; class Euglenophyceae; order Eutreptiales; family Eutreptiaceae; genus Eutreptiella; species Eutreptiella sp. 'Long Island Sound 2002'. The sequence goes on from OZ038382.1 coordinate 138,663,702, forward strand.
ATGGGGCAAGGTGGCTATATAACTCTTGCCACCTAGGGGATCCCCACCGCCTCAGAGCGGGGGGCAGAATCAGAAAAGGGCCCACAAGTGGGCAAGGTGGCTACATAACCCCATTGGGCGCCTTCGGCGCCCATTGGCTCCTTGGACCCATACCTTAGACAACTAAGTGTCGGCCGGAGGCCCCTGGGGGGGGGGGGGGAAGAGTTGGCGTCCTAGGACCCGCGGAGTCGCCCCCCCCCCGCGGGCCACCCCTGCCACCTCCCCCCCTACCTCCCCCCCCCTACCTCCCCCCCCTACCTTCCCCCCCTACCTCCCCCCCCTACCTCCCCTCCCTACCCCCCCCTACCCCCCCCTACCCCCCCCCCAACCCCCCCCCCTACCTCCAAAGTAAGGGGGGGGCGACTTCCTGCAATATATGCTGTTTCCCCACAATGGCCATAAAAAGACAATGCGTGTTTGCCAAGCGGCTCAAACCTAGGGTGCCACTGCCACTGCCCACCAAAAACCTGGATAAAATTTCTGGAAACTGCAGGGATAGTGACACACATACCACACGTCCAACACACCCTAATGTGGCCCCAGCCTTCGAAGGATGAGCGGCTAACTCCGTGCTCTGGCCCCCTTCTGGGTGTGCCACAACTACACGCACACTCTACTTGGTGGTGAAGTCGAAGCACACATGGGCCCTAATGGACCTCCTGTGAGAATGCAAGAGAACACACTGCTACTAAGCGGGTGTGGCCTAGCAGGGAGGCCACTACGTGTACCCTGCTAGGGCTTGGAGGGAAAAGGTGCTCTGGCTGCGTGCACAGCGGGAGTGCGTGTTGACCCTGATGAGGAAGTCCTTTTCGCATGTGTTGGTGTGAGCAGCGCCCTGTTAATCTGGGCACAAAAAATTAGAGAAGTGCAGCAATCACCCTTATCCTTGCCCAGCAGAGACGTTAACATGCAGGAGCAGAAAGGGACAAGAACCTAACCAGCCTTACCGTATTATAGGTGTCTCCAAGGGAAAAAAATTCAACCCCCTATGAAGCAAGCAACCTTAACGAACCCCGCCCGTTCTCTTGAACAACGCACAACAGAGCCCCTGGGTAACCTAAACAATGGTTTTACTGAGTTGACAACGTGTGGCCTACCCTTTGATGCACCATATGCATGCACATGGACCGGAATACCTGGTGCACTTCCATGCACACTTTTCAACCAGTGCACTGTGATGCACATACCTCAATATGTCCTTTCCTCTCCGCGGGTAGAAACTCTACCAACGAGTGGCCTGTCCTGGGCTTGTTCACGTTACCTACCACTGCAAAGCGCAAGCAAGGAAGAGAACGAGACTAACGAAACGAAACAGATGTGCACACGTGTGTATGTACCATTTAGTGCAACGAAAAGGGGGGGGGGGCGGTGTGTGAAAGCAAATGTCACAGTTGCCCTGCATTGCATCGCACGATAGGACCAGTAGTCCCCCGTGACAACCGCTCCGTGGCCGAAGGCCAGCGATTTTGCTCTAATCATCCCTATGAAGACCCTGAATCTTTCAAATCAATCCCTCTAACCTCCGTGATTGTGCTCACCCATGAGTGTGTATGCTAATCAAGGAATGCATGAGCAAAGCACTAAGCAAGCAATACCCGTAACCATGAGATACCTGTATGTTCTGTTCTTTTACGAATTTTTAGAAGTCTTGACTGTTTCATTTTTCATGTGAGCAAGGGTGGAATCTTTACCTTTATAGTTTTTGGTATGTCTCTTCATTTCTTCCGGGTTACGTGACATACTGATAAAATCGTATTTTCTTTGAATTCTGCGGCGACGAATTAGGATGCGCCTCGGCGTGCCGCTTTACTGTACGTACAAATACACGGATTTGAAAATTCCTATAAAAAAAAAGACGGGGAAATGTGCTTTAATGCACAACGAAGTTCTTGGACGGTATCCGCCATCAAAAAAAATCTAGGCCGTCATTTGACGGATTTTGGTGAATCGTCGCTCGTTGACGCGCAATCCAGCCGTCGGGCCTTGCATCCTTTCTGTGCCGATGTCCATGAGCCGCTGAGATGCCGAAGGCCGTGTTGGGGCCAAGCCACATTTTCATGGAGACTGATTAGGACCAAAAGATCCCATTGATGGGGCAATAAAAATTTGCTTCAACCAGCGCGTAAAAAGACAGGACACGTGAGTCTAGGAGGTTCATGAATGACCGCTGCAGTGACCCTTGACCATGTGGTGCGCTGGATTTTGCAATTTTTTTCCTTGGAGGGAGGATTGCATGAGTACATGACTCTGCATGCCCATTTCAACCCCCTACCAAGCCAGAGACGCCCCAAAGACGCTTTCATGCGTAGTGGGGGATGTGAGAAATTGTTTCGACAGGGAATAAACCGGCGACTGCCCTGGTGCAGCGCTTATTTTCAGTTTGAGGGATGTTATAGGTAATTTTAAAAAGATGCAAAAACCATTGGAAACGCCAAGAAAAATACCCTTTTTCCTTAAAATTTCACAGTGGTTGCCACCACAGCACAAGCAAGGAGTAAGAAAAAGTGTATTTCAATGCCTAGGGCTAAGCTTTAGTTGTCTTGAAGATGCCTAGAGGCATACTACATTTGATGTTAGTATTGGCCTAACCGGAATGGGGACAATGCATTTTGACCTTTAAAACCGAAAACTAATCATTGGATGTTGTGAGGACCCCTGACCCCCCAACTATTTTGACATTAACAACTTTTTTTGGTTCAGCTGAGGCACTGCTTTGGTTCAGAGCCTATACATTTTTCTATATTTTTCCATGAATGCTCATCTATCCTAGTGGTGTGCACCCTACGGGGCTTCGGTACCTCTTTTTGAGAGGTTCTAGGTTCAATACCCAGTCAGCCTAGCTAAGTGATCCCATGTGACATGGCACTGACCTCATTGCTACATGCCATGCCACCTCAGCACCTATGGGACCCAAAACAAAGACTGCATGTCCCAAAATGGCACTAACGGACAGAGTGTGCCCATGAGGGCAGTTTTCTACATAGATTACATTGTTTTCTAATTATCTTTTCTAGTCTGTAGTCAGTGTTAGATGCTTTGATGTAAATACATTGTACATCCTTTCCTTTTCGACTGCGGCCCTTCATGTGTGGAGTATAAGATCGCGGTTGTGCCATGCTTGGACTCCGGGGTTGGCTGTTCCATTTTATTTCTCAAAGCACAATAAAAACAAGAGGAGCAAGTGGACCCAGCAAGCAAGAGGACACAAGCAGGAGCAGCACGACAACCACGACATCAACATATCAATCAGTGAAAGCTGAAAAAACTTTCTGGTATGACCAAAATTTGATGGACCAAGCAAGACGTTCAATTGTGGTTCCACTGGTCAAATAATACTTTTCTTTTTGAGCCATGGTTGCGATAGCACCAGATTGGTGGGACTTACCTTCTAATTGCAGATTGCTTCAGGATACTTCAAGCAGAGGTCTTGAGCAGAAAAGTGGCAACACACATCGTGCGCCCCTCTTTAATTGACGATTTGCCTCTGATTATGCGGGGGATGATTCTTAACTTCGTTTTCTGAAGGAAAGAATGCGAACTCAGATGTTCAGTCAAAATGTGGGTGTCAAAGCTGGCAAAACAACTTGTAGCTTGTAAAGTAAAACAACTACAGCATTTGCTGTGTTATTCAGTCAAAACCGTCCCAAACCCATTTATATTGTTTGTCCACACCGCCGACCATGCCGTATATTGCTACGGACTCGCCAATGAAAAGGCCAAAGGCACTGTGACATTTGCCTTCTGCGGTTGGAGTAGGCCACGCCAATGACGGCGGAGTGATCGATCCATATTTCGTGCGAAGTCACTGCCCCGCCCCCCCCTCCTCCCCGGTGTGCTGTTGTGCTTTATTTCCACAATCTTTTCTCCAGTTTGTCTTCCATAGATTAAATCCCTGTCAATTCCAGTGTCAGAAATCCAGAAATGCCAGCCTAAGGCAGACACAGAAATCCTAGAATTGGCAGAGACCAGAATTTGGGAATTTCTTTTACCACATGTGAAACACGATTCATCCAGAGTTCAGACAGGATTCATCCAAAAGTAGGGTGGAATTCGGGCACATTCAGGATTTGCAATATTTTGTCGTCTTTATGGCCTGTGTTTGCATCCGTGCACAGTGGTCAGATCTTTGGTATTTATCCGCTATTTGTCTCCCCGACGATTGCCTAACCTCGGAGTGGGGTGCAGCAGATCAAACCACAGGTGCAGTGCACACGTGCGGTGCACATGTATGAGCCTAACGAGGTTGAGGCGCTTTTGATCGTGTGTTCCCGATTGTCTTCAATCGTTGTGTGTTTCTTGGCTTGATGCACGATTTCAAGGTGGTCATTCATTGTCTCGAACAGGCCCCTTCTATGACATTCAAGATGGCTTTGCTGCGCTGCCAATGCCGAGGATAATCCTGCAGAATTCGTGCATTTTTTGATGCATGGCGGTGCCCCGCCCAAGACTACACAAATCTGCTCAACTGCGAGGTTCCTCGAAGGACAGCCGCTATTTACAGCAAAACCGTACAGAATTCAGACATAAGATGTCAGAGACACTTTTCGAGAAAACCATAGGCTTAGGCCTGAGTATCAGTGTCGCTGTTTGGGCGCCTACAGCTGTGTTTGTGTGGATAAACTCACCGAAGTTGGACCAGTGAGAGAGTGTGGGCTGATCGGAAATTTGTTTGAAACAGGGAAAAGGAAAAGGAAAGAGAGATCAAAGACACAGCAGGTGCACACGCAGGTAAACACTAGGCCAATCCTTGAATGAGCAAGCAGAGCCGGCGTCATTAAATCAACAGTGTCAGTGAGTGTCTCTGGAAATATTGAGTTTAAGTCTTCCCAGGAATAGTTCAATCATGTTGGCGGAGTACCTCTCTGACTTAAAGTTGTCAGGGTATGAACTGGCTACCTAGTTCCAGGCATCTAGCTTTAGGTGGAACCTTACATCACGGTCTGTCAGCATTTTCTCCAGATTTTTTAAGAGACATTTGTCACGAACACCAGTCCAATCTTTGACCTCAGGAAGATCCTTCACTGGTAAGGGTTCTGGCTCAAGCTCAGGACCAGGTTGAGAGATAGTGGACCAGAATTCCTCTTGGGTTGTGGGATCGTCGTACTTCGATTGTGCTTCGCTTGACCAGTATGACGGTTCTACTGCCGGAGCCGGAGCATTTGACTCAGATGAAGTATCCGAAAAAGGTCTTGATGGCCGATCGTCGGTTGTATCGGTGCTGGAGCTTTGAAGGGTTGGTATACCTGAGCTGGTTGACTCCTCGTCGCTGGAATTGTCGGAGGCTTGGTCGTTGTCGTATTCCGAATTTGGAGTAGTAGATTCCTGGGCGCTGAGTGTGTCATCCTGATCCAATTCAGACGTCGGCGAACAATTACTCGAAGTCTCTTGGTTTGCGGTTTTGATTGGCGTGGTAGGTGAGGTGGCGGCGGTCTTTTGATCGCTGTTTGGGTTCGTCTTCATGCTTGCGTCGGTAGAAGTAGCGCTCTGTAATGAGGGAAAATTAGCTTGATTGAAGATCGGCGGTGCTGGTTGTACTTCAAGAGGGCGGGCTTTCAGGCGTGGAGGTGTTGTGTCTGGCACAAAAGGAAGCTTCGCTTGATTGTTTGAGGTGCGGTTGTTACTAGCAGCTCTGGCTTTGTTTTTCGTTCGGCATTCTTGGCACCGCAGTGGTGTTTGGAGGCTCATGCGGGCATACCAATCAATTGTGGAACTGGTTAACACGAAATTTGAATCGCAGTCTTTGCAAACTCTTGTCTCCGATTCCGGGTCCAATTGTTTGACGAAGTCTGGAGATTGTGCTTGTGCTTTAGGAATCCGCGGTCTTTTTTGGGTCTTGACTGTGACCCATGGCTCTTCGTTGGAGTCGGAGTCATTGTCGTTGGGGTCTGTGTTGGTGGTGAGTGGTGTGTTGGTGTGGGCCGGCTCTGCTTGACACATCGAAGGAGAGGAAGTGTTACCTGAATGTGCAAGTTGGCTGGTTTGATGATTCTCGCGAGGACTCGGTTCCGGTGTTCGAGCTTGGCCACCTGCAGGAGCCGCTGAGTCCGGTAAACTATCTCTGTGAGGAAATGACGGTAGAAAGCTATGAATCTGTTCTGGGCGTAAACGACGTTCTGAAAAGCTCGGTGCTACGGAGTAGGGACTGTGAATTTGCGTGTTTGCGGAGATAGCGTCGTGATTAAACCAACACAGGTTCGGACCAAAACGACATTTGTGTTTATATGGGCATGGTTTGTTGGCTGCCAGTGATTTAGCGATGATTCTGTTGATGTGCAGAAGAACAGTCAATTGGTCATCTTCAGATAAAGATCGCACAGTTTCGGAAATCGCTGCTGCAACTGTGAAGTTAGCAGCAGGCATAACTTACGTAAATTAAGTAATCCCCTATTAAGCGACATCTTCAGAGCGCGATGGATTGTTGTGAATTGTAGTGAATTGTCTTGACATTGCGGTGGAGCGCGCGCCTGCAGAATTCGTGCATTTGTCAACAGAACTTGAATTAAACCACATGCACATGTGTTTTGCTAAATAGGAGCAGGATGAATTTGATTGTTTTTTTGCATTCTTGTCCTCATAATTTTCATTGCCAAATTGACCAAAAGCCCACAAGTTTTCAGTTGGGGCCATGCTTGTGTGCTGTATAATTATTTTGACCTTGACAATGACGAGCTACCTGGTGACCATAAATCCCGGCAGGTGTGGTGGGTTGTCACAAATAGTTGTGGCAGATACTGGCAGGTGCCACCATCCAGTTGCCCTACAAGCCAGGGGGTCACAGTCCACTTGCCTGCAGCCGGGCTCCTTGCTCCATTTGTGCAATCTACATGATAGGGTACACCCCCCCGGCCAAGGCTAGGACAATAAAGCCACAAAAGGGGCTAGACAGCTCTTTGCTATATGGTCTTTTTGAGCTGCTTAGATGCTGATTTGAGCAGCGGTCTCCCTAAAAAGACTTTTTCCCTTCTGCTGATTGCTGTTGCTATTGCGGCTGCCTGCTCCTGCTGAAAATACGTTGTTGGCCCTGGACCCGAAAAAGGGTTGCAAAGCCTCCAGTGGGGAACCCTGCTCGGTGATCGGTTTCCTATATGCTCGAGGTCCTGACAACACAGCAGCTAGCCAAGTCATAGGAAACCCAATCACCAAATGTACAAGCAAACAAAGTTAGCCATTACAGGCAGTTGTGCACACCTTTGGGAAGCAATCATGGAAAGGTGGAGATCACGTGTGAAGACCTAGGATTCAGCTGGGTTCTAGTTTGGATGACTGACACCCCATTGACCACCCCTTTGCAATCATGTGATTGCCAAATTGCTGTCGAAGAAAAATGGCCCTCAGTAGATATACCTACATGAAGCACTGCTGATTGTCGCCAACTTTCAGCACAATTGTTCCAAAACAGACTCAAAAATGCCTTATGCCTCGAAATGGACCACTGTATCATGAGAAACGTCTCATTGAACACCCATGGGCAATAATTTGATAACCTAATTGCCATGGACGAAGAATGGCCCTCATTGGAGTTGCGTGTTTGGAACAATCGCAATCATCTTGATTCTCTAGGACAATCATCGTCGGAATGGCCTGAAATGGTTATTTCTGAATACCAAATGGGCCATGCAATAGGCGTCCGCTGAATGGCCATCCGGAAACCCCTGGCCCTGTGTTGCAATTCCCACATCGGTGGTGGGCAGCACTCTCCAATCTTCACGGTCTGATCATGACTCATTGACAAACCTGGTAGCGCTGGTGGGGGAGGCAGCATGCTGCAATCATGAGCCGGAAACGAACAGTAAACATGTTACTCCCCCCAAAAAAACTCCCAACTTCACACACACACATACACACACACACACACACACACACACACCCAGAGAATGCCTCCGAAAAATGAGAAAAATGAGGGCTACCAACCGTTTCAACGCCCTTTTCTGTGTGGGTATTGAGACAATCGGGCAGACAGGTTGCTTGAAGAAGCTCAATCTATTGCTGACTGCATCGCACGTCGAACCAGACCGCAACGTCTCAAAACTGCAAGCCGCCGGACACAGCGGCAGAAACTTCCAAAGCGAGGACACAGGTGCAGCAGTGCCCCTTGCTGCTAAAATGCACACGCACCCACCGGTAGTGCAGGTATGCGTATGGACGGGCGCACGAATGGAATGGACGGATGCACGCACCCTCAACCTACCTCTCAGCCTGCCACCCTGACGACGTCATGTGTCCAATCTTTCGGAGCACATGACGCCTGACCAGGAGGTACCCATTTCGCGTTCCAGATGGGGGATACATAATGGTGCTAAGTAGTCCCAGGGTGCCAGGGTTTCCTCTAGTTGCAACAACCCCCGCAACCAAGCACCAATGGTCCCCAGGAAAAATTTGCTGTGCTGTAGCATGCTTCAAGCCGTAGGCGGGGGGTAACGAAATTTTTCAGAAGCTGAAAAGGGGGCAAGACCCAGAAGCAAACACAAAGGAATGCATCTCCCGACACCCTGCAAAGATGAACACAACAGAAGCATTTCATGGGTGGTCATGTTGCCATTCCTCCTCGTCACACTTCCGCTTCTACTCCCACTGCAAACAGTCTGTAGTACTCCAGGTTGTCTCCTTGTTCCTCTTGGGTTGTGTTGCCCCCTCCTCAGTGGGTTCAACAGTAGACATCAGAAGACAAAATGAAGAAAACAATGATCTGTTGAAGCAAAGCACAGCAAAAAAAAAAAAGGAAAAAACCGGGTTGGACTATGGGCCCCTGCCCTGTGAGGTACCACATATTGTGAGTTCCAGGAATGAACCTGAGACCTCCCAATCACAGATGCAGCATTTGACCCCCAGAGTACTGGCCATCTCTGATAAATGAGTGCTCAGGATGGGATCGGTATTTTGGTCCGATATTTTTTCCCCAGAAAATCCCAACCCAATTTTCAGTGTGCTGTGGCATGTTGCGGCATCTTGCAGCAGTCTTCAACCGTTGGTGCTTGCCCGCAACTAGTTGCAACTAGGTGACCCTGCGAGGCGGGCAGGGGTTAACAACGGTTGGTTGGTGGTCAAGATACCTAGGGCACCTCTCTACCTCTAATCACTACGTTCCCACCTACTTACTGACCTATCTACCTCCCGATAGACCAACCGACCCACCTCACTACCCACGTACAAACACACGTACCCTGCACAGGATATGATGGGGAGACCCGAGATGCTCTAGATTCAGGACTAATGGGGGTTTGAGGTCCACTTTCCAGGAATCAACAGTGTCGCCAATCATTCGGATCTGGGCAGCCCCTTGCCCCAACAACGGCAGCGGCAAGACTGGTGTTGTTTTGACCGGCCGTTGGGTATTGCAGGCCTTGTGACGCATGCTTTGCTCATGGTACCCGAAAATGGACCATTTGGGGGTGTGGGCAGTGCACTACACCATCAGACAGGCCAGATTTGCATTTACAGCGCAACTAGACCAATTCCCGGCCAGCCAATCACAACACAACACACCAAAAACAGCCAACCACATACACCCCTTCCTAAAAGGTGGGACCCCCAACTCCATGGCCCCAAAAATTGCAGCGCCGTGTTGGTTGGACAAGAGATTGTTTGCGCATGCGCCAGGGGGTTTACATGTCGGTACTGATGAGGGTTAAACTTTGTTCGATCCCACTTCCAGCTGGTGGACGGCTGGGGACTCAATGCAAAGGTTGTGGATATAGGCAGGAGTGACAGCAGGACAGTATGGGTGGAGGCAGGGGCGAGGGCAGGGGCTGAACGAGACGCCAAGTACGGCCTTAGTATCATACATCTATTCAGATATGTACACTTGTGGGGACTGTATACATCTGCATGCGAAAGTGTAGAGATATACATGTGAGACACGCGTGTGCCTTGATGCATGGCATTGGCCCATCCCCCTTCAAACGGACCTGAAGGGTTTGAAGGGAGTTCAGTGAAGCCCGCCATTACGGGCGTCGCACGGCCGCCAGAATCTGAGTGTACTCACGTTCACGGACCGCGGCGTCCAGGAGCTCGTGTTCAAGAACGTCCACCTGCACAGCGCACATGAGCAGCCACGAAAGAAGGGGGGGCACCAGAAGTAGGGGCCTGCGGCTGGTGCTGATACCTGGCTGCAAGGAATACCAGTGCTGCTGGGATTCTCATCGGTGATGCCATATCCTATTTTTAGTCCTTCCTTCTCCTTCGTAGGGGCAATGCCCAATCAAAACCCTCCAAAGTCCTTCTAAAACATGTTTTTTGGGCAGGAAGAAGAAATTGGTTCTGAAAATAACGTCCTGGGCCCTGTCAATGGGTCCCGTTCCCCAACTCTCTGTGCCCTCCCAATCGGGGCCTCTATTGACCCTGGCCCCCATCCTCAGACTGAATAGCGTCCAGGACCTCAATAGGCAGGTGCCCTCCTCAGTCTCCGACATCCGCAGGGCCCACGATGCGAAAGGGATGAGAGAGGAACCTCCGTGCCTGGGGTGTTTCGCTTTTCACAGCGTATACCCCACAATCCCCCATCCCCTGCCCGCCCCCCAATCCAAGTCCAGCGGAATGCATACCTCTTTGGCCAAATCATTCACGGCGGCCAACACTTTGCCTAACTGCTGCTTCGCATTTAGCGCTTGGCTCTGCAGCTGCTGTTGCGTCGGCAAGTGTGTGGATGCCACCTACACGCAGAGGCCACATCAAACGAGGCTGGAGCAGCGTGGGACACTCTGAACGAGGAGTCGGTGGATTGGTGACAGAAACAGGAAGTGCAGGCCCTGGGGATGAAAGTGCCACGTGCTCCTGGGCAGGAAATGGCGAAGGCCAACCATGTACGCAAGCGAAGGGGCGGGGGGGGCGTCCATTAGGTATCCCCTGGACTACCCCTGGACCCCCTCCAGAGTCATGGCGGCGTGCCTGTCAGACACCGGGCTGCATTTGCCACCATGATCATAGCGACAGACAGGCCAAAATCAACAGTTCTGGGGGAATACACACAGCCGCACACAGCTTCACACAGCCACACACACGCCATGCCGAGCCACACAGCCACACAGCCAGACCGATCCAAACACAGCAACACACAGCTCCACACGGTGTAGTCACAACAGCCGCACAGAGCTATACACCGCCACACAGAGCTACTAATGGACATACACACAACCGAATACAGCTACCAACAACTACGGACAGCTATACACGGCCACGTTGCGACACACAGTCAACCGTGAACAAGGTATTTCAGGAATCCCTCAAGACAGGTGTTCTGGGGCAACAGAACCCCTGAACGCCCAAACCTCCTGTTTACTGACTTCCAAAAAACCTGGTTGAGGGTTTCCTGGAGGCTTTGTTGAGGTGGCCTGTTATCTAGTCGAGGCCGTCTTGAAACCCGATGGCACGGACTCCCTGGTTTCCGAGATACCTTGCCGAAGTATTCCCGCAATCTCTGCCTTGTTCAGGCATTTTTGAACCATTGTTCAGGGATTTTGAAGGAATTCCCGAATTTACTTGTTGAGGGATTTACTGAGTCTTCCAAGAAGGGATTCCAGGAATCGACACGAATGGATTCCACAATGAGGGATTTGAGGAACCCCCAAATGCCTTCACAAGCGATTGTGGCAATTCCTCACTGAATGGCATTTCAGGAGCCACCCTCTCGTGTCGGTAGCCCCACCTGTGAAATATCGCCGTCTCCTTTTGTCTACTGCCGCCCACACTGACGCCCCCCCAAAAAGAAGCCACATGCACTCGTGTATGCGCGCCACTGCACACGTGCCAAAATCCAAACACCAAGTCTGGCACGCAATCGCCCTGTACCTGCCGTGCCGCGACGGTGATGCGGGCCTGGACGGTTTCGCGCAACGTCCTAAGCAGGCGGACGATTGCTGCCCTTTTCCCAGGCAGAAACACGCGTTCAAGTAGAGGCTTCTGAGCGCCACTGAGACAATGACAAAGGTGGGATGGGTAGCTCTGGGCCATCGCGTGGCTGGAACCGAGAACAGCGAGCTAGAGGGCCAGAGAGTCATGTGCAGGGCAGAGGGCCAGCCAGAGTGATGTGGAGGGCTGGAGAGGGGGGCCGAAGAGTGATGTGCAGGGCAGGAGGGGGCGACAAAGTAATGTGGAGGGCTGGGGAGGGCTAGAGTGATGTGCAGAGCTGAAGAGGATGGCAAAGAGATGTGGAGGGCTGGAGAGGGCCAGAGGGTGAATTGCAGGGCAGGAGAGAGCTAGAGAGTGATGCGGAGGGCTGGAGAGGGCTAGAGAATGATGTGGAAGGCTGAAGAGGTCCATCTAGAGATGTGAGGGACTGGAGAGGACGACAAAGAGACGTGGAGGCCTGGAGAGGGATAGAAAGTGATGTGCAGGGCTAGAGAGGGCTAGAGAGTGATGTTGAGGGCTGCGGAGGGGCAGAGGGTGATGTGGAGGGCTGGTTAGGGCCACAGAGTTAATTGCAGGGCAAGAGAGGGCTAGAGAGTGATGTGGAGGGCTGAAGATGGCTTGACAATGATGTGGAGGGCTGGAAAGGGCTAGAGAGTGATGTGGAGGGCCGGAGGTCAGAGAGGACGGCTGTAGAGGATTGCAGGCGCTCGCAGAGAGTTGGGGTGCGTCGCAGCGGTGAATAGAGCGTTGTCGGGGTTACAGGGTATGTGCAGCATTGTGGGAAGTCGCAGACGGTGACCGGGATTCGTTTGGGGACTGGTGGAGGATCATCCCCGCCTCCCTTGCGCCCCGGGGAAACCCAAAGGTCCCAAATTAATACAGTCTAGACACCCACTGTATAACGAGTCTCATGGGACATCGAGCACAACACAAACGGAGGGGTCATCCTTTGAACTTTGCTGAACTCCGCTGAAAATACTCCAAATCGTGAAGTCCTGACATCTTCGGGCCAAGAGGAAAATATGCACAACATGCAGCTCTGATGTCATCATCACATATGCAGTTCACACCCAAACCCTTGGCTTCTCGCGCGTCAACACATTTGGCACCAAATTTAAAATAGGATCCAAATTCAGGCGGCTAGGACAAATACAGTGCCTTGGACAAGGGCGTTTCTTCAACAGAGGAGGAGGAGGAGGAGGAGAGGGAGCTGTGACTCGGTCACGAGGCCAAAGGAGCTGCACTGTTTGCAGGTACCAAATCCATCTCCTGTATATTCCACCTCAGAGATGAAGCTGGCTGAGGGCAGTTGTGTTAAAGGACGCACCGGAGGCAGACTGGCGATGACCATCCCCCACTCAGCAATGACACGGATCCCACATGGCGAATCAGGGCGTCTGTGGCTTTGGAGCATGGTCAGACAGCATACAGGGCCATAAGCTGCAGCGCATGCTTGCTTGACTCAGAGGGCACTGCGGGCCTGCGTGCGGGCAGCCAGTGCCGTGCCCTGTGGGGTATAGGGCCTATACACACCTCAGAATTGCACTCAACTTCTGGTCGACGTAGTCTTCCCTCAGAACCGCCACCATCTCGTCATTTTCAGTCACCATCGTCTCCAACTTTTGCTTCAGGTCCTTCTGCACAGGCGTAAGGGCTCATGGGCACTCCTATGCAGTCCCCAGGCCTGATCCCGCTGCAGACACAAGTCTTTCATCTTGACCAATACCTACCCCCCCCCCTCGCTCCTGGCAGCACATGGGATCCAATTCAGGAGTGGGGACCGGACCACTGAAGACAGGCGAAAACAGGGGGATTGGTCACCCGGGACAGTGAATTTCAGGGCAAACGGGTGCAGGCGAGGGATTACATCGGGCAGTGCTTTCAAGGTCCCTGGGAAGAGGGACACATCAGGCATTCGTTCACTTGGTACTGAGGTCGGCAGACGCTGGATGGCCATCCCGTAATTATACCCTTGGACATTGATGTGCAGGTGAATCGCAACCCCGGAGGTTTCAGTGGCACGCCATGAAGTAAAACCTATACGCACGTGAATGGTGGCTTCAATATCAATGACGGCAGACCACGGCACACACAGCATGCAGACTGGCCAGCACGTAAGCCCCATTGTGGAGTTCCCAGCAGGCGCCTACATTGCGTATCTCGTGTTGCTGCTGACATACACAGCAAATGGGTCGTAAGAAGAGCAGGGCAAGACAAAGGCAAGGTGAGTGGAGATGGAGATGAGGATGAGGAGATTGTAAGTGCCGAGGAGTGGAACTACAAAAAAAGCCGAAGAAATCTCAGAAACCGCAACCAAAGATCCAGAAAAAAAACTCAGCTGACAGTGCTTGTATAGCCCTTTGGATGTGGCTTCGGCAGGATTGTGCATCGCAGAGGCTTGCACCCGAAAAGCCACTGACGGGGCCAAGTGACACGTCCTGCCCGATAGCGGCCTTCCGAGTCAATAGCTGTCGCCTAAAACACACGCCTTTGCGTTTCTTCACAGCCCTGCGCAACCCTAAAACGATCCCATGCGCCTGGATGTGCATCCCTTGGAACAGAGCTCGGCACGGACCTCGCGGCGCGCGAGCTTCTCAGCCTCCAGGGTAGCCTCACGATATCGGACCAGTGTCTCGTCGTGCTCCTTTTTCAGGGTCAAAAGCTGAGCGTCCGCGCACTGAACTTTGATGTGCAGCGCCTCTGCTCTGTCCACAGCGCTCTGCAGCAGTTTGGCGTTGACGCTGCCCAAACGCACCTGCTTCTTGAGGTCCAACACCTTCGAATGAGGTGTGGGGCAGAAGCCTGCGATCGTGACTGGGCGCAGGCCCTCGACAAGCAAAGGCTCTTGGAGACCGATTGCCGGTGTGCGCACCGCGTTGCAGCCCTTTGCTGCCACTGGAATGGCAGAGGCACACAGTCCCGTGGTGCGGCACACACAAAGGGGCAGTTCCACCGACGTAGGCTCCTTCTGCCTCTGCCTCTGCCTCTGCCTCTGCCTCTGCCAGTGCCTGCCGGGGCGACTAGTGAGGTCCTCCGGGTCAAACGCCCCCAGAGTTGGGATGTTGCTGGCCATCTGGAGTGTCCATTGCACGGCACATGGTCCGAGGTGTCTTGGAGCGTTGGGGTCTCAAGTTCAGGTTCTGTTATCTGCGTCGCCTGCGTCTTTTACTTGTCGGTCAATGGGTCTATCACATGCGTCTCAATGCACCTACAGCGGCCTCGAATTCAAGAGAATTTTGTACAGACTCCAATGTAGACTTCAAATGAACCAGCAGCAAATAATGCAGTCTACTCGATGGCTTAATGAATGATGGAGAATCCGGTGTGACTTGCTACCAAACCCAAAATGCGTAAAATCTCTCAGCACGGGTATGGGGCGGAGGTTATCTCCCTGACATCCCCCAGAAAGGTGCACACCCTTGGCGTATGCCCGATTCTGAACAGCACCGGCAGATTCACAGGGACAGGGGCGCCGACGGAGTCATAGGCACAGGCAGAGGCACAGGCACAGGCAGAGGCGGTCTCCCTTTCCCGGGGCCCCCTTCCGTCAACGACCATCGACACACATGAAACACACGTGAAGGGGGGGTCTGAGGGGGTAGCGTCAGGGGTACCATCAGTGAGCCCCCCAATCGTCCCACTCTCCACAGTGCTCTGCAAGGCCGTTACAGTCCGCGTTCTGAAAACGACACCCCCTCTCCATCCCGTGATTCTACGGAGGGCGGAGCGAAACCACTACAGACCCCTGATTCTAAGAGTTTCATGGCCCAGTGCGATGGAGTCACCCCCAAATGTCATACCCATTGCGTTGTAGAGCATCGTTGTGCTCCTCTTTCCGCCAAAACCGGACGGTACCGGAAAAAGGTTTGCCAATATTCAGAGCAGCCGTCGTCCGGTTGGGTCACGGCAGCCCACGTCTCGTTCGGTCGCGGGAGGTCGGGCCAAGTCGGCTCACCTCAGGTCACGTCAGGTCAGGTCCGCCGGTCCGCCATTGCGGTTTGGCATAGGGTTTGTGCGCCACGACACCCACGCCCTCTTCCACCCGCTGTGCACGCCCCATACCTCCTTCATGAGGGCGTTGGCCCGCTCGTTGCTCTCCTTCCATTTCCTCTCCGCAAAGTGCATGCGCTTTTCCCGCATGCACTGCCTCTGTCTGGCCGCCTCCTGCCGATGCGGATGCCCCTTGTCTCCGCCGTCCGCCGCCCCCATCGGGCTCTCGGGGGGCTCCGGCGCTGCGGAGCTGCTCTGCAGGGCCTCCACCAGCTCCTGATTGTCCCGCTGGAGCCCATGCAGCTCCTTCTGCAGCTCCCGCAGCTGCTTCTCGTACACCTCCACCACCGGCGCACAGATTTGGGCCCCCTCCCACACGTCCGCTCGCTCGCGGTGGCTCTCTAAAATCTTCTGCCGCTCCCGCTCCGCTGCTGCCAGCGCCTGCTCCAGTTGCTGAGAATGCTCTGCCCAGCGCTTGCAGTGGGCACACGCGGGGGAAGCCCGAGCGGCTTCTGGTCCCCCGACCGGGTCGAGGGCCCCGTGCGGTGGGGTGCGCACTGAGGGCGGCGGTTCGAGTGACACAGGGCGGGGCTCAGGCTCACTGCCGCCCAGTGCCTGCAACTGCCGCTCTAAATGCTGCACGACCTGCCGTTGATGCTCCATGCGCCGCGCGCGCTCCCGGTCTTGGTCGCTGGTTCCCCAGGACACGCGCACAATGTCTGAGACTGACGGCCCCGGCTGCGGCCGCTGGGGCCCGTCCCGCTCGCCGTCCTCCCGGCGGTACGCAGCCCCGACCTCCGCAGCCACCGGCCCTGGCACCCCCGCGCTCGGCGCGCCGCCTTCCCAGCAGCCCGTGTCCGTGCGCGCGACGTCCGGCGGCGCCGCCGGGCCTGACTCCCGCCGGCCCGTCGCGGCAATGGCGCTCGCTGCCCCCGCGGCGAAGTCAACGAGGCTGCGGTCCATGTGCCATAGGGCCGCGTCCAGTGCCTGGGAGCTCTGAGCGACGGGGGGCTGATGAGACGCCCCTCCGTCGGAGCCTTTGCGTGAGGGCTGAGGGGCAGAGAACCGGCCAGGCAAGATCCCGCCCGCCTTCTGCAGCGCATGGCCCGACCGCCCCCTGACGGAGCCCTTGCGGTGGCTGCGGTGCGGCGCGGAGGCGTCCAGGACCGGGACCGCCCCTCCGGCGTTTCTGACGGTTGGCGCGATGAGGGGGGCGTCCACACCGCCGGACGGGGCGTGTGCACCGGCGGTGGCGGACCGGGACCGGCGCGCCGCGGTGCCGACGGGCTGCGCCGGCTTTGCACTGCCCGCCGGGCGCGGGGTGGCGGACCGGCGCCCCTTCACGCGCGGGTGCGGGAGCGGCGGCTCCTGCATTCCCGGCGTCGGCTCCGGGCCCCGCCGGTCGCGCGCCGCCTGCGAGTGCCGGAACTGGAGCTGGGGCTGCACCGCGGAAGGCGGAGGCTGAGCTACTGCATGGCCTCGAGGGGCAGACGAGCAAGGCGAGCTGTTCGGGCTCGTGGAGGGGGCAGGGGCTGTGCCTGGGGCGGGGGACATTCCTGCGGGTGACAGAGAGGGGCTGGGACATGGGAAGGACTCCTCAGGCGACATGCGCACATGCGTTCAAGACCATGCACCGGAGGGGGTGAGGTGTGCGTGGAGGACAATCGCAGCGACGTTGGGGAGGAGGCCACGGGGCAAGATGTGCGGCACAACAGTGAGTGTGTGGGGGGGCGGGGTGGGGGGGGTTCCTAACAAGGTTGGGGTGCTGTGTAGCACCACTGGTGTCCAGTGTAAGGTCTTTCGTATGACGTGCTTGTTGACCGAGGGCAGTTCTGGGGGTTCACAGTGTGCCAGCGTCAGCAGTGTGTGGGTGTGTGCATGGGTGGGCTGAGATTGTTTCCCTGTTCTTGATGCCTTGTGCATTAGTCCCCATCATTCCAAGGCTGCTGACCCCCCCTGTGTGACATTCCGTTGGGCTGCTGTTTCTTTACGGGGCCCTGGACAGTCACCCGTTCTTCCCTTCGCATGCTGCCTCGGGTCGTTACGTTTCCACGGCCACTGCGGACTGTGCTCCTGCTGGTGTCGTTTCCGCGTTCGCGGTGCCCAGTGGTTGGTGTACCAGGGCTGTGTTGGTTGCGGCAGGTGCCGTTTGTGCGTTAGAGGTGCCCAGTAATTGGCATAACGAGGTTGTGCTGGTTGTTGCGGGGGTCGTTTGACTATTTTTGCTGCCCAGGCACCTCCGTCCTCCGGTCATCCATCACCTACCTTGCCGCGTTCCGTGTGTGTGAGGCCCAGGTGCCCCGCTCCTCCGCGCATTTTACCGGCCGTCCACCCCCTGCGCTCCACCACTCCGCAGGTCGCACGTGCGCATGGCGCGCTCCTTGCTGGTCGGGGGTAGCATGCGCTTCGCAGGTGGCGTGCGCTCCGTTATGGTTAACGCGGGTGGCGTGTGCATCTGCGTGGTTTCTGTGGTGATTTATGCTGCACGGTGGCCACACCGTCAACCTTGGTTCTGCCCGGTTTTTTCGGTGGTTCCTTCCCTTTCTTTGCCCACCACTCCTTTCCACAGTGCGTCTCAGGGGCCCCAGTGGTGGCCCACTGGGTGCTGGGTCCCCTGGGCGCAGGCGAAGAGCAATATCGCGCTGCAGGGGCCCAAGGGTTGGCCCTCTGGGTGCCCGATCCCCTGCGCGCACTGACACTCCCACAAGACGCTTCAGGGGCCCCAGTGGTGGTCCACTGGGTGCTGGCTCCCCTGGGCGTTGGCAACCCCCCTTGGGGCCACACAGTCTCGTCGATGACAGCAGTCCCTGTTGTGTGATGTGGCAATGCAGGGGCACACTGGGTGGGGTGGGGGGGACACTGGGTGGGTGTCTGGTGCTTGTGTTGGGTGTGGTTTGGGGTTCCCTGGTCGTTCCCTGCCCTCTCACGGCCAGTCTGCCCCTGGTGGGCTCCTCCTCGTATCGCGCAAACAGCCCATCTGGGCTGCGGGAGACACCCCCCACCTGATGCCGGTTGAGCAAGGGTTGCCCCTGCACCCGGTAGCGATGGTGCTGGCTGGCCAGGCCCTCCCCTGTGTTGTCACTGCCCCCCATGTGCATGCTCTCCCATCCTCCACTTTTTGGTTCTCTGTTCCCGATACCCTTGCTGCCACCCTTGCCTCGCTGCCCTTCTCTTCCTCGTCCGCTGCACTCTCCCTTGTCCCTCCCAGAGACGAGGTTATAGCTGTGCGTGTATGGTTGCACACGGCTACTTTCTTCGGCGATGCACAGTTGCGCACGGCTGGATGGGAAGGTGACACACGGTTGCGCACAGTTGATCGGCTCTCTATATCACAGCTCTTTTATAAAACGTGGTGCGGGCGGAAATTATGCTTAAGAGCACAATGTATTGTAAAAGCCCCCCCTGGGTCAATTCCGGGCCAACTAAAAATAGGTTGGCGCCCCACCAGGCCAAGCACCAAGAACTACAAGTCCTTCAGTGTCTCCACCAACAAGCGGAAATATCCTGGCAGAATATTTATTTGTTCCATGTCCTCCGGCATCAAGAGCGTCAATGATTGCAGTGTATCCCGCCCATCACGCCGCAGACAGGTGGCTACTCCTTTCTAATAAGCTTACCACACTACCCAGTGGCCAGGCAGCCTCCAACTTGCACGACCCACAGTAGCACCAAATACCCATACTCTGTTACCATAGTTGCTGTTGAAATATATCCACCTGGTGCTGCATGCTTGCCCCTCCGCAGTGGGGTCCTTGATGGAGCTTGGGTGTGCTTCTCGGTTGGTTTTGTGCAACACCTTTCGTTGGCCAAAATAGAGAAGACGATAAGGAATCCCCACACGTCTGATGTCGCACCAATGAAAAAACTGGGCGCACGGTTGCGCACGGCTAGATCCAAGGGTAGTGCACGGTTGCAAACGGCTAGATGTGAAGATGGTGCACGATTGCGCACAGCGAGGCCCAACCCTAACGCACGGCTATAACCACGTGCATGGTCCCTCTTGGTGTGGCTCCCGCGTCCTATGTTGTTGTGTTGCTCTTCCGCCTTTCCGTTGGTGCTCCTAGGTGGCACCTGTGCGCTCCTGCTCCTGCCCAATTCCCTCCCCCCCCCCCAAGGGGGGATTTCGCATCTCCGCACGACATTGATTGTCCCGCATGCGGTGGGCTGGGCACGGCCCTGCTGCCACCCACCGCCCTACGCACAGGGTAAAGCCCCCGGCCTTGTGGAGTCGTGGGCACATTGTGGAGGGAGGGGGGGGCATGGGTGCCGATGGCGCGTTCGGCATCCGCCGCGTTTGGTGTTGTTGTGTTTGCTCTTCATTGTCCCCCTGTGTGTCGCCTTGTGTCCTGCTGGGGCTCCCTATGTCCCGCTGGTGCTCCCTATGTCCTACTAGGGCTTGTCTCACCATTGCGTATGAGGCAGCCTTGTTCCCAGTTGGTTGTCTGTGTGCGTGCCTCCCAACCTGGTGCACCTTTCCCTTTTGTTGGCGCACTCACTACCGCCAGTGTGCGTTGTGGGAGGGTATGTAGCTCGCTTCCTCCCGTGGTGGCCGTTGGCTTGCCCCACTGTCGTTTGGGTGACGGTAGGGGCACCCGGCGCTTCCACACATGGCTCCAAATTGGCAAAATAGCGGGTTGCTGGTGCTTGTTGGCGTTGTGTTGTGGTGGGTGTCATGTGTTGTTGTTCTTGTGTGCTCTGGAATGCTGAGGGGCTCCCCATTGGAGGACGTCACTCCGTGCTGTCCAAGTCTCAGAGCTAGGGACCTGTGTGAGTCCACCCCTTGGATGGCCGAGTGCAATGACCACCGATGGTCTGGACGCTGTATCTCATAAGCGTGCCAGGGCCCTGCACCAGGCCCCGGTGTCAGAACTTAGCTACTCGGGGTCAATACATGTTTTAGGTCGCTGCCCAATGGTCAACCGTGTGCCAGCTGCCAACCCCCCGCAGGGGTGACTCCCTTAGTTCGGTTTGGGCTGCCTTCTCCTCCAGTGTGGTCGGGGTGGTTCTGGCTCCCGGGACTGCCTCAAGGAATCATCC
Organism: Eutreptiella sp. 'Long Island Sound 2002'; assembly: GCA_964036045.1. Classification (NCBI taxonomy): domain Eukaryota; phylum Euglenozoa; class Euglenophyceae; order Eutreptiales; family Eutreptiaceae; genus Eutreptiella; species Eutreptiella sp. 'Long Island Sound 2002'. The sequence goes on from OZ038382.1 coordinate 138,684,612, forward strand.
CTTCTGTGTTGTGTGTGGGTGTGGCCATGATTGTTGCGTGTGTGGTGGGTGCGGTGTTGGTGTTCGGGTGTTGGGTTGCGGGCCTCTGGTGGTGCCCTCCGCGCGTGCCTTGTTTGTTGGCAGCGGGTGCCGTGTGTGTGTGGGTTGCGCGCTTGGTGGGTTTGGTGCCCGCCTTGGGCGTCGGGTGTTGGGTTGGTGCTGTTGTTCATAGTGAGTGTGGTGGCAGCCCGCCACTGTTGCTGCGGGGTGCTGCTGTGCTTTGCTACATTGCACTGTGTGCTGTGCTGCGCTGTTCCGTTGCGCGCCTCTATGAGCTCTGTGTGCCTGGTCGTTGTGCTGCTCTGCACTGCTCTGCCTTGCTGCGCTGCGATGCCTGCTGCGCTGCGCTGCGCTGTTCCGTTGCGCGCTTCTGTTGGCTGTGTGTGCATGGGCGTTGCGCCGCTTTGCGCTGCTCTGCCATGCTGTGTTGTGATGCCTGTTGCACTGCGCTGTTCTGTTGCGCGCCTCTGTCGGCTCTATGTGCCTGGGCATTGTGGGCTGCTCTGTCCTGCTGTGCCTTGCTGTGCTGCATTGTGTGCTGCGCTGCGCTATTCCTCTACACACCTATGTCGGCTCTGTGTGCCTGGGCGTTGCGCTGCTCTGTGCTGCACATGCTGCGCTGCGATGTGTGCTGTGTTGCGTCGTTCCGTTGCGCACCTCTGTTGGCTATGTGTGCCTGGGCGTTGCGCTGCTCTGTGATGCTCTGCTTTGCTGGGCTGCAATGTGTACTGCGCTGCGCTGTTCCGTTGCGTGCCTCTATCCTCTCTGTGTGCCTGGGCTTTGTGCTGCTCTGCGCTGCTTTGCCTAGCTGTGCTGTGATGTGTGCTGCGCTGCGCTGTTCTGTTGCGCGCCTCTGTCAGCTCTGTGTGCTTGGGTGTCGCACAGCTTCTGCGCTGCTGTGCATTGCTGCGCTGCGATGTGTGCTGCGCTGCGCTGTTCTGCTTCGCACCTTTATCAGCTCTGTGTGCCTGGGCGCTGTGCCGCTCTGCGCTGCTCTACCTTGCTGCGCTGCATTGTGCACTGTGTTGCGCTGTTCCTCTGTGCGCCTCTGTCGGCTCTGTGTGCCTGGGCGTTGCACTGCTCTGTGCTGCTCTGCCATGCTGCACTGCGGAGTGTGCTGCGTTGCGCTGTTCCGTTGCCTCTGTTGGCCCGGTGTGTCTGGGCGTTGTGCTGCTCTGCACTGCTCCGCTCTGGCCTTTGTGCTTCTGCATTGTGTGCTGCGCTGCGCTGTTCCTCTGCGCACCGCGCAGGCAAACAGAGCCGACAGAGGCGGGCAGCGGAACAGCGCAGCACAGCACATATCACAGCACAGCCAGGCGCAGCAGCGCAGAGCAGCGCAACGCCCAGGCACACAGAGCCCACAGAGGCACACAACAGAACAGCACAGCGCAGCAGGCATCGCAGCACAGCAAGGCAGAGCAGCGCAAAGCCGTGCAATGCTCAGACGCACAGAGTCAACAGAGGCGCGCAACGGAACAGCACAGCACAGCACATATCACAGCACAGCCAGGCACAGCAGCACAGAGCAGCGCAACGCCCAGGCACACAGGGCCGACAGAGGCGCACAAAAGAACAGCACAGCGCAGCAGGCATCGCAGCACAGCAAGGCAGAGCAGCGCAAAGCCGCGCAAAACTCAGACGCACAGAGCCGACAGAGGCGCGCAACGGAACAGCGCAGCGCAACAGGCATCGCAGCACAGCACACATCGCAGCCAGCAAGGCAGAGCAGCCCAGCCCCCCCCCCCCCCTGCAGGAGCGGCGGCGAGTGTGATGTCCTCCGGCAAGCCTCACCAGTGACAGCACCTACAGACCTGGGTCTGTGGTCTTGTGGCTCGGCCCCTTCCTCGTGCATCATGTCTGGGACTGTGCACTGCGCCTCATGTGTGTCTGACAGCATGGCGTGTTGTGGGACCTGTGGTGGCTGCCAGTGCCTGTGGGTGAGCGCAGATACACCACTGGCCGCTTTGTGTAGGGCCTCAGTGCCGCCAGTCAGAACCATGAGTTGCCATGTTTTCGTGCAAGAGAGATTGTGTGGGAGCATGTGTCAGGGCTTCACTGCGTCTGGGTCGCCCAGGGCCAGCGGTGGCCTGTAAGTCTCCAGTCCAGCGCGGGGTGACCTGAGACCCCCTGATGACCCCCTGATAGACCTGCCGCAGTAGTACCTTTGGGAAGGCGCTTCAAGTGCTGTCAAGACTGGTTGTGGACACAGTCCCATCCCATCCCATCCGCCTCCGCATTCATATCTCTGCGAGAGTGAAGGCCAACAGGTGCCGAAAGGGGCCAAATCCTTTTTGTGTCGACCTGTCGGACTCGTAAATAGGTTTTATGACCTTTGCCTTGGGTTTCACTGCCGCGGTCCTTTGCGTAAGAACCAGAGGCCAGGAGGGTCGGTGTATGGGACAAGAACTTCGCCCCCCCCCCCTCCCCCTAGGATTTGCTACACTGCTGCAAGCAGCTGTGCACCCCAGAACTGCACGACCTTTGCATACGAACGCGGAAGTTCACGAATGGTCCCTGGGAGGCCTGAATGGCTCAGGCACAAAGCCCGCGGCACAGAGCACAACACCGCGAGCATGCGGGTGCATGGCACATGCCTGCGGATGGAGCCGGGGACATGCCGAGACTTGCCAACTCCGCGCCAGCCTCGTCGGCCTCCGCGGTATCATACCCCACGTCATCCTCTTCGATGGATGACGTCGGCCCCGACAGGAACGTTGGCAGGCCTCCCACCCCCGCATCCTCCGGCTGCACCAGCTCCGCCTCACAATCCCGAGCCAAAAGATTGCGCCGCACGTCCAACAGTGTCTCCTTTTTTGCGTCCAGCGACTGCACGCTCTGGGGCAGTGACAGGGGCACGGTGGCGTGTACATCCTTCCGGTACAACATGCCCCCCCCCGCTGTGTCTCCATTGGGCAGGGGCGTCATTGAGGCTGAAACAAAAAAGAGTTGCCGGTCTCTGGTACACCTGAACCTCGCCTCTTTGGGTTTCCGGCCACTTGCCGTCGCTTGACTGTTAACCACCGTCAGTCGATCGCAAACCTACCGCCCTCCACCGGAGGCTGTCCTTGGGTTGAAAACAAAAAAAAGAAATCTTGTTGCTGAAGGACAGCCCTGCAGCCTCGTCCCCTACGCAGCCACACAAGCCACTGCAACGTTTGGGACCTGGGCAGGGCCGTGAGAAGAGCTCCAGCAGCACAGCTGAGCGTCTGCGGAGGACATATAGTGTCCGTCCGCAAGTCCCTCTGCCGACTGAGAGACAGCGGTAGGGGCTGGGGCTCAGGGCCGTCCTGACCTCAACAACTTGAGCCTGGGCGAGGCCTGGGGGGGGGCGCTTGATGTTCGAAGTGGGGGCGTGTGCACGTCATCAACATGATGATAAGTGCAGGCGGAGGTACGGCGGACATGACGGTAATCGGCGGTGGCAACCGGCGCCAGTCGTTGGTCAACCAACGCCATTGGCGGATAGACGATGGCCAGGGGTTGCCGCTCTTTCCAGTACACAGGTCCCCCCACCCGCCGGCCACTCAACCTGCGCCATCCCCTCCCACCTGCCCATTGGCCCCGTCGCCATTCCCAGGCCCCAACAGCCGCATCCCTCCTACATACCCAATTGCCCCATCCTTTACCACATGCCGGCAGCCACATGCCCCAAGTTTCGTACCACTCCTGACCCCGTCCTGCTCTCAGCGCCCCCTTTCCTCTAACACTCCTCACCGAGTCCGACCAATGCCAACATGCTCTCCCCCCCCCGACCCTACCAGATTGACCCCCCGCCCCCCAGGGTGTGTGGGTGGGGTGGGGTGGGGGGGGGCTCGGACCTGGGAAGAGGGGTTGGGGGGGGAGCAGAGGCAGCCACAGGGACCTACTGGACAGCACGGAGTGCACACGGCAGTGCCCAAACAGCACACCCACGCCGAAGACCACCACCACACCGTGCCCCCGATTTCAGTGAGCTGCGCCCACTGCTGACGTCACCCATCTCTAGCCCAACAGCCATGGGCGCATTGGCAGCACGCCCTTTGTCCCTTTGCCCATGAGCCACACCTTTGTGAGCTCCTCCAGTCGTTGTTGCATTTGCAATCGCTTCTCCAATGCCTCAGCGCGGGCGGGTGATACGGATTCCTGCGACGAGCTCTCGGTGTCAGGGGACTGTTGTTCCGGCGGGGCCTGGCACGGAGTTGGTGGCTTTGCGGCGTGCACCCTTTGGCGGCCTCTTGTCCCACATCCGCACGCCACGCCCTGCCCGCCCCCAACACGCGACCTCACTTTCCATCCCGACGGGCCGTTTCCCTCCTGCAGGGGCAAGCATGAACGTAGCGGTGAAAACGCTGCTGTAGCGAAAAGCTTACTTGGGGCTGATTGGGCTGGCTTGGGATAATCAGCCTATGCAAGACCAGCCTGAAGCGGACAAATGCATCCCAACCAAGAACCCCATGCAATCTCTAGACCGCCGTTAGCTCACATTATTGCAAGGAGAGCCATACCTTGTAGTTCGGGCCCGTCCCCCAGACTGCTGGCGCCTTGTTTCGCATCATGGTTGAGGGATCCATGTGCTGCAGGAGCTGTAGAAAAAGAAAACAGGCGAAACGGGCAAGACGCTAGGCGTTGGCAGAGGGCGCCGCGCTGCGTTTGCTGTGTCGGGTACTCAGTGCAAAACAAGGACACAACAGCACCATAATGCACATGCTGACGGAAAGCCTTCGCTTTTTGCAGGGCACTGCAAAAGACACAAAATCCCCTGGGAGGGTTGGTGGTGCGATTTGCCTCGGATCGGGGTGCAACCCCATCCCTCATCCCCAGGCCCAAATGGATAAGATCATGGATGGAACATCAAGGTGAACCCCCCCCCCTAAAAAAAAAACCACCAGAAACGGGCTAAAGCCCAAAAAGCGACACAAAAGCACAGCACACTGTGCACACTGCCATATGAGGCCCAGCCACACCTAGTCTTGCATGAACCTTCCAATGTAGAGCCACAATGGGAATGCATGCACACAAGCACACAGCAGAGCAAATTAATAGAACTGACAACCGTGACAGGGGCTAGCCATGAAAACCCTTGCAGTTTGCATGGAAAAGATGGGCCCCACTGTCCATCGAATGGACACTTTTCATGAGTTAGTCAGGGCCCATGTTGCATGGTTCATCTTGGATTGAAGGGTTCCCTGAATTTTCAGGATTAAGTCCAAGTTTTGGTTTTGGCTTGAAGGCTTGGCCTAGGCCTTGCATACACCGAGAGGGCCCACACGCTATTGACCCATTTACTTAGTTTAAGATGGTGTATGAGTGGTGGTAGGGGTGTGCAGGTGTGTGTGGACAAGGATAAAGATGTGGGCAAACGTGACTGTGTTGGCTGGGAGAGGAGTGTGTGGTCAAGCTCAGGGGCGATTGAGTTGTGTGGTAAGGGTGTGTGGGATGGGATACAGGTATGTGGGCAGTGGCCGCCGGCTTTTCGGGGGGGATTGGGCACTTGCACCCGTTAGTCCACCACTCTTCCACCTTGCGCCCCTTGAAATATCACACTTTCTCCCAACATGCACCATGCTTGTAATAAATTAGAGTTTAGACATTATACCCCGTCTTCCTCTCCGCTTTGGAGACCCCAATAAATTCTACCATTGGGATCGGTTAGTGTTGTGTGCTATTATGTCTCTTTTGGATTGTGCCACTGTGCATGCTTTCACACGGGGTGGGTGTGGATAAAGTGTTCCGTTTCATGAAAGTCCTCACCATTTTGATTGCATTGTCATTCGTGCTCTTTTCAGAAATATGAGTGGTGGCATGGTCCCAAAAAACAAGTCATCAGCCTTTCGCTCAAGCACGACCTATAGCTTTCGCTCCAACTCTTGCTCTTGGGAGTTTTCAAAATAGATTGCAAGGGGGCGAAGGGCTTGCTTCGGTTTTTGCTCTTTTATTGTCTTTTCCATGGAATCTATGAAATCAATAGAACAACCACAACAAAGCGGGGCAACAAAGAGCGTTTTCAAACGGCCATAACCTGCGAAAGTGTGATTCAGATCGTGCTTGGTTGCGCCAACACACATGTGAGTACACTTGTTCGCCGAATGTCCACACATAGGTTAAACCACGGTGTCTGACTACATCCAGGTGCAGGCTCCGGTTTCTACTCTATGTCACATTAGGCCCAGCATAGGCTTCTCTAGCTAGAACCACACACCCCTACGTCGGCGTGATTGTACACTGGTGTGCATCTGTCGGGATGTGTTAGTACTGCTCTCAAAAAGCTACAGATATACATGCACAGGTCATGGTTCATCATCCGATGTTGAATCTCGCATTTCCTGCATGTCCTTGCGATGAAACCATGCCTGTGCGGCTGCAGATTGCAAGCACAAAATCTCCTCCTTCCACATCTCAATGGGTGGGGAGGGGGGGGCATCCTGATAATGGACCCTATAGTCGAACCACTATTTCGCCTAATGCCATCTGTCCAACGGTGCTGAATCGAATTGTGTGATGACAGTGTGAATGCATCCTGGAGAGCATCCAGCATTGGGCGTTGACACTTTGTTAGGTGTTCATGCAGCTGAAGTCATGCCGTCGCCGTGTGGACGAAACGGGTGCTCGGCCACACCATACACACGACCACACACACGTACGCACGCGCCCACAACAAGAGCACAAGCGCAATTGCTCCTTTGGTTCAGCCCACCCACATGGGCGCGGAGTGCAGCAATAGCCCCCTCCCCCGCAACGCAGAAGAGATACATGTACCATTGCTCTTTTTAGGACGACCGCCGTGTGCAAAATGCTTGTGCCAGTCAGTGTGCTCACAATTGACAGTTCTCCATCTCTTGGGCTTCGTAGAGACACAAACATTCAAAAAGAACTTTTGCATAATCCAGGGGATCAAAGAGATGCAGCCAAAGGCAAAGAAAGGTTGACATGGCACAACCACAACCCACAGTGTGCTGCAGTGGTACGCGCAAGGTGGTGCATCGAGAGTCTATGCCTGAAAGAGACCGGAAGAAATGTATGAAAAGCGATTGAAAGGGGACGGACTACTTGTGAAGTGCCACCGCCGTTGGAGTGTACACTCGTGGGCGTCACCGTCTAGAGACACCCTATGCCTTTCAGCAATCAAAGTAACGCCGACCGGGGTGCAATGCGAGTGGCCATGAGGACGGTGCCCAATGAAGAGGGTGGACCACAACTAACAGAGAGCGACCAACGGCGCGGGCCACATGTCAGAGGCAAGGCAAGTCTTTGGCAGCGTCCCACTCGGTATTGCGCATTATCCGCCACTGTCGCAGCACCATCATAGACCACCCAAGCGCCGGCCGCAGCGTGACCATCCCATTGGCTGCGCTCTCGTGAACAGTATACCCCAAGACCCTTGCAATCAACGCGGACTTGTCTGATACACTGTTGATGACGACCACCACTTTCATGGAGCACGCCTAGAGAGTGGGCACTTGCTCCACATATTGTCAATAAGGGACGGCGGCAAAAATACGCAAAGAGAAAGCTGATCACACGGCCATTAACTGTACGAGGTGTAAACAGGTGGGTGCAAATCCATTCTGTCTCTACCTATCCAGCTTGTTTTCGCTTTATCTTACTGTCTCTACATGTAGTAACCTACACTAGCAACCACATCACGACAAAACATCAAGCACAAAGCAAAGAACCGTGTGGGGAGGGCGCGGTGGAGTAGCCTTGGCTGCTCCCCCGCCCGACCCCCACGGTCCCCTCCTCCCCCACCCCCACACATCAATCAGAGTGTGTGGCCAACGTCTTGGTATGTTTGCATGTGTATGGCCCCTTGTCGACACCAAAGGAACATCCGGCGTAATGGGATCACTTTATGCAACTCATATGCACTCCAGAATCTGCGCAATACCCGTACCCACCATTGTTGAGGGTAGCCTTTACATCCCACACCCCACATGATGGATCGCATGTTGGCCTGCAGCGCCTCATGGCTGAGGGCATACCATACACATTTACCTAGGAGGCCTGGGAATTGGGATCTCCCTACTACTCCCTCCCCCGTGACAATAGACCCACCAGCAAAAGACGGTTTAAGAGACCCAGTCCAATCTCAGACCTGTCCCCCACCAAAACGAGAAGAGACCCACTTGGAAAAGTACCGTATAAGAGACCCACTTGCAACAGGTGAGACACGGGAACCTGAACCAAAGCCCAAGCCCTAATGTGACCAGACAATCTTAATCAAATGCTCCCAAATTGAATGTTGAGGGTATTGTCACACACAATTCCAACAAATGGATCTCGGATGGACATTAGTGCCGAAGCCCAAGGCGAACACTTCGCGCCAAGGCACAATCTCGCTCACTTGCTTCAAAAGCATCAACCAACTCCTGACAACCAGTCAAGTGTGCAATAAGGAAGAGCCCCAACAAAATGGTTTTTTTTGGTTGAAAAATGAAAACGAATCTTGGTGGGCTCGTTGGATGCGGCTTGTTTTCTGAGTTAGAACATAGGTCACACCAGGGCCTGGAACTACAATATAAGAGACCCACTTGGAAAAGTACACTCTAAGAGACCAAGGGCTTTGGCTCCCGGTCAAAAAATTAAGAGACCCGGGTCTACTGTCACGGGGGGGGGGGTAGGCGACAATGCGGGCTGTCCCGGTCCACCCCGGTTCCCCATTCGTACTGGCTGATGGGCACAGTGAGTGACAGCGCACAGGACTTGCAGTACAACAGAATATTGCCATCAGGTGCAGTCCCCAATTTACCTTCACCCCATGTGACTAGTTCTGCATGTTTCTCCCATTTCAGGCAGAGACCATAAATCAATTGCAGTAGCTGGGTAACCCCTGCAGAGACGACAGGCATCAGATCTGAAGGGATATTCATACACATTATATACACATTATCTTTGCATCTGGACAGCATGATCATGGGCACAGGTGGGAACAGGGTCGGGTCACGACACGGACCGTGAGAAATTTTTGCTAGAATACATGGCAACTGCTTGTAATCCTTGAATAGCTCCCGAGTCACCTGCTTATCACGTCTGAGTGTGTCCCTCATAATGGCACGCAGCCTACCATCAGGTGCACCATCCCAGGCAGTGGAACGTGCAAGCAGGACATTTAACTCGCCTATATGCATACAACCAAACAATTTCTCCACAGGGCTCCACCAACCATCAAAGCCGGACTGAGACAGTGCAGGTAGGCTACTGGGGTAACAAAGTGATTTGCAGTAACAGTACCAGAAATCGGCTGCATTATTATTTTTAGGATTTGCGTTTACTGTATGCGGTCCGAGCATTATTATTTACTTTACATTTAGATTTACGGTAACGCTATTTACGAGCGCCGCTACAGTTCAGCCTGGAGCACTGCGGCACCTATTCAATGGTGAGGTCTGGATATGGCTAAGCAGATACGGGTCCGTAGGCAGATACTGTGGATACGAGCACGCGCGTCAATTTTCAGACCTGCAGATTCAAGCGGCGGCGGATAATTGCCGACGAGGCAACTAAACTGGCAAATTGGATGCGATTTGACTGATAAAGAGAGAGACTATACCTATGTGTTCCAATCTTCAGTGTAAACAAAATGTAAAAATAATGTAATCTGGAATGATTGACAACTTTGAGAAGCAGCAGCCACATACGTACATACAGCAGCTTGTTGCAGCTCACAGACTAAACTCATCCCACAGGCTCTCCCCAACCTGCATCGTGCAGCTGCCACTTTGAAACTCAACCTAAAATGTTGCTAGATCGCACCATTGTCATCTCAATCTGACCCACAATCAACCACAACACATACCTTGTGGCTGCTAACCTCAAAACCTGACTCATCACATTGCATATGTCCTGGAAGAAAGCACTACTAGCATCCAACTCTTTCGTAGTGCAGTTACCACTTTGCAATTCCAGCTGAATTGATTGTAGATGCTCACATTGTAACCTTGATCCCACCTACAATGCACTCGTAAACACTGCTCTCGGCTCCTCTACTCAAGAACATATTTCATATGACCCAAAAAGAGAACAAAAAGTGTTTCTTTCCCTCCAATTATTCCCTGGCATAGTTGCTACCTTGACATTCAAGGTAAATTGACGGTTGATGCTACCTTGGTCATTTCAATCCAAATCACATTCCACCGCCAAATGCTGTGTGTGGCCTCGTCAATCAAAAACAAACTACGCAACTCACATATGACCCAAAACGAAGCACAACAGCCTTTCACGGGCCCCGAGCTCCTCCGTAGTGCAGTTGCCAACTTGACAGTTGAGCTAAATTTACAGCCTCGAGCTAAAACCTAGTAAAACGTCGCTCGGAGGGAGACAAAAGCCTGTTGAAGAGAGTGAAAACCACCGGGGGGGACTCACAAAACCACATCTTGATGCTTCTTCTACCTATTGCAACTGTTTTTGGCCTTTTTTTACACAGCTTGAAGAAAACTGTGGAACTTCATGCTTAGTTTTGACCTAATCAGCACCAAAATGGCATTCGGAGGGAGACAAAAGCCTGTTGAAGAGAGTGAAAACCACCGGGGGGGACTCACAAAACTACATCTTGATGCTTCTTCTACCTATTGCAACTGTTTTTGGCCTTTTTTTACACAGCTTGAAGAAAACTGTGGAACTTCATGCTTAGTTTTGACCTAATCAGCACCAAAATGGCATTCGGAGGGAGACAAAAGCCTATTGAAGGGGAGGTTGTGCATGGCAAAAGAGGGGAGGGATAGTTGTCATGTGGCCAATAACCAAGATCAAAATATGGAAATGAGGGAAATGGACAAAAAAAGGATAGATGGACATGAAATAGGAGGGAGAAATGGATGAAAAACACAACTAACATGCTTTTGGTGTGCATCGATGAAATAACACATGAACATGGATGAACATTGTTTTGAAGGGGAGGTTGTGCATGGCAAAAGAGGGGAGGGATAGTTGTCATGTGGCCAATAACGAAGATCAAAATATGGAAATGAGGGAAATGGACAAAAAAAGGATAGATGGACATGAAATAGGAGGGAGAAACGGATGAAAACAAAACTAACATGCTTTTGGTGTGCATGGATGGAAGAATACATGAACATGGATGAACATTGTTTTGAAGGGGAGGTTGTGCATGGCAAAAGAGGGGAGGGATAGTTGTCATGTGGCCAATAACCAAGATCAAAATATGGAAATGAGGGAAATGGATAAAAAAAGGATAGATGGACATGAAATAGGAGGGAGAAACGGATGAAAACAAAACTAACATGCTTTTGGTGTGCATGGATGGAACAACACATGAACATGGCTGAACATTGTTTTGAAGGGGAGGTTGCGCATGGGTCAATGATGGCGAATAACCAAGATCGAAAACGGATAAAAAAAAGCATAGATGGATGGCGCATGAAACATGAGGGAGAAACGGATGAAAATCAAAACGGACATGCTTTTGGTGTGCATGAACAATGGCAATGTAATGGATATCATCATTTACTTCACACTACTCACTTTTGCTGTGAAAATTTCACGGAAAATTGGTCTACAGACCGCTTTTCACAGTGTTTCGAGGGACGTTTCGAGGGACTGTAGGCCTGAAATTTGACGCGCGTGCTCGTATCCACAGTATCTGCCTGCGGACCCGTATCTGCTTAGCCATATCCGTGAGGTCTGCTTCTCGGCACAATGTTCACAAATCTTGTTCTGCTCTGCCCCTCCTCACGCTTTTTGTTGCCGGCGGCGGGCGGTCTTTGCCCTGCTAAAACAGAGCGATGTCTTCTTCCTATGTTTTTACGTCCTTGGAGCAATTCCGTTCTGATTTATTGGACCGCTCTGAGCTGGCTGAAGGCCCACATTTTGAGTCCGCCTGGGACTATTTGTTCACGCAGCCGCAGGTCTGAGAGCACTTACAAGAAGTTGGAGTAGAAGCCTTGGGGCAAATTTGCACCGCTGGCGTGCGTTTCTGGCTCGGGAAAAATAGGAACACTTCTTCGGCTGCTAAACAATTGTTCTTTCTCACGAACATCCCATTGGTGGAGGACACTTTTAAGTCTTACAAAGAGGCATTCATTTACGGGCTTGGATTGGGCTGGGATGTTCCGGTGCCAAACTGTAATTTGTCGCAGCCATGTGCTAATGCTGCTTTCCAGCTCGCCCAGCTCACCAACCGTGGTGCAGGTGCCCACGCCTATGCGGCGCCTTCTCAAGCCACCGCGGCACTTGATGGTCAACAAGCTCAACACGTTGCTCTTCCTTACAATGAGGAAACTTGGGAACTCACTCCAGTGTTTGCTGAGGCATGGCGCCGCTCTCGTTCTCATTCAGAGCATGACATTTCGGTCAAAACTGCCTTGGAAGGCGTTCCGATCATTTCACCTATTGCTTTGAGAGCTGCCAAAAATAACCATAGAGGTGATAGCAATAACCGTTTCGATCGTGAATGCCGCGCGTGGCAACAATCTTTGCTTCACATTTGTCGTCTTTTGGCATCCTCGGGAATGGCATTTGAGACGGATGATGAAGAGTTGCTCAATTTGGACGTTGATCCCAATGAGAAATTCCTAAGTGCATTTCATCTCGCGGCGCACCTCGAGAAGAGGATTGAAAACTATAGAAAATCCACATCTATTCGTGGTTCGGTGCAAAAACCCGACCAGCTGTTCGACAGGACCGACTTGCAGCTTGCAAACACGGCCCGCAATATGAATAAGCAACCTAGTGCATTTCAGCCTTTTCGTGGCAAAGGTGGCAAAGGCGGATTTCAAGGCAAAGGTTGGAAAGAACGTGGACGGTCCTTCGGTGGTTAGAACTCCTACTCCTCATATTCTTCCTATCCCAAGGGTAAAGGAGCCAAAGGTTTCACCACTCCGCCAACCGGTCAAGGCTCCCAATGACTTTCCACTCGAGTATCCCCCTTTTTTGGGCGTCCAAAATCGTCTCGGATTTTGGAAACAACACGCCTCCCTACCATTTTTGGACCTCATTCGCTACGGCGTGGTCGGCCTTTGCGAGCAAGTTTGCCTCCGAAGTCGCTCACAATTCAAAACTCTCGAAGAAGTTTTGGAAGCGGAAGAACTTTTGAAAGGGTACATGGAGGTGTGGGCCGTGCAAAAATTACCGACAAATTTTCGCCCCCAATATCTCGTTCCGTGGTCTTTGGTTCGCCACCCCAAGTTAAGACTCATAGTGGATTGTCGAGAAATCAATCACGCGATGTACCCTCCCGACTATTTTCGCCTCTCCAATTGGAGTTCAATTTACCCGTGCCTCCGCAAGGGATGGCACGCGGCAAAACGCGATTTAAGGCACGCGTACTTTCACTTGGAGCTTCACGAAAGTTTGAAACAACCTCTTGTGTTGCAAGTAGGAGAAAATTTTTACCACTTTTTAGCGGCCCCGTTCAGCCTTGCTTGCCTACCTCTCTTGTGGACCAAAGTGATGCGTGTGTTGGAGAAGCGTTGGCACGCGAAAGGAATGTTGGTGTTTGTGTATTTGGACGACATAATTCTCTTAGAAGAAACCGCTTCACAAGTCCGAGCGGAGTTGCAAATAGTTTTAAATGATTTGCTGAGAGCGGGGCTCGATTTAAATGTCGCCAAGTCCATTCTTCATCCGTGTCAAGAGTTGGAACACCTCGGTTTGTGGGTAAACCTTCGTGTGGGAGAGTTGCAAGTGCCGCATGTGAAACACGCAACATATCGCAGAGAGTTAGCCAAACTCGTCAGAATACCCGAAATGTCGGTTCAAAAAATGGCATCCATATTGGGCAAGGTAAGATCCATATTGTTCGCAGTGCCGGCAATCCGCGCGTTTTCAGACCATATGGTAGAGTTTGTTCGTCAAAATCAAGTGTTCGGTTGGGATTCGGTGCATCCCGTTCCCTCCTGTCTAAAGGCTCAAGTTTGTGCCGCCAAGGAGATAATGTTTCAATGGCCAGGACGTCAGTTTCCAACCCCGGCGTGCGTCCCCAAGCGTGTGTTTTCCGACGCGTCGCAGCTCGGTTGGGGAGGGTTGGATACCCAGTCAGGCCAAGTGGTTCACGACTTCTTTTACGGCCATGGCCATTGGCACGTCAATATAAAAGAGTTGCACGCATCGGTTTCAACCATCATGAGTTTAGTGCAGCCCGGAGATGTGGTGGAGATGTGCATCGATAATTTGGTGGTGTTTTACTACCTAAAAAACCAAGGTGGCCGCAAACTCCATTTCAATGCCATGTTGCGCCCGTTGTTGTTGTGGGCAGTGAAGAATCGAGTCCAATCATTTCCGGCGTTGGTACCCGCGTTGGAAATGAAAGCTGACCACATCTCCCGTTGGCGCTTACACCCCGAGGATTACAGTCTAGCTCAGAACGTTTTTCGGCAAGTGCTGACAATGTTTCTCCCAGTCCCGAAGTCGACATCTTTGCCTCTCCAAGGATTCGCAAACTCTCCAAGTTCATCAGCACATTTCCTCATCACGAAGCCTATCTCGTGGACGCGCAGCAGTGTCCCTTGCACGCCGTAGGTTGCGTGTTCGCCAATCCCCCATGGGGATTGGTCGCCGGCTGGTTACACCGCCTCATTCAAAATCCGCACATCCTAAGCCTCAGAGTGGTTCCTATGTGGGTTTCCATATGGTGGTGGCCCCTAGTGCTAAGGTCGCGCGTGAAACGCGCTCCCGTTTTGAAAATACTCCCGCGATGGGGGGGTTATCTCAATTCTCGGCATCAGAAATGCTGCCGCCGAGAACGCCCCTTGTCTGTTTGCTATTATCCGGTCAAAACTTGAAAGGCAAGGCCCCTCCAATTTACAAATTTCAACCCATTTGAAATTTTTGGAACCTTTGCAACGAAGGTATCAATCGGCGTTCGGAACCTTGTTTGGTATGGCAGTGGTGCGCGGCTACACGTTGGATAGTTCGCTAGACCAGTTTGGTGCTTTGTGATGGACTCCGTAGCATCAAATCAAGCCCGCAATGCACATGCGGCTTTGTCTTGGGTTCCGGGTTTCGAGCAGCTTGGTTTTCACCCGCTTTTAAAGAAGATCCGTCAAAAGTGGATTGCTAGTGCTGCTCCCTTTTCTGATTTTTGGGGCCCGTTTCCTGTTTTTTTTCGTCTTGTTATGCAATCTCCTCCATCTGACGTCCCTGGGCTTCGTGCCCGCTTGATATTGTTGTGGCGCTTTTTGGGATTGTTTCGATCTATCGATTTGTCTCATGTATGCCGCACCATTTGTGTGCGTGGTGAAGCTTGTTATGTGAGAGTCAAACGCAAAGGGCAGCAAGCTTACTCCTTTGAACGGGTGATGACCTTAATTGATAAGCGTGCGTGTCCGTGGCATGCGTTGTTGCAGTATGTGCGTGCGACTCAGCATCTGGCTCAACCCAAAGATCCTGTTCACATTAGTCTCAGCCCGCCTTATAAGCCGCTTACCGGCTATTCCATTGCCTCTATCTCTCGGTCGGCCCTACGAGATGTTGGTGTCGACATGAGTTCCTGGGGCCCCCATTCCACGCGTGGGGCCTTTGTTGATTTTCTCAAGCGTCTAGGTTCGGCTAGCGACGTAGTTGCCGAAATTGGACACTCGGCTAATTTAGAAGCATTTGGTAAACACTACCTGCGGTTGGGTGCCGTGTCAATGGCCGCGCGAGAAGTTGATCGTTTATTGTGAGTGCACACAGCCTCACCATTGAATAGGTGCCGCAGTGATTGCTCGCAGACTCCCTAGGATGGGACGACTAGGGGAGGAAGTGAGCAAGAACGAAGGCACCAAAGCAATGGTGAGCCCGCCCATCCCTCCCTTGATGAGTCGTCTTCTTCCTCACAGTTAGTGCCAAAGCCTAAACCTTCGCCAAGACCAAAGCCTTCTTGGGTGGGTTTCGTCCCCGTTGGAGCGCGCACACGCAAGCGCAAGCGTGATGAGGAACAAGAGAAACAGCGAGTGCGTGAGCTTGAGCGTGAGCGTAAGAGAGCCAAGCAAAGCGAGACCATGTGTGAGCGTGCGCCAAGGGATGAGTCCGTTTCTTCTAGTGGTAGGAGGATTACAGTATTGAGACTCTCAGACCGCCAGCCGCCTCTCCAAAGCGTGAGGAGGGGCAGAGCAGAACAAGATTTGTGAACATTTTGCCGGTGATAAGAAGCAGACCTCACCATTGCTTTGGTGCCCTCGTTTCCTGCTCACTTCCTCCCCTAGTCGTCCCATCCTGGGGAGTCTGCTCCTATCACGCGCGACTAATGAAATAGGCCTAGTGCAGGCGACTCGGATTGTTTCACATTACAAAAATGAACGTGGAAATTGTGCGTACCAGCGGCTGTAATAATGCTTAAGTGCGGCGCTGTTTCGTTCAAATTTTGGGAATGTCTTCCACAAGAAACCACGAAATGTGGTTTTTTTTTTTAGAGATCTGTAGCTTTAGAGCTTTTTCGTAGCTGGGAGCATGAGAATTTTTGTCACAATGCACTGTATCAGAATTCCTGCCCGGGGGAGTTGGGGCATTTTGGCCCATGTTGGCGTTCAAATTTTGGACATTTCTTCACATCAATGCCATGTTTTTTGATTCCGAGGTTTTTCTGCTACATTGTCAATACAATCCGCATTGAAAGTATGCTCGCCTAGGTCAGCTAGAGCAAAAGTCCCTCTTTAAAGTCCAATATTTAAACAATCAATTTTTCTCCTTTTCGGTCGAATTTCTCAGCATTATGTGGAGATCTTGTCGGAAGTGCGCTGTGGTCAAAGACCATGAAAAGTTGATTGCAACTCTTTCTCAAAAAATTTGTGCCTTGCGAGGTGCATGGGACATCCTCAATGGAGTTATCAAGGGTCCAACACAAGCCGAAAAGAAGTGGGTTATCCCCAAGAACCATGTTGCCTACTATTTGAAGAAGCTGAAGGAAGAAGTAGTCTGCATACAAATGGAGGCGAATGCCCCTCAACCTGAAGAATCAACTCCTCGACGTCAAGAAGATGTTAAGGTTGATCCTTGGGACTTATATGTCCAAGCCTACCAATGGGCGGGTAAAGAAGTAAGTAAAGGGAAACTATACGAGGGGCAACAATTTCATACGTGTTACATTTAGGCACCTTGCCATTGTTCTCCGTTTCAGCACCAAAGTTTCATACCAGGCAGCCCTCAAATTGCTAGTTTTGTCACCAAAACTTCATACTAGGCTTCTTTTTTGAGAGGACATCACAATGCTCTTAGCCCAGTTTCGAACAAAAAAATTACCCAATACTTTGAAAACTACCAAAACTTTTCAAAACTTTTCTCCCTTTTTAGATGATTATCGCTACTTCGCACAAGTATTTGCAATGTTTTCTTCTTCCTTGCCAAAATGTTTTGAACTACACCACCTTCGGCATTACAATGCAAAGTCTTTTATTTTTTTTTGTAAAGTCACCCGACTTCCATTTCCGCTTTGATTTTAACATCTCTTTTCTTCTGGCCCCTTATTATGTAGGCAGAGGGGAACTGGTTTTGCACCCAAAATATAGGCCTGAAAATGGGTCCGAAATTTTGGTGTCTAGAAGTTAAGTGGTTTGAAATTGTTGCCTCCCCTGTAAGTTCGCGTAAAGCTGCTTCTGAGGTGTACCTTCGATTTGGCATAAACTTGTCTCACACTACCTGTGCCAAGGCCGCCGAAGATGACGGTGCATTGTCAAAAAAAAAGCGCCGCAAAACTCACAGGTGGCGGCAAGTTACCCCTGCGGAAAATTTGTTGCACCCAACGTGCAACATGACGAAAATTCCCAGAAACAGGCGAACCCCCCTACCATCTTTCTTAAATAGCTCAAATTGAGCAAGGGACGGCCTACCATGGCCGAGGACATCCTTTTAGTACATGTTTCAAGCTACATACTCAAAAGAAAAGCGCCACAAAACTCACCGGTGGCGCCACGCTCCCCCCCCATCCGAACATTCGTTGCAACCTCAAAAAATACTGTGTGCTACTGTAGCGGTGAAACCTGCAGAGCCCCACCCCCCTGTAAGGAAGACTGGCGCATGCGCATTCATCTGTGATTTGTATTTCATGATTTCAGTGATTATGACTACATTATTCACGATTTCAGGTATTCAATATGATTTGATTTCACTCATGCTCTGCACTCATGCTCTGGTTTCTTGGTAGCATTCGTTGCTGAGATCTGCTGCTGTGTAATCTGCTCATTGCCAAGTGCCGATTTCATGGATTTCCTGCATGGAGAGGGTGTTTATTACGAGTATAATGACAGAGTGTATTATCCGGGTCGCGATTATTAACCTTTTGGTGCTCATCATGGTGCTCATTATGGTCATCAAGGACATCAAGGTGGTCACAATTGGGGACTCCGTTCTTCACCCCAGTGCTCCCGTTCTTCACCAAAGCGCTTCCGGCGTTCTGCTCCTTCTTCACTAGCTGTTGCTGTGCAGGCACGGCCGAAGGTACGTTCCATTGGTGTACAAGTGAAGCTCAAGGAGGTGGTTGTTTGGGTGGTGCAGTTCTCCAACTGGTCTGAGAGGTATAATGAGCGCCGTTTCGGCAAAGGGCACTTCAGCTGGACACTCCGGGGCCCTGGCCGTCTCCGTGGAGGCCGCCGAGTTCAACGTGCCTTCGCAGGCCTGAGGGCTAGTCAAGCTAGCTGGTGTAATCAGTGGGCTGCCTACAGCCCTAGTGATAGAGGACCAGCCTGGGGAGATAATTAGACCCCAAAGTTGCACAATCAAGGCTTGTAGGCGCGCTCGTTTGCGAGCCTTGACAAGTCTTCTCGCAGCGCCGACGTGCGTCGTTGGTGTTGCTGCGGTGTTACCCGGGCTTCATTGCTCTTCATAGAGCATCTGTGCTTTGTTTTTGTACTTTTTGGCTGGTTTTGGCCTTTTTTGGCCAAGCCGACACCATCCAGGGCTGTCAACGCGTTCGACGCGTTTGACGGTCTCTGTGTGTGTCGCCGACAGCGTCCTGGGTGTCTGGTTGTCCACATTCTAGCCTCATCCTACCTCATTTTGCTCTCTTGGGCTTATTTCGTTCAAAAAGTGACTTTTTGCCCATTTTTGTCCATTGTAGCCAAATCCGAGAGTGGCGCCTTGGCTGTGGGCGCCGAGCTCGTCCTGCCGCCTTTGCAAACCTGTTTTTTGGCTCCATCTTGGCCCTTTGGGTCAAATAAGGTACATTTGCCATTTTAAGGTTTGTGCAGTAGTGCAAGTCATTTGTGGTGCATCAGGTGTGCCGCTTTGTACATCTGCTTCAGCAGTGTTGCTGTGCTACTGCCTGTCCCTGCTGAAGCCGGTTCGGACTCCCGTGGCCATCTTTGGGTCACTTGGGGTGTGTATCTATGTGCCGGCAAGCCGCCATTGGCTGATATCATACTCTCCCATCCACCTGGCCTAACCCGATGTGATAGTGTGATAGGTTTGGCCATTCCGGCTATAAGCGGCCATATTCTGTACCGAGGCGCCGCCAGCTGAGATTTATATATCAGAATATCAGGAATCAACAGGGTTTTTTTATCATAATGTTTCCGTAATTTTTCAGCCTTCCGTTCTGATTGTCAATGTATCGGCGACTGTCAGTTGGCTCGCGATTTTGCGTTAATCGGTTGGTTAACTGTTATTTCCAGATATTTTGGCGGAAACCCCGATGAAGGGTCAGATTTCATCAGTAAAGGGTTCGTTGCTTCCGCAATTTTGTAAATATGCACTCGAAATTTTAATCTGAATTTTTCGCGATGTCGAAATCGGATTTTCGACTTCTACATCGCCGCACTTGATTTGGTCTTCTTCGAGTGGTCATACTCCTTTCCCTATGCCCAAATCAGGTTTCCCTTATACTTGCCACCCATTTGACTTGGAGATATAAGGGAAACAAAAGTGAATCGTGGGACCACTTTGAAGGCCCATATCTACGCGCGAGTGTGAGGAAAGAGAATAAGGAAGGTTGCGTTGCAAGTGCCTTAGTCTCAAATTATTTTTAGTAGGGTCCAACACCTTAAGTCGTCACACACACTCGTTGTATCATAGGATCATGGTCAACATGGTAGAAACTTGTTTATAACTTGTTGACCATGTGTCCGGACTTGATATTATGACTTTCGAGTGTAGCGCATGAGTCTTGCGGTTGCATAGCATCTTTCCTTACGTTCCCACGTCCATTTAACCCAAAGTTATGACCATGGAGGGGCATGGCATACCATGGTGGGAGCCTATTTTAAGGGCTATGTGTGATATTGGTAGTATATGTCTTGATATGCTCACGCCCATGTTATAGATCTTCGTGTGGCCGAAGAGATGGAGAGCCACACGTGACAAGGGCTTTGCCCATGTCCCAATTGTTGAATTCAAAGCGCTAGACTAAGTCTACCGCGTATGTATTGCTCATGGTATGTTTGGCAAAGAGATCCATGAGTGCACTCCCATTTTCATGGGGCATGTAGATATGAGTGGCGAAGGTATCTCCATGCGCCCGATTGGGGATCCAAGTGGGGGAATTGTTCGCAAATGGTTCCAATCATTTGTATATTGAACCATGCGCGGATATCATGGGTGAGCATAGAGATATACTATCATGACAACTTTGTATTTGGACATATTTTCATGTTTTTGACCTCAATTTTTGCTCATTTTTGCGTTTTGTGTACTTACCTGGTCGGCAAACAGCAAGAAGCCTGTGGAGAGTCGAACCATGGTATGTTGTTCATATGTTGGCATATGCTTTGGAGTTGAACACCACCATATGCCGGATCGCGTACTCCATTTGGCTTGGCGCACGAAGGATCACAAGAATTGGTCTCAAGATCATGGGCTGACTTGGGCAGTGCGTGGCGCCCATATCCGAAGGGGTTTCGAGGGTAAAGTGGTGATGTACATGGGCATTGATCTTTGGTCTCTATCCTCCATGAATATTAGACTTCGATTCCATGCATGCTTTGAGCCTTCGGATAAGTGATAACTTCAATTTTGAGCATATATTTGATATATGGCCAATATGGTGTGAATTGGCAGTTTTTGGCATGTTATGAGTTCAAACTCATGGGGCATATTTCTAAGCCCATTCGACTCCAAGTCCAACCAAGTATATGTCAGGGTAGGGCATGGTCCTGAGTGCCACTCTAGGCCATGACACGCCACCTTCCCTATTGGGCTAGGATTTAGAGGCTTGGGAGTGAACACATTTTTGGGGTTTGTGTAGTGACTTGTGACACATGGCATTCAGCCATCTCATTTGACCTGGTTCAGGGCATCATGTTGGTGAGTCAAGGGAAGGTCTTGAGTCCAGGGAATGAGGGGTGTATGGCTGTGATTATGTAAGTTTCCATTTTTCCCCAACTTTGCTTTATTTGTGTTCATATGCCAATTTCAGGGCTTTCTTCCTTGGTCCAATTCTTGTACATGCCCGCCACCGTGAGACGACCGGTGTGCTGAGCGGAAGCCCGCAGTGTGGATTGGGTTATTGTTGTATTTGTGGGATCTGGTTGCTGTTCAGGGTTGAAGGAGGATAGTATTTTCTATATTTTTGGATTGGGAACCCTGGATTTTGATAAATGCAATCGTTGATCAGGAGCAAGTCAGCAGGGGTAACAGGCGAAAGGGGCACAGCGGGGGCCGGTCCTGGTAGGGACCTTCTTTATGGTAGCAGAGGCGTACCTGCTGCCCCTACCTACCGCCGACCCGGGGACTTGGGCCCCTATGAGCCCTGCCCAAGTACGCCCCGGGTGCGTATTGTGGACTCAGTGGAGACCACGTCGGAAGTTGAAGCCCGAAGAGAAGTACGACGTTCGGGAAGAGGAGGACTTGACATGGAGGACCTGGTCTCCATGTGTGAGCGTCGCTGCCGAAAGGCATGCAACCTCCGCTCCGCCGCGGAGGACTCTGAGGAGGCCTGCCATTCAGGCAGCAGTGGAAGACGGGCCCGGCGCTACCGGAAGCGCGGGTCACCCAAGCCCGCGGCAGGGGACGCCGGGGCTATGGACACGGACCCCAGCCCGGTCAGGCTGTGGGAATCCGAGGGGCACTCCGATGGCTATCGGACTTGCTTCCCCTCGGAGTCGGAGGAGATGTCCGCGCCGACCGCCAGGGCGCATGCGGCCCCCGAGCCCGCCCTGAAGCACGACGCCGAGGGCTTGGAGAGGCCAGCCAGCGCCCGGACGGCACCTGTGCCCCGGCACACGGGACCAGAGACGGACGCCATAGGCGATACGCCCATGGGCGATGAGTCTGAGGCGCCGGGAACCGCGGGATGCGCTGGATCAGGCGGAAAGCACGCTGAGTGCCACTGCAAGCACGTGTCCTTCCTCATGGGCAAGTACCCAAAGATGGGGATGGACGCCATCGTGCATCGCCTCGACCGCCTGGACAACGCGAAGGACGGCCTAGAGGAGGACGTCGCCGGGATCCTGGATGACCAGTCGGCCGCGGAGAGAGACATGGCGGAGCTGCGAGCGGAACAGGACCGGTACCGGAACAAGCTGGAGCTGGCCCTGGAGAAGCAGCAGCGAGTGGTGGACAGCCTCCTCCTCCTGGTGGAGGACATGTCAGGACGCCTGCAGAGGCTAGAGGAGTCACAACCCCTCGCCCTGGGTCCGAAGCTCCCGGCAAAGCCGGCCGCGGCAGAGCTGGTGGAGCGGGTTAAGACCCTCCGGAGCGCCATGGATAAACCCAGGGGCGGCCCGGCAGAGGCACCCTACGCGCCTCCGCGTGTTGACCCGGGTGCGCTGCCGTTTGTTCCCATGTTCAGCGAATCCACAATGCTCGGGGAACACACGGCACCGGCTGGGTCCATGCGGGAAGGGCATGTAACCACAGACCCGAGGAGCCTGACGGTACAGATGTCCCATGCCGCCCAGGATCTACCGATCACTACGACTGCCCATGCAGTTTATGCGGAAGAGGAGATCCAGAGCCAGACCATGCAGGGGCGAACCATGGGAAGCGCCGACGGACATTGTCGAGGTCATCCAGGCGGAAACCTGTGGGCGAAGGACCCCAATACGGGGATATGGACGGCCGATGGAGCAAGTCCTTCCCGCATTCCAAACCCCATGGGTTCCGGCCCAACTGGACCGCACTCCATGGAGGAGAGGGATGTACGGGGAGTGTACTCGCACCCCCCGGCCACAGGTGGTATCCGTCTCGGTGGAGTGGTGGCTGCGGACGTCGGAGACGCCATCAGGATTGACGACCTCAGGGGAATCAAAATCCCCTACTATGATGGCAACCCCTCCAACCTGGACGACTTCATCCTGGATTTGGAGGACTTCGCCGAGGAGGTCGTCGGCGAGATGCGGGGAGCGCCGCGGGACAAGTGGGTATGTCGGACATTCCCACACCGGCTGGCGCAGGACCTGAAGGAGGAGCTGCGGGATCAGATCCGGGAAGGATTGATCCGTACGGAGCAGGCCTGTCTCCAGTGGTTGGAGGATGAGGAGCGGGTGGACGCTCCGAACCAGAAGCTGGAGGACTTGTGGTCCATCCCGCTGCAGCTGGACCGCGGTGAGTTGCGGGTCCGGGAGTGGAACCGGTACCTGCGGAAGTACCGACGGAGCCTCAAGCTGGTTGAGGACTGGAACGAGTCCAGCGAGATCCGCCACTTGCTGAAGGACGTCCTCCCCGGTTACTGGAAGAGGAGAGTGGAGGACGAGGAAAAGAAGAGAGCGAAGAAGCGCGTGGCGGTGAGGATCATGGCGGCGGAGGATACCCATGCGGGTATCATGGAGTTCTTCAGGAGGAGCCTGGGCGAGCCCAACCGGATGTTGGGACTGAAGAACGCCGTGTACCTGGAGGTATTTGGAGACTCCATGGGGCAAAGGTTGCTGCGCCTCAACAACGTGGAGTGGAGGCGCGGAGAGCAGCTGAGGATGCAAGTCATCCTCGCCCGCATGAGCCTGGACGAGATCGTGAAGTACATCACGGTGGAGCTGAAGCTCAACGCCAAGAACGAGGCCCACGTGCAGGATCGACAAGGCCATGGACAACGAGGCCACCGAGAAGACCGCCATCATCAGGAGATCCCGGAGGACACGGCCAACTCTGCGGAGGATGGTAGTGGAAGTGGCCAAGACCACTGGTCCCGGGAGGATCACGAGGAGGCCCATTTCTTCGCGTTTGTGGCGCACAACGTGAGGGACCATGGGCAGGATCTGTCCAGATGGAGCCGGGTGGGACCCAAGAAGAGCAGAGAGCCAAGGAGGATCGGGAACCCACCGCTCTCGTTCCGGGAGTACAGGTCTCAGCACGACAGGTGCTGGGTCTGTTATGGCAAGGGAAACAACCATGCACACGACCCCCGTCAGTGCAAGGTGTATGAGGCGGACAAGAAGGCCTACTTCGCCGCCCACCCCGAGAAGAAGCCCAAGGAGCAGCGGATTTCCGATTTGAAGGCGAAGGGCGGAGACGGGGGAAAAGGCCAAGGCAAAGGCCAAGGGAAAGGCGGAGGAAGAGGCTATGGTGGTTGACCTGGCCAAGACCGACGAGTGAGGTTGATCGAGGAAGTTGCGGAGGACATGTTGAGGACGTTGGAGGAACTCAAAGCCCAGCAACGTGGTGGACAAAGTCCTGGCGGATCGCAGCCGGAAGGGGCTGCGGGAAGCCAAGTCTAGAGGAGCCCCAACGGGAGTGGGACCTCGGAGGTCTCTCCTCCGAAAATCAGTGGACTCCCAGAGAAAGCGAAGGCACATCGGGTGCCGAAGAAGGCTCCAGAAGAGCCAAAACCACTGAGTTTCGCCACTCCCAACCCCTGGAGCGCCCTGCCAAGGGAAGTTTATGTGGCCAAGGGACGTGGTAAGAAGGAAGGAGCGACCACGGAGAGCCCCGTGGACGGGCAAGACCAACCCAAGATCTACACCATCCGTGATCATACCCTCGATGTCCTGATGCACCCGGACATGCTAGAGTTGCATGCCGTGAGAGTCGTCCATACACCGCATGGTGACGAGCGGCAGTTGCACTTGAAGGTGCGTGTACGGTGCGGACAAGAGGAGTTGGTGGTGGATGTTTTGGTGGATACGGGTGCCCAGGTGAGCCTGGTCCGGAGAGGGTTGTTCAAGGAGGAATCCCTGCAGCCCAGCCGGAGACCGGTACGCCTGAAGGTGGCCAATGGAGAGATAATGGGTGGCGGCACCCATGAGGCCACTATCAGTATGGAATTCTGGGAGCATGAGCGCTTGAACCGCCCTGATCTGGGGAAGAGAAGCACTCAATCCGGGAACTTCTATGTGGCCGACATTACAGACTGGGATATGATCATGGGGTATGACTTCATGGTGGCAAACGCCATTGGAGCCCTTCCCCATCGCGCAACGCTGGTCCGGGAGGATGATGAATGCCTCACTTGGCTGTCCACGGACTATGCATGCGGATCATCCCAGTGGAATGCTGAGGAAGAGGATCGGATCGTCCAAGCGGTGCAAGCTGTGGGTGTCAAGTCCAGAGGAGACCGTGGAGTTTAGCTCACGGAGTATGGAATGGCCCCGCAGGTGTATGCCAGGATGATCCAGACGCTGGGAGCCGAAGCGCCCCAGACGGAAGTCTTCGCTTCCCGGGATGCCCCACTTTTGCGGAAGTGTAGGAGGCATTGGCATCGAGGAGACTCAGCCTGGCATAGGCATTGGGGTTTGAAGGAGTGGGGGCCCATGTATTGGCATGGCTCCCTGGACAACACCAGACGTACGGTGGAGAAGATCGTCGCGGATAGGGCAAAGGGGATCCTGGTCATAACCGGCATAGGATCCACCCCATGTCCGCTGGAAGGTCTCAAGTCGACGCTGGACTCCATCACCCTGAACGAGATGTCATTCGGGCCAGAGGAGGAGCTGTTCATCGACGCCAAGGGTGTATCAATGCCCTCCCCGGGTCAAGCGTGGGGTACCAAGGCTTTCCTGGTGGATGGGACGCAAGCCCAACCCACGGGTGATGAAGCATTCATCCGTAGGGTGGAGGCGGTGCCCATGAAGGTCATGTTTGAGCCCAAGGAGGGGACAGATCAGCCAATTGATGGATATATCATCCTGTCCCGCGCCGAGATCGACGACTTCGTCAACTACATGCGGATGGGGATGCACGACCGTGTGGCAGCCAAGAAGAGGCGGGCCATGGTCACGTCTCCGCGTTGGTGTGATGACAAGATGTTGGTTACCGGCAAGTACGAGAAGGATGAGTTCATGGCGAGGGTCATGGATCACATCGCGGACCAATATGATGGTCCGGTTGGGTCGGACCCGCCGACATGGGATTTTCCAAGAATGGGTGCCGATAGCGACAAGAACCGGCCCGACGCCGCAAACTTCCGAAGACTATCGGTGGGAAGTGCACCCCACGACGATGAAGACGGCATATCGGACGAGGACAAGTCGGATTCGGACCCGGAAGAGGCCTATACCGCAGTGCGGTCGGTTGTATTGATACCGAAGCAAGCGGCTGAAGAGGCCCAGGAGAACCCGAAGGTCGCCGAGCTGAAGGAGAGGCTGATCAATGCCTATCCGCGGCTATTCAGTGGCGTCGCCAACAAGAACCCTCCAGATCGTGGGAGTTTTGGCACAGCGAAGATCAAGCTGAAGCCGAACCCCAAGATCTATCGTCATCGGGAGTACCAACTTCAGGGCGACCGGGCCGAGGCCATGAAGAAGTTGTTGGCCGAGTTCATTGAGCGAGGATGGATCGAACCCTCCGACAGTGAGTGGGCCAGCCCAGCCTTCATCGTGCCCAAGAAGGAGAAGGGCGAGTGGAGGTTGGTGGTTGATTACAGGGGTTTGAACGAGCAAGGCGAGCACAACTCGTACTCGCTTCCCCTGATCGACTCCATTCTCCAAAAACAACAGGAAAAGCGCATCTTCACGGTGTTGGACCTGAAACACGGTTATCACCAGATGCCGCTACACCCGGACTCCAGGCCCTGCACAGCGATGTCAACGCCGCTGGGGCCCATGCAGTGGAAAGTGGTGCCTATGGGCGCCAAGAATGGCAACGCCGCTTTCGAGCGCATGATGGAGGACCTACTCGGTCCTCTCCGGGACTGTGCCGACCCCTTCGTGGATGACATCATCATCGGGTCCGGCACGGAGAACATGACTGAGGACGAGCTCATCGACGCGCATGAGAAGGATCTGCGCCGAGTGCTCAGCGAGTTGGACAAGCACAACATGGTGTGCAAGCCCACCAAAGCCTCACTCTTCGTGAAGGAAGTGGAGTTCGCGGGTCACGTGGTTGGTCACGGGCAACGCCGTCCCATGCCTGGGAGGCTGGCGTCCCTGCACCACTGGGAGAAGCCCCAGACCATCAGCGAACTCCGGTCCTTCATGGGATTCTGCAATTACTATTCGGGCTATGTCCGGATGTATGCAGAACTCTCGGGGCCGCTGCACAGGATGCTGCAGGTGGGGAAGTTGGATGGCCGGAAGGGGAGCAAGAAGAAGCTTGCCTGGACCCCTGAGGCCGAAGATGCGTTCAGCCGCCTGAAGGAGTGACTCCTGGGGCAGCTGGGAGTATTCCTGGTGGACCCGGACAAGGGGTTCGTGCTACGGACGGACGCCTCGGACTATGCTGTAGGGGCAGTCCTCGAGCAGATCCGGGACGACGGGTCACACGTTTCCGTGGCGTTTTGGAGTCGGATCCTGGCCGAGGGCCAACGCCCCACCTGGACCGCGAGGGAGAAGGAGACATACGCCATTGTTTGTGCGCTCAGGAAGTGGTCTGGCCACATCGGATTGCAACCGGTGGTGGTTTGTACGGACCTCCAGTCCTTGCAGAGCTGGCACAAGGAGCACATCGACACCCCCTCGGGACCGGCGGCAAGGAGGGCCTGATGGCATGAGACGTTTGCCAAGTTCGACCTCAGCGTCGTGTACGTCCCGGGGAAGGACAACACTGTGGCAGATTGCCTCAGTGTAAGTGCGGCTAACCCCCATATGCTCAGATTTTAGCAGATCTGCCCCAGATTGGCTACATTTTGGTCATTTTCTCTGCTTCGGCGGAATCGCCGCCTCGCAGCTCAGTCTCAGGATCAGACCTATATATTTCTGATATGCCGGATCTGATTCCGCGGTCCATTCTCCGTAAATCCGCCGCGTTCCGATCATTTACCTGGAATCGCCATTTGCCGCTGACGCGCGCTCGCGGGCCAGATCGGCCAAATATTTTTCACAATCGGATTTATATAAATCTTTTCAGACAGATATGGACACTCAGATGTACTTAGGATAATCCGCATCAATTTTCTTCATAGACTGGGATTTTCTGCCGGATAACAATCAGCATGGATCTTGCTTCCGTTGTTGCTGCTCTCGCCTCCGTTGGTGTCCGTGTATCCGGTTCTACCCCCAACAGCAGCGTTCAGGTCGACTCCTCGCGTGCCTGCCCCACTGGTCTTGCCGGCCCCGAGCCCTCCGGCACCTTCCACGACCCACGGCAGCACTTTCATGGTAGCAGAGGCTACCTGAATGTTGCTTCACAGCCCTTCAGTCCACAGCCCGCTCCCCAGTACGGCCCCGTAGACCCCGCCGCTTCTGGAGAAGTAACGATTACGCTGCCATGGTGCTGCGCGAACGAGGCCTTGAGAGGAATGCCTTGCGCAAGCCCAAGCTGCCCAAGAAGGGCGCACATCAGCAGCTGTGGAGGCCCAGATTACCATTATGATCCCAGTCGAAATTGGCCATCGAGCAGCTGGAATTCGCCGGCCTACGACGATGGCAACGCTCCGGTGGAGCTTACGGACCTGGCAGGTACCAACCTTCCTTACGGAGGTCCAACATTTGAGACCATTGACGCCGATGTGAACGACATTGAGATGGGTGGTCCAGGTGAGGTACCTAGCTATAATCGACCAGCCTCTTGGGCACAATGGGGCGACCATTTGTCCCCAGAAGTGACCCGTAACCTTGAGGCCCTTGAGGCCCTTTGTCTCTTAGCCACGTCTAAGCTGATTGGACAAGAAAGAATCGCCTCTGATTTTTTAATGGAATATTTTTTCCTCCTTCAGGACGAAATTAATACCAGGATGTGGTGGCGTTCTCAAGAAGATGACTCTTTTGCCATTTTTTTGCAGATCTGGAAGGCAAGCCCCTTCCCGAAGGAGAAGGGCACGGCACCTGTTCCCGGGCCCTCCGCCCCTCATCCCCCTGTTTCCATCCGCGACGATCTAGCCGCCGCGGTTGAGGAGGGAATTTTAGAGGCGGCCAGGCAGGCAAGCCTGGAAATCAGGGCTGAAGGAGCTCCCCAAGTGGACTCCTGGCTGCGGACCACCGAGATCAGCGGTCCGACAGCCTGCTCAGGCCCTTCAGGACACGGTATGTACTGTCCTGCCGACTGTTCCTGCAGATTCCAGCGAGATGCGGAGCTCCAATTGCTCAAAGATCAAATGCACCTCATCATTCAAACGCTGGGAATAAAAGATCTTTTCAAGACGCACATGCGGTCTGAGGGCGCATCATCGGTGGAACAAGCAACAGAGCCATCGGAGGAGGCGACAGGAATTTTTTCAATTGCTCCTTCGGTGGACTCCAAGACCACCGATGCAAGGATCAGCAGGACCAAGCTAAAGGAAAGGGTTAAAATCTCTCGATCTGAGAGTAGGACGGCGAAGGCTAGGACTGAGGCTCAGAATGTCAAGCGAACTGCCTCCCGTACTGCCCCTCCTGCTGCTGATTCCAATGCCTTAGCCCAGCTGTTGCTCGCCCAGACCCTCGCCGGAGCTGGTGTAGCGAATGATGCCGCCAAGGTGTCTGCCATTACGGCCGGTGTTGGGCTGGATTCGCTTCTTAATCCTACTTCTTTGCGACTTCGTCAGGTTGCCAAGCAACCGAAGTATAATGGGAACCCCCGACGTTGGCCTCAGTTCCAACGGGAATTTAAACTGTGGGTTAAGACTCAAAAACTCCAAGATGATCAGTTCCTGATGGCCCTCTTGGATTGCCTTGAGGGAGCGCCGGCCAACACTTGGCTCAGGACTTGGAGTGATCGTGAGGATACAAGTTCCCCCCTTACCTTTGATGAGGTGTGGGAACAGTTGGAGGTACGTGGATCCCGGCTGCCAGAGGACCATTACCACCAAATGTTGAAGAATTTTCCTTCATTCTCGCGATTAATCTTGCACGAAGTGCAAGACAAGAAACAGCGCTTCTGGAATTTAGTGGAAGAAGCTGAACATTCAGGCGAAAAATTTTCTAGTGCCGAGCTGAAAAATCTGATTTTTGACAAGATCCCCGCAGAAACTGCCGCCACCCTTCGGAACAGACAGTCCGAAGAAAAGGTCAAGACCTGGTGGGCGGAGGTTGAAGGCTTCGATGCCTCCACCAATAAATTTTCAGTTCGGGAAGCACTTCAAAAGTGTTCCCCCACGTCGTTTTCCAAGGTGAAATTCACTGAAAACACGTGGAAAATCAACTTTAATGAACACGAGGATCGGGACTTGTTTGTCCAAGTCCTCAACAAGGGAGTAAGCTTCCATGGCCATCGCCTGAAGGCCAAAAACTGGGTGTTTTGGTACCACCCGAAGGAACTCTGGGAAGAGGTTGAGCGGCTTGCCGACGCCGCCAACCAGAATTTCCATGGGGGTCTTGGGGGAAACAAGAATACCCAGCAAAACACCCAAAATGGGGCCCAAAAGGGCAACAAAAAGGTGAATGACACCCGGAATGTTCAGGATCACTGTAGCATCTGCCTTCTTTTAGGTTCTACGAACCGAGCTAAGACGCATTCTACTGGTAATCACCGATGGTCTCCTTACGATCACAAGGTGATTGGTGAAAATATCAGTAATCCGCAGAATTCAGACAGGAATGACAGACAGGCGCACGGTGGGAAGGCTGGAAAAGGGAATCCGACCCCCTCCGGTGGAAACAAAAATCCTGGAGGCCCTGGCGGGTCCCAAGGCACAGGAAATCGGACTCCATCCGGCTCCGGTGGGCAGCCGAACGGCCAGAAAAATCCCAATAGCAACGCCGGAGGCGGAAATCGAAATCAAGGCCAAACCCCTCAATCCGGTACAAACAAGGGAAATGCTCCAGGATTCCAGGGTAAAGGTAAGGGAAATCCTTCGGGAACCCCCTTCTCTGGTAAGGGCAGAGGGCGTGGCGACGGTGGAGGTCCATCATCCGGCGGCCGTGGCCGTGGACGTGGAAAGGGCAACCATCGTGTACATCAGGTCTCAGGTGCAGATCAGGTGTCCGATGCGGATCGAGATTACGTTGAAAATGCCTTGAATCCAGCAGATGATCCGCTCCAGGATGAGTGGGTCGACAAATCAGGGTGTGTCCACAATGTTAACGCAGCTACTGGAGGTCAGAACGCCTAGGGGAGCCAGGAAAATCGCCCCTCCCCAGGCGATTTCAGGCATGATCCCCAGATTCCATCTCGACCACTACTTGATGTAGGGTCACTTGTCTCCTCTCCCCTGGATCCGGCAGCGGATCCTTCTGTTGTAGTGGACGAGGTTGGTGTACAGTCCAAGCACAGGGCCCGTCAGTTTGTCACAAAGCTGTGGGTCTCTGACCGCAAGGGCAATTTCCACCTCGCCACTTGTTTGTGTGACAATGGATCAGAGGTAAATCTCCAATCCAACTCCTTTTTGCCTGAAGACTGCTTGTTCGATTCGCCTCATCCTGTTACCCCCGAGGGAGTTTCTGGACATTCTCTCGCAGGTGGGCAACGCGGTTGTTATATATCAACTCATTTGGTCGCTCAAGACCTTTGGGAAGAAGGCAATGTGGAGGAAGTTGTCCTTAAGGATGACTACTTCTATCGTGCCGACATAAAGTATGACCTTTACTTGGGCCATCCTTGGCTTAGCAAGAACAGAGTGGCGCCCGTAGGTCATCGGCGTTGTTTTTTGTTGGAGTCAGGTCCCTTGGAGCGTCCTGAATTTCGTTTTTTGCACGCAGGGTTTAAAAGTGCAGAAGAATTTTTGAAGCGAAAGGTTACACCAAAGTTTGGCGAAGATGTCACCATTGCAGAGGTGAATGGGAGTGCCGATTACTCCCGAGAGTTAGAATGTCTTCGTAGGGACTCCCAGCCACGACGTCCTTCGCGCTGGCACTCTTCATCCTACAGAGTTGTCGACAAATGGCGCGATGCAATTTGTGAATATTTTTATGAACACCATTCCTTTTGGCCACAGTATGATGCCTTTGCTAACCGTGAGAACAAGCGCTTTGACAAGCATTTTCGCGACGCTTGGACCCATAAATGGGACAAGAAGTTATGGATTAATCCTCCGTTTCACTTAATCCAGCAGGTCATCCACAAAATCAAGCAAGATAAAACCCAGGCGATTTTAGTTGTGCCCTTGTGGGACGACAAGCCTTGGTTTCAGGAATTGCAAGACATTTGTGTAGATTACATCGAACTTCCCAGGAAGATTAAGCTGTATGCCAGGGACGACACAGGTCCCCTGCCACAGCGGTCCTGGAGTTCGCTTGCATTCCTGGTGGATGGAAAGCTTTCTGACTCTGATTCTGCTGATTCTGGTACTGATTCCTGTGTTGGGTCTGAATCTGAGGTTGAGCGTGGTACTGATGATGAATCTATTTTTTCTGATTTTTGTCCGTCAGATACCCAAGGTGATCCAACGTCAAATGGATCCGCCTTGTCTCCCTCTTCCCCAATACGATCGACATCGAAAAGAATCTTCAGTGCACGGGCGAAGAAAAATTTTATATCGCGCCGCAAATTCAGAGTTTTTTATGAAAAACCCCGTGTGGAAGCTTTCATAGATCCTTTCGAGGAGCTGGATCACGAAGAGAATCTCTGGAATGTCGACACTCGACCCACCTATCTTCAAGAGGCAGTTGATACGGACCTGTTTAGGGACATCCGTAAGAAGATTCTTCCTGCCAAGGCCGAAGAAGTCGCCAAAGTTTTTTCGACAGTAATTCCTGGCGATCAGGTGGACACTGAATTGTGTTCCAAGAAAAGAGACAAGATTTTTGAGGAACGGAAGGACACAACCCTTTCAGGGAAGTTGATCAAAGACCCCCCTGTCCGTGGGCAGTTCGATGAAGCCTTCATCGAGCTTCGTGAAGGGTACA
This sequence comes from Eutreptiella sp. 'Long Island Sound 2002', assembly GCA_964036045.1. NCBI lineage: Eukaryota > Euglenozoa > Euglenophyceae > Eutreptiales > Eutreptiaceae > Eutreptiella > Eutreptiella sp. 'Long Island Sound 2002'. The sequence goes on from OZ038382.1 coordinate 138,717,560, forward strand.
AGGCGAAGAAACAGCGTCCTTATGAGAACCATGGACATAAACATGAGATCCTCAGAAAAATAATCGAGAGAAATCTCAGGGAATTTGGTTGGCTCGAGGGTTGTATGACCAGCGAGTGGTGCTGTGCACCCTTCACAGTCCCGAAGCCGCCGCCTGCAGACCAGAACACTATTGATGGTTGGCGAATGGTTGTTGATTTTCGCAACCTCAACGCCGAAACCAAGGCGGATTCAGACCCCCTGCCCCTCATTGAGGAGGAAATCGCCAAGAGGGCAAGAGGTCGTTTGTTTTCTGTGCTGGATCTCCGTCACGGCTTTCACCAAATGCCGTTGAGGAAGGACAGCCGACCTCTCACCTGTATGTGCACGCCATGTGGCCCAGTCCAGTGGACGGTCATGCCCATGGGCCTGAAGAACGCCCCTTCGTTTTTTCAACGAATGATGGAGGATGTGCTTTTTACAGCTCATCCTGAGCTTCGTGCCTTCGTGAGTGTGTACATAGATGACATAATTATCGCGACAGAGGGGGAGGGGCTGACCGAAGCTGAGCTGGTGGCCCTACATGAAAAGCAGCTGAACCAGGTTTTGGACATTCTTGATGCCAATCAGCTGATTTGTGGGCCAAAGAAGGGAAAATTATTTCTAAAATCAGTCGAATTTTGTGGTTCTCTCCTTGAGAATGGCACCCGACGACCCAGTCCAGGGAAGCTCGTCGCTATTCAGAAGTGGAAGCGCCCTGAGACGATCACGGAATTGAGAGGATTCCTGGGTTGTTGCAATTTTTACCACACTTTTGTGCCGAATTATGCCAAATTTGCTGCCCCCCTCACTGAATTACTGAAGGTAGGGAGAGATGCGGGCAAGGCAGGTTCAAAGGTTCGTGTCAAGTGGACTGACGAGCGCGAGGAGGCCTTCCATCACTTGAAGGCGGCCATCTGCGAAGTCGCCACGTTGCATGTGCCGAAATTCGACCGACCCTTCTACATAAGAACCGACGCTTCTAGGTACGCGATCGGAGCTGTTCTTGAACAGGTTGATGAAGCCACCGGCGATAATTACCCTCTTGCATTTTGGTCTCGGAAGCTAGCCCCACGCCAAATGCAATGGTCGCCGCGTGAGCAAGAAACATATGCCATAATCTTTGCGCTGAAAAAGTACCAATCGTGGGTTGGCACCAATCGAGTCGAGGTCCTGACGGATCATCGATCTCTGGAGTATTGGGCCACCGAACACATTGATACTGTCGCGAGCCCAGCTGGTCTACGGGCCAGATGGCACGAATTTCTCAGTCTGTTTGACCTCCATGTGTCGTATTTGCCTGGAAAACACAACACGGTAGCGGATGCTCTGAGCCGATGGGCTTACCCCGCATCAGAGGGGCTGCAAAGTACCAACATCAATGGTACGGAGCAGGACCGCCACGTCGTAATCGAGTGGGATCAGGAAGAAAAAAAGCTCCTACGACGTGAATGCATGCAATGCGCTGTTAAACAGCATGCATTACCGTGCCATGACATCACGGCCTTTTCAGATCCGGCGCATGCTCATGAGATCTGCACCAAATCACTGAAAGTCGTGGAGAAAGTCACCGATCCCTCCTCAGGGAGTGTGAAACGGTTTGACTATACCCGACGTGTAAGTGGATTTCGGTTGATTCAGGGCATTCAGCGTCGAGATCCGGCCAAAACTCCACCCCTGCCGAAAGATGCCCTTATCATCCGTGACTGGACGTCCGATTATTTGCATGATTCCATGTTTAAAGAGGTCTTTGAGAATCTCAAATCCAAAGATGCTCACAAGGATGGAATCTATGCTGAGTATTCGTTGGATGGGGGGAAGCTGTGGATGGAGGGTAAATTGTGCGTACCAGACGCCCTGGCCCCCCGAGTGTTAAACTGGTGGCACAAATGGGAGTCCCCCCACGCACATGGCCGTCGATTATGGTCGATGATTAAACATAGGTTGTTTGGCTCAAGGCTATATACTCATTGCATGAAAGTAGCCGCCGGATGTGCCCAATGTGCTGTCGCGACGCCACCCAGCGCGAAGAAGCACGGCCATCTGAGGCCACATCCTATTCCGGAGCGCCTCTTTAACAGAGTCACCAGTGATTTCTTCTATCTCGGTGAACTCGATGACGAAGAGTGCCATTGGACTAATAAAAAAGTCAATGGAGTGCTGCTTATTCAGTGCCGTCATTCCGGCTATATTCAGGTGTTGCCTTGTAACATCGAGTCGATGACTGGCAAGGCTGCCGCCAAATGGTGCGCGCAGACCTGGATGGGAGGTTGGGACGTCCCATCCGAGGTGGTTACGGACTCAGGCAAAGAGTACACCTCCGAATGGTGGAGAGAATTATGTGCTCGCCTTGGAATCCACCACCTCAGGTGTGAGATCCACTCACATCGAGCGCTGCCTGGCGAAAGAGCCGGCCGCTCGGTTATAAATATGCTTCGTAAGGAGCTCGCCAGTGAGAAGGACTTCCATTGGCTTGAAGTTCTCTTCGCATTGCTTCGCCGTTACCACAACACGCCTTTGTATCATGGCCTTTCTCCAAATGAAATTGTCTTTGGACGAAAGAAGTGTTGGTGGAACATGCCTTTGAATAATCCTCGCCCTTGTAAAGATGCTTCGTTGTTTTTGGACGAAATCCAACGAGCAGATAAAACTGTCTCGAAATTAATCGATAAGCATCAAGCTGACTGGCTTTGGGTCCAGAATCAAGGCCGAAAAAACCCCCACAATTTTGAAGTCGATGATCGAGTTTGGCTTCGATAATCCGAAACCACCCTGGACGGAGATGATAAGCTTCTTCCCTTGTGGGAGGGGCCATTCGCTGTTACAGCGCGTCTAGGTATGAACAGGTGGAGGATTCGTGTGGATGTCAGCAGGGAAATTGACGTTTCGGGCGATCGCCTCAAGAGAGAGATCCCCTCCCCCAAGGATCGAGTTAAACCCCTTTTTTGGACTTCGAAATTTTTGTCCGATCGGGTCATCGAAGGGGGGAAGTACGAACTCAAGAGGATTTTAGAAGCAAGACGTGACGAAAAGGGCGAATGGGAATTTCTATGTGAGTGGAGGGGCTTTGATTCCAGTCACAACAACTGGGAACCAGCCCATTCTTTTGTCCATGGGTACACCAAGGGGTTCATCGACTTCCTCAAGAAGCACCCCGAAATTGGAGTACTCCTGACAGAATGTCTGTCGAAACCAGACAGACAGGTGGAGAGCGACGGAAAAAGACCTGTGGTGAATCGAGATCCAGCCTTTTACGGCCCTCAGCAGCCACATTCCAGGGCTGATCCGTCGATCCCCCCTCCTGCGGTCAGGCCAGCCCAGGAACCAAATGAGGACCAAGCTTTGAGTTCGGCCGCTGATCTACAGCGCCCAAGCCGTACGAGGGCCCCACCAGACAGGTTGGTGGTCACATGTATTCGTGCTTGGCCGAATTGAGGGAGATCCGTCGTGACTTGAGTCGCCGACGCCATAATCTGGGTAACAGTCGTCTAGTCCAGGGCGTCATGGCACTCGTCGCTAGGGCTCAAGGGTGTAGGTTCGAAACCCTTGCATGTCCAACTCCTACAAAAGCTCCAGCCTCGCCCCGTCGACCACTTATTCCAATGTGAGTGTTCTGACGACTTGAAAAAACCACATCATGTTGTATAAACCACATTCTGCTCAATCCACTGTTCATTCTTCCTGATTTCGAAATGATGTGGAGAACTGCGAATGTTTGATAATTTGACGTCAATCAACTTTTCTTTGGTCTCCGTTCGGCAGACAAGGCGTAGATACGCTGCCGAAAGCCACGGAGTGTGCTGCCGTGTTCAGAAAAAACCAAACTCAGGCTTAATTCAGGCAGATTCGGGGTAGTCTTGTCTCTGTTGGTCTGTGCATTTTTGGAATTTGGCTACTCGTGCAGATGGAAGCAAATGTACATAGTAAAAACGCTGGCCAGCGACATTCACCCCTACAGGTACCCCCTGTAGTTCTGGCTGCACCAGTTGCAACGCCAGGAACTCAGATCTTACCTTCATTTGCCGTGATGCTGACGCAAAAGTCCAGATTCAGATCCAGATTCCTTGAATTTACCTTGAATTCCTCAGGTTTGTCCATCATTCTGCCATTGTTGCACAAAACCCCGACGTCAATTGTTCAGACAACCTTCATACAGGAGCTCTAGGGACTTCTAACAGCAACCTCTGAAGTCCGTAAGCTTCAGTGTATTTTTGGCACACGCCTATGTGAGCTCAATCCGACCTGAAACTGTCGAAGATGGTGAATCCAAGTGTCTTGTGGGACTCAATCGAAAGATGGGCCTTGCCCAAGTCGATTGACACCGTCGCCACTGTAAATAAAGAACTATTCGGTGTCTCTCAGTTATATACTGTCAGTAAAGCGCCTTCAGCGAACCTTTGGCGCGTTACATGCCAAGGATCCAGGGCTATCATGTCCCATCATGATGCATCATCACATGATCCACATTTTCAATGAATCTGTTGGATGCTCGCGAACCAACGTGCCGGAAAGCACAATTGAGCTGAATAAACGACAATATATATTAACTCTAGTCTAAACGAAAGTGTTAGTAGTTTCAGTTCTAGACATTCCGCTTCATTTCACCTTCATCTTAGGGAATTTGCTCAGAATTTGCTCATTTTAAGACAATTTAGGTTGATTTCCTTATCATCTCCTCTCATTCAACGAAGGTCTGTTCACTTAGGACTTGCAGACTACATTTGTATTTGTTTTCCCTCTCGATGAAACAATCACAGACCTCTCATCTGTTTCATCTCCTTCATCTCTGCTCAATTTGATTCCCAATCTTGCTGAATCTTGTGATCATCCACCAGATGCGCCAAATCTGAAGCACATGCTGCACTTTTCAGAACGAGAAAAGCGGGACTAACACGATGTAGAGTACGTGGAGGACACCGTAGCGTGCCCGCGACAGCTAAACTGTGCCAGAGCGCCGAGATGTCACTCCATCTCTTGATTCCCCCACTCAATCCACCTATAATCTACCTCATTCTCAACCAGGGCATGATTTGGTATCGATTCTCGATACGTTTACATGCTTGTTAGCCCTTAACCTAATGTTTTACTGCACGGAGGACTGTTCGTCACTCCTCATTCTGTCTCATTTCAGGTTCATCCATCCTGATTCAGCGCCAATTCAGCCCAAATCAGGTCAGATCAAGCAGATTTCGCCCCATCGAGGCTACATTTCTATTTTTTCTGGGACTTACCCGCACTACGTTCTTCGTTGACGTAGCGACACACCCCAGTGTGTTTTTGGAGGGGGAGTGTAAGTGCGGCTAACCCCCATCTGCTCAGATTTTAGCAGATCTGCCCCAGATTGGCTACATTTTGGTCATTTTCTCTGCTTCGGCGGAATCGCCGCCTCGCAGCTCAGTCTCAGGATCAGACGTATATATTTCTGATATGCCGGATCTGATTCCGCGGTCCATTCTCCGTAAATCCGCCGCGTTCTGATCATTTACCTGGAATCGCCATTTGCCGCTGACGCGCGCTCGCGGGCCAGATCGGCCAAATATTTTTCACAATCGGATTTATATAAATCTTTTCAGACAGATATGGACACTCAGATGTACTTAGGATAATCCGCATCAATTTTCTTCATAGACTGGGATTTTCTGCCGGATAACAATCAGCATGGATCTTGCCTCCGTTGTTGCTGCTCTCGCCTCCGTTGGTGTCCGTGTATCCGGTTCTACCCCCAACAGCAGCGTTCAGGTCGACTCCTCGCGTGCCTGCCCCACTGGTCTTGCCGGCCCCGAGCCCTCCGGCACCTTCCACGACCCAGGGCAGCACTTTCACTCAGTCGCTAGGCCTACCCCGCGGGCAAGGCGTGGAAGGACATATCCAGCCATGGCGACACGGAGGAGACCGAGGAGGCCAAGCGCATCATCGAGATGGAGAAGGCCATGGAGCCAGAGAGGGTCAAGTGTTTTGTGGTGATGGCAAGCCGTACAGACCTGGCTAAGTTTCGGGGCGCCCGAGTCCAGGCTATTCCAGAGGAAACCCTCGAGCAATGGATGGTAACCCTTGTAGAGCTAGTCAGGTTGGTGCTCACAGAGGACTGGTCGGATGACTATGCGGCATCCGACCACTGGAGCAAGTACTGGAATGCCGTGAGCGCCCCGTCCGACGACGAATGGCCCGAGGGCTTAACCGAGGATGGGGACAAGTTGTTCTTCAAGGACAAGCTGCTGGTGCCCGAGAACCGAGTGGAGGAGCTCATTGACCATTGGCACAACGCCCAGCTCATGCACCCTGGCCGAGACAAGATGCAGCAGGACCTGGAGTGGCGTTTCAAGTTCCCTCCGGGGTACTACGCCATCCTGGATAGGTACTGCAGCGACTGTGCCGTGTGTCGGGCCACGAAGAGCCCCAACCACTCCACAGCGGGCAACCCGGTGTATACGGCTATACCGGAGGCCCCTATGCGGTCCGTGGCCATGGATGTATTCGCCATGCCTGAGGTCACCGTGGAAGGAGAGACCTACGACTGTGTCATCCTGGCGGTGGATAGGCACAGTGGGTATATCGTGGCGGTCCCTGGCAAGAAGTCCAAGAAGAAGGACAAGAAGGACAAGCATGGAGTGGGGCTGCAGGCCAAGACCGTCGCTAATGCCATGATCAGGCATTGGCTGACGATTTTTGATGTCCCGGCTGTCATCTGCAGCGATCGGGGCAGTCAGTTTGTGCAGACGTGGTTGAAGGCGATGTGCAAGCACATGGGTATTCGGCACGCCAAGACCGTGGCGTACCACAGCCGGTCGAATGGCCGAGCTGAGGTGGCCGGGCGGCAGATGTTCGAGAAGTTCCGTCAGCTGCACATCGACGAACCGGGCCGGAATTGGTATAATTCGCTGTGGAGAGTACTCCAAGCGTATCACGACTTTCCGGGACCCACTGGACTGTCGCCCCATCGTATTCTGTTCCTACGGGATCGAGTGTCACGCACTCTCCCGTGGTTGAACCATGGCAAAGTGGCCCGGGATGCGAACGCTATGATGGCTGAGGCGGACGACACGGCGGCCAAGGTGTGCAAGGCACTTCAGGACGAGCATGACAAGAGTGCCAAATACTTCAAGCAGGGAAAGGTCCAGAAGTATGCTCTCCAAGACACCGTGTGGGTGGAGCGGCACCACAAGGATGTCCTGTCCAGGCATCGGCAGGCATCTTGGTATGTGCCGGGGGTAATCGTGCGGAAGGTTGGGCAGGATGTGTACGCGGCTCGTGTGGGGGATAACAAGATCCTGGACCGCGACCATACCCAGCTTCGTCCCCGAGCACCAGACCCCAGCGGACGTCCCGTCACCTTCCAGTTCACGGCCGGCGATGTGGACTCGGACGACGAGGGTGAGTACGACGACTTCACCGCTGAGAAGATCCTGGCGGACAAGCCGGACCCGGGGACGCCTGGGGGGAGGCTTTATAAAGTCCGTTGGAAGGGATTCGCCGCATCCAGGGATTCGTGGGAGCCTCCGAGCAGTTTCGTGCCGAGGTATACCACGGTCTGGATGGACTACCTGAAGAAAAAGAATATTTCTTTGGATGTCAAGGACGTGTTGGTCCAATTGGTTGCTGCTGTAGCACCGTAATGGATCCCCCTTGGCATTTTTGTTTGTTTCTGTGCTTGAGGGACGGGTGAGGGCGTTCATCCGGGGATTTTTGGGCCTTGATTGGCCATCTACCCCCTTCACTCGATCTCCACATATATATTTCATTGTGGTATACTTATTTAGGTCGACCGACGACGTTTCTCTATCTTTGATCCCCTTGGTCCATGTTGTAGATCAAGAGGAGACCGGATATGGCGTAGGGCACCGATTTTCAGTGTCCTCACCCCTCCCTTTGGGACGTGGGGGACGCCTACGACGTGTGTGGGGCCTCCATGTGTCCTTGGGACATGGGGAGGGGGACTGGAGCCCATTGGGGTCCTCCCGTCCTCTCTTCAATGACTTCCGAGCGGTAACAATGCTCTGAGAAGGGGGGTGAAGCCGGTTCGGACTCCCGTGGCCATCTTTGGGTCACTTGGGGTGTGTATCTATGTGCCGGCAAGCCGCCATTGGCTGATATCATACTCTCCCATCCACCTGGCCTAACCCGATGTGATAGTGTGATAGGTTTGGCCATTCCGAGGCGCTGCCAGCTGAGATTTATATATCAGAATATCAGGAATCAACAGGGTTTTTTTATCATAATGTTTCCGTAATTTTTCAGCCTTCCGTTCTGATTGTCAATGTATCGGCGACTGTCAGTTGGCTCGCGATTTTGCGGTAGCCGATTGGTTAACTGTTATTGCCAGATATTTTGGCGGAAACCCCGATGAAGGGTCAGATTTCATCAGTAAAGGGTTCGTTGCTTCCGCAATTTTGTAAATATGCACTCGAAATTTTAATCTGAATTTTTCGCGATGTCGAAATCGGACTTTCGACTTCGACATCGCCGCACTTGATTTGGTCTTCTTCGAGTGGTCATACTCCTTTCCCTATGCCCAAATCAGGTTTCCCCTATACTTGCCACCCATTTGACTTGGAGATATAAGGGAAACAAAAGTGAATCGTGGGACCACTTTGAAGGCCCATATCTACGCGCGAGTGTGAGGAAAGAGAATAAGGAAGGTTGCGTTGCAAGTGCCTTAGTCTCAACTTATCTTTGGTAGGGTCCAACACCTTAAGTCGTCACACACACTCGTTGTATCATAGAATCATGGTCAACATGCCAGAAACTTGTTTATAACTTGTTGACCATGTGTCCGGACTTGATATTATGACTTTCGAGTGTAGCGCATGAGTCTTGCGGTTGCATAGCATCTTTCCTTAGGTTCCCACGTGCATTTAACCCAAAGTTATGACCATGGAGGGGCATGGCATACCATGGTGGGAGCCTATTTTAAGGGCTATGTGTGATATTGGTAGTATATGTCTTGATATGCTTACGCCCATGTTATATATCTTCGAGTGGCCGAAGAGATGGGGAGCCACACGTGACAAGGGCTTTGCCCATGTCCCAACTGTTGAATTCAAAGCGCTAGACTCAGTCTACCGCGTATGTATTGCTCATGGTATGTTTGGCAAAGAGATCCACGAGTGCACTCCCATTTTCATGGGGCATGTAGATATGAGTGGCGAAGGTATCTCCATGCGCCCCATTGGGGATCCAAGTGGGGGAATTGTTCGCAAATGGTTCCAATCATTTGTATATTGAACCATGCGCGGATATCATGGGTGAGCATAGAGATATACTATCATGACAACTTTGTATTTGGACATATTTTCATGTTTTTGACCTCAATTTTTGCTCATTTTTGCGTTTTGTGTACTTACCTGGTCGGCAAACAGCAAGAAGCCTATGGGGAGTCGAACCATGGTATGTTGTTCATATGTTGGCATATGCTTTGGAGTTGAACACCACCATATGCCGGATCGCGTACTCCATTTGGCTTGGCGCACGAAGGATCACAAGTGTTGGTCTCAAGATCATGGGCTGACTTGGGCAGTGCGTGGCGCCCATATCCGAAGGGGTTTCGAGGGTAAAGTGGTGATGTACATGGGCATTGACCTTTGGTCTCTATCCTCCATGAATATTAGACTTCGATTCCATGCATGCTTTGAGCCTTCGGATAAGTGATAACTTCAATTTTGAGCATATATTTGATATATGGCCAATATGGTGTGAATTGGCAGTTTTTGGCATGTTATGAGTTCAAACTCATGGGGCATATTTCTAAGCCCATTCGACTCCAAGTCCAACCAAGTATATGTCAGGGTAGGGCATGGTCCTGAGTGCCACTCTAGGCCATGACACGCCACCTTCCCTATTGGGCTAGGATTTAGAGGCTTGGGAGTGAACACATTTTTGGGGTTTGTGTAGTGACTTGTGACACATGGCATTCAGCCATCTCATTTGACCTGGTTCGGGGCATCATGTTGGTGAGTCAAGGGAAGGTCTTGAGTCCAGGGAATGAGGGGTCTATGGCTGTGATTATGTAAGTTTCCATCTTTCCCCAACCTTGCTTTATTTGTGTTCATATGCCGATTTCAGGGCTTTCTTCCTTGGTGCAATTCTTGTACATGCCCGCCACCGTGAGACGACCGGTGTGCTGAACGGAAGCCCGCAGTGTGGATTGGGTTATTGTTGTATTTGTGGGATCTGGTTGCTGTTCAGGGTTGAAGGAGGATAGTATTTTCTATATTTTTGGATTTGGAACCCTGTATTTTGATAAATGCAATCGTTGATCAGGAGCAAGTCAGCAGGGGTAACAGGCGGAAGGGGCACAGCGGGGGCCGGTCCTGGTAGGGACCTTCTTTGCCCCGTGCAGGCTTGTGGGTTTGTTTCGCCTCTTTTCTTATCGCAGGTTGTAGTTTGCACGAGTTGGGGCCACAAATTGGCCCAGGTATCTGTGCTGCATCTTGATTGAGTGCACCAGTTGAGTGAGTTCACATGTGTTGTGACGCTGCACGTGTTTCTGTGCACCAGCACAGTGTTAGCCCGTTGGTTTTGTCGGGTTTCGACCGCCGGACTGCACAACCGGGAAGTGGAGAGCCCCCTACCTCTTCCCGATCTCCACATTTTGACCAAATGATGCCGATTTTAAGTAGACCAGGGGTGATACTCAGTTTGTGCATGTGGTTCTGTAGCAGGGTTGGTACCATACAGTACGTGTACCGTTCGGTATCGATACCATACAGTACTCCAGTGTCCTGTATGGTATCGCCTAGCCCCAATGAAGACCCAGTAGGCACCACTAGATGTCCGGATTCCTTGGTTTTACGATGTATTTAAGCTGATTCCAACAACCAAACTTTTGTCCCAAAAACACCAGAAAATTTCAACAAATATTTGTTACCACAGACCTGCTTTTAAATGTTTCTCAAAACACCCTGCAAATGATTCACACCTTAAATTGTTTGTTCCCTTTCATGCACTACCCTGCCTGCAGCTCAGCCAAAGAGACAATGTTTCTTAAAACACCCTACAAATGACGTTTCAGCTCTACCCTGCACCTCAGACACAAAGAATACTTTAACGTCGACGTTACTGCACACTGTCTTCTTCATCAGAGTCACTGTCGTATGGCAGGACACACGGCTCCTGAAAATCAGGGTTCCGCACCTTGCGCAGCATGCGCATATTGTTGTATATGTACACCAGTTTTTCAGCTCTACCTGCACACAGTCTGTTTCTGGCCTTGGAGTGTATGAACCCCAAAAATGCTCCAGTTTCTCTCTGCTGAAGACGCAACACTGACTACAGAACACACTCGCAGTGCACACTCACGCAATGTTGCATTATCATAACAAAAGGTCTGCCACCACATCAGGGGGCTCATCGTCAGACCCCCCCCCCTCCCACAGTGCTGGCTCAGAAAATTCCCCAGATCGCATCAGGAAGGATTGATACTGCAACCTGGCCTGTGCCACTTTTTCCTGGCCCACAAAGGCCTGAAACACTTTATTCAGGTCATCAGGAACTTCTTTTTCACTGAGAGGGTCCATATCTGGTGACATGAGCTGATGATTGAAACAGTAGGCAGCACTGTGGACAGGCACATGCAAGAATTTCCACCTTTCAGATACCAGTTCTTTCACCCTTTTCAAGTCAACCTTCGTGATTCCCTGAAATGACATCACGTGCTGCTGCAAACGTGACATGTCGTGATACACTAAACCCGTATATGATGGACCCTCAGTGTCAGCTCTGCGAATCCTTTCAGCCAATGGCTTCAGCAGAGCCTGGGCATTGTCCAAAGCCCCCCAAAAGGCGCCACTGAGCACCAGATTAACAACATCCTCAGCGCGAACACTCTCAGCACTGGCCACACTCCACCTCGTTGCCAACCAGTCAGGACTCACCACTGCTGACTGCAACGCAGATTTCTTTTTCTGAAGCCAGCGCATGCAAGGGTAATTCGATGCAAACCGTGTCTCCCCGGGGAGGGGGGGGCTTGTTACTGGCAGACCATGCTTCGTTTGTTCATCCTTTAGAATGCCTGCTGCACGGAAGCGACCGCGAGAAAACATCAGGATCACCCTCCCTGACTCAGTCGGCTTCTTCATAGAGCGGAGGTTGCTGATGTCCTTGTAAAGGAGATTATATGCATGGATGCAGCACCCTACCTTGGTCACGTAGTGATCAGCTGCATATTTTTGGTCGGTCTCCAAAAGTGCTAGGGCGGATTGCATTACTGACGCATTGTCACTAATCACAGTGCTCGTGGGGCAAGGCAGTTCGAGTTTTCGAATGCAGTCAAGCGCACTGTGGATGCCGTCAGCAATCCGCTGGCTGTCCGTAATGGCTTTCCCTGGGTACTCTGCTTTTACGAAAACAGCACCCTTCCTACCAACTAAGTTATAATTAATTACTGAATCACGTCGCACGTTTGAATAACCGTCTGTTGTTAAGTTCAGATGGTGGTCAGAAGCAAACACTGCAGCAATCTCAGAACCCACTTTTTGGTACACAATGTCCACCCACTTGTCCGACAAAATGTGACGTTCGGGAGGGTACACTGACCTCAGTCCTGCCAAAACACAGGCAACCAGTTCATCCAACCACTTACGTAGCATTACGTCCTCTGTGATGTGGAACGGGATCCCACTGTGGAATGCAAATTCTGCAAACGCAAGGTCCAGCTCCTCCTTCAGTCTCTTTTGCATGTCCACAATTTTGGGCTGCTTGGCGGCTGAAGCTCCATCAGGCAAACCCCCTGCAGCACGCTTCTTCTCATTGAGTTCCTTCAGCTTCTCTTGGGACTGGAGTCTATGCAGCTTCTTTTTCGTGTTCTCCTCAAGTTCTCGCAGCACTGCTTTTTTGATCTCTTCTGGGACTTTCGGGCATGCTGCCACACCGCATCCACCTTGCCCTGCAAGATGTGCTTTGCCACGCGCCGGGCCATCCCATGCCTTCCCCAGGTAGTCACAATATTTACACTTCCAGTCCTTTCCTGTTTTTGCAGTCCTTGTGGCAACAGAAAGGGCGAAGTGCTCCTCCAGAAACCCACTGCTCCTAGGAGCCATGTTCTGCGCAAGCAACACTTGAAGCCTTGTCCATGCTTCGAAGCAATCGCATCAACACATGCTGCCTATATTGTCCGAGCTGCAACCATTGGTTCCCAGAAACACAGGGCATCTGTGTTCGCTCACACAACCACTGAAATTCTGCATAGCGCTCCATGTCCCGTTGACGGTTGAACACCTCTGCCCAATAATCGTTCAACGACGCGTCTTTGTCCATTTGTGGGGACTGGGGTTGCGTTGACGTGTCTGCACGTGTCGTCGTCTGAGCGCGCGTCACTTGCGTAGACGCTTTCATCCTTTGATCGCGGAGGAGGACCCACTTTATTGTGGAGGACGGCACGTACTTCTCCGTTTGTTGTTCAAGCCTTTGCACGCATCCTGCACAGCTCGTACTTCTCTGATAGTCGTTGTGCACGGCTTTGAACGCGTCCTGCACGAGCACGTCCTCAGATGGCCCAACTAAAAGAAGGGATTTAAAACCTTGCAATCAGTGTTTTTCAGCGTATACGGCACCGCTGCTGGAAACTCATACACCGCTGAATGCGCATTTGCAGCGCGGTCACAACAATACTAGTATTCAGAGAACTCGTTCTTATGTTTCCAAAACTGTGACATTACGATGCAAGACTAAAAGTGGTGCCCTAATGCATAATAATGCTAATTACCAACATCGGTATTCAACTTTCGATCCAGCAGCATTTTTTTCGCAATATTTCAATTCATCTGGCAATTTTCCGTCTAGCGTGGGCGCGTGCTGCAATGCGGTGCCTGTCCGTGGCACCATTTCTACTACGCACGTACTGTGCGGTATTAATGCAAGACGGTACGCGTTCGCGGACAGTACACGTTCATGAACGGCGTACGGTACCAACCCTGAACCAAGCCCTGGGGCTAGTGCAAGGACTGGTATGTTCTTTGTTGCTGGCCTATTGGGACAGCATCAAGGGTCACATTCGTGTAGACCCAGCCAACAGTGGCGATCTGTCGGGTACGGAGCAGTTTCCTCTAGTACTCACACATAAATCCAAGGCCTTGGTCCCAGTACGACACACTGGACCTGCAATGGGCGTTGGTCTGCCACACAGGGTGGCAGTGTTGCTTGCTAACACGGTAGCGGAGTTCACTGGTACTGAACCAGAGTTGGTTGTAGAGGAGGCCACAGGTAGCATGGAAACCGAGTTACCAAGTGAAAGTAACCGCGCCACGGTAGGCCACCCCGGCGCCAACCCTTTGGTGTGGGGATCGGCCTGTATAAACTCAGCCCAGGTTACCCAGTTGAGGGCGGTTACATGTGAAAGTCTGGCGTTGACAGACTTAGATCTGTGGGCGGATTCTGAAAATTCAGATTGCGCGACTGATTCTAGAGTCAGTTCTGACATTACAGCTAGCGGCACCGGCGGTGGTGGGCCGTCCAAGATGCTACGAAAGGGCACCCAGGCAGTTAAGTCCTCATTCCGTACCCATGAAGGTCGAGGCAATATTCGGCATGTTCAGGCGGCGGCCAGACGCAAAGCGCGGCAAAAATGGCTGTGTGATAGGGAGGATTTGGCAGTCCGCCAGGATATTGTTCTTCGCATTGAGTGATGGGCTAAGTCGCTGGTTGACAAGTGTCATTTCCGGGAATTTACGGATGTATTCAGTAGTAAACGGCTTGCTCGTTTCCCGAAATATTGGGATGAGCAAAAGGACGGGCTGTCACAGCCATGGGCCGGAGAGAACCTTTGGTTACATCCTCCCGATACGCTCTGGGAGCAAACCGTTCAAAAGTTGAAGTTTGAGTAAGGCCGAGGTATCGCTATTGTCCTGACATGTAAGGATAGGGATTATTGGTGGTTGCTGAGCGAGGTGGTAGTAGACTGGGTAGATGTGCCGGTCGGTGAACCCCTTTTTGTAGATCATGATGGTAAGGTACGCTCAGCCGATAGGGAGTATTGTATAGTTGAAGTAGATGCGCTAGGATGGACTCCTGAGGAGTCACAGGCGGAGCCAGCGGATACCCCCAACAAGCAGCGCGCTGTATGGGACTCGACCCTTCCCCGCGGGGATTGTGTCGCCCTACACCCGCACCACTGCACAGTTTCCGCTCCCTTTTCACACACACACCCCAAGCCTTCCTCAGAGTCGCTCATGCATGGTACTTCTAACCATCAGGTACAACAAGTTTCGCCCGTACAGGTGGAATGCCGCCAGATGCGGCAACAGGCACATCGCGAAGCAACCAAACCAGCCAAGTCAGGGGACGTCAGTCATTCAGATTCCGAAGCGTCCCCAGGTCCCGATTACTCCAGTATGGAGGAGTCTTATACCATGCAGAAGCAGCCAATGGTAACTACACCCCCGATAATGAATGAGTCTTGTGTGGATAGGTCTAGTCTGGTTCCTAGGGAGATAAGCCAGCATGATTGGGTACAAGGCTTCCGCCGCCACATCCGGTCTGTCATCAAGTCGGATGAGGACTGGGAAGGATGTGAAGACCTCAAGGCCACAATTATGGCTCGGTATCAAAAAACCGTTTTTCATCCCATTCGCACTCAGCATGTGACCCCGGCAGACAAAAAGGCAAGAGGGCCACATTCTATGCTCCGCTTGGAGCTCTTGCCTGAACATGCTGGCCCCAGAGCTGACAAGCCCATACGAGCCGTGGGTGAACGTCAAAAAGCGTTATGGGATGAAATCCTGAAGTTCAAGGACCGTGGCATGCTACGAGATGCAAAAGGACAGCCACATTGTGTCGCCAGAGCGTTCCTGGTGCCGAAGCCAGGAAGAAATGATTGGCGGTTGGTCATTGACTACCGTCATCTTAATTCCTGCTTAAAGGGCAACAGTTTTCTGCTGCCTGTTATTGAGGACCAAATTGCCAACCAGGAGGGCAATTTTATCTTTTCCATCATCGATTTGGAGGATGGATTTCATCAAATGGATCTAGAGGAGAGCAGCAAGCATCTTACTGCCTTCTGTACCCCATTTGGCATTTTTGAATGGAATGTCTTTCCAATGGGTGTTAAGGTGGGGCCTGCAGCCTACCAACAAATGGTCCAATATGTGGCACGCAACTGTCCTCTACCCCGACCCTACATTGATGACATTCTATCGTTGTCAGGGCGGAATTTTTTAGAGCCGGACAAGCTCAAAATTGGCAAAAACAACAACCGGGAACACTCAGGAAATACTTTGAGGCGCATCATGAGGACCTGTGCAAGATGTTTGATGCACTGGAGGAGGCTCAGTTAACAGTTAAGCCCTCCAAAGTCCATCTATTCAAACGGATTGTCCAGTATGTGGGTCACATCCTTAAAGATGGATGTGGATATCCGAGTCCCACCAAAATCTCAGCAGTAAAAGAATGGAAATGGGAGGATATCCAAACAGCCAAGCACATGAAGGGATTCCTTGGGCCCGTGGGCTGGTATCAGGTGTATATTGACAAATTCGCCCAAATGGCAGCACCGCTGATGAACACCCTCAAAGGCAAATATCAATATGAGCCCAGGGACCCTAATGCCCCACGGACATCCACTGGAGTGCCTCAAAAGAGGAAGAGAATCAAGTTAACACCTAAGGAAGCCCGAATTCATTGGACCGATGAAATGAAAACCAACTTCGAGGCCCTTAAGAATGTGTTAACCGAGAGAGACAGGCTGTACTTACCCAAGCCAGGCCTGCCGTGGCGCATCATCACTGATGCGTCCAATTATGCAGTCGGTGGGGTCCTTGAGCAGCAGCAGGAAGAGGGTAACAGTTGCCTTCTATTCCCGCAAGCTGCAAGGGAACAAGGCCGGCGTAGTAAGAAAAAGTGCTTTTCCAATGCTTTAGGGTATACTTTAGTTGTATAAGAGGTGCTCTAAGCACTCATGCATTTTTATCTTAGTATTGGGCCAGCTAAAAGGGAGGATAACACATTTTGACATATGGAACCAAACACTAAATCAGGATGTGATGTGGACCCCTTTATCCCCAAGCTATAGGCACTAAACCATCTTTTCCGGGGTTGCTGAGGCGGTGATATACTGAAGGCAGCGCCTATGAATTTATCTATGTTTTCTCATGAATTCTTAGCTATCCTAGTGGTATGCACCCTAGGGGGCTGGGGCACCTCTTTTTGAGAGGTCCTGGGTTCAATACCCAGTCAGCCTAGCTAAGTAAGAATATCCCATGTGACATGGGAGTGACCTCATCGCCACAAGCCATGCCACCTCAGCACCTATGGGACCCAAAAACAAAGAGTGCACATCTCAAGATGGCACTGTGGATAAGAGTGAGCCCTTGGGGCAGTTTTCCAATCAGTTTTTCTCAAACATGTAAAATATTTCCTCCTGAGTTGCAATGTATGCTAATTGCTGTGGTCTATTTGTTGATAGTTGTCTTTATCTAACTCTCTGTGACTGGAGCCCTTCATGCTTTGATCCTGATCTTCTTCTACTTGCTTATCTCTGGCTTGGGTTATCCTGGATTGGTTGTATTTCCACAATAAAACATTTTCCTCATCAAAAACAAGCAGCAGGAACCCTACACCAGCAGCAAGCAGCAGGAGAGGCACAACAAACACACAGTGTTGAAATCACTATAAAGTCTTCTGGTAGCAAGAGGCAGACAGTCTCTGCGTACCGGCAGCAACCCTGTGCCGTACATCCAGTGCGCCGAGATCTGTCACATATAAGCAAGAAGGGCGAATATGGACACAAAGAAGGAGGACACCGACCTGAGGACGGCGCCTGAGGCACCAGCAATGCCAGCACCTGGTGAACCTGGACCTGGACCTAGCGCTGTACCTTCCGTACCCTTACATGGGCCAGTAGACGTGGCAGATGATGCGCTGGAAGGACTTCAGTCGGCCTTCGGGGCTCTCTCAGTCAAGGAGGTGGACACCAATCCTGTGAAGAGAAAGAGAGAGCGAGAGAGAGAGGAATGCTGGAGAAAGCATGGCAGACAAAGGAGTAGACCATGGGCACGACCCGACGAGTGATTCGACCTTCGAGGGCGCACCAAGCGCTTCTGGCCTCCACGCATCACCCTCTCCTACAACCACCACACTCCCAACTCCAGACCCAGCCGCTGCAACATCCACACCCATAACCAACCCGCCTATGGCTGAGGGCACAGGCTTTACTAGTATGCCTACCTACCCTGCCTATGGTGTGAACCCACCTACCACTGCGTTTCCAGAGGCAACTACTACCAGTGAGCCGGTGGCCTCCAGTTGTGCGCCGCGATGGTATGCGGCTGACTATCACCATCCTCTACCCGCTACGGGAGCCTATGTGGATGTTCCTGGGTATGCAACCCTGAGTGGGCTGAGGAGAGGACCTGAGTCATGCGGGAGCAGGAGTAGAGGATCGGGGAGATCCTCCAACAGGTCCCTGATGCGATCGGAGATAAAAGAGGCTCTCCGAGGAGCCACCTCTGAACTTGTGGGCGATCTCACTCAAGAGATTCGGGCTAAACTAGAGCCCCTGATTCCGCCCCAAGCGTCACCTACCATGGTGGAAAATTCACCCCATCGAGTACAGGCTAACCACCTGGTGGCAGGGTTGACAAACACCCTGGGGAGCCTGAGGAGCCGACTTATGCTGACCCCTGCAGCGATACCGAGAAGCCCTTTCGTACCGAGAACGGCGCAGCCGCCCTACAGCCACGTGGGGAATTCTACGAGAGCCAAGCTGGACCGGCTGGGGCTGACAGCCCTGAGGGCAATGGTTGACATGACCTATGGCTCTAGTGATCTAGGCGGAGACCCCTCCGATGATGAGCCGCCGTCGATGACTTCTGCTTCGCCCTCGGCGGACGACGACCCTGAGGACGCTGAGAACCCAAGTGGGCAGAAGCAAAAGAAGAAGAGGAAGACCAGGCGCCCTGAGGGACACAGGTCTCAGGAGCCTAAGGCCATTGCCACCTCCAAGATCGTGGTGAACTTGCCTGAGTTCACAGGCAAGGACCTCAGCAAGTTTGCTGAGAAATTTGGCCGGTTCCTTCGATTGACCGGCCAAACCCACGCTGGTGGATGGGTCAAGTGCGATCTGCTCCTGCAGTGTTGCAAGACCAAGTACCTGGAGAAGCAGGTCAAGCAGATCGTGACTAAGTCCGCCACCTTTGCCGATGTGTTGGTTGCCCTGGAGAGGCAGTACCCGACCTATGAAACCGACCTCTCAATCAGGGCCGAGATCCAGAACCTGGCCGTGCTGCCCAACAACCCCAAACCTGGCAGGGTCTCTGAGCTATTGGCTGACCTGGATCACTGGGCTGGACGATTGACGCCCTGTTCCTACAGCAGCGAGGACCTGCTTTTCTGGTTGGTGGCTAAGCTCCCCCGGGAGCTGTGGGACGAGTGCCGTTGGGCGGCAGAGCGCAAGGCTAGAGCCCTCCACTACGAGGATTTATGTGTACTACTCCTGGAGCTGGCCCTGGAGAAGGAAAGCGACCAGCACCTGAACAACTACCGTCCTGGAGGGGGAGGCTCTGGAAGCCAAGGCAAAGGGTACCAAGGATCCAGACCTGGACAGAGGACTACACCCAAACACGCCCGTATCATGGAAACCGTCAAGGAGGTCTTCTGGTGTGATGCCAGAGATGAGCAGGGCCACCTGCAGCACGCCCCAGACTGCGAGCAGCGAGACTGCTTCGTAGTCCAAGGGAAGAAGCAGGAAACCAACACCGGCGCCAAGGCGAAGATGCCGGATCACTACAGGTGTACTATCACCTGTGCCTTCTGTGGGGAGAGGAAGCACTATGAGGATGAGTGGTACCACAGGCAGCGCCTGTCGGCGAAGCTGAAGGGTGAGGATCCTGACAAAGGCTCTGGCAAAGGTGGAGGCAAAGGCAAAGGCAACGACTCCGGCAAGGGCAAGTCGAAAGGACGTGGAAAAGGGCAAGACAAGAGTCAACGAGGACGAGGAGGAGGCGCTAACCGCCAGCCAGACAAGGACAACAAGAACCCGGACAAGAACGGAGGCAACCCCAACCCTAATCCAGGGGGGAGCTCCGAGCCCTCTGGGGGGCAGTCTGGTCCGACCACACGCTCACAAACGCAGGCCCAGCAAGAACAAGGGGCTAAGTGTGAGCATGAAGGCGGTGATGACGGCAACGCACAAAAGAGAAGCCGTTTCATGAGGATGGCCCGCAAATTGCGGAAAAGGGGTTCGAGGTGAGCTGTCCCGCGGAGTTCTGACAGGGGCGCTCCGGTGGGGCCCTGGACTTGGTGTTCTGGGTACGTATCTGACTAGGGGGACGTGAATACCTGGGGGTATTGGACACTGGGGCCACCATATCAATAGTGGCCAAGAAAATTTTACCTTCTCGGAGCCTGAAGAACACCATGACCACCGCGGCTATACGAATGGGGGATGGGCATGTGGTGTACAGCTGCGGGGACTGTGAAGTGGAGGTACCTATGGGCACCCGAACGATCGCGCATCGGTTCTCTGTGATGGACACTGAAGCCTTCGACTTTGTATTGGGGACTGACTTCTTCGTGCTGCACTCCCAGATACAATCCCTGATGCTGCAAGCGCCCTACTGAAGCGGTAGCGGCAGGGTCTCCCTACCGCTACCCGCTGTGGCTCGCACGTGCGCAGAATAGCGCAATTTATGACGTAAAATGGGATTACGAAGGCTACAGAAGAATAGCGAGGATTGCCGTTTTTTATGTTAAAATAGCAGTATTTTATAATAAATTTATGCTGTTGTGCCCCATTTTGTAATTATTCGCGAGATTTCACTGTTTTCACGTGTTTTCACAGGCATCTATGTAGATTTGGGGGCCTGTGGCTAACGCCTTAGAACAGTTTAAGCAACTTAAACCGACTCACGAAATGCTCGATTCTTGCAGAAATTGCGGTGCTTTGCAAGGGGTCCACGAAAACGCTTCAAAACTGTTCTAACAACCCTGAACAGGGACAGCCGCCAGCCGCAGCGCATCGCAGCGCCAAGGAGCGGCGCTAACACGCGCTACAGCCAGAAGGCGCTGGGCGCAGCGCCAGTCATCACCGAAACGTGACCGTCAGCCACAGCAAGCGGCCAGAGGAGAGGCAGCAAGTGCCTCCGCAGCGTCCCGGATGAGCAGCAGCGACAGGAGCGGCGTCAGGACGTGGGGACCGCAAAATGGCGGCTACAACCTGGACAGCATGAGCGACGCGTCAGACTGGAGTCCCAGTCAAAGGCCAAGTTCGAGCCGCAGTCCCGCGTTCGAGCAACAGAGGTATGGCCCTTCCAGCCGTCAACCCTATGGCCGTGGGAACCAGTACGGCGCGAGCACTGGCCGTCCCAAGAGCGGCAGTACCAGCCGCAATCCGGATTACCGTGACGGCCACCCAGCCGTCGAAAGAGAACTCTTCCGCAAGCCGGACCATCGTCAAGCAGCGTGGGAGCGCCAACCGGCATCCTGGAGAACGCCAGAGCGCCAATCAGCGCTCCACCGAAGGCAAGGTCCAAGCCGTGGTCACGCAGACCGTGGTCAAGCGTCGAGGGAGCGCCAACCTGCGCCCCAGAAAGCGCCGGAGTACCGAC
The DNA here is from genome assembly GCA_964036045.1 of Eutreptiella sp. 'Long Island Sound 2002'. Taxonomy (NCBI): domain Eukaryota; phylum Euglenozoa; class Euglenophyceae; order Eutreptiales; family Eutreptiaceae; genus Eutreptiella; species Eutreptiella sp. 'Long Island Sound 2002'. The sequence continues at coordinate 138,739,110 of OZ038382.1, forward strand.
CAGTACCCCAACGTGGAGGAGAGTTCACCGGAGATCCTCGCAACCCCAGTCCCAGTCGGTTAAGCTCGGAGATCGCCATCCTACCAACCGAGACGGTGGAGTTGAAGGCCTGGGCCGCAGAGATGACAGCGTGGGCGAGGAGTGCAGCAGCGGAGATCCGGATCCTGAAGTCGGAGCAGGAATGTCTGCAAGAGCGAGTGCGCCGCCTGGAGGAGACGTCCAAGACGAAGTCCGCTACGGGCGAAGCGAAGAAAAGGGTGGAAGTCGTGGAGGACTTCCAGACGCCGAAAAAGACCGCCACAACCAGCGGAGCGACCAACCAAGACAGTGGGACGCAGACGCCTGGCAGTGGCAGCCGTCGTTGGAGACGGTGATAATTTAAAATTCCGTTTGTTGGGACACCTGTGGGCAAGTCCAGTCTTGTCAGACTTGCCGTGGTGAGGGCCCAGTCTTGTCAGGCTCCACCAACCGGGTATATATGTGGGTCTTAAAACCAATGTATATATGGGGCAGATCAGCCCCTGGCACACGCACCCGCACTTGTACAGTACAGTGCACGGTGCCTGGGTAAGGCACGAACTGACACAGCAACATGGATTTGATGCTGAGTTACAGTGCTGTGTGCGTGCCTGTCCTGTTGTTTGGTTTTTGAAAGCATGAAGGTTTTCGGGAAACTGAAAATTTTGCCAGGTTTTCAAAATAAACGGGGCAGGCCACCGAAGGCCTTTTTCTTAATCTTTTCCTAGTGTGGCAAAGCAGGTTTTTGCCTGAGGGTAGTATTGGTGCTCCCCACCGGACACCTCGGAAGAGGCTACCTCTGGGGTTTGTTTTTCCCTTTGGGGGATAAACAAACCTTTAAGTAGGGGGGTGAGGCGGTAGCGGCAGGGTCTCCCTACCGCTACCCGCTGTGGCTCGCACGTGCGCTGAATAGCGCAATTTATGACGTAAAATGGGATTACGAAGGCTACAGAACAATAGCGAGGATTGCCGTTTTTTATGTTAAAATAGCAGTATTTTATAATAAATTTATGCTGTTGTGCCCCATTTTGTAATTATTCGCGAGATTTCACTGTTTTCACGTGTTTTCACAGGCATCTATGTAGATTTGGAGGCCTGTGGCTAACGCCTTAGAACAGTTTAAGCAACTTAAACCGACTCACGAAATGTTCGATTCTTGCAGAAATTGCGGTGCTTTGCAAGGGGTCCACGAAAACGTTTCACTACCTCCTCTACGTGGACCACGGAGAGGGCAGAGAGTCCGTGCCACTGGAGCAGTCTGAGCACACCTCGAGCTACCTGAGGGTATCGAAGGAGGAGCCCTCGAACATGATGGCGGCCTCCAAAACTGAGGACTATCAACTATTGGGGGAAGTCCTAGACCAAGGTCTGAAGGAGTTGGGTTACTCTAGAGAAGACCTGAGTGTGGAGTTGTTCGCCAGCGACAAGCAACATGTCCTGGACCTTTACTGCAGCAAGGGGAAGAACTGCAGCTACAAATTTTATTGGCCCTCTTTCGGGATGGCCTACGGGAACCCCGGGTTCAGTGAACTGGGGAAGGTCTTGACCAAGGTGGCCTTGGAACGTTCCTGTATGGTCCTGTGTTCCCCCGATTGGGGGGCCCATGGGGCCAACGTGTACTGGCGAACCCTCCTCGACAGGCTGACTATCAGCTCTGTTCGGTTACCTGATGAGGCCATCTACGTACCTCTGGGGCGTAAGACGCCTATCGGGAAACCCGGATGGGGGAGTATGCTCAGCGTGGTGGACAGAGGTCTTACCTCCATCCCCTGGGAGGACCTGGACTCGACACTGGTGCAGGCTATACAACGAGAAAGCGATGCACTCCCCTTGGGTGACTTGAAGGATCGACTACGACCTCAAGATGCTATTGAGACTATACCCGGAGGAGATGAATACGTCGTGACTAAAACTAACGCCCCCAACTCTCCCTGCCATGTATCTGTTCCTGAGGGAGTCTCTGAGTGTGGACTATCCGAGCTTCCCAGCTCTATCCACTCAGATGACAAAACTGAGCATGACGCCTTCTTCGTGCAGACTTGCGTGGAGGAAGTGGAGAACGCCGAGTACGTCGCCCCACTGAAACCCCTACTCTCCATGAGGGTGGAGGACCCCGTGGACGAAGAGCTGGACCCGAGATCCAGGCTAAGGGAGTATGTGGACTCCAAGAGTAGGATGGTGGCAAAAAAGCTATGCTACGCTAAGCCTACCCGCAGCTCATGGCCACTGAAGCAAGGACGTAAGGGAGGTCTATCCCAATTGAAGGAGGACCTCGAACAGAAGATCACCACCTGGCCTAGGGAGGTAGATCTTAAGCTCATGAAGAGCGTGTGGGGTGCCAATGTGAGGACCCCAGAGGAGGACGACCTCTCGGAGGAATGTGTATGTGCACCCCCTCGAGCGTGCCTATGTTGCCATCGTCAACCGGAGATAGTTGAACGAGACCTACTATTTACCTACCAAGGGATGAAGGATAGTACCAAGGGCGAAGAGTCGGTGGAGGATCACCTCCCGACCTCTATTACTCAGGGGGCAAGCAACTTACACTCCGACGAGGACATGGAGGACAAGATCAAGCTATTAGACCCCCGGGTGCAGACGCTTATAAGGACCTATGTTGAGGTGTTCGGAGAACTACCCCCTCCAGCCTCATGTGACAAGCTGGTACAGATGGACCTCAAGCTGAAACCCGAGTTTGTGGGTCACAACATCCGGAGGAGACCCTATCCAGCTCCTAAAGAGCAGGCCGACGAGATTGAGCCACAGATACAAGAATGTATTGACACTGGCCTAGTCCTGGAGTACAAGGACGGAGACTACCCCCAACACTGCAGTCCCTGTTTCCTGGTGGCTAAGCCTGGGTCTACAGCCAAACGGCTGGTAGTGGACTACGGAGACCTGGACTAGAAAACGCTGAACCACTCAGGGTCCATTCCTAATATGGGGTCTACCCTTGAGAAGATAGCCTCCTGTCGCTACAAGACCAAGATGGACAAGAGGAGCGGATTCTGGCAGGTGGACCTGACGCCCAACGCTCAGGAGCTACTAGCCTTCATCACCCCTCAGGGGAGGGTGTTCAAGTGGAAGGTCATGCCGTTTGGCGTAGCCAACGCACCCGCTCTATTCCAAGAGCTGATGAACAAGATCTTGTCCATCCTACGAAGGAGACCTAAGGTGCAAGAACTTATATCCCGTGGGGCCCCGATGGAAGCACACATCGACGATGTATGCCTCGGGACCAATACCCAGGAGCATCACCTAATCCTCTTGGGTGAGTTCTTTGCGGTCTGCCAAGAGAACCACACAGGACTCAAGCTGGAGAAGTGTGAGTTCATGCAGGAGACCATGCAGTACCTGGGGTTTGACGTTGGCTATGGGTGGTGGACCCCAGCGGCCTCTAAGGCCAAACCCCTGATGCACGCTAAGGTACGACACGAAGACCCCAAGAACGGACTTCATGATGTACGCAGTTTCATGCGGGCGTGCAACTTCTATCGCAGCCATATCAAAAACTTCACCTACACCAGCGCCATTCTGACGGACTTGATCAAGAAGAGTGCTACTTGGCGCTGGGGCCCACAAGAGCAACAAGCGTTTGACGAGCTCAAAGACAAGGTGGCCAACGCTAAGTGCTTGGGTGTGTTCAGGGCACAAGGGGAGATTATCCTCGTGACCGACGCCAGCAATGTGGGCGGTGGTGAAACGTTGTTCCAATGGCAAGAACTAGGGAAGGAGGAGTTCGACTCGGCTATTTCCCAATGGGGGACTGAAGGTCTCAACCGAAGTGGAACTCTCAAGCACAGCTACCCTGCCGACAAGTGGGTCCTAGTACCCCTGGGCCACTGGAACTGGAAATGGAACCAGGCCAGGGGGATCTACTCCACCTATGAGCAGGAATTGCTCGCGGGTATGCTGGTGCTATCCTCTCAGGCACGACTGTTGGGGAGTAACCCTGTGGTCTGGCTGTGCGACCAAGAGCCGGTTCGCACTTTCCAGAAGGGTCCCCCACCTGAGAAGGCCAAGCTACGGCGCTGGTGGACCTACCTCAGCCAACTACGGCTGATGGTACACCATATCCAGGGAGTGAAGAACGAGTGTGCAGAGGTAGGTAGGTAGGTATCTTCGGGAGCTCGGGATACCTCCTTTGACGGTGCAGGAGGAAGGTCTTACCAAGGGGACGTCCTGTCCCTCCCACTGCCCTATGTTAGGTGCCTCTTGAGCCGCTCCCGCATGTGCTTGGGAAGGCATTGTCGCGGCCACCCGGTCCATGTGTCCCAGGTGGGAGGGTGTCCCCACATGTGTCCATGGGTAGGGCCACATGCCCCCTCCTTTGGGCGGCAGCTCTGGGGGCTGCCCAGCCGTGTGGAGTATCTCTCACCACAAGGGGTATTGCTCCCGCTTGTCTACGGTACGTCCGCCTCACCCTTATGGCTTGAGTTGCGGGGCCACTCTGCTTGGCAGGCGACCCCCTCCTGGACTGTGTACCGGCTCGCCTGTCACCGGTTGCATCCATGGTTCCGGGTGACGTTTGCCATGGTCCCCGATGCAGCCTGGCCGGGCTCGGACCAGCAGCCTTGGAGTACCGCTCCTGCCACTGGCCCGGTGGGTCGGCTGGGTCGCCCCAGTGTGTCCGACCCATGGGGTGTTGGTTCTTTCCTGTCCCCCGGCCGCCCTATGTGTGTGCCGTGTCCTGGGCCTCCCGGCTCCTGTTCACCGGTGTGCCCGCTCGGTGTGGTGTGTTGCGTGTGCGGTGTCCTGGGCCTCCCGGCTCCTGTTCACCGGTGTGCCCGCTCGGTGTGTTGTGTTGCGTGTGCGGTGTCCTGGGCCTCCCGGCTCCTGTTCACCGGTGTGCGTGCTCGGTGTGTTGTGTTGCGTGTGCGGTGTCCTGGGCCTCCCGGCTCCAGTTCACCGGTGTGCCCGCTCGGTGTGTTGTGTTGCGTGTGCGGTGTCCTGGGCCTCCCGGCTCCTGTTCACCGGTGTGCCCGCTCGGTGTGTTGTGTTGCGTGTGCGGTGTCCTGGGCCTCCCGGCTCCTGTTCACCGGTGTGCCCGCTCGGTGTGTTGTGTTGGGTGTGCGGTGTCCTGGGCCTCCCGGCTCCTGTTCACCGGTGTGCCCGGTCGGTGTGTTGTGTTGCGTGTGCGGTGTCCTGGGCCTCCCGGCTCCTGTTCACTGGTGTGCCTGCTCGGTGTGTTGTGTTGCGTGTGCGGTGTCCTGGGCCTCCCGGCTCCTGTTCACCGGTGTGCCCGCTCGGTGTGTTGTGTTGCGTGTGCGGTGTCCTGGGCCTCCCGGCACCTGTTCACCGGTGTGCCCGCTCGGTGTGTTGTGTTGGGTGTGCGGTGTCCTGCGCCTCGTGGCTCCTGTTCTCCGGTGTGCCCGTTCGGTGTGTTGTGTTGCGTGTGCGGTGTCCTGGGCCTCCCGGCTCCTGTTCACCGGTGTGCCCGCTCGGTGTGTTGTGTTGGTTGTGCGGTGTCCTGGGCCTCCCGGCTCCTGTTCACCGGTGTGCCCGCTCGGTGTGTTGTGTTGCGTGGGCGGTGTCCTGGGCCTCCCGGCTCCTGTTCACCGGTGTGCCCGCTCGGTGTGTTGTGTTGGGTGTGCGGTGTCCTGGGCCTCCCGGCTCCTGTTCAACGGTGTGCCCGCTCGGGTCGTTGTGTTGCGTGTGCGGTGTCCTGAGCCTCCCGGCTCCTGTTCACCGGTGTGCCCGCTCGGTGTGTTGTGTTGCGTGTGCGGTGTCCTGGGCCTCCCGGCTCCTGTTCACCGGTGTGCCTGCTCGGTGTGTTGTGTTGCGTGTGCGGTGTCCTGGGCCTCCCGGCTCCTGTTCACCGGTGTGCCCGCTCGGTGTGTTGTGTTGCGTGTGCGGTGTCCTGGGCCCCCCGGCTCCTGTTCACCGGTGTGCCCGCTCGGTGTGTTGTGTTGCGTGTGCGGTGTCCTGGGCCCCCCGGCTCCTGTTCACCGGTGTGCCTGCTCGGTGTGGTGTGTTGCGTGTGCGGCGTCCTGGGCCTCCCGGCTCCTGTTCCCCGGTGTGTCCGCTCGCTGTGTTGTGTTGCGTGTGCGGTGTCCTGGGCCTCCCGGCTCCTGTTCACCGGTGTGCCTGCTCGGTGTGTTGTGGTGCGTGTGCGGTGTCCTGGGCCTCCCGGCTCCTGTTCACCGGTGCGCCCGCTCGGTGTGTTGTGTTGCGTGTGCGGTGTCCTGGGCCTCCCGGCTCCTGTTCACCGGTTTGCCCGCTCGGTGTGTTGTGTTGGGTGTGCGGTGTCCTGGGCCTCCCGGCTCCTGTTCACCGGTGTGCGCGCTCGGTGTGTTGTGTTACGTGTGCGGTGTGCTGGGCCTCCCGGCTCCTGTTCACCGGTGTGCCTGCTCGGTGTGTTGTGTTGCGTGTGCGGTGTCCTGGGCCTCCCGGCTCCTGTTCACCGGTGCGCCTGCTCGGTGTGTTGTGTTGGGTGTGCGGTGTCCTGGGCCTCCCAGCTCCTCTTCACCGGTGTGCCCACTCGGTGTGTTGTGTTGGGTGTGCGGTGTCCTGGGCCTCCCAGCTCCCCTTCACCGGTGTGCCCGCTCGGTGTGTTGTGTTGGGTGTGCGGTGTCCTGGGCCTCCCGGCTCCTGTTCACCGGTGTGCCTGCTCGGTGTGTTGTGTTGCGTGTGCGGTGTCCTGGGCCTCCCGGCTCCAGTTCACCGGTGTGCCCGCTCGGTGTGTTGTGTTGCGTGTGCGGTGTCCTGGGCCCCCCGGCTCTTGTTCACCGGTGTGCCCGCTCGGTGTGTTGTGTTGCGTGTGCGGTGTCCTGGGCCTCCCGGCTCCTGTTCACCGGTGTGCCCGCTCGGTGTGTTGTGTTGCGTGTGCGGTGTCCTGGGCCCCCCGGCTCCTGTTCACCGGTGTGCCCGCTCGGTGTGTTGTGTTGCGTGTGCGGTGTCCTGGGCCCCCCGGCTCCTGTTCACCGGTGTGCCCGCTCGGTGTGGTGTGTTGCGTGTGCGGTGTCCTGGGCCTCCCGGCTCCTGTTCACCGGTGTGCCCGCTCGGTGTGTTGTGTTGGGTGTGCGGTGTCCTGGGCCTCCCGGCTCCTGTTCACCGGTGTGCCCGCTCGGTGTGTTGTGCTGGGTGTGCGGTGTCCTGGGCCTCCCGGGTCCTGTTCACCGGTGTGCCCGCTCGGTGTGTTGTGTTGCGTGTACGGTGTCCTGGGCCTCCCGGCTCCTGTTCACCGGTGTGCCCGCTCGGTGTGTTGTGTTGGGTGTGCGGTGTCCTGGGCCTCCCGGCTCCTGTTCACCGGTGTGCCCGCTCGGTGTGTTGTGTTGCGTGTGCGGTGTCCTGGGCCCCCCGGCTCCTGTTCACCGGTGTGCCCGCTCGGTGTGTTGTGTTGGGTGTGCGGTGTCCTGGGCCTCCCGGCTCCTGTTCACCGGTGTGCCCGCTCGGTGTGTTGTGTTGCGTGTGCGGTGTCCTGGGCCTCCCGGCTCCTGTTCACCGGTGTGCCCGCTCGGTGTGTTGTGTTGCGTGTGCGGTGTCCTGGGCCCCCCGGCTCCTGTTCACCGGTGTGCCCGCTCGGTGTGTTGTGTTGCGTGTGCGGTGTCCTGGGCCTCCCGGCTCCTGTTCACTGGTGTGCCCGCTCGGTGTGGTGTGTTGCTTGTGCGGTGTCCTGGGCCTCCCGGCTCCTGTTCACCGGTGTGCCCGCTCGGTGTGTTGTGTTGCGTGTGCGGTGTCCTGGGCCCCCCGGCTCCTGTTCACCGGTGTGCCCGCTCGGTGTGTTGTGTTGCGTGTGCGGTGTCCTGGGCCTCCCAGCTCCTGTTCACCGGTGCGCCCGCTCGGTGTGTTGTGTTGGGTGTGCGGTGTCCTGGGCCTCCCGGCTCCTGTTCACCGGTGTGCCCGCTCGGTGTGTTGTGTTGCTGTGCGGGGCGTCGCTGCGGGGCGCTCACTCGTCCATCCGGACGGCGGCTATCGTAGCCAGCAGGGGCTGGGTACCCTCCGGGCGCACACACGTCCATCCGGACGGCGGCTGTTCGTAGCCGGCAGGGGCTGGGTACCCTCCGGGCGCGCACTCGTCCATCCGGACGGCGGCTGTTCGTAGCCGGCAGGGGCTGGGTACCCTCCGGGCGCGCACTCGTCCATCCGGACGGCGGCTGGCGTGCGTGTGCTTGCTCTTTGTGGCCGGGTCGGGCGGGCCAGCCTCCCGGGCGCGTTGTGGTGCGCCTCACCTTTTCCTTTGGCCGCTTTGTCTTTCTGCTTTGCTTGGCCCCCTCCGGGCTGGGGTTGCCCCCCTCTCTCTCGCTGCCCTTGCCGTTCCTCGTTGCCTTGGCGCTGTGCTTTGGTTGTTTTTCTCGGCCTCCGGCTGCCTGGCTCTTCATGCGCTCGCGCCTCGTTTGTGTCTCCTGCTTGGCCGTTGGCTGCTCCTTGGTGGTTTCTCCCCCCACCTCCTCCCTTTTTGTGTCTCGCTGTTTTCGTCGCTCCTGCTTGGTGCCTTGGTGTTGTTTTTTTTTTTTTTCTTCCCCCTCTTCCCCTGTGCGCCCCCGTTGTCTCCGGCTTTCTCTGGTTTCCGGCCCCGGGTGCCCTGGGCCTCGGCGCTGTGCGTTGTTTGCTCTGTTGGCCTTCCGCCTCTCGGCTCTCCGTGCGCTTGTCCCTCTTTCGTGCTTTCCGCCTGGCTGGTGGTTGCTCCCCGTCGGTTGCTGCCCCCCCCCCCCCTTTTTGTCTCGCGGTTTTCGTCGCCGCCGCTCGGTGCTGTGTGCCGTGTGCTGTGTTGTGCTGTGCGTCCCTGGGTGCGGTGCTGCGTCGCGTTGCTGCGCGTTGTGTTCTCCGGTGTTGTGCCGTTCTGTGCTCTGTTGTGCTCGTTGGGTGCCGCTGTTTGTTGCGCCGTGCCCTCTGGTGCTGCCCGTTGCCCTGGGGCCCTGGGGCCGCTGCGTTTTGCGGTGTTCCCCCGTGCTGTGTGTGTTTTGTCGTGGCGCGGTGACGAAGAGCTGGGCCCGAGATCCAGGCTAAGGGAGTATGTGGACTCCAAGAGGAGGTTGGTGGCAAAAAGGCTATGCTACGCTAAGCCTACCCGCAGCTCATGGCCACTGAAGCAAGGACGTAAGGGAGATCTATCCCAATTGAAGGAGGACCTCAAACAGAAGATCACCACCTGGCAAGGGGAGGTAGATCTTAAGCTCATGAAAAGCGTGTGGGGTGCCAATGTGAGGACCCCAGAGGAGGACGACCTCTCGGAGGAATGTGTATGTGCACCCCCTCGAGCGTGCCTATGTTGCCATCGTCAACCGGAGATAGTTGAACGAGACCTACTATTTACCTACCAAGGGATGAAGGATAGTACCAAGGGCGAAGAGTCGGTGGAGGATCACCTCCCGACCTCTATTACTCAGGGGGCAAGCAACTTACACTCCGACGAGGACATGGAGGACAAGATCAAGCTATTAGACCCCCGGGTGCAGACGCTTATAAGGACCTATCTTGAGGTGTTCGGAGAACTACCCCCTCCAGCCTCATGTGACAAGCTGGTACAGATGGACCTCAAGCTGAAACCCGAGTTTGTGGGTCACAAGATCCGGAGGAGACCCTATCCAGCTCCTAAAGAGCAGGCCGACGAGATTGAGCCACAGATACAAGAATGTATTGACACTGGCCTAGTCCTGGAGTACAAGGACGGAGACTACCCCCAACACTGCAGTCCCTGTTTCCTGGTGGCTAAACCTGGGTCTACAGCCAAACGGCTGGTAGTGGACTACGGAGAGCTGGACTAGAAAACGCTGAACCACTCAGGGTCCATTCCTAATATGGGGTCTACCCTTGAGAAGATAGCCTCCTGTCGCTACAAGACCAAGATGGACAAGAGGAGCGGATTCTGGCAGGTGGACCTGACGCCCAACGCTCAGGAGCTACTAGCCTTCATCACCCCTCTGGGGAGGGTGTTCAAGTGGAAGGTCATGCCGTTTGGCCTGGCCAACGCACCCGCTCTATTCCAAGAGCTGATGAACAAGATCTTGTCCATCCTACGAAGGAGACCTAAGGTGCAAGAACTTATATCCCGTGGGGCCCCGATGGAAGCACACATCGACGATGTATGCCTCGGGACCAATACCCAGGAGCATCACCTAATCCTCTTGGGTGAGTTCTTTGCGGTCTGCCAAGAGAACCACACACGACTCAAGCTGGAGAATTGTGAGTTCATGCAGGAGACCATGCAGTACCTGGGGTTTGACGTTGGCTATGGGTGGTGGACCCCAGCGGCCTCTAAGGCCAAACCCCTGATGCACCCTAAGGTACGACACGAAGACCCCAAGAACGGACTTCATGATGTACGCAGTTTCATGCGGGCGTGCAACTTCTATCGCAGCCATATCAAAAACTTCACCTACACCAGCGCCATTCTGACGGACTTGATCAAGAAGAGTATTACTTGGCGCTGGGGCCCACAAGAGCAACAAGCGTTTGACGAGCTCAAAGACAAGGTGGCCAACGCTAAGTGCTTGGGTGTGCCCAGGGCACAAGGGGAGATTATCCTCGTGACCGACGCCAGCAATGTGGGCGGTGGTGAAACGTTGTTCCAATGGCAAGAACTAGAGAAGGAGGAGTTCGACTCGGCTATTTCCCAATGGGGGACTGAAGGTCTCAACCGAAGTGGAACTCTCAAGCACAGCTACCCTGACGACAAGTGGGTCCTAGTACCCCTGGGCCACTGGAAACTGGAAATGGAACCAGGCCAGGGGGAACTACTCCACCTATGAGCAGGAATTGCTCGCGGGTATGCTGGTGCTATCCTCTCAGGCACGACTGTTGGGGAGTAACCCTGTGGTCTGGCTGTGCGACCAAGAGCCGGTTCGCACTTTCCAGAAGGGTCCCCCACCTGAGAAGGCCAAGCTACGGCGCTGGTGGACCTACCTCAGCCAACTACGGCTGATGGTACACCATATCCAGGGAGTGAAGAACGACTGTGCAGACTACATCAGCCGCAGAAACTTCGACGCCCTGATTGGTGCCCGGTCTGAAGCGCTGGCTAAGGAGGCGTTTAGCCGTATGGATGTCCACTTGGACCTCAACATGACTATGATACGCCCCCTGGATGGACTCCAACAATCGGAGTACCTGAAGGAGTGTGGGGATATCTACAAGCGCCTGGAGAAACGCCTTGAACCCCTCTTGGTCAACCAAGATCAGTGGAAGAGGGACAAGAGCTACCTCAGGCACGAGGACCGCATCGTGGTACCCAGTGACAGAGTCCCAGCGCTGCTGAAGTGGACCCATGAGTCCAGCAGTCATGTGGGTGCTGACCGTACCCTGAGGCTATTCAAGCAGTGGTTCCACACTACGTGGACTGATGACCAACTGCGGAAAACCCTCCAGCCTATCGTGGACAAGTGCCCATGTAGGTCCTGCAAACCAGGGGATATCAGGGACAGGGGTCTCTACTTGACTCTGCCCATCCCCCACTGTGCTAACAGTGTTCTATACGTGGACTACACGGAGATCCCGAAGTTCGGGGGCTATGACTTCGCCCTCGTGGTAACCTGTGGGTTGACCAGGTTTACCAGGGTGTTCCCATGTACCAAGCACATTACCGGGGAGTAGACTATCAAGATACTCCTGGAAGAACTGGTTTTGTGTCTATGGGGCGCCCAAGGAGATCACCTCCGATGAGGATGTACGAGTGCGCTCAGATACCCGCTGGTACAAGAGGGTCCTGAGATCCCTCAATGTCCAGGTGTCTACGGCGATACCCTACTCTCACACGAGCAACCCCCTATGTGAGCGACAGATTAGTGTCCTCAAGGAGAATGTAAGGATATGGTGCAAAACTGAACGCACCAGAGACTCGGTGAGACTACTCCCCTTCATATCCTTGATGATGAACTCCCAAGAGAGTTCGGCTACTGGCTACTTGCCGCATGAGCTATTCCTAGAGCGCCTGGCGTGGTTCCTACATGCCCCCTATCCAGAGGACACCCATTCTTCCGTGGGTGAGTGGGTCCAAGAGCAACAAGCGAAGGTGGACAAGGCCAAGGCTATGCTCCAGAGAGTGAGGGAGCGTCAGTGGAACAAGAAGAACAAGCACCGAGTACCGGCCACCTACCAAGAGGAAGACTGCGTGCTGGTGCACCACAGCCGACTACCCGCCTCGCCACGCTCTACCAGTGATGACCCATACTTCGGGCCCTACAAGATTCTATCTGTGGATGGACACCGTATAACCGTGCGGTGTTCTCCCCGTCTAGGGGGGACCCTGGTGTGCGCTGCCCAACACCTGAAGCGCTACTATGATCCTGAAGACCTCTGTGGGGAGGAGTGGGAGCTGAACGACGAGGAAATCGCCGCCCTAGACCTACAAGGGGCTGCCAGCCCTATGGAAGTTTAAGGGGAACTCCCCGACATGAACGCCGAGGAGATGGCTAAGGAGGGCTTCTACCTGGTGAAGTCTGTCCTACGCCACCGCTATTGCCAGGGTTGGCGCTTCCTCACCCTCTGGGAAGGGTTTCGAGTCGAAGAGGCCACCCCGGAGCCCTTCTTTGCGTTTGTTCTACCTGAGGGACGCCTAAACTCAGTTCTGGTTGACTACTTGTCCCAGAACGACCTTGGTCAGTTGCTGAGGATCGCTGAGACGTTTGCTTCCGAGACTAAAGCTAGAGACTGAACCTTACCCCTAAGTGTGCTACGTATGTCTGTGTGTGTCTCACTTCTCTCCCGGGCGTGGCTCCCGAATCAACGGGCTTCGCTGATGTCGGACCGAAGGTCCTAGTCAGTTACTAGTACCACTCCTATGGCGCCCATTTTCTGTGCTGGCGCCTATCCATGGGGGAAAACGGCAAAAGCCCTACCTACTAGAGGGGAGGGGTGGCCAAGTGTGCTAAGGGCATACAAAACGCCCATTTTTGCTAAAGGCCAAAAGCTAACGCACTCCCCTGCCCACGTGGAAAAGCACGCGGGACAGGAGACACCACTACTCTACACACCCTACCTACAGTGGCACCATCCTGGTGGGCGAGCACTTTTGCAACTGGCTCAAGCCCCCACTCAGGACTACCACTCCTACACGCACGCTCTACTGGGTGGCGTTGAGGATGAAGACAAGAGCCCTAGCGGCTCACCCGTGAGAGTGCAAGAAAACACAGAGCTACTAAGCTTCTGTGGCCTAACAGGGACGCCACAACGCGTTTCCCTGCTAGGGCTTGGAGGGAAGGGGTGCTCTTGTTGCGTGCACAGCGTGAATGTTGAAGATGTCGGGCTACGCTTGCCACTCCTGGCTGAGTTGGAGCTTGTTCTTTGTGTGATCAGCGCCGTATATTTTAGCACGGCTCAAGGGACTGCACCAGTTCACCCTGACCTTCCCACCTGAAGAGCAAAGGCGGATGAAGGAGCGTTTGCAGCGGAGGAACCAAGACCATCTCCACGTATTATACGCTTCTCAGATGGCCCTATAATACGCTGTGGACAAACGCCCCTATCAAGCAAGCAAGCTTAAGGAACTCCAGCCGTTCTCTTATAGAACGTGGGGTGGAGCCCCTGGGTAACCTAAACAAGGTTTACCGTGCGCATTTCGCGTGGCCTGCCCTTTGATGCGTGTGTGAATGCACGAGCATGCATGGGTTTACCGTCAACCTCTGTTTTTCTTCCTAATCTTGTCGACAATCACAAACTCCACCAGGGGGTGGCCCCACCTGGGCTTACCTACCTTACTCACCGCTGGAGAGTGAAGCAAGGTGAAGGAAAAACGAGACACAAGCGAGAAACGCCGCTATGCATATGTGTGTATGTCCAATCACCCTGGACTTACCTCTAATCATCTGCAATCTTTCCAATCTATCCCTCTATCCTTTGTTAGCGCTGCTACAAGGCACATTCACGGAGACACGAGACGAGCAATGTGCATGCTGCATACGAGACGAGCACACCTGTGGTTTATACCTGATTAATGGAAGTCCTTCTGTTGATTTTTGAAATCTTGAATCTTGAATTCTTTCTGCCAATGTGGGTGGAGTCTTTATGTTAGTCTATTTATGTGTGTTTCGTCATTTTCGTCATTCTGCGTAACATACGTTTATAATCTTTTTAATTCTCTATTTTCCGGCGCTTCGCTAGGAGCCGCTCCTGCGCGCCGCCTTTTTCTGCGTAAGAATTTCTTGATTTAAGAAAGCAAGAGATGACTACAAATTTTATAAAAATGTGAATCTTATGCACAATTGGATTCTGTCCAGGTGTGTGCCTTCAGAAAAATTCTAGGCCGTCATTTGACGGATTTAGGTGTTGTCGCTACGCGTTTGCGCGGATTCGTCCCTCATCCTCCCATTCCTCTGTTGTACAGACCTCCTTGCAGAGCCTTGTTGAGTAGGCCGCTGTTCTGGCCGAAAAGCAGCAGCAGGAGACTGTAACTGAATCAAGACCCCTCCAAGGGGCAGTTCTAATTAAAACAGCGCACCCTCGCCCCGGTACGAGGACAGGTGTCTCCATCAGGTTCCTTGAGACTTGGGTCGAGCGTCCTATGAGAATCTGGCGTTTGGTTGTGTTACGCTGCAGCTTGGAGGGAGGTATGCACATGCATATGTTCTTGCATGCCCTACTCTAACCCCACCAAGCCACAGGAACCCCGGCAGCGCCAAGAGCAATGAGCTTTCTGTTGGATATTGTCATCAACAATGCAGCAAGAGTCGCTGGCCATGGTAAAGCGCTCTTTTCCAGTGTTAGGGAAGCTATAGGTATTTTAAAGTAGATGTGGAAAACAAGGAAAGGCCAAGAAAAAAATCCCTTTTTCGTGAAAATGTGACAGTGGTGGCCACCACAGCACAAGGGGGTAGTAAGAAAAAGTGCTTTTCCAATGCTTTAGGGTATACTTTAGTTGTATAAGAGGTGCCCTGAGCACTCATGCATTTTTATCTTAGTATTGACCCAACCAAAAGGGGTGATAACACATTTGGACCTATGGAACCAAACACTAAATCAGGATGTGATGTGGACCCCTTTATCCCCAAGCTATAGGCACTAAAACATCTTTTTCTGGGTTGCTGAGGCACTGATATACTGAGAGCAGAGCCTATGAATTTATCTATGTTTTCTCATGGATTCTTAGCTATCCTAGTGGTATGCACCCTAGGGGGCTGGGGCACCTCTTTTTGAGAGGTCCTGGGTTCAATACCCAGTCAGCCTAGCTAAGTAGGAATATCCCATGTGACATGGCAGTGACCTCATCGCCACAAGCCATGCCAACTCAGCACCTATGGGACGCAAAAACAAAGAGTGCACATCTCAAGATGGCACTGTGGATGAGAGTGAGCCCTTGGGGCAGTTTTCCAATCAGCTTTTCTCAAACATGTAAAATGATTCCTCCTGAGTTGCAATGTATGCTAATTGCTGTGGTCTATTTGTTGGTAGTTGTCTTTATCTAACTCTCTGTGACTGGAGCCCTTCATGCTTTGATCCTGATCTTCTTCTACTTGCTTATCTCTGGCTTGGGCTATCCTGGATTGGTTGTATTTCCACAATAAAACATTTTCCTCATAAAAAACAAGCAGCAGGAACCCTACACCAGCAGCAAGCAGCAGGAGAGGCACAACAAACACACAGTGTTGAAATCACTATAAAACCTTCTGGCGTCAATGGGAGTACCAAAAACACAGGGCAGTTTGCCTGGACTCCAAGAGAGCAGGAAACATATGCCATTGTGTGTTGCCTGTTGAAATTTCAGTCATGGATCGGAGGATCTGCAGTCGAGATCCAGACTGATCATTCAGCCATTGTGAAATGGTACAAGGAGGACCTGTGTACCGGTTCTGGGCCGTTAGGACGTCGGGGACGTCGGCATGAGTTTTTGAGCTCGTTCAACCTTATTATTACTTACCGTCCAGTTGAGGAAAATCAGGTTGCCGACGCTCTTTCTCGGTTTGCCTATCCAGCAGGAGAGGCCCAGGACACCAACTTCCCTGTTGGGGATTATGACCTGGCTGGATGGGAGGAAGCCGAATAACCGAATGGCAGTCTGTGCGTGATTACCTTAAAACAGCGGAGCCGAAGCCTTTTCCCA
Organism: Eutreptiella sp. 'Long Island Sound 2002'; assembly: GCA_964036045.1. Lineage (NCBI taxonomy): Eukaryota > Euglenozoa > Euglenophyceae > Eutreptiales > Eutreptiaceae > Eutreptiella > Eutreptiella sp. 'Long Island Sound 2002'. The sequence goes on from OZ038382.1 coordinate 138,755,101, forward strand.
TGAGCAAGCCATGCTTAACCGGCTACAGGTAGCCACAGTGGCTGCACTGCAAGCGGATAAGTCGGTCACCACGGTTGAGGCCGGAGCACCCTACGTCGCGACAGAAGGGTCCGAGTTTAGCACTCTGGACGAGCTTTTCATCCACTCCGTTGGGGATGAAAGCCTGGCAGGGCCATCAAGCCGCTGCCAGACGCGTCCCCACATCGTGACGGGTCGAAAATACACCCGTGCTCAGAAGAAGAGACTTAATTTGGACTCTAAATGCCGACACAAGGCACAATTGGCATCACTGAACATGATTGAGACTATGTCTTCCATGAGTTGGCATATGCTGGGGGTGGAAACCCTCGTTGTCGGAGACATAGAAGCCATTAAAGTGCCCCCCGCAATCTCTGCCCTTTATGATGACTGGTCCTCCCACTATGAGCTTGACCCGTTCTTTGCTCCCCGCTGGGATGCTTTACGGCAGCACAACTTCATTGAGGTTGACGGACGGTCATATACATTGCATAACCCCATGTTGCGAAGCAATGGACGTGTGTGTGTACCATATGACCTAGTCAAACAAGTCATCAAAGCCTGCCATGAGTATGCACACCCTGGCATCAGAAAAACCCTGAAAATGTTCAACCGGAAGTATTCTTGTGCATATCAAATGAAAGAACTACACCGAATGGTGCAGTCAATTGTCAATAAGTGCAATATCTGCGGCCAAACTAAGGGCCGTAAGGGTTTACAGCCAGAGTCCAATCATCCCGCACCAGTACTGGAGTACCCGTTTGCATCAGTCTGTGTTGACTTTTGTGACCTCAGCGGACGTCCTTGTACCACAAACGGCAACACGTGTGATTACGTTTTGGTCGTCGTTTGCCGTTTAACAGGGTATGTGGTGGCAGTGCCATGCAGTAAGACCCTGACCGCACTTGGTCTAGCGGATCTATATCTGGAGAGGGTGGTGCCCGTCATGCCTATGCGCCAAGAGATCTTTTGAGACCAGGACCATCTGGTTACAGCCGAGTTCTTCAGCGAACTCTGTAAGCTATCAGGGATCAGCATGAAGCAATCCACCATCAAGAGACCCCAGTCAAACGGGCGTGCGGACCGAGCAGTTCAGGTGGTCGTTGAATCCCTCAGGCAGTGGCTGGTGAAAGCAACTCAGCAAAACTGGGCGCAGTTGTTGCCACTAGCCATCTGGGCTTCCAACAACATCCCTGGCCCGATCAGTGAGTATTCGCCACACTATCTATTGTTTGGCCGCAATCCCATTGCATTTGGAGACTGCCCACCCATTGTTCCCCAATCTGGATGTCGGGATGCAGTTGGATTCTTCCAACAGTTGGTGCAGGACCGCCGCTACATACAGGACTCCCTGAATAAGATTCACCGCCGTAAGGCAGAGGAATTTTGAAAGGCGCACCCTCCCCATGTCTATGTCTTTGGGGAGAAAGTTTGGTACAGGGACTAAAAGACTAAGAAAGGTACTGATAAGCTGCATCGGGTGTGGGAAGGACCAGGTGAAGTCCTTCAGCGCCTGGGCAGCAATACTTACTTGATGGATACCGAAGGAGGCGAAATGGCGCTGGATACGTGGCCACTGAGGATGGTACTCCCCCTCTGCACTACAATACGGACCAGGATGTTCTGGTCCATTCCGATAAGTACGTCATTGAGGACATTGTTTCTCAGAGGACGGTTGAGCGGGGGCGCCGTAAGCACATTGAGTGGGAGGTCAAGTACAGGGGGTACCCAGAGACCAAATTTCAGCCCGCTAGTGCATTCATGCACGATATTAATGATCTCTGGACCCAGTACAACAAGAAACATAAAATTGACCTCCAACTTAGCGACATTCGCCAAGTGCCGGCACGTTCGGCATCCAATTCTACATTAGATGCGGAGTTTGAGGCCCGTCTGGTTATCCGGACCACACAACGTACTGCCTGGAGGGCCCTGGTAGCCTCATTTAAGAATGATACACCTTTATAGGAGTGGTTATAGGGCTCTAGCGTACACTTGCGGTCTCAACCCTTCCCGGTAAAGTGTGTAGTGGCATAGTCCAATGATCTCGGCCCTTCCTTCGGGATTGTGAGTCCTGATCTCGTCCTATTTGCCAAATTCTGCAGTCAGGAGGGTTGGGACATCAGAATTTCAGGACCAAGCAGAACTTTTCACCCTACATTCTGAATTTCAGGGCCAATCACAATTTTGTTTTGACCTCGCACTGAATTTCTGAATTTCTGTTGGCCCGGTAGCTAAAACTGATGTTCTGCAGACCTATTGTCTTGACATTGTGATAGGATACCAATTTTCTGAATTTTTGGTTTGGGCTCGGCCCTTCTTGTGTGGCCCTACCGTCACAGTGAGGATCCCGAGGCTCGGCCCTTTGCGTCATTGTGGCCCTGCCGTAAGGATGTCAAGCATGGTTCCGTTGTGCATCACACTTGAGCTCCCTTTCTCATTTTTCAGGATCCAACAAGCATCAGAAATTTCAGTGACATGCGGAAACAAGTACCATGAATTTCTGAGGTATTGCCAATCGTTGTTAATCCTTCGCCAGTTCCTCCGGGAGTTCGTGGCCTGCAGTTTGCGGGCTTCAAGCGGGCAGTTCGACCCCTTTCTTTGAGGCATGAGTGGTCCTGCCGCACCGCTTACGAGTGATGAGGGGCCTCAGCCGCTATTTCCCCCTCTCCATGTGTTTGGTAGCATGTTAAGTTAGGGTTCATCAAATTTGCAAACATGTCATGCCCTGCTCTGCACCCTTTCGAACCGTGTGTCGGAAATGCGTGGCCCTACGTGGTGTAGGGCAGATTGTATTGCTCGACCCCTTCCTTATGAGATTACGTGGTCCTGTTTTTGCTTTGGTAGGGTGACAACATTTGTTTTTGTGCAATCTCTCCTCCATGTTTCTCCTCCACCCCCCTGAAATTGTCCTGAAAGGTCCAGCAGTGAATTACCCCCCTTCCCATGGGTACAGGGGGCCAGTTTTCGTTACAGGTAGCTAGAATGGGTGAGGATTGGTGCATTGGGTCCCAAAGGCCCACCAGAACTTTACGAAATTCAATTTTGATTTATTTTTGAATTTTCACAACATTCCTGGTCCGTCCCAGGGGTCCAGCCAGCCAGTCAGTCAAATTCCTCCTCCCCTCCCTTGTTGCCATCCCGATTACCCTGCTCTTTGTCTTTCTCTTTTTTCTTGTTCTTTGTGTTTGCCAGCCGTCGCGCTCAGGTGTCCAATGCCCGAGGCCGGGGTGCGCGTGGCCGAATTTCAGCTCAATCCTGACCCGAAGTCTGAATTTGAATTTTGTAAGTCTATGCCTCAACCCAGCTCCCACAGTTTGCAGTGCCTGTACCGTCTTGTCCACCAACGCCATGTCCGCGTGTGCGCATGGTAAACCACATGTTTCAGTGCGTGTACTGACTTTGTTGGCATCACCATGCTCACGGTACCGCACGGTAAACAACGAGGGTCAGGGTCAGGGTAAGGTTCAAGCCCCCTCCCCGATGCAATTCGGGCGGGAGAGGTGACGCCCCCCCCCCCCCCCCTTACAACCCATAATTCAGGCTGCAGAAATTTTACAGCCCGACAGGGTCACTTTGGGAGGGTCGGAGGGGTCCACAGGCGTGTACAGTGAGCCTGAGGGTGTTATATCGCCTCAAGGGGTCCCGGAAGAATCCTTAGAAATTTACGAAATCATTTTTCGACCCGTTTTCAATTTTTGGCGCAATTCCTGGTCGACATCAGGAAATCAACAAGCTGTCAGCCAGAATTCTGACAGGTCCACCCCCCCCCCCTCCGGGGTGAAAGTATGTTTTTCACCTCCGGGACCCGGGCGGGTGATATAGGGTACACTCCCCCTTCTTTTAGGGATGATGAGTGCAACTGTAGCACTCTCTTCCCACCAGTTGACATCTGAGCGGCACTGTGAGGTACAGATTACATCCAGATTGACAGTTTTTTACTTCGTCAGAGTGAACACCAATTTTTGATGCCAAAGATGGGTTTTTCGCATTTTACGTCGGACATGGGCAATTAAAGTGTGTAATGTGTAACCCCCCTTTTTTTTGGGTGAGCCGAATCCGGTTTTGATGCTCGTTTGGACCCACGGGACACTGATTCACCCCCCGACCCCGCTGCTGCAGATTCTGTTTTCTGGCTGGCATCAGGCAAAAATCAATTTTTTTGACAAACAAATTCAATTTGTGTCAAATTCCTGCCCTAGGGGGACCCTTTCATATACAGCCCCCCTATTGTGAGGGTGCCTGACGCACTGGGGACCCTCATTTGCCCCCAGATGAGATCCTGTGACCTGCAGCAGGGTGCAGGATGGTGCTGTTTGTCAAATTTCAGCACCACATGTTTTTCGAAGGGGCTGAAAATGCTCCTTTTGGGAAAATTGACCAGAACTGATGTCCAGCACCCCCAGCCCCCCTAATTTGAGGGTGCTGAGTCCAAGTATGATGCTTGTTTTGCGCCATATCACAGTGGGATGACAAAATTTTCTTTTTTCAATGTCCAGAGTTCATTCCTCCCGTTTGCCATTTTTTTCACGGTGAAAATGGGAATTTGGATTGGAATGGTCCAGCCCGACCTACAAGCCTCATACCTGCCTATTTTGAGGGTGCTGGATTCAGCTGTGACATTCGTTTGCTCTCAAAGAGCCTCAGTGCATGGCCTGTCGGGGTCAGTGACATACTCCCTCCAAAGAAATCCCTCAACCCCTTTTCATCGACGATTTTGTTTGCCAATTTGGGTTGAGATCAACCACGTGCATGGCCGGGACACCATGACGTAGTCTAGGAAGGGGGTGTAATGAAAATGGGCATCAGGGCATCAATTGGCCATTATTGGGCCAGAAGTTTCAATAAACCTCATCCCAAATTCTCAAATCCCAATTAACCTATGAGGATCGGCATGCCGCTCTCGATGGTAGGAGCGGCCCCATGACGAATTCCAAGACGTGGACAGAAATTCTCAAATTCTGACAATTTTTGTATAAGACGAAATACAAATTGTTTTTTGCATTGAAATGTCAAGAATTCCGTCGTTGATCGCATCGCACCCAGCCGATTTTCTTCGACATCGCCTTGGACCGCAATGATGATTCTCAAGTCGGTAGCAAGAAGCCGCCTTGACTCCAACATGGCCCATGACACACCACTTGGTTCTCACAACCACGTCGTGTTTTTGTTACATTGATTTCCACTTTGCATATGCCATGTTTTGATGAGTTGTTGTGTGTCTCATGTGTTTGCATTATTCCCAATTGCTCTCAATCAAATTTGAGACACTCCAATACCATACAATACCAAAGGTCAATACATGAAGTGTTGTCAAGAATAAGGGTCGAACAACAATTCTATTTGAGTGTGATCACATGTGACTTCCCATCCTCCAGAATCCTCAATTTTCCAACATGCATGATCGCACATGTATGCATTTCTATGCACATGCATAATTCATGCTTTATAAATTCATGCATGATCATGCTCATTGACTACACATGTGTCAAAGCACATACATGGCATGTGTTCCCCACTCCCCATCAATTTTGGGTCACACCTCCCCATGGGCTTGGAAGCCAAAAGTCACATTTTTTCATGAACATACAATATTTTGTCTTCATGACCCATGGTGAATCTTTTGCCTATGTGTCCAATTTTGGAGTTGTTGCATGACATGGGTTCTATCACTTCACCCATGCTTTCCTCTCTCTCTCTCCTCCTCTTTCTCCCATGATATGTTGTCCCCTTTGTCCCAAAGCGATTGCTCCATATCTGAGGACCTCCTTGCCCAGTTATGTTTCAATCTCAATTCGTCGCAATGCCGTGAATTTATTGATCCACCGGATGAATTCATTCCAATCAAGGAATCAGAATTTCGAGAAATTGTATTGGTGACGTACCAAGGTTTTGAACCACGCATCTTCATTTGTTTGGGTTTTGTCTATTGTCCGTTTGTGTTTCAAGGGATTGCTGAATTTAGCATAATTAGGCTGAGCCCCATCAAACAAACACCAACGCATCTCAATCACCACCTTCAACTTCCTAAAGTGCTTCCTTTAGGTTTTACATTATCTTAAAGTTTTTGGATAGCATTTTTCGAAGGATTCTTTTTTTCAGATATTTTTACTCTGCTTGGAGAATAAATTTTGATCCTGCGCTCCATGGCTCAAACAACACCACCCGCCATGGATAAGATAATAAGCTCCTCTCCAAGCTCATTACACCATGATTTTCCGGCTGCAGACCTGCGTCAGTCGTACAACGAACTACAAGGGTAAATCAGTGTAACCAATCAGAGAGAGCTCAACAGTGTCCAACGCTGGCAGAAGGTCGAGTAGAAGAGGTCGCATCGCTGCGCACCACTCTTTTGTCACTGCCAAGCACTTGTCACCGAAACCATTTTGTGCATCAAGCTACAAGGCCCACAGTTCGCAAATGTGCGCAGAAAGAAAGCCACCTATGGGGACACCCTTGTCTCCTAGGGAGAGAATCAAGGGACCTAAAACATAGAATTCATTTTCAAACAACTCAAATTGAACATATTAAACGTCCCTCTGGCACGTCCCCCGCCTTGATCTTGTCCTGGCCCGCCAAAAATTGAATCAGCCACCCGTTGTACGCTACAACCTCGTACTTGTCCATCGTGGACCGTCCGTACTCGTAGTCGGAGCTCTTGAGCAATCAATCCTCCCACCACTTCCGGATCGCTGCATCAGCCACATACCTTTGGTGCCGATTTACGGAGAGCTACACGGCTCTGTCTAAGGCGGAGCCGTCAATGGTGCGATGAGGGTGCGGAGGACATGCAGATTCTGACTCAGGCCAACCAAATGCTACTCTGTGCCCGGCGTTTCTAGGCCTTTGATGCGGCAGCCTAAACAAGGACATGCTATGGGCAAACTACGTTTGGATCATCTTCATGGGTGCAAGCCATCACACAAAAGAATATACACAGCACAAAAGATGTACTGCAGAAAATATATGCACCGGACAAAATCACACACACACACACACACACAAACACACACACAATAAACAAGACAAAACGGGCATGAGGAAACGCTTTGTTAGGACCAACAGCAAAAGTGCAAGACAGAAGCCTCTGACCCCATAACAAATGCTCTGGAGTACAGGGGATGCCGTGGGCAGCTCTTCCTATACAAACAGAGCGGGGGAAGCTCAGCCCTGACACACCTACACATTCATACACGCTAGCAAAACCGACAAGGTGCGGCTCACAATCAGCGATTGATGCGAAGGGCCGGGTACAAACTGGGTTCGGCACGGTCCCCATTTGAGAGTACCTTGCTCAGAGGTCTCACTAACATCGCGAGCTTCCTGACGGACACCTTTAAAACACACACACACACCCACACGCACATTCACACAAACACACACAAAGAAGAACACACACACACACATGCAGACACAGAAAGACAATGCAAGGTGATCCCACCACAAACACCTAGATGGCGGGGTAAAGCGAGGCCCAGAAGGTTTTGTCACGTCAATGAATGTTGAGAAAATCGATGGGGTCCATGGAGGGGAGGCACACCTCTGTGTCCAAAAGAGACCTGTATCAGAGGATAGGTAGACGAGGCACGTGTGTGTCACCAGCCATCCCATTGGTATGGCAGCCTCACCCTGTGTTTCACAGTCTTGCACGAGAAATCGGGTATGCCACAGGCGCGCCTATGTCCATTGGTACAAACAGAGCAAGGAGGTGTTTCTGTGAACGTGGGGTTGCCTCTTGGGGCCGCAAACAACGAAGATTTCTGGGCCTTGGGGACGGATTGTAACGCATATTGGTTATTCTGTTGGTATCCTCACTCACTGATACACTCACACACACACATACACACACACACACACACAGACACTTACACATAAATGGATGCGTCGCGGCACGCTACAGGATAGTGTTGCGGTTCTGATAGCGCGTGCTATGGGGCCAAGACTCACTAAGGTAACTTGCCGATTATCAAAGGTTGGCCCAATGGCACTTCATAGCTGCATGCGTGCATGATGTCACCGGTGAGTTGGCAAAATTCAAAGATATGCACGCGTGCGTGTTGACTCAGGCTACTTAGAATGCGTCGATTACCTTATGGCGAGCAGACTTAACCCCCCGAGGGAATCCATCGTACCCAGGTCTCTGCTGCCAAGAAGCTGACGTTCTTAGCTTTCGGTTTTGGTTCGATCACGGTTGCGCTTCGGGAGAGAGGTAAATGGCACAACACGCAAAAGCAACGTTGTTCATGACGTACAGGATGATCCACGCTGCTCAAAGCATAGATAAGGGAACCTTCAAAGCATCTTATGTTACTCGGGCAAAATAAGGGGAGGTGGGGGGTCCGAACTATGCCTTGGTTAACAATGTTTTACCTGGTGCCACTTTTTTTTGCCTAGTTGCTGCCCATTTTTGAGTAACAACCACAGGGGGGGGCTGGTCAAGGTCTCGTGTTACGTGACTAACGTTGCGTGCTGTGAAACGTTCTCTAGCTTGTGTGAAATCGTCTTTTTTGGCCCCAGCTACAGGGGTAGCACGCAAATTCGGCTGAAATATGCGTTCTGGCCAAATTTTGGCTTTGCTACAATATAGCAAGGAGGGTATAACCTTGCTGTATCTGACATTGACTCCATTCTCACAAGGGTTCTCTGTCCCACGCAACGTGTCCATAGCATCGCATGCGCTTTGATTTTTCAATCCCCCTTCCCTCTTCCCCATCTGCCATCTCCCATCCATGGAGGGCAGGGTCAGAGGTGTCTACGGCATCAGACGTGGGCCGGCACCGAGCAAATCTCCACATCAGAATCGGGTTGACAACAAGGGACAACCTCTTCTTCTTCACCACAAACTTCTTGGTGGTGATTTTGTCTTTAGACTCTGCCACCTCGTCACTATCAGGGAACAACAGTACCTCCAAACTTGGAGACTATCCTCGACTCGAACCAACACTTCCCTCATCTAACTGTTCAAACTTTGCACAAGCAAATGGATGTTGGTTCTCCAACAGGAGAGTTGTAGAATCGCTATAATAACAAGACAAAAAAATTTGGGTTTCACTGAGACTAGGGCCGCTGCCCCCGTGGGTTTCATCCATGGACACCATTGGCAAACACAAGAAAAGCATCAAGGTCAAGCAAGGGTTCCAAGCAGTGCCCATAGGCAAAAGCCGGACCGGCATCCTCCGAGGGGCCAGGACCCTCTCTGCCGAGTGGCCTTGGTCGGGACATATCCGCAGAACGACAAATTGTAAAAAACGGAGCTGTGTCGCGCCCTCAAACAAGGCGCCACTGTGAACGGCGGCGAGTTGCGCCGTCGTTTTGCAAATACTCATTTTAGCTCAAGCGTTCAAGGTGCTCTGTTCCTAGCCAGATTTCTGCCGAGCTTATGCAACAAGTCGGGGTGTGATTGTATGGCACAGCGGCTTGAGTCCCTTGGTGTATATCTATCCCAAAGTTTCCAGGGAACCTGAAAACAATTTGGACAATTACGGGCGACTGTGAAGAACGGGCCAAAAACCGGCGCGCATTTCACGACGTAGGCGGAAGACTCCGATGAAGGCGAGGACCCCAGTAAGATAGCTTGAATATTGCTGGCAATATACACATGAAAACAGACGTCTTCTCATTATGCTTTTTTGTTGCCAGCAGTTGGCGCTGAAGCCGTGCTAGTTTTCAAAAAGCAGGTCGTTGAAGATATTTGGGCTGTTTCATTATCTGACCGGCATTTTACTGCTATTAGCTGATGGAGTTTTACCCAGATCATCTGTTTTTGGCAGATCAGCGCGGATTGGATGCCGCTTGGATTACTTTGGTTAGATACCCTCTTTTGGCCCACAAAGTGTATTCCGAGAATAGGGCACGCACGGTGGATGCCGGTTATCAACTTCGCAAAAATTCGTTATAGTTCAATACGACGTCTTGTCGTGTTTTCGAGGAAACATTGGGTGTTTGCATCGTTAGCTCTCAATTTGTCAAATATCTGGATGCTTGGTCATTTGGTTTGGCTATTGCCTGAGAAGTGGAGGCTCCTAATTTTGACTTTGTCTCTGACCAATCCAACGCGGCGTTCAAACTGTCCGAATGATCCAAAGGCCCAAGTTTGCCCGGGGCTGTGCCCGAGTTACGCGAGGTAGAGGCTCCTCCTATCACTATCCCTTGGGACATGGAAGTATGGGATATGGATATGCAGTTGGAATAGTTGTTGAAGCAGGCCAAGACACGCATGACTTATGATGTTCGTGAGGCGCCAATTGATCATATGCGGTTATCTAAATCCATTCTCGAATATGGCCCGGACAACAATTGTGAAAAAGAGAGCGCCCATGCCATGGACCTAATGCACAAACAATGGGAAACACAACTTTGTAATATGTTACGCATTGTTGGTGTGTTCGATTCTGCTTTGCTACAAGGTGAGGAAGTGGAGTTTGACACTGAGCAATCAGTTCACCGTCCCTTTTGTGTGCTTGCGGATTCCTCTCAAAGATTGCATGACCACTGTAAGGACAAGTCCATCCCACGATCAATTGCCAAGGAGAGTTTGTAGAGTTCAAAGGCGCACATACAACCTGTGAAGTTCGCCCAATCCGTAAACAGACTCGGTTATGGGGGGAAACCTCCGAAAACTAGTGCGAGTGATTTTTGCCGCACAGGAAAAACCACCTATGGAAGCTATGGCTTCGGCAAAGGCTAAAGATGTAGTTATGGAAAAAGTTCCCATCAAGGTAGAAACTATAGGGGACACCATGATCCGAAAAACCCTGTCCCTCGTCGACGCCATTATGAGTCTCTAATCGCTCAGTTGTGGGCGTAATTTTTTTGGTGGTGGCCCCATGCACAGCCCTCGAGGGTGCCAGTTATCCAAATGGGCGCAGGGACGAATCGTTTGAGGCCTCCGGCGATACGAAGTCCGGATTGTTATGTACACACTCTCGTCGATTTGGTGATGAGCCGCGCTCTCATTAACGACGAGTACATGCCGGTCGGAGCCTTCATCAAGTTGAGGAGAACAGGGGCTACACCGTTCCGTGGTTCCTCATGGTCAAAGACAATGGATTGGGGGGTCAAAACGTTCATTGCACCCTGAGCTTAAAAGTGGTCAATGTCTTCCTTCGTGCATCCAAGTTTGTACAAAGTGGTACCCGAGAGGGATGATAACCAATAGGATACTTGCGCAATAGATAAAGTTGTTCAATAACCTTTGGGAATCCAACCAAGTGCACCCAAGAAAACACGAGCATGTATGATCATCACAACATGGCTTAATCATGGCATAATGCAACAAAGAAAAGGGTATAAAATAAAGCTAAAAACCAAAGTTCATTTTATAGAATGTCATCAAAAGCTCTGTGACTTCTCCAAATTGAATTGACCGCATTTTGGAAGTCATGGCAGCTTCATGCGGTCGATGCATGTCAGCTTTTCAATGAACTTTGAAAAGTGACTTTCTACAGAAAACGTATTCATTCAGCATGAATGCTTGTTCCAAATTCAATGTGATAGCCAGAGTTCAGAAAGAGTGATTTCTCATTGACTTCCACACTTGATCATCTTTTGTCATGCATTTTACATTCATCCTTTTTTGTTCCTTGTTTATAACCGTTTCTATCTAAGTCAACTGTTGCAACCGTAGTGGTTGATATATAATCGAACTGGACTAGAACCAGAAGTCCTAGAATCGTGTTTTGCGCTCACAAAAAGACGCTCGCGCATGCACACAAGTCATGGTAGGAATCTAGAGTCAAGTGCCTAAATCAACATGAATACAACTTTATTCGTTGTCAATTCATCTGCCAATGGATGATTTTTCTCGATCCACTCCATATTCGAAATTTCTTTGGTTTGCAAATAACATCCAATTAAAGCCAGTTCCACCAACAATCGATTGTTAGTCACCTACTTTTGGAGATAGATGTGACCCCATAAAGCAGCAAAGTCCGTATGTAGAGCAGCAAAGATTGTGTTCATCAAAAATTCCAGCGTTTGCTTTGTGATGAATAGGTCGTGCAATGCTGTACTGCAAGATAGTGTTTTTGTACCCAACGTGCTTTTGACCACACTTCTCAATGCCTTTGACTTCCAGTTAAATCGTGCAAGTTATTCACTGCCAAGCTTACTTTCCGTAGACAGAACCCATATCCAACCACCAATTGTCTTTCCGTCAGCCGCATTTCTCCAACTTGCATCGTGATATCTAATGACATATATTCCTCCTTTATCGGTTGAAAGTGCAATTTGACTGATTTCTTCAGCATGTAGCCCGCAAACGTGTTCAGTTGACTCCCATTTTTTGCGTGTCGATTTGCCATTTCGTGCACCATTTTGTAAATCTTAAATAATTGATCAAGATGTGTAGACATTGCGTACCACGTCAGTGATTCACCACATGATCGCAACGTTGTATGTTGCTGTTTTGTTAATAGTCCTTCATCATCTTCCTTCGTTGATAGCGCAATTTTAGAAAGGGATTGAATGTAGTTGATCTCGTCCGCTGTGACTACTCTGACTTCACTGCTGTCATTTCGAATCCTTTTCACTAAAATACCATAGTATACGAAAGATCCCTGTTTTTCTTTGGGGACAGGCAAGGGACTTCAAATTTGTTGACGCAAAAACCTCGGAACGCCCGATAGAAAGATATCATCCACATGTGTACAAGTAGCAGCAATTACGGTTCTGTTGTGCCGGTCTTTCTAAAACCACGCCCGCCAACAGCTTTCGTGATCACATACTTCAGCGGCCAGTTTACGCAGTTTCACCTCCAACGATTTGTACCAGTGCAAAGGCGCATCATCTGGTCCATATACACTCTTCTGCAGCTGCACTAACTGCTCAACAGACGCCAGTTCTCGTGGTCGTACCAAAAACACCTCATGCTTAATGTTATGCCCTTGCAAAAACGACCTGGGAATATCTATATACAGTGGCGCGATAGAGCGCCACGACAGCTAGCACCAGTCTCCAAACGCTGCTGCAAGTTGAAGGGCTTGTTGTCTCACGTGAAGTACCATCATGGTCAACTCCCCTTCTAACCAACCGTGCTTGAGCCACCATGGTACCATGTTCTTACTGCTACTCCGGACATGTAGACCAAATATGTTTGTCGGAACAGTAAGACTATTAAGTCTGGTACATCCCATACTGTTCCAGAAAAACCGAGATTTGTTGCAGAAGACATATAGCATAACATGTGATAACATAATGGAACGTAGTGGGAGTACTGAGGTTGGTTGGTAGAGCTTGATCCTACGTCCATTTTTTTGTCATACTGTTCCATTCGGTGTTGCACGTCTTCTAGAACAACTCGTACGCGTTGCGGCACAGTATAAGGTGTTCCAAAACCAGTACCTTTACTGTTCCGGTAGACGTATTTTGGCTACCACTCCTTTTTGGCGCCATGACCGCGACGGGTTTTCCCTGCCGGACGGTGTGTGCGTGCCATTTTGGGGGTTGATCGCCCCATGGTGTTCAGTGCCAAACAGCTGGGTGTGTGCGAACCTCTGCAGTGCCGCGATAGGTATAGGTGGAATGTAGTGGTGCTTGATGCGGACGGGCCCGATTATGTTATGTGTGTGCAAGTATGGGCCGTTGATTCTAGTGTAACCAGGGCTGCCACACAGCCTTGCAGCCCTACTCCTGCTCATCTAGGGCAATGTAGCCCACTTGTACTTTTTTTTCATCCCATGCACCCTAGTGTCAAGTCTTGTAGCAGATGGCCTCATGGGCCACAATGCCGCTATAGCATAGTCGCATGCGCAGCATTGTAGCATATTCACATTTGATTCAATGCATTCTTAGTTGTTGCTGCATTATTGTAAAATGTGTATTTCACCATGGATTATAATGATGTTTATAGACACTACATATGACGAACATAACTGCCGTCACACGCAGTACCATTGAGAGTTTTGATTTTCTTGCCTTGTGGCGGTTGTGGGTTATATTGGAGAGTTATTTGCAAGATTCATCAGCAGCAATATGCAACGTTACAATTTCTATTTTGAAGTATGTATGTAGCATAGGAGATAGAGCGTTGCGGAACCACATGATGCACTTAATGTTTTATATCACAGTAGGCTACCTTTTTGCGTCGTAGGATGACTTATGTCCCCAAGGACAACTATACACATGGCGTACTAGGTGCATTTAAGACATAGTTTCGGATTACCTATCATCGGTGTCGGCATGCATTTCTTTTGTTGCAGCATATCCGTTATATTTATCAGTTATACGAGCTTGCGGAGAGTGTAGGGTTGCGACCGGGTTTTGACAATCAATCAGAAAAGTGGTTACGGCAATAATCATATAGTATCTTCAAAACGATGTGGAGAACCGTTGATTTAGAAAACTACTTTAAACTCCTTAATTGAAATGGTTGCAAAATTTTGGAATTCTTTTTACCGTTACATTTTCCCCATTTTTCCACTAGAAAGATCGTTTCATAGCAATACAAGATAATGGATGATGAAATGGGACCTCCGAAGTAGTTTTGATCATTGCTCTCCAACTTCTATGTGCTCTCTTCTAACAGATGGCAAAAACGTGGTTGGAGAAGGGCGACTAATTGGAAAAGTTGGTTATTTGGTTAGTTGGTTATTAATGGGCGAAACCAGTTGTTCAAGTGAAAATAATCGTTTATAATGCAGTAATTTTGAACACTTCCCGGTTCCAAATCTCAAAATGTTGACACGGATTTCACCATTGGAAAATATTACAGGGGGTGGTAATAGTTCGTAAGTGTAGAGGTCCGTTTTGTAGCAGTTCATATGGGTGGCGTTCCGAATTGCTGCATGTAGAAACCGCCAGCTGTTACGAACCGCTGCAGCAACGAACTAAAACCGCGCAGATGTGTTCCAGGATTGGTCAAATTTGGGAAAGGAGAACAGAGGGTTTTGTATCGCGCTCTGCTGAGCTTCTGTGGTCATAATAGTAGTAATAATGATGATAGTAACAATAATGATCAATAACATTCAGAATGTTTCTGTCTTCAGTCATGCAGCGCTTCCTGACAAAGAGAGGCCAGTCCATGAACGACCCTCTGGCTGCAGTGGTGTCACAGTCCCAGAGCAAGAAGGTCTTCACCAGTTCTAAAGCCCGTCAATACAAGAGCTCAGCACCGAGGACTTGGCTAGAGTGGACGCCAGCGCAAAAGTCCCTTTGTGTGCAACTGTTCCTGGAAGGTAACTACAACCACGTTGTGCTGCGTTACGGGTGTCAAGCGCCGCCCCTTAACACGCTTCGCACCTGGGCTGGCAAGGTGCAGGAGGGTGAGCCATTGGAAGGGTACGGCACCAACTCTGTTTACAGCCGCACAGAGGAGGAGACCATTCTGAAGTTCATCAAAGAGTTGAAGTATGAGGCTGCCGTGATTGACCTGGACCCCATTGGGAATGATGTCCTTGATTAGTGCCCTGCCAAAAACTAACGCACTCCCCTGTCCACGTGGAAAAGCACGCGGGACAGGAGACACCACTACACTACACTCACTAACGCCAGCACCAGCCTTCGAAGGCAGGGTGAGCACTCATCAATTGCACTCAACACCTGCCACGCTTGCTGAATAGATTATGATGAAACCCTGCAGGGTTTTGATGTTGAAATCCCAAAACCAAAGGAGCAAGTAGAGCAAGAACAGGATGTGGATCGAATCAATGAATAGTTTGAAATCCAGTGTAACACAGAAGGGCTGCAGATAGACAAAGCAGGTATTACTACAAAGATTCAATCACAAAAGAATAAAACAAATGATTTTTATACGGAAACTGGCATGACTCTTGCCTCCCAATTAGCCTCAAGCACTTCATGTGCACTCTTTTGGATGAAATGGAGTTGGTTAGGAATATGGGGCAAAGGAGTTAGGCCAGACACAGATTATGACTTGGCCAAGCAACTGAATTCAGAAGCAGTTAAAAAGTAGAACCACAATAAGTGGTAGAAACAATTGAGTATAGGGGTCTTGGGGTGGGAGACCACTAGGCTTAACCTCCAAGGCCTAGGGCATGAAATGCCTATTTTATTGGGGTATATCCTCCATGAAGGAAGATACATCCGCTCAGTTGAGTGGTAGGGGTGAAATTCATGGGGGGGTAGGGTTATAACCCTAGTTACTTTGAGAAGGTGTACTTAAAGCTTCAAAAGAGTGATAAAAATACTTAAGTTAGTCTTAGCATCAACAAAAGAATTTTAAGGGGGGCTTGGCCTGTGATCTAGCCCTCCAAGAAGGACATGGCAGTGACTTTTTCTTACTCCCCCCTGGAGTACTAGTTGGTCAAGCTAATAGGACCAAAAAAAAAGGCGCAAATATTCCCAAAATTACCTCAGAAAATGCATTACACCTACCAAAAAAATTCTCATCAGTTCATAGAAGCCTATCACACTGTAGGTACCCTTGAAAAACAGTGTAATGTACCGTGAATGATGTCCCTTCGATGGTACATTCCTCAAAAGTTGCCAGCGTGCGACGAAAACGTTTGGTAAAAATTTGGGGGTAGTGGCGTTTGAACCCAGGACTCCCTCCCTAGAGCACACATGCTTGCCTACTAGGGTACAGTCGAACGCTCTAATGCGGACGGCTATCGCTGCATAAACAGCAATTCAGTAAACGTCCTGACCAAAGGCCAGGGCGGAGCAATACTCCCAATGGAGGACACAAATCTCCAGGAGCTGAAAAAAATAGAAAATGAAACCAACAGGGAGTGAATCCTGTGGTTTAGCGAAAGGTGTAGCGATTTAAGAAGTCAAATCGCTAAAAATCCACGAAACAACGCGAGAAATCGTCATTTTTACACCAAAACTTAAAGTCGCAAACAAGCGCAACAGAAGCGGACTCCAGAAAAAGGGTTGCGCAAGCGTAATTGGCTCTTGAAAAAGAAGGTATGAGCCGTAGTTTTTAAAGTTCTAAAGGAAATTTTTGCACCGTTGCATCAGAATTTTTATAAACTTTAGGGAAAAGTATCAAAAATCGACCCACACCACAGAGCAGGTGGACAACCCACCTCTCATTTATGCCAGTGTCATTTCACACACGTGCCTTGCGTTCGTGTTGGTTGCTTCGTTAAAACGTTAGGGTTGTCACCTCTGTGTTAGTTGGGGGTTCAGGTGGTCATCTCCTTTGCTCTGCACAGGTCAAAACAGGAAAGAAAGGTATGCAATGTGAATGGAGCGCGCAGCGTGCACGTAGGGTTAGAATGTGCGCTGTGCTCGCGATGCATGTGCCTAATTGAGGCATTCACACGCTGGGTCGCTTTCCCTGTGCCCCAATTCACCCTTTTTTTCTCTTCACAGGTAAGAAAAGAAAGTGCTTGCTCGTGTTCTTGTTGCCGTTGCGCTAAAATAGGGTTGTTTATAACGCTCAGGCTTGTTTTGCGCTGTGCATTGCGCCACTCTCTTTCTCCTCTTTCTGCAGGAAACAGGACAAGGGAAGCGTGCATGATACACAGTGAATTAATCGTTTAGGCTGGTTTATAGTTCGCCTGTAGGTTTGTTTCAGCGCGTAGGGTTGTTTTGCGCTCGTGTTTTCCTCGGCATTCACATGATGCGTGGTGAGTAAGTAGGTAAGCCCAGGAGGAGCTCACCTCCTGGTTGAGTCACGCGGTGATTGGTTATGTTGGGTTAAATTAGGACAAAGAGTGGGGAATCGAAAACCCAGTGCATACTTGTGCATGCATATGACACATTAAAGGGCAGGCCCCGCGAAATGCGCACGGTACAACTCTTGTTTAGGCTACCCAGGGACTCCACCCCACGTTCTATAAGAGAACGGGTGGAGTTCCTTAAGCTTGCTTGCTTGCACCTGGGTTTGAGGACAGCGTATTATAGGGCTACCTGAGAAGCGTATAATACGTGGAGGTAGTCTTGGTTCCTTAGCCGCAAACCCAGGATATCTGCCTGTGCTTTACAGGTGGGAAGGTAAGGGCGATTGGTGCAGTCCCCTTGAGCAGCGCTAAAATATGCTGCGCAGATCACACAAAGAAATAACTGCAGTGACTGCAGTCCGACTTGACCGCCATCAACGCTGTGCAGGCACACTGAGCACTCCTTCCCTCCTAGCCCTGACAGGGGAACGCGTAGTGGCGTCCCTGTTTGGCAACCGCCGCTTAGTAGCGCTGTGTTCTCTTGCTTTCTCACAGGAGGGTCAATAGGACCCGAGAATTCATTGACATCAACTCCCAGTAGAGTGTGTAGGTGTTAGGGTTTAGCAAAGATGGGCGTCTTGTATGCCCTTAGCACACTTGGCCACACCTCCCCTCTAGTAGGTAGGGCTTTTGCCGTCTTCCCCCAGGGATAGGCGCCAGCACAGAAATTGGGCGCCATAGGAGTGGTAAGAGTACCCAGGGTTGGTACCGTACGCCGTTCCCGAACGCGTACTGTCCGCGAACGCGTACCGTCTTGTATTAATACCGCACAGTACGTGCGTAGTAGAGATGGCGCCGCAGACAGGCACCGCATTGCAGCACGCGCGCACGCTAGACGGAAAATTGCCAGATGAATTGAAATATTGCGAAAAACACGCTGCTGGATCGAAAGTTTAATACCGATGTTGGTATTTAGCATTATTATGCATTAGGCCACCACTTTTAGTCTTGAATCGCAATGTCACAGTTTTGGGAACATAAGAACAAAATCTGTTAATACTAGTATTGTTGTGACTGCGCTGCAAATGCGCATTCAGCGGTGTATGAGTTTCCAGCAGCGGTGCCGTATACGCTGAAAAAAACTGATCGCAAGGTTTTAAATCCCTTCTTTTAGTTGGGCCATATGAAGACGTGCTCGTGCAGGACGCGTTCAAAGCCGTGCACAACGACTATCGGAGAAGCACGAGCTGTGCAGGGCGCGTGCAAAGGCTTGAACAACAAACGAAGAAGTACGTGCCGTCCTCCACAATAAAGTGGGTCGTCCTCCGCAATCAAAGGATGAAAGCGTCTACGCGAGTGACGCGCGCTCAGACAACGACACGTGCAGACGTGTCAACGCAACCCCAGTCCCCACAAATGGACGAAGACGCGTCGTTGAACGATTATTGGGCAGAGGTGTTCAACCGTCAATGGGACATGGAGCGCTATGCAGACTTTCAGTGGTTGTGTGAGCGAACGCAGATGCCCTGTGTTTCTGGGAACCAATGGTTGCAGCTTGGACGATATAGGCAGCATGTGTTGATGCGATTGCTTCGAAGCATGGACAAGGCTTCAAGTGTTGCTTGCGCAGAACATGGCTCCTAGGAGCAGTGGGTTTCTGGAGGAGCACTTCATACTGTCTGTTGCCACAAGGACTGCAAAAAGAGGGAAGGACTGGAAGTTTAAATATTGTGACTACCTGGGGAAGGCATGGATTGGCCCGGCGCGTGGCAAAGCACATCTTGCAGGGCAAGGTGGATGCGGTGTGTCAGCATGCCGGAAAGTCCCAGAAGAGATCAAAAAAGCAGTGCTGCGAGAACTTGAGGAGAACACGAAAAAGAAGCTGCATAGACTCCAGTCCCAAGAGAAGCTGAAGGAACTCAATGAGAAGAAGCGTGCTGCAGAGGGTTTGCCTGATGGAGCTTCAGCCGCCAAGCAGCCCAAAATCGTGGACATGCAAAAGAGACTGAAGGAGGAGCTGGACCTTGCGTTTGCAGAATTTGCATTCCACAGTGGGATCCCGTTCCACATCACGGAGGACGTAATGCTACGTAAGTGGTTGGATGAACTGGTTGCCTGTGTTTTGGCAGGACTGAGGTCAGTGTACCCTCCCGAACGTCACATTTGGTCGGACAAGTGGGTGGACATTGTGTACCAAAAAGTGGGTTCTGAGATTCCTGCAGTGTTTGCTTCTGACCACCATCTGAACTTAACAACAGACGGTTATTCAAACGTGCGAGGTGATTCAGTAATTAATTATAACTTAGTTGGTAGGAAGGGTGCTGTTTTCGTAAAAGCAGAGTACCCAGGAAAAGCAATTAAGGACAGCCAGCGGATTGCTGACGGCATCCACAGTGCGCTTGACTGCATTCGAAAACTCGAACTGCCTTGCCCCACGAGCACTGTGATTAGTGACAATGCGTCAGTAATGCAAATCGTCTAGCACTTTTGGACACCGACCAAAAATATGCAGCTGATCACTACGTGGCCAAGGTAGGGTGCTGCATCCATGCATATAATCTCCTTTACAAGGACATCGGCAACCTCCCCTCTGTGAAGAAGCCGACTGAGTCAGGGAGGGTGATCCTGAGGTTTTTTCGCGGTGGCTTCCGTGCAGCAGGCATTCTAAAGGATGAACAAACGAAGCATGGTCTGCCAGTAACAAGCCCCCCCCTCCCCGGGGAGACACGGTTTGCGTCGAATTACCCTTGCATGCGCTGGCTTCAGAAAAATAAATCTGCGTTGCAGTCAGCAGTGGTGAGTCCTGACTGGTTGGCAACGAGGTGGAGTGTGGCCAGTGCTGAGAGTGTTCGGGCTGAGGATGTTGTTAATCTGGTGCTCAGTGGCGACTTTTGGGGGGCTTTGGACAATGCCCAGGCTCTGCTAAAGCCATTGGCTGAAATGATTCGCAGAGCTGACACTGAGGGTTCATCATATACGGGTTTAGTGTATCACGACATGTCACGTTTGCAGCAGCACGTGATGTCATTTCAGGGAATCACGAAGGTTGACTTGAAAACGGTGAAGGAACTGGTATCTGAAAGATGGAAATTCTTGCATGTGCCTGTCCACAGTGCTGCCTACTGTTTCAATCATCAGCTCATGTCACCTGATATGGACCCTCTCAGTGAAAAAGAAACTCGTGATGACCTGAACAAAGTGTTTCAGGCCTTTGTGGGCCAGGAAAAAGTGGTACAGGCCAGGTTGCAGTATCAATCCTTCCTGACCCGATCTGAGGAATTTTTTGAGCCAGCACTGTGGGAGGGGGGGGGTCTGACCATGAGCCCCCTGATGTGGTAGCAGACCTTTTGTTATGATAATGCAACATTGCGTGAGTGTGCACTGCGAGTGTGTTCTGTAGTCAGTGTTGCGTCTTCAGCAGACAGAAACTGGAGCATTTTTGGGGTTCATACACTCCAAGGCCAGAAACAGACTGTATGCAGGTAAAGCTGAGAAACTGGTGTACATATACAACAATATGCGCATGCTGCGCAAGGTGCCGAACCCTGATTTTCAGGAGCCGTGTGTCCTGCCATACAACAGTGACTCTGATGAAGAAGACAGTGTGCAGTAAAGTCGACGTTAAAGTATTCTTTGTGTCTGAGGTGCAGGGTAGAGCTGAAAAGTCATTTGTAGGGTGTTTTTCAAGAAACATTGTCTTTTTGGCTGAGCTGCAGGCAGGGTAGTGCATAAAAGGGAACAAACAATTTAAGGTGTGAATCATTTGCAGGGTGTTTTGAGAAACATTTAAAAGCAGGTCTGTGGTAAAAAATATTTGTTGAAATTTTCTGGTGTTTTTGGAACAAACGTTTGGTTGTTGGAATCAGCTTAAATACATCGTAAAACCAAAGAATCCGGACATTTAGTGGAGCCTACTGGGTCTTCATTGGGGCTAGGCGATACCATACAGGACACCGGAGTACTGTATGGTATCGATATGGAACGGTACACGTACTGTATGGTACCAACCCTGATAGTACCTGATTAGGACCTTCGGTCCGACGTCAGCGAAGTCCGGTCTCCGGGAGCCACGCCGGGGAGAGAAGCGAGACACACAGAGACATACGTAGCACACTTAGGGGTATGGTAAGCCCACTAAGAATAGGTAGAACCCCAAGGGTCTGGACCAGTCAGGGGTCCTAACTGTGCGCTCGCATGTCACCAAGGAGGTAAGACACACCTTGCCTCATAACACCTTGCTTGTCATTCCCCCCTGGTGTAGTAAGCCACCGTTCTTCGTTGGCTCCCCATGGTCATTACATCAGGGCACTCCCCATGCAACACATGGTCAACAAGGCATACAGGCGCTGGGTGGCTGCAAACCTGATAAGCGGCCACCTGGTCCACGCTGGAAACCATAGGCATGGGACTGCAGGGCACAGACAGGGCCAGTGCAGTGCTCAGTAAGCAGTGGTCTGTGAAAAACCAATGGCCTTTGGCAATGGAGTGGTTGTCACGGGGGGCTAACGGTCCTGTCCTGCGATGCAATACGGGGCAACTGTGACAACTGCTCTTACACCGATACATAGGCACGTCTGCACAAGAGTGCTCACTGCACCTGTAAGGTTAGAACACAGTCAGTAGACTGACACAGGGAAATTAGTTTCTCTTTTTACGCTGGGACAGAGTCTCAGCACGGGTTAGTAGCTGCCCCTCGTTGTTCTCAACGACGTAGGAGCGGAAGATGGGGTTGATACTCCCATCTTGTTGTATGAAGGCTGACATAGGTTCCCAGGTCGCCTCAGATAACCCATAGCCATCCCACAGGGTTAGGAATTTCCAGCCCTGTTTATACTCGTGGCGAGCAATACCTGCAACCACGTAGTAACCATCGACTGCCATCTCATCGGCAGTCATCTCTTCCAGTTTGTCTGCCTCCTCTGGGATGGCAGCGTTTTCTGGGTCAATACGCTCGACCTCACTGTCGCTGAGGCGCCACTCATCCCAGGACAAAACGTCAGGGGAGTGATAGTGCCTCAACTGTTAAGGTGCACACAGCAGTTCACCACCAAGACGTGGACTGCACCTGACATGGATCCTGGATCCATCTATCCTGATGATAAGATAGGTTCCAAAATAAGGGTCCTGTAGGCAGTTACGTGGCCAGGAGAGTAGGCATGAATGGTAAACTAAAACAAGGTCACCAACCTTGAAGCTGGCAGGTCGCGGTAGGCGGTTCCGCTGGCTCAGTTCACGGTCACGAATGTGTCTCAGGTTAGTCCCAGCCTCATTAGCCATAGACTGCTTGTGTTCCAGCCAATCTCCCACAGGGCTCTTGAAGTCCTCAAGAAAGGGGGTTTTGAAGAACCAAGCAGGTCGTCCTCCATGGAACAGTTCGTGGGGGGTGAAACCCGTAGAAGAGCTCCGCTGTGAGTTCATGGTCAGCACTGCCCAGGGCACTAGACGTACCCAGTCTTTGGTAGGCTCCTGTTTCATCAGGATTCTTAGGTTTTGCTCCACCACACGGTTCTATCTCTCACAAAGAGGGTTAGACGTGTGGGTATAGGGCACACCTGTGGTTACCTTCACGTTGAGGGCATTTAGCACTCGTTTGTACCACCCAGTGTCACTGCGGATGCGTACATCTTCATCAGAGTGCACCTGCTTAGGTGCCCCATAGGGTTCGTACCATTGTTCGACCAACATTTTCACAGTCTGCTCACCTGTGATTTTCTTATTGCAAGGGAACAGACGGGTGAAGCGAGATAGGCCACAGCTGACCACTAGGCAACTATCATAGCCGCCGAAGCGTGGTAGGCCGTGGATGAAATCCACATAGAGAAGATTGTTAGCACAATAGGGTATGGGTAAGCTGGAAATCAGTCCCCTGTCCCTACTGTCGCTCTGCTTGCTGGCATGACAGCCACAAGCATCCACAATGGTCTGCATACGAGACCTCGGTTCAGTCAGGGTTAGACTAGAGTAGAAACACTCGCGGAAGAAGTCCACTGAGCAATTAGCGCCAGTGTGACCAGAGCTGAGATGGGACCACTGTACGCACCCATCCAGTCGTAACTCAGGTACAACAATACGGTCCCCGTAGAAGAGGTACTGATTGTTTTTCTACCACTGGTGCCCGTCAATGACACGGGGTTTGAGACCAGTGCTGAGGGTTTGGAGAATTTCTTTATACTGTGACTGATAGTTGGTTAGGCTCCAACCCTCCAGGATTCCAGCAGTGCGCATGGACAGGTCAAGCTGGACATCCATACGCTAGAAAGCCTCTTTGGCGAGCGCCTCAGAGCTCTCACCTATAAGCGCATCAAAGTTATTGCGCGATATATAGTCAGACAGTTGATTTTTCATACCGGGGATATGATGAACTGTCAGCCTGAACTGGCTCAGGTAAGTCCACCACCGCTTTAGTTTTGCTTTCTCTGGTGGTGGGTTCTTCTGAAAAGACTTCACAGGTTCCTGGTCCCAAAGCCAGACAATAGGGTTAGATCCCAGGAGTCGGGATTGTGACGAAAGCACCAACATACCGGCCAGGAGTTCCTGGTCATAGGTGCTGTAATTGGAACGCGCTTGGTTCCATTTCCAATTCCAGTGTCCCAGTGGCACCAGCCGCCACTCACTGGTAGGATAGTCATGTTTCGAAGAACCATCACGGTTCAGTCCACTAGTACGATAATGGCAGTGGGTTAGTTCAGCTGGGTTTAGCTCCTGCCATTGGTAGATCGTTCCACCCCCCCTACATCACTGGCATCAGTGATCAGGACTATCTCGCCCTTAGGGCGGGGTACTCCCAGGCAGTTGGAGGAGGCAATTTTCTTCTTCAACTCCTCGAAACACTCCTCCTCTCTGGCGGTCCACCTCCAGGGAGTAGTTTTCTTGATTAGGTCAGTGAGGGGGGCAGAGGACTAGGTAAAATTGTGGATGTGATGCCTATAGAAGTTACAGGCGCCCACAAAACTCCTCACGTCGTGTAGACCCTTCTTAGGGTCATCGCGAATCTGCATGTCCTGTAGGGGCTGCATCTTAGACGCGGCTGGTTTCCACCAGCCATACCCCACGTCGAAACCCAAATATTCCATCTCCTCTTTCATAAACTCACATTTTTCGAGTTTGATTCAGAGATGGTTTTCTTGACAAACAATGAAAAATTCACGGAGGAGAAGGACATGGTCTTCTTGGGTATTAGTACCCAAACTCACGTCGGCGATGTGAGCCTCCATTTATGCAGCCCGAGAAATCAACTCCTTTACTAGAGGTCTGCGCCTCAGTATGTACAAAATTTTGTTCATTAGCTCCAGGAAGAGCGCTGGGGCATTAGCAACCCCCAAAGGCATGACCTTCCATTTAAACACACGACCGTTAGGGGTTATAAGAACCAGCAGCTCCTGAGCTGCGGCGGTTAGGTCTACCTGCCAGAAACCACTGCGTTTGTCCATTTTGGTCTTGTACCTGCCTTTGGCAATACGCTCCAGAATATTTTCCATGTTAGGAATACTCCCTGAGTGGTTCTTGGTTTTCTTGTTGACCTCACCATAGTCAACAACCAGTCGTAGGGCAGTCGACCCTGGTTTAGCAACCAAGAAAAACAGGGACTGCAGTGATGGGGGTAGTCCCCCTTCTTATCTTCCTCCACGAGGCCAGCATCAATACATTCCTGGATCTGGCGCTCGATTTCTTCAACCTGTTCCTGTGGAGCGGGATAGGGATTCAAGTTTCAGGTTCAGGTCCATCTGGACCAGTTTTTTACAAGAGAGGGGGGGCAGCAAGGCGCCGAACACCTCCCCATAGGTTAGCAGCAGTTTCTTCAGTCGGGGTCAAGGTTAAGACTCTCGATTTTCTGCAGGAAATCCTCCTCAGCATGGAGGTTGCTCTTTCCATGTTCTTTCTTTTTCTGCCGATCAGCAGTTTCGGCAGGTACGGAACCATCGTCGAACTCAGGGGAACTTTGCTGCCCATAGTGCAAAGAATACACTAGCGGTATCTCAGGATCAGGCAGCGTATAGGAATCATCGTCCTCCTCAGACCAGATGGAGGATTTCCAGGTCTGTCTGAGGTATTGCAGCCGCTCTTGGCGCTCAATACCTTCAGCCTTCAGGTACAACAGCCGTCGAAGTTCCTGAGTGTCATGCTCAGACAGTGGCATGTTATTAGAAGCAGGCCGCGCTAGAGCTCAGGACTCCGGGCGACGGGTTCACCTGTGTGCATAGGCTGCATGTGTAGCACCGGTTTCCCAACAGGGGAAGTGGGTTCTGAGGTTGACTCTACGTCCACCAGCAACAGCTGGGCTAGGAAGGCACTGTGTTTTAGCTTAACACAGCTGGGATCAACCGGAGGGATAGTGCTGGCGATATCAGACAGTTGGTCGTCAGCATCCTCCTTAACAGCTGCAGGTTCCAGATAGCCGTCGGGAGATTCACACCCTGTAAGTGTGGCAGATAGGTGCTCAGGAGATCGTTTTTTGAGATCAGAAAGAGTCAGGCCACGATTTTTGGCCATAACCTCTTTCAGTAGCACCTGGTCTAGGTCACACAGGGGTACAGGATGGACAGATCCATCAACAATGGATAGGAAACTGGCCCACTCAGGGGCCTGCATAGCTGCGTCTGAGTCCTCAGGCACATAGATGGGACCGTCGGGGAGTTGCACTCTTCCCACGGTCATTGGATCTAGCATACGGAGCCAGTAGGCGTGTTCACCAGAGCAGCCCCAATCAGGGGTGCGCATGACCACCCTTCCTCCCACATAAGCGATTTGGTTTAGAACCTTCGCGAGCAGGGAGGAGGGAGGGTTAGCATACGCTAGGCCCATTGCTTTCCAGAAGAAACGGATAGCATTGTTCAAATGTTTCGAGCAATACAACTGCATGATGTGCTGTTGTTGGCTCGCAAACAATTCCACCTGGATCTCATCCAGCTTGACCTGAAGGGTCGCCAGTCCATTTTCAAGAACGTGACGGGCCAATTGGTAGTTTTCAGTACAATAGTTAGTCTTGGATGCGTAGCGCAGCCCAGACTCTTTTCGTCCTGACAGCTCCAAAGGTACGGAGAAGAGCGCACTGCCAAAGTTGCAGTGCAAAGAATAGGGGCGCTGGAGAGACAGCATTTTTACCTGGGGGTTTCTTCGTAGGAAGTCGGTACCAATGACGATGTCAAAGGCGTCGGTGTCCAACACTCTGCAGTGTTGGGTGTCACCTTCGTCGCCCAGGCATATAGTCACATCGACCCCCCGCAAGGAATGGATGGTACGCCCATCCGCTACTCTTATGGCCACGGTCTTAGTTTTCTTGAAACTCTTGAGCAGGCGCCGGGCCACTATAGAAAGTGTTGCACCGGTGTCAAGCACCGCTCGAAAAACTTGATCCCCGATCTTCACCAGGATCCAGAAAAGCAAGTCATCCTTTTCGGAGCCGCCCCCCTACTCCTCCGCAGGGAATTTGACATCCACCCCTGCAGCCATGAGGGACTTGGCCATCCAGGCCAGTCGCCTCTTCTTGGAGTTATTCCCCTCAGGGGAGGCGTTATCCCCCTGTGGGCTCTTCTTGGGGTCACCTTCGGCAGGAGGGGGAGTAGCAGCGGGCGCTGATGAGCGCATGTGGGGGTTAGGGGGTCCACCTTTGCCACCCCCCTTGCCACCTCCTTTACCACCTTTATCCCCATTCTGGGGGTTTCTGGTGGCGTTCAGCCTCCTGCCGCTTGAGTTGATCACTCACGCGTTTCTTTATGTGACATTCGTCCTCGTAGTGACGATGTTTGCCACAATAGCCACAGGTGATGGTACACCTGAAATGATCTTGATGGGTCACAGATTTCCCATCCTTGGAGTGCTGCTGTCGTTTCATCTGCAGCATACAACGACTGCGGTGGTCGCAGTCAGGGGCATGACAAGGTCCCCCCTTGTCATTGACAGGTTTACAGTAGAACAGAGGGGTGTGCTTGCATCAGGTTTTACCTCATTCATGGCACGTAGGTTACCCCTTCCTTTACCAACTCCCTGGTTGGCTTTAGTAGGATTTTCAGGCCCTTTCCCTTCGCCACGTTCGGGGGTAGGGGTACCACCTCGACCCAAGTGCTTCTTGAGGAATTTCTCCATGTGGGAGTCATTCTCCCTCTCAAGAGCTAGCTCAATCAGCAGGTCCACCAGTTCGTGGTACGAGTGGGTCCGGCTTTTCCTCTCAGAGGTAGCGCGGCAGTCATCCCACGTACGTTGGGGGATCTTATTCATGAGCCACAGGTGGGGCTCAATGGCTCCATAGGAGCCCACATTCATCCGTGAAAACAGATATTCTAGGTCGCACACGTATTCGGAGACTCGCGCAGCGGAAGGAACCTCAGGGAACATAGGTAGCTCCTCTATCTGTGTGCGCACACTGAGGTCAGTCTCATAGACTGGGAATGTTATCTCCAGTCTTTGGAGTACCTCAGCCCAGGTTGAACAGGTTTTCACAATCTGTTTCACCTGTTTTTGCAAAAATTTCTTTTTGCATGAGCGTTTCAGCAGTGAGCATTTGGTGGCCACATCCACATGGGATTGGCCAGTTAGCAAAAGAAACTCAGCAAATTCTTCTGCCCATTCGGGCAGATTTTTCGGGTGGAACTCCGGCAATTCTAGCTGGATGTTCGCCTGGGCAATCGGTCTGCCCATCTTCCCATCCCCCGGGGTTAGGCCTGAAGGGGGGAGGAGATACGCCGGCAAGGGGTGCCAGGGCTGACAGCCCTCTTTTCTCCGTCTCAGTCACAGGCACGTCCTGTAATTCGGCAATTGGGACTGTCCTAGCGCGAGGATGAAAAGGGCTGGGGCAAGTGACCTTGGGTAGCAACCTGGACACCCTTGATCTTTTGAGATCATCAGCCAACGTGCTCCATCCGGGTGAAGGTGAGAGTAGTGCTGGCTTGGGTAAGGGTTCGGTGATACCCAATTTTGCCTTCACAGCCTCTGACAGAGCTGTCACATCGGTGTCTTCAGATCCGGATAGAAGTTTGGCCAAAAGTTCGGCCGTGCGATCCAGAGCCCCATAGGCGGGCTCTGGGTGAAGAGGATCCAGACTCTTTTCAGGAGCCCTTGAAGTTGTCGGCAGGTCTGGATGCCATGCTCTCGGCTGCTCGTGTACTCTTGGTCGTCTCGGTAGTGATACTGTGTCCGCCATGTCTGTAGATGCCCCCGAATAAAGGAAGGAACCCATCTCAGTTTGGGGCGGCGACCCGAGGGCATCAAGAGGTATTTCTCCATCTTCTCCTACGGTGGACTTGTGGTACTCCTCCTGGAGCATAAACTCGTCCATCCTCCTTCGTAGGTCCTCTTATTCTTCAGGACCACCTCCAAGAACAGTAGAACAAGAGGCCGGACAGGCCGACCGGGCGATGGAGGCTTCGACTCGCCTGCGGAGCCTTTGCAGGCTGTCCTCACCATGGGCCGCTAAGGTCTCCATGGTTAATGGTGTTGTTCGGGGCAGATTTAGATTCGCCATTCTGTGCTCTGGATCTTCCTGAGACCGGGATGCTGCTCTGAGTGGCGATTCACTCTTTGGGTGGGCTACAGTGCCAAGTTGGACTTGTACACGTCTGATTGGCCAGGTTCGAAGGACAGTTCAGTGGACATGTTCAATGTGCTTTTCAGTGTGCTTTTCTTGTGCTTCTGCTCAGAGTCGGTTCGAAAGGTACTCAGGGTTTGCCTCTGCTACCGGAAAGATGTCCTTGATTAGTGCCCTAAGGATTTTGATGAAATCCTGCAGGGTTTTGATGTTGAAATCCCAAAACCAAAGGAGCAAGTAGAGCAAGAACAGGATGTGGATCGAATCAATGAATAGTTTGAAATCCAGTGTAACACAGAAGGGCTGCAGATAGACAAAGCAGGTATTAATACAAAGATTCAATCACAAAAGAATAAAACAAATAATTTTAATATAAAAACTAGCATGACTCTTGCCTCCCAATTAGCCTCAACCACTTCATGTGCACTCTTTTGGATGAAATGGAGTCTGTTAGGAATATCGGGCAAAGCAGTTAGGCCAGACACAGCCAAGCAACTGAATTCAGAAACAGTTAAAAAGTAGAACCACAATAAGTGGCAGAAACAATTGAGTATAGGGGTCTTGGGGTGGGAGACCACTAGGCTTAACCTCCAAGGCCTAAGGCATGAAATGCCTTAGGTATTTCGGTATATCCTCCATGAAGGAAGATACCTCCGCTCAGTTGAGTGGTAGGGGTGAACTTCATGGGGGGGGCTAGGGTTATAACCCTAGTTACTTTGAGAAAGTGTACTTAAAGCTTCAAAAGAGTGATAAAAATACTTAAGTTAGTCTTAGCATCAACAAAAGGGTTTTAAGGGGGGTTTGGCCTGGATCTAGCCCTCCAAGAAAGACATGGCAGTGACTTTTTCTTAGTCACTGTGGCGCTTGGAAGAACAGTCGCTGAGAGGTCTCGTGGGCTTGGTCTTGCTCGTGTTTTGGACCGCCAATGGGCTGCAAAGTTTCGTCGCAGGCACAAGATGGGTTGTCTCAAGAAGATCACGGTTGAGCGGCTCCCTTCTACCGTGTCTGACTTAGCGCTCGACAACAAATGGAGACGTGACTTCTTGGACCTCATTGAGCAGCCTCAAAAGTATGGTGTGCGTATCCCTGAAGGTGAACCCCAGTCGCTGCCGGCGTGGGCGGAGTTGGGCTTGGACAAGACGCCCGTCCAGTACGCGCCCAAGTTGCGCGGAGGGTATGCAGCCGGAGAAAAACAGGTCAGACACTACAGCCGCGCCGACAAGCGACAGGCCACGGCTACGCCTGTCGGTAATCAACCGTGAAGGCACCGTAAAGGTACTACAAGTGTTGCACAGAGGAAAGACAAGTCGCTACCATGCGCGTCTCGACCTGCCTCAAGGCCAGCCATCCTACATGCACGAAGCCCACGCGGAGAAGAAATGTCAGACTGGCGACACGTTCAAACACCTGATGATCAAGGTCGACACTGAAGTGGCGAAGGACAGACGCGACTGTTGCGTCGCGCAGAATTACCCGTGTGTCGTCATCATGGACTGGGTTGGAAGCCATCTCGACGATGACGAGTTGAAGCGCGTCGACGGTGCTAAAATCAAGTTGGCCAACTTATACTACTTTGTGGCGCGGCCACACATATATGTTTTCTTTGGCCGCTCTCGTCCCAGCCATGTCAGCAATGTTGGCGATCAAGTCATCAATCAAGGCATGAGAGCATGGTTGCGCGTCAGACTAAAGCGTCGCCACATTGACCATTGCCTGAAGATCCACGATGGGCTGCTGCCAAAGCACTCCAAGCTGGATAGCAGCGAGCGTACGATGAAGGCGCTCCTTGTAACTTGGCTTGCTGAATGGGCTGCATCCCCTTTGACAACCACACACGTCCCCAGCAGCTGGAACATGGTGTTTTTCAGAGGTGCCAGTGACAGAATCTGTAGATGATGTGGACCTCCCCTGCCCTTCAGGAGCCATCCCCATGCCTGCACCTTTGCTGTTTGTTGTTCCTGGTCATGTTTCATATTCAGAGGAAGCCTCAAAGGCACAGGCACAGGCAGATGAAGCCTCTGGGGCAGAGGTCGAGGACAACATTGACGTCCTTTCAGTCCTAGGCATACCACATGTACAAAGAGCAGCAAAGAGGAGGGCTGAGACCCGCTTGGACAGACTTGCCAAAAGGTTTCGTGCTGCACCACGTGATGTACATGCTCAGCGTGTGGCCAGGGAGAACAGGCAAAGGGCAAGGGAGGCCCGGCAGGCAGTGCAGACTTCGGATGATGAAGGCACTTTGAGCTGTGCAGTGTTGCTTACCATGAGTGAAAGAGAGTAGTACCTCTTGTTTCCTCATGAATAACACCGAATCGATCAAAGTGAATATGTTGTTCATCCTTTGCAACAACGACATGTCCCTCAAAGGGCAGTGAAGTCTGTAGGGTTGGACGATTTGCACACGAGAGCACTTTTTTTTGGGGGGGGGGCATTTTTCCTAATTCACGCGAGTTGCGCACAGCAATGGTGGTCCATAAAAAAGCAGGAACTCTGGCCAGTTCAAAGAAGAAAAACAATATAAAAAAAAAGGATTTTCAACATACAAGTCAGTAACAAAAAAAAACAAACAATATTTCAGTAGGTAAAAAAACCCCGCATTTTGAATGCAGAAGTGAGTGACAAAAAGAAGCAGTGTAGGTTTTTCAGCACAAAAAGGAGTGCAGGGTTTGAAAAAAAAAAAGAGACATAACATTTTACACAAATAGCAAGAGTGCAGGGTGTAGAAAAAAAACTGTAATGTTTTCAAAAAACGAGGAGAGAGAAATAGTAGCAGTGTTGTACAAATGAGAACCCTAGGAGTTTTCGAAGAAGAAATAATGGTTCTACAGTAGAAGAATACTCCCTATAGTAGAAAAAGAAAAATTCAAGCAAAAAGAAGCATTCTGGTTTTTGAAACGGGACATCATGACGCATTCAAAATAGAAAATATAAAGAAACATTAAGGTAAACAAAAGAGGAGGATGTCGGTACCAACCTTTACGTGGAAAAACACCAACCTTTTACCAACCGCTGCATGAAAAACACGTCTAAAATCACCTTTTACCAACCGCTGCATGTATGAACTATTACCACCCCCTGTATTCTTGACACTAAGCAATAGCTCAGTGGCGGGTGAATATTAGGACATGTAAAAGCTGCCAAACTATATGTTGCATGATGCCACCGCAAGAGTTCAGCTCACATCAAAGTCCAGGCTTTCATGCACACTTAAATATCACCGATCTAGCATTTAGTAGCAGCGTACGAGGTGGACACAGAGTTGTACACAATCTGGAGACAACTTCTTTTGGTAATGCATAGTAGTGAAGATGATGCATTTGCAGCATGGTAGAATCTTGATGTTTCTCTGCGTGTGCTACACCTTGTGCCTCGGCTTCGGCACCTCCCAACCTGTTCTTATTGCAAAAATTTATGGTACCAAATAACCGACTCGGCAAAAACGTGCGGCACGTGTTGTAACAAACAAACTATCCACGGCTTTCTACAAATGCAATCTTCAAACTCCAAAACGTTCCGTGTTTATCCTTCAATTGCCTGCTTTTGCTGTGTTTGTATGACGTGTAGTGCTGCTTGGTATATTTTATTTTGTAGAAAAATTTCTCATCTGTTCATATAGTTGTGCAGTCATGTTTCAAACAACAGTGTCCCTTCGGGGCCTTCCGGCAACGATGACATGCTAATCCAATTGTCACAGGGGGTTGTTGCAATTGTCATCATAAGCTTGCATGACAATGCCATACGGCTTTCACATAGGTTACTAAACAACATTAAACTCATAATTTGATATTGCAGAATGTAGAACCTGCAATGTTCAAACTAATTCTGATTCAAACACCCGAACCATCCCAATGACATCGTTCTCAAAAACGGCTCCAAAGCAACACCAGCAATTAACGTTCTCTCAAAATACCACATCCCCCGAGCAGAAACCTTGCCCCCGCACACCTTGCCTAATACACTCTCCCCAACTGGAAAACCTCTGCAACATGGTAAACCAACACAGAAACATCTGTGCGAATTCTCGAAGGCCTATAGAACAATGGAAACATTCAGCACTTGGTAGAAGCCGATGACATGTGACCAAATGTAAACTTTTACCTGTTTTGACATCAAAATACATTTACATGAAAATACAAATGAAGCAAAAATTGTCAGCAAAAGCACTTTCGCATCTCACCGATCCCAATAATTGGGTATCAGTGCCCTCACTCCTGGTGCCTACCAAAAAACCCCCGTCTTGTACCAAAAAAAAACCCGAATAAACCAAAAAGAAAACCGCCGTTTGTACCAAAAAACCCCCCTTATTGACGCTGCCGGAATAGACCCCCACAAATCCTATATGCATCACCAAAAACACCCTTTCTACCTTGTTGTGGAACCCTGTGGCAGGCATGTGTCCACTTGGTTACAAACCCACACCCCCATCCCCCCTCGCACCCACCTCCCGCACCCCATTGCTGAAGCTTGTCCATCTCAGACGCCGTCCAAACCTTGTGTCCATGTGCACCCCTAAAAACATGTCCCAAGCACCGTCCCAGACCCCATGCCCCAACAACAGCCATAAACCCGCACCCAGCCCTGTCAAACATCCAGACCCCAGACGGCAATTTACCCCCTGTACCAGCCGCCTATAAACCACGTTCCCCTGCAACACGCATACAAAAAGCAATGTGAAGCAAAACCCTGAGTGTACATTCACATTTAGTTCCATGACCTTCCATTCCCTCTCCTACCTCCATGCCTGAAATCTGGCTGAATGGACCAGCAACATGCACAACAAGCAGACCTAGACCTGGGCTTAAAAAAAATTTTGGCGGGGGTACCATAAACCCCCCAAAATGTACCATAAACCCCCCCGAAATGTACCAAAAACTGGTACATTTCGGGGGGGCTTTTGGTACGTTTTAGCTGGGGGTTTTTTGGTACATTTTGCGCCAGACCGGGGGGGTTTTTTGTGGTACAAAGTGGGGTTTTTTTTGGTATTCACCACGCTGACTCCTGATACTCAACATGAAAGCTCACATACTTCATACCCCACGGGGATTGCAGACATGAAATTTGGTTCATGATGTTACAAAAATGGTAAAATATTCCAGAACCATGCATCCGTGTAGGGCTTGTCCTGCTGTCCCTCCAAATCAGAGTTGCCCTTCCTTTTGGCCACGCAGGCGGGGCTAGGGGGCTGGCAAAAAGCACTCTTACCAGATGGCACTCAGGAAACATCTCAGAATCCCCTCCAAGTCAGACTTGCTCCCATCCACTACTTTATCGTGTGAAAACTTCTTCATACCATACAACTGCAATAATGTGGTCACATGTATCATTGGTGCAGGATTTGCTGAAGGCAAGCTGCTTTGTGGTCCCGGGCATAAAACCACCCTGAAATGGGGGATAAAACCACCCTTAAAACCACCCCGGGTGGTTTTATGCCCACTTTTATGGGGGATAAAACCACCCCTTTTGGGGGATTATACCACCCCTTTGGGGGGATATAACCACCCCTTATGGGGGATAAAACCACCCCCCTTGTTAAAACCACCCCCTTCGGGGTGAAAAAACCACCCCAGGGTGGTTTTATGCCACCAACGCAAAAAAATGACACAACACAGCAAAGCAAAGCAAAACAATCTAAACCAAAGCAGTCTTAAGAGTGCACTGTGCGTCTGTCTGTCTTCCGGGACTGAGTTTCCTGGTTCACATTGAGATGGGCCAACCCCCCCCCCCCCCAGCCAATAGGGGGATAAAATCACCAAAAATGGGGGATAAAACCACCCCAAAGGGGTGATAAACCCCCCCCAATGACCAAATGGGGGGATAAAACCACCCCTTTGGGGGAAAAACCCACCCCTGCAAAAGGGGGGATAAAACCACCCCCAGGTGGCATAAAACCACCCCGAGGGTCAAAAATGGGCAAAAAAGGGGTTGGGGGTGGTTTTATCCCCCATTTGGGGGTGGTTTTATACCCACGACCAAGCTGCTTTGCTGCCGCACATCGTTTGTTGCACCATGGGGGGGGGGGCCAATATCAAATACGGCATGTGGTCAAATGCACTCACTGCAAGGTTAGGATGGATGGGTGCACTGGGTGCAGAGGTGCACTGAAATGAGGCACTCTACCTGCCCATGACAAGTACCTTGCCAGTGGGG
This sequence comes from Eutreptiella sp. 'Long Island Sound 2002', assembly GCA_964036045.1. Classification (NCBI taxonomy): domain Eukaryota; phylum Euglenozoa; class Euglenophyceae; order Eutreptiales; family Eutreptiaceae; genus Eutreptiella; species Eutreptiella sp. 'Long Island Sound 2002'. Next base: position 138,790,354 of record OZ038382.1, read on the forward strand.
AATATGAACTCCATGCGATATAAATCTTTAAGTCCATGTGTTGGAGGCTGCTCAGGGTCTCTTCCCAAATAAAGAATTGCACTCACACAGGTGTTCCAGCTACAACAAATATTCAAGCACAAACGAAGCTATGATTATGAAAATTGTGAGACAAAGATCGACATGTTGGAGAGTGTTCACATCATTGCAAAACACACTTGGAACATTTGAGAGTGTTTTTCGTTTTTACTTGATTTGACGAAGCAGTTGCATTTTGGGTGTCATTTTGGCCAAATGTGACATTGAACAGTTTCTTGGCTGCCGAAAAGAGAGCATGAGCAGGTTCGGGCTAATTGTGATGATTTTGAGTGTGTTGAGCTTACCTCACTAACCTCCACCCATTGATATCAGATGTAAACCATCCGCAAATGCCTCTTTATGACCCCGTCGTTTTGTGTTCTGCACGAAATCTGCCCTTTTCTACCTCCTCCCCCTATGCCACAGCAGCTCTCATGGGGCCACCCTGAACCAAACGTACCACTACACCTGTGACAAAAATATTCACAACACACAGCAACATCTGCGGGGTTGGCCCAGTCGTGCCTGAGCCAGTCATTCCCGTGCAGACGACACATTGTTGCAGCACACCGATTCTGCCCCCAAGCCCCTCGCCCCCCCCCCCCAATATCCAAAGAACATTCCAAGAATACGTGTGGGTGCACCCATTCAACACACTTGATCAAACGGAGCCTGTCCATACCGATGGAACACAATCCTGGAAATCTTTGGTTCGCCAAAAAAAATGCATTCAAAAATAGGGCCTGGGCTGCAGCAAACCACAGGTACGCAGCAAAACAATGCACACATTCAATGTCGCCCTTTGAATGTTGCTCATCCTTCTGCCTCTTTGGCCTTGCGGACCAAATTAATGTAATACTGTGCATACTTCTTGGAAGTCTTCGCATTGCTTGCTGTCCTCTGCCCATGAATTGGCAGCCCTTTCACCATTCTTACGCCGTCAGTACTGCCTGACCGTACTTTGGCAACGATGTCTGCTTCTTTTTGTTGTTTCACTGCTGGGGATACCTGCACAGAGAAAGCAGGCAGTAGGTCACTGAGCCATTTCACCAATACCTCTCAGGGGGAATGTTTGCCCGGAGCGCGCCCGGCGCGCTACCTTTCTATTAACTATCCCGACTTCCGCCCGAGATTTACCCTCTGATGGAGAAGGCCCCCCAAAAAGACCATTATGGACTGCACACCTTCCCTACAAAGCACGTTGCATAATTAGACAATACCTGTGAATTCAACAACTCCAAATGTCATTTGTATTGTACTAATAAACGGTACTTTGCCTTTACCTTTCCCATAGATTTCGCTATGGTAATGAGTCCCCAAGCCGCAAGCGATTTGGACGGCGTTTCTGCCTCACGTCATAAGAACAAAGGGCAAACTCAGTATTCGCTACATCACCCCTGCCTTCTCGGGGTCCCCATGGTGGGGAGAAATCAATATGGCTACATTACCCCTGCTTTCTTGGGGTCCCCATGGTGGGGAGAAATCAACCTAGTAAGGAGTGGATGTGGTGGAAACGAGCAAAAAATGGATGAAAATCGGTGAAACTGGGTGAGAATACAAATATACCATATCCCGAATGTGAAAGAAGCATCAAAATACCCCTTGTCAAACAACAATAATGCCCATAGTATCACAAAGTATAGGGTTCTAGGACGGCTAGACGTCCAAATAGTTGCGCTTAGTGCAGCCCCTAAAAGGTCACCGGTGGGGCACGGGTCAAAAAAGATGCCCGGCGCGTGCCCGGCGCGCTCACGCTCCCCCTCAGCACTGGCCCATATCCATCACCACCAACCAGTATGAGGGTCCTAATTTGTGGGAGGTTGTACATTTGCTCATCAGTCCCAAGGGTGTAATTACCATCTCCCCCAATGTTCTCGGCTTTGCATGTTGTATTCCTCAGTCTGGCGCTAGGAGCTGTGCACCACCTCCCAGCTAAATTGTATTGAAATGCGTGTGCACCTGCCCTTGGGCTTGTGCAGGCTCTACCCCCAGTCCACCACCACCCATCATGACATTGCCCAACTCCTGTGGCAATTGACGCCAAATGTGAAAGCGACCGAATGGCAAGTGCGCACGCCTGTTGCTTCAAAATCCGATGGATTCGGGCCATTTGATGTGCAGGGATGTCCTTTGGGTGGATGTTGATTGATAACCCAATCGACCGCAGAAGGTTGCAGGTTGTTGTTCGCCCAATGCCGTGGTATTGCCGCATGATCTCCACCACGGCCACACCTGAAAATCAGAGACCAGGAATAATACGACTCCACAGATCTTAAAGAACATGTGGACATGTGGAGGTTAGGCGGGAGCAGGGGCTGATACATTGCAGGCCTCCACCACCCACCCAAACTGCAGTGTAAATCGCCGCTAACACCCATCAATCACAGTGTAGGTGCCCACCACTCATCAGCCACAGTCTAGACCCGGGGCAATACTCACCTGGAACATATATATATACCTGGAACATCATGTAGGTCCCTACCAACAACAACATTGTGTCAAAGTTTGTAGGATTCATTATCATCCATGATTTTGTCTCTCTGGATGAGAAAGTTGGAGGTATGGCAATCTGTCCAGGTGGTCACCATTTTAAGGAGGGAAACCAGTATAGGTCAGCAGGCTGGGGGCAGTTGCAGCGGGGGAATCCTTGCACTGCGCGCGCACTGCGCGCTACTTTTAGACTATGTTCCCCCCGAAGAGCCCCTAGGCACAACCATTGGAAACGCCCTTAGAATTAGGTGACCCAAACTGCCCCACAAATCCACACGATGTTGCCAAGGCTGTCAATGGCAACCGTAACTTTATATACGCATTTAGGATTAAATAGGACATCACAAAGGATGCCTCCTATGGAAGCAATGGGCATGCTATCCACGTAATGCGTCACAAAATAAGGCAAGTGGGACATGGTTCCACTCCGACAATCTTTCCGCCCATCAAATTTCAGCGACACCGCCATTCGGGTTGGAACGAACACGATGCACACCTGCCCACCAAGCCTCCTCAGAGCACCCCGTTGCTCCAGAGAGGAGATGAGCACACCTATGAGGTGGAGTGTGCTTAAGGAAGAAAAAGAAGCGGAACAAATGTTCGCGTGGAAGTATCTCATCATGCCCATACTTACGCTCCCTCCTAGAAAAGCGTGGATGTGGTGGAGATGAGCAAAAAGGTGTGAAAAGGGGTGGAAATGGGTGAAAATGGGTGAAAATCCAAAAATGCCATATCCCCAATGTGGAAAAAGCATCAAAACCTACGCCATGGGGCAACAATGATGCCCCTAGTATCTCAAAGCATGGGTCTCCAGTACGGCCAGACGCCCAAATCGTTGCACTGCGCGCGCACTGCGCTTAAGGCGCCCCCAGGGGACAGGCACAGGAGCACCAGTCCCACCCAGGGGGTGACCTGGGCAAAGCCATCCAGCACATCTTGGTCTCTGAACCTGAACCCTCACCTTGGAGGGTACCTCCCGTTGGCTGTGGCTAAGTGACTTCTGCGCTGGCCATGCCGTGCCGGATTCCATGTGAGGACCGGGATTCTGAGGCTGCGTGTGGGGGGGGGGGGGGGGCAACGCCCATTCTTTTAGCAAAAGCATAGGGTTCGTGAAAATACATCACCACTCTATGGCCCGCACCGCAGCAATGTTTGGCTGACGTTCTCGTTTCCAACAAGGGTTTCCTCCCTCTCAGCACGACAGCAAGGCTATGTACACGGGTGAAGCCCTACCACACCCTGCATCCCCTTTTCGCCAGACCCCGACCCCTGTACGAGGGCCCGCCATGGGGCGAGCTCACGACTACACATGGCGTGGCGTTTACTGTATCTGTCTCAGATGGGGTGAGCGGTGGCCACCAGCCCAAATCCAATGCAGGGAGGCTTCCAACACCCTGGCCCTGCTCCTCACAGCTGGGGCAATGTCAAAACATCTGTTGCTAAGATGTGTGGGACGCACAGAGAAGATGCAAAGAGCAAAAGGCAGGAAATGTTTGGGGTTGCAGCGCAGCGGGGTATACCTCCCCGATTCGATTTTATTGGATTGAGGATAACCATTTTGATGTGTCCTGCAACAAAAAGGGGCGGCAAAATGCTCCGGTGAGGAGAGCTACATTTTCTAACCAGCAAAGCATCCATCTACATAGGGAACAATCATTTCGGTGATCCCAATCAAACCCTGCACCTCCTGTTGACAGCCCACACTGGCAGGCCTGGAGGGTGCCAAGATGCGTTGAAAATAGTCAACTGGGCACTGGGCATCAAGGATTGATCAACAGTGAGTCGAAAACACACTCATGGGTCGTGGGCTCAGATCCTCCATACATATGGCTCTCATTTTTGAACTCATTGCAGCATCCTTGAAACCTCTAATCTATTAGTTGTACGGATGTCACCCTCGTTTTTCTTTAAAACAGCACTTTGTTCTGGGCGTTGGAAAGCAAATTTGCTTTTTTTGGCTGTGCCCTGGCAGCCAAATGGTTGCACTCTCAAGGCCACCCCTCCAGTGTGCCATCCCTCACCCTACTGCAAACTCACCCAACAGAAATTATCGCCACTCCTGTTCCTTTATGGAAGACTACCACCCATCCACACACACTCTCTCTTTCTCTTGTCTCTTCTCTTCCTCTCACTTCACTCCCGCATGAGCAAGCCATGACTCACTGAACACCTGGGGAAAGGAGGGTTTTCTGAGGTCTAGGAAGGCAGCTCAGGCCAACCCACCCATCCTTTGACTGTGGAGATCTGCCATAAAGGCCAAGCAAGAGTGCTCGTTGTTCTTCCACATGTAGGCACTAGTACGCACATGAGCGGGGGGGGGGGGGGGCTCACCAAGCAACGGCTTGCTCACAACCAAGCCATGGGCCTCAAGGCCGATGCATCACAGTCCACAAATACTTCGTTGGTCTAACCAACAACAGACCAACAGATTGGCTTCAAGCCACAACACCACATGATGCGAGAACACACAGCTTTGAAGGGAGAACACAGTGGGAAAATGGAAAATGCTGCTCATATTATTCAAGATTTTCCAAAATGTTGTGAATGTATGCCAAGCAAATTGTGCTCATGTTGCAGAGACTCATTGAGGGGTTGGGGGCGGCGTCGGAGGGAAATTTCTTGCTAAGGATTCATAGGAAGATTGGATGGAAGGTCCATGGACCATTGCTGCTGATATTGGCTGTGTTTTTTGGGCAATTTCTTGGCCACAACTTCCAAGTGTTTCTCCCTGGGATTTCAAAAACTTCCAAGCATTTTCCCAGCCATCCCTCATCCTTGAAAACATGCTGCCCTACCCACCCCACCAAGTTGCATTGACCATTTGCCAAAAGAACACGCACTTCAGGTTGCTCCCCGTCAGTCAGCATACCCTGTGGCAAGGGGGCTGTTGGGGATGGGGATAGTACTGCTTGTGGCAACCTCCTCTTGGCTGGGCGTGGTTTATTTGGTATGTCCAGTGGTATGGATTGCCCTGTGTGCCTGTGCTGTTGTGAATTGCACAGGTGCTTGCTGCCATAACAAGAAACTGTGTCATAGGGGATGTCTCTATGGGAGTAAAGGCTTTGTGAGCTGCACTATTGCCCCCCCCCCATGTCTAAGAATCAGCAATGTTTTGCCACGGAACCAGGGGGTGGTTCTTGTGCACTATTGTCCAACCAAACAGGGCCGCAGAACCAGGGGTTGGTTCTTGCGCACAGCCATGAGCAGCTCCGTACCACAGAAAAAAAATTTTCCGGCGCATTTTCCGGCGGGGATGTGTGCCTTTTCTTTCTCACAGTGAAACACATGGACAAATGAACACCGAAGGACTGGAGCTCAGCTAACTGGGCTGCAGTGCGCCTTCCAGTGAGCATGGAATGATCTAATGTTCAACTGGTTCCGACGTGAAACTCTTCTTCAGGTGATACACCATCCTGAATTCCTGTTTGTGCTGCCGTTCCATTGTCCATGCAGGAATCCGACTAAGAGTCATTCTGGGCTGCGTGCCCAGAAAAATCAACGTTCATCAGGTGGCACTGTGCAAAAAAGGCAACATCTTCGAGTTCGCCAGCTTCAGACTACCTGGAAAAATAGCCAGTCGAAGAAAACCTCACTGGCAGTGTACATGGGAACGTGTATGGTACATATCAAGGAATGGAAGAAGTGGTACAAAAGCAAATATGCCCTTGCAAATTCCTCAAATTTGGTCCCATCTGCCTCAATTTGCGTTCCAAATGCATGTATTGCCATGCAACACACATGAAATGTTGTCCTGCATACCTGAATATCTGCCCTGCATCCACCACAACCATGAAAAACCCAATTCTGTAGGGAAAAAAAGTAGTGCGGGAAAAGTGCTGTGGAACCAGGGGGTGGTTCTGGCGCAACATGGTTCCTAGACACAGGGGGGGGTAGTACCACCACTGCTTGACCATGCAGTGCAGGCATGGCAGCAGGCCAGGATGCATTTAAAGGATTATCGTTGTTGGGCAAGATATCCCTGTGTGTGATGACCTCCAAGACAGCAGTGTGTGAACAGGACAGTTGTCTGCATGCGGCGCAAGCGAGCGTTGTGCGTTGCTAGCATGTGCATTCTGCCAGTGGCCTTGGGGGAGAGTGGGGCATTTGCTGTGGGGCCGGTCCTGCCTTCCTTCTTCTCGTGACGGTGTATGGGGCTTGGACCATTTTGCTGTCACCCAGTACTGTGTAGAGATCCATCACAAAACCCCACCTGTCCCACCATTTGGCATACCGTGCAAACTTTTGAATTTCGCGGAACCCTAATTTTTGCGCAGGCCGATTTGAATTTTTATGCAAAAATTTTGCGCATACAGCCAGAATTCGGAAAAATTAATTTATCTTTGCGATCTTTTTTTGCAAATTTCAATTTTTGCGCAGCTATTTGACCCAAAAATTATTTCTTTTTTTGCGTTTTTTTACGCATCTTGCGCAACCAAATTCTTTCGTACAAATGATTATGCTCTTCGTGAATGGATGCTTTTGAAGGCGCTCTGGTATGATGATGCTGCTTGTCCCTGGTCCCAGGGTCCCAATTTCTGCACCTACCAGCCCCTGCCGCCATGCTGGGAATTTCTAAATTTGGTCTGATGCTTGTCACCGGTTTCAGGGTCCCAATTTCTACACCGCAACGTGGAAAACACATGCACCAAATCCAACCTTCCGGGACACAGAAACTGGGACTCACATGCACTGTTGGTTTTCCATCAATATAATGAGACACTAAATGAATGCCAGCCTGTCACGGGGGATGGAAAGCCGGACCACGGACAATCCCACGACAAAAATCAGAGATTTCTGCCCTTTGGCCTTCAGCTGCAAAGCGGGCCACAGCAGTTTCATGGGGGATAACTTGAAAAAATGATTGCAAACTGAGCATTGCGTCTGCAAAAGAAGAGGAATACAGGGACATCTGCACACAAAATTAATCAATTTTTGCGCACTTTTGCACACCCTTTTACCGTTTCCAACGCCTGGCCCTAAAAAATTAATTCATTTTTTGAATTTGTTTTTTTTTGCGTTTAAACACATGTTGCCGACAGAATTAAATATTTCCGCAAATCTTTAAAGTTTGCATGGTAATTGTGGGTACTAGCAGGAGTCCTGTGTTGAGTGTGTCACACAGTGCTCAAAGCAGCCATGCGTCCGCAACTTCAACTCCAGGCCTATGCTTAAGTGCTGGTCCTTCACACACGTTTGCAGGAGATTCCCAGCAAAACAGGCTTAATTTTTCCAGTTTGATGTGTCCCAAAATTGTTGTTTGCTGTTTGTTTGATTGTTCTTCGGCTGTGTACCATTCAGTGGCATCAGCCATGGGCTGGGGAGCGCAGAGAGACTGCATGGCCCTGGCTACATGGGCCTAGCAGCCGCTGCGTGGGTCCTTTTGGGTGCTATAGCATCCATATTGGCACTGAATGATGACCCAAACCCATCCCAAAGCCCTCGGAAGGTTTTTGGGAAAAGTTAAATTTTCGAAAATTTGCATGTGCAACTGAACAACCAACCCATGAGTCTTGTAGCCCGTGAGTAGGGGGTGCATGCGACGGGTATTTGGTAAAACTGAGTACCAGACGAGGTAAAACTGAGTAAAATGTGGTAAAACTGAGTAGATTTGAGGTAAAACTGAGTGAAATAATTTTTTTAAAAAAAAAATTTTAAAAAAAAAAAATTTTACTCAGTAAAAAGACAATTTTTTTTTGAAAAAAAAATGCACAAAAAACTGCACACTTTGATGGTAGGTGGTACTTTTGTTTAAGGGCACAAGGCCCCCGAGTCGATTCCCGGCCACTTGTGTTAGTGGCGCCCCACCCGGGCCAAACCATCATATATATATATATATATATATATATATATATATATATATATATATATATATATATATATATATATATATATATATATATATATATATATATAAATATCACACAACCGCTTCACCAAGGAGGGTTGAGTACCGTCTGCATGCATGCACAGAGGAGGGAGGGATCACACAACCACTTCACCAAAGAGGGTTGAGTATCGTATGCATGCATGCACAGAGGAGGGAGGGAGGGTGGGGCCAACTACTTACAAGTAGTTACAAAAGACACGCTTGAAGATCAAGTCGGCCTTCGTATCTCTCTTGTGAGGCTTGCCTCTCGGGGTAGGATTCAGCTTGCATCTCTCAAAGAGATCTTCTTTCTTTTCCAGATGCTGCTGTCTGCAAAATGCTTGGTCATTTTCCAATTGACCATCAGCATTTTGGGGGTATTGAGGAGGCAACGCATACCACTTCCGACAGATCCACACACCGGGACGGGTGTCATCAGTGGCATTGGCATTGCCAGGAGTGGCATGCGTGGCATTGGCAGCAGTAACTGCAGCAAAAGCAACAACAGCAGCAGCAGCAGCAGCAACGGGGGCCGCCGGGAATTGGCGCAATCCTACACAAATCTCGGACTGACACAAGACAGTGGTATGGAAGGTACAATGAAGAACCTTACATTCCTGACACGCTATGGCGGGTGTGCCATCGCAAAAAAAGCATGTGTCAGGGGGGTCTGCAGATTTGGGCGTGGGGTACAACCGAGACACCTCCCAATGCATTGACCGGGTCCGGGGTGTGGGGGCCAACTTGGAACCACTGTAGTACAAAGTAGCTTGTGCCATCTCACGCAATATCAGAAGTGGCCCACAAGTGGGCGAAATGGCTACCTCACCCCTGCCGTATCGGGGATCCCCACCGCTTCAGAGCGGGGGGCAAAATCAGAAGTGGCCCACAAGTGGGCGAAATGGCTACCTCACCCCTGCCGTATCGGGGATCCCCACCGCTTCAGAGCGGGGGGCAAAATCAGAAGTGGCCCACAAGTGGGCGAAATGGCTACCTCACCCCTGCCGTATCGGGGATCCCCACCGCTTCAGAGCGGGGGGCAAAATCAGAAGTGGCCCACAAGTGGGCGAAATGGCTACCTCACCCCTGCCGTATCGGGGATCCCCACCGCTTCAGAGCGGGGGGCAAAATCAGAAGTGGCCCACAAGTGGGCAAAGTGGCTACCTCACCCCTGCCGTATCGGGGATCCCCACCGCTTCAGAGCGGGGGGCAAAATCAGAAAAAAGGGCTTTTTTCTACTAATTTTTTTACTGAGTAAAAAAAAAAAAAAAAATTTTTCTACTCAGTTTTTTACTGAGTAAAAAAAAAATAATTTTTTTTCTACTCAGTTTTTTACTGAGTAAAAAAAAATATTTTTTTTCTACTCAGTTTCGCAACTGAGTAGAAACCCCACTTACTGAGTAAAAAAAAAATTTTTTACTCAGTTTGAAACTGAGTAAAAAAATAAATTTTTAAAAAAAAATTTTTTTTACTCAGTTTTACCACGGACCCGTGACCATGCGACACCCCATACGTCATGCAACAAGCAGACACGGCACAAACATTGTGGTTTGGCACAACACTGTTTCGAACTTGTCTCTTTTCCTGCAATTGCTTTTTATCCTCTGGTCAATGTACTGGCGGTCACGGGCCTTGAATGCAACGCGATGCAAAAGCTTGGCCACTGCAAATTAAGGATGACTATGCATTGGCATATGCTGACGTGCAATTGAAGATGGGGCATTGAAGCAGGTGCCGTAATGGTCAGCAGATTGACTTGCAGTCCAATACCTCGGCTGTAGGGTCGACAGTTTAGGATGTGTGGCGGTTCTCTATAGTTGAAGAGGTTACACAGGTTCGTCCACATGAGAGGCTCCATAGTGCTGAGAGGCTTGGTTCAAGGTTGCACAGAGATGGACAGAGCATAGAGTGGTGCAGCGACTGGGTGGCTGTTCAAGGGTCTGAAAAGTGCATCTATTCCCGTGAGCAATCTGCCCTCACAACCTCTTGTCACCTGCAAACACTTGCCATTAAGTACCAGAGCACCCAAGACCGTGAGTAGTAAGGGGTCACTGGCAATGTGTGATGCGGTGTGTGGATGCGACAGTTGTTCACCCTTCTTCTGCCCGCAAACTGAGGCTGCATGGGACCGTACCCCCCATCCCCCAACCTCCACCACGTGTGCTTGGCCAAACTCCAAAAGCGAAACGAAAGCGGAGCCAACATGTGGCTACAGAGGGGGATGGGTAGACAAAAGGAAGAAGCCCGTGAATCTGAGGAAACCCCCATCCCAGAAGGGATCAGGATGTCCAGAAGATCACGTCTCTGCTAAAAATCACGTGACAACAGGAGCAGGTGCGAACAGAACGAATCGTTGCCAAGGGCCCTGTAACCCTCACATTGCCGCAGCATGCCCCTGTCCCAGCACTGCGAGGTGCCGCAGTGACACCACCGCCTTTCCACAATACAGTTTTCGGTGCGTTTCATTGCTGATGCGTAAATCAATCGATGATGGAGACTACACAGGTCAGATGGGGCCAATAATTGCAAATGTACAAACGTCCCAGGGGTACCTCCAACGATCCGAATCTCCTTATCATATGATTAGCCAGTAAATCACCGTGGCACATGCATCCATATTAGTTTGCCTGGCGCGCTCCCAGCGCACTCCATTTTGGCAAACGTCCAACACTTCAGTCCCCCCTGGAGAAGTCCCAAAGTGGACTACGAACTTCTCACACCACCAGCCAAACCCACCTCCGCCACATGTACCGCGTGCTCTACACAATGAAAGAGAGCAAATACGGGGGAGCAGATAGCACTCCAAATATGTATCACAGATGGCTACATAATCCCTGCTGTACCAGGGTCCCCCAAGTGAGAAGGAGTTGGAAAGCCCCTTGGATAGCACCGTCAGGACGTTTTGGCCTGATGGTGGGCCTGGCGCCCGGCGTGGCAACATTCCTTCGGTGGCCTGGACAACCTCAATGCCAAACGTGCCCAGCTCCACAAGCCTCACAAGCAGTCGAATCGGAATCATTTGTGGTGCTGACGCTCAAACAGCACCCTCACTCTGCCCAAAACAGCAGCAGACGCGCCAAAATCTCGAACACAAGCACCCAACCCCTCATTACCACATTGCCGGAAGCCTACATCTCACAACCCTGCCACACAGAACGCTCCTCCCCTCACAGCCAAACAGCTGGGCAGCAGGTCCCCCACTCACCTTCTTCACTTAGATCACTCACACTCACAATCACAATCACAATCACAATCACACACACACACACACACACACACACACACACAGATCCAAACTTTAGAATGGGGTACGCGTAACTCGACCAGACATCATCAGACACACCACCGAGCCCTGCCCAACGCTGAACTATTCAAACGCGACCAAAAGTTCAAAGATGCTTCGAAACGTGTGCGCATCTTGGGAACGCTGTGGCATTTTTGCACCTCGTGCCCGCATATCACATCTAAACATGCAGCCACTGCACAACATATCACAACTTGCAACAGCAAACACAACCAACCCCCGATGGGTGTCAGGCAAATGTATTAAGAGGGCCCCTGAAATGGAACTCTGTGGACCATTGCAGACCGCAGCTGTTGGGTTGTTCTATATCAGGACAACAATACAAATTGAGACCCCAGGGCTCGATGCTGAGCTCTTGTGGGAAGAAGTCATTGGAAGGGGATGTACACGGTTTGTGGTGTGCATTCTCTGGGAAAGACCAAAGAGAAGGATGCCCATCACCTTCGCTGGCGTGCCCATAGGCAAAGGCACTGCAGCTACTGCCAAAGGCAGCTCCTGCAGGCGGTGCACGTCACAGGGGTCCCAAAGGGGTCCCAAAAAACGAACTGCAACTGGACGGCCGCCAACATCCATTCCCCTCCCCCCTCCCCGTGGAGCAAGGACGGCTGAAGTCAGAGAACACGGCGGTCAGACGGCAATCCTCTGACCGCGGGGGAACGTTTGCCCGGCGCGCGCCCGGCGCGCTACCTTTCTATTAACTATCCCGACTTCAGCCCCAGATTTACCCTCTCATGGAGAAGCCCCCCAAGTAGACCACATTGTACTGCACACCTTCCCTACAAAGCACGTTGCATAATAAAGCAATACCTGTGAATTCAGCAACTCCAACTGTCATTTGTATTGTACTTAACAAACAACATTGGTCCCACAAGTGTGGATGTCAATACATTCAGCACAATAGTGCTCCTTACACTCATCACAAACTGCAACGGTGGAGCGCTTCTGGCAACACAACACACACACTTCTGCCTCATCCTCTGCATCATCTTGCGTGGCGGCCAAGTTGCTTTGGTCAGTCCAAACATGAGGCGGGACATGCTCCCATGGTCAGTAGGGGGGTGACGGACTTGCCTCCGGATGCAAAACATCTGCTGATGTCGCGGGGGCCAAGGGGCAAATCCATATAATGTTGCCCAACATATCAACGGCAACAGTCACCTTTTAAACATGCAATGCATACTTAGGATTCCACAAGTCGGCACTCCATATCCCGCCAATAGAACTGATGGGCATGGAGTATGTGAAATGCGTCACAAAGAATGGAAAATGGCGACAATGGTTGAAAAGATTCAACCTGTCGGCCCATCGAATCTCTTGAACAACATGGTTAAGGTATTCGCGAACACGGGCAACACTCTGCAGCCAGGAAACCTCTGAACATTCGTTGTGAGACATGAAAGCACCGCTCTCTGCCGGTGGGGTGTGTTTCATCCAGTAAAAAAAACGAAACAACGACTAACCCCAACTCAAGGGGCCACACAACAAAGCGTGGATTGTAAGTCCCTAACCCCAACTCAAGGGGCCACACAACAAAGTGTGGATTGTGAGTCCCTAACCCCAACTCAAGGGGCCACGCAACAAAGCGTGGATTGTGAGTCCCTAACCCCAACTCAAGGGGCCACACAACAAAGCGTGGATTCAGAGATTGTCCCAGTTTCCTCAACAGCACCGGAAGGTTGGGGCCCAAAAGAGGGCGGAAATGCTATGACGCCACCCATACATTCTCGTGGGTCCCCAACAAAGGGGACAAAATCAGAAGTCAAAACCTACGCTAGGGGTCACAATGATGCCCCTAGTATCTCAAAGTATGGGTCTCTAGTGCAGCTAGATGCCCAAATAGCCGCACTGCGCTACATGCGCCCCCTTAGTGCATCCCCTAAAAGGCCACCGGTGGGGCACGGGTCAAAAAGTATGCCCGGCGCGCTAACGTTCCCCCCGCAGCCCACCCTCCAGGCTGTAACTGGTGACTCTTTCAAGCGCAGCCCTTCGGACACCTTTATCTTGCCCTTATGGGTCGGGTGCGTGGTGGCCTTGGAAGCCGGCAAGCTCATGGCTCGGATGGAAAACCAAGCTGCTGCGGCAAGGGGCTGGGGGGGGGGGGGGGGTTCCGCATCCACATTGATGACTTTGTGCTCTCCTGTTGGGATGGGCAGGGTCGGGGGGGGACCCCTCACATACGCAGACCTCTTCTCGCAGCTGGCAGAGGGAAAATGTGTCATGTGTGACTTATGGACACGCAATCTTCTGTCATGCATGACTTGTTATGGGCAAGCAGCACCCCACAAGTCATCAATGAAACCTAGCGGTAAACCCCCAACCACCCATCTGCCACGCCCAAGTACTAAAACAATACAGCCGCTGCGGGACATGGAGGTGCAACAAAGTGCAGCTGCAACCTCCAGAAGTATCATTGTCTCTTGAATGTGATCTCTTTGGAGGTCATGATGCTTGAGCCTTGTGGAACTGAGGCTTGGAATGGGTGGATACTGTCGAAACGACCGCAGATGAATTCAAATTGACGGTCTACGCCCGAGCAACTCAGAAAACTCCCTGAAGAGGGGGGGGGGGGGGTGATGCAATTTTGTGGGTGCGAGTGGAATGTCTGGCCCACTGCTCATTGTTGCCCCCACTCCCCTGCCAGTGTGGACAGGCGTCACATTCGGTCACACCCAGACTGTGAAGCCGTGGAGGGTGCTCTCCGCCGCATCTGATGTGGGACACGGGGATGGAGGGGCAGGGGGATCTGATGGCGACAGTAGAATTGGTACTCCTGGACCTTAGGCGAGCACTGGCCGACCAAAAGCTGCTGCCAGTCAAGGGGCCAACCGGCGTCAGTTAGCACCCAAATATTTCCGATGTCCAACAATAAGGTATGGTCGCCACCCTCCGGCTTCTCCATCACTGTGTGTGACCGCAAGGGACAGCTGTGGTGGCGGGGTATGTTGTGTGTGACCCATCAACTACAAGCCCTGTGTTATGCAGGGCGAATCTCAACGGGAAGAAATGGAACTTGTTCGAGACGCTGCAGCAGAAAATGTCGTGCCCCGAATTGTACAGTGGTTAGTGGTTGGCTGGTCACGGACGACGGGCAGGCTGTCACTGCCAGCGGTTGGTGGCTAACCAACGGCGGTTAGTGGTTTCGCCGACTAGCAACCGCCCATGGCTGACAATCGACCGAAGCAAGCCTTTTCTGTGATACGGGGGGGGGGGGAATCTTGGAGGAGGCAGGCACTTTTTCAGGGCAGGCACTGCTTTTGTCCTACCCCTACCCTAGGGGGGGGGGGGTCCAGTCAAGGAGGCAGGCACCCACTCACCAGGCACCCACTCACTGCCTTGTCCACAGTACCTACCCAATATCAAACCACACGCAATGCATCAAATCGTGAAGGGCTCACCACGTACTCAGCGCCTCTGGTAACATCCAGCTCAGGGGTGGGATAGATATTTCACTTTGAATCTTTGAATCTATTCCCCCACAAAAACTCAGCCTGGCCCAGCCTGCTGCACTGGCGCCTTAATTACCCCAGCGGCCTGGATTCGAACCCCGGACCTCTGGGTCACAAACGTAACATAGTACCGCTAGGGTACTGACCAGATCTGGAAACCCATTGCTCAGGGACAGAATGAAAATTTTCCCCCAAAAATGCCAACCCACTCTTGGCCTACCCCCACCGGGGGGGGGGGGGGGGGGATTCACCTGAGGGCACCCAGAATTTCCAAAAAGGCAGGCAGCCCCCCCCCCCCCCCCCCCGGGGGAGGGTATCCAAGCCACTAAAAAAAGGCTTGGACCGAAGACAGTTGGCCGCTGGCCGCTGGCCTAGTAGGATTTGCTTGAGGGCTGCCGGTAGGGCAAACCTCGGGTTATGCGTGAATCGGTCTGTCAAGGGCGCCCCAACTAGATCCAAAATCCCAAATGATAGTCCAAACACTATTGCGGAGGCGCACTTGTGGCGCACTCGCGGCACACGCCGCATGCACGTAATCCCGGGAACGGCCGGATTGTTCCGTAATACTTTCCCCCATTATTCCCCACTGTCCACTAGGGTGCCCCAATGACGCGTGCGCGCCGCACGTCAAAAGTGCTCTACCTACGTCCAAAAGGAAGGACAGAAAAGACCCGATATATTGTGTAGGAACGGCGAGGGGGGCAGGGCGGCCGTGAGTGGCATGGGGAGGGCAGGTGGAAGAAGAGTCCAGGCCTGCCCTAATTACCCGTCGCGCCACCTGTCATATGGCAAAAAACGCCGTTTTTTGGCCAAAATCGACGTTTTCCTCTGTTTTCCATTGTTTTCTGGTGTTTTTTTTGTGTTTTTTGGTGTTTTTTGGTGTTTTTTAGCACATGTGACCACATTTCATGGCACTCCAATACCACATCTTTTATTTTTTGTCTTTGCATAATCTACCTACTGCACGCGTTTTGCGCAACGCACTTCGATCCCTAAAACAAAAAAAACAGGTTCATCAGGTACCCCGATAGGATCAGGTGTGGATGACACAATTGTCTCAGGTTCATTAGGTACCTTTACAGGTGCTCGGGACATGGCATGGTTCGAAGAGAGTGGGAGTAAAGCTTTAGCAGGAATCAATATGGTATTAGCTTACACATTCCACCCTCATTCTTTTCTCTCATAGACACCATGTCGAACCCCCGCAGCCTCCCCATTTGGCTGCGCCCCACCGGCGGACAATGGACGCGGTATTTCAGTGCTACTGAAGCTACGGATTACCTCACAACGGCGCACGGACTGAAGATATACCGTACGCAAGTCACACGTGCTGCTGAAAAGCAAAAGACACGTGACGGCTGGGAATTCACGGACAAAGACCCTGGGGAAGCACCGCCACCGGTTCCCGAGAACGCACCCGCTCAATTGAGGCTAACAGCGCTGACGTCCTACTTCTCTACCATCTCGGCACCATGTGCCTGTTGTGACGAGAAGTGTGCATGGTGCAATCGTGCGTTGCACGCTGTGCCAAAAGGACGCCCATGAGATCTGCACACAACATGGCAAGTGCCTACGTTGTGTATGCTGCGTCTGTGATTCACCGTCAGCCGGCGTTATGCGCACTTGCAAACAGTGCAAGCGACGTGTCCACCAGCGATGTTCCACTGCTGTGACGTTGGAAGCAGTTTGCCATGTGTGCTCTGCTCCAAGGCCTGCACCACCGCCTCCACAGCCTAAAGTTCGGAAATTTAAGCCAAAGTGCCGTGAAGGTCGCCCATGGTTGTGTCACGAGAATGGCTTAATGTGGTGTGCAGCGTGCCGAGAATACCCTCAACAGGGTGTACACCAGTCATGGGTGGACGGCAATTCATGTTCGCGGTTATCAACTGTCAAGGACCACACCAAGTGTGGATTACACGCTAAGTCCTTGGCACTTTGGAATAGTGCTGGGGCATCATCCTCTGTGGTCGGTGCTCTTCCCAGCCCAGTACAATCCTGCATACGCGGTCTTTTCGCTGTCGTGTACCGCATCGCGAAGCGAGATGGTGCCCTTAATGATCTTCCCGGGGATGCTGAGCTTGTCACTTTGACAGGGGGCTCCATCACTCCCTCATATCACGGACGGACCGCGTCCGTCACCATTCTGCATGCCATTGCTGCCCCATACCGCGCAGACGAGGGTGCTGCCATCATGGCCAGCCAATTCTTCGGATTGGCATTGGACTGGTGCACGGACAGGGGTGCACGTAAGGAGGAGCTGTTGTACACGCGCACCGTCCGGAATGGTGTGGTGACCACCTCGTACCTAGGATGTGAGTATCTGAAGAGCGGGGCCGCCGGTGCCATTGTGGCTTCATACAAGCGCGCACTCCTCCGGGCGGGCGCTCCCGTTGAGGAATGGGTTGCTCGCCTGTTTTGGTACTGTGCAGATGGAGCCGACGTCATGAAGGGTGCGAACACCGGCGTCTTGGGACGCTTGAGGTCGCTGCAAACCGAACTGCTCGGCTTCGGTGTCGTGGTGCCCTTCCACGCGAATTGCCATAGAGCAGACCTAGCCTTCCGCGATGCTATGGCTGCTGGCAATTATGGTTTCCTGGATATCGTTGCCGACGGGATGCAGGCTATTGCCTTGCACTGGAACCATGCTCTTGCCCGTCTTGGGGTCCTGCGCACCATGTGCGATGCACTGCACACGACCCTGCTAAAGTTTGGCGTCCTACATCAACGCCGGTGGGCCGCCTTCGCCGCCAGAGCCCTCCGCTCAGCGGCTCAGCGGCAGTCAGTACCAGACAAGTTTCTGAGTGTTTCTTCCGTGTGTCTGCAGACCTGTGTGAAGATCAGAATCAATCTGCGGACATGGACGGAGAGGACGTTCAATCAGCGGACTGTTAAGACCATCGTCCACAGCCAGTTGTGAAGCGACGCAAAACTGACCCGCAACCTATTGGCGATAGCAAAACTGACCCGCAACCTATTAGCGATAGCGAGGAGTTGGGGGGGGAGGCAAATTTTTGCCTGGGGCAAGAGCACGACAGTGCTGAGGTGCGAGAGCGGGAGGGGAGCGAGTGGCCACCTGATTTCTAAGCACTAACAGCAATCAAGAACGGGTGCATGGCGTGGAGCCAGCCCAATGGATGCCGCCATCGATGCGCAAGTGCGCTGATGTAAACCGTGTTTGGAGAATGAGAAGGCTCGGCGTCATGATTTGTTCATTGCATGTTGTTGTAGTGTCGTGCAGGGCCGGAGGGTTTGGTATATGAATTACAGCTATTGTGCAGAAGGCAGGTTGAAATAAAAACAACCATTCAGGAACTACATTCAGTGCACTAGGACAAACGGGACACCAAACATGGGCCTGCTGCAGCATCTTGTGCTGTCCAAAAAACCAAAAAACACCCAAATTTCCAGAAAAAACCAAAACAATCCACCCATCCAATGGTGTGACGCCCACTGCCCCCAAGCCTACCCACCCCCCAACGCCCAACAAACCATGAAAAAAAATCCTTTTGGGGGCAAATGGGCACAACAAGTAGCCAAAAAACATCCAAAAAACACCAAAAAACACCAAAAAATAGACCTGTTGAATACACCAACCCGCCACCCGCCAAAATGGCCTGTGGCGGGTGTTTTTGTCGGGCTTGGAAGAGTCCACTAAATCTGCGGGTCCACAGCAACAGAAGACGTTCCAAGGTGAGTGGCTGCCTCACCCTCATCAGCCACTTAGACTGGCCGCGCGCTGGCTGCTCTCCACCGGTAGCCCAATCCATGCAATGCGCCCTCCTGCCCCCGTGTCAGCGAGTGCCCATAAGGAGAGGACTCATGCGTTGAAATACCTCCCGGGCCGTTCAGCCCGCTCCCTGCCTACATCCCTGATGCATGACTTCAATTGCTGTGTTCACATCGGTTGTGGATTTGTCGTCCATCTGATGCCCTGAGTACGGTCTGCAATAGGAGAAGGGTGCGGCACCGTCACAAAAACTGCATGCAGCCGAAATACGATCCGAGTTGGAGGGCACCGTGAAGCTGCAAACCTGCACTACAAACCCGCAGAGGAAAGCAGGGGGGCGGGGGCAAGGGGCACCAGCCTAAGTAGGTACCACTGGTGTTGCGTGGATGTCTCGACGGACGGCAGTTTTGGGCTAACCAACGGCTGGTGTGGGCTCATCGATGGCACTTGTGGAAACCCAAGGCATCAGCCACACAACCATGATACCCGGAAAATCGCCAGGGGTAACAATGGAAGTGGCACTGTAGTTTGTTGTAGACACATAAGTGGATTTGGTAAGTTGGCTCAGTTTCAACGTCTTCTATCTTGGGATCATCCATCATCAAGCATCCAATCCACAATCAGGGTGACGATTGTAGATTCTTGGGCCCAAACCTACCTTCACACCAAACCAAACCCCCCCCCCCCCCCTTGCGCAAGCACGGCCAAGGTCAGAAAAACAGCGGTCACACGGCGTCCCCGTGCTTAGACAAGCCCGTGCTTGCGCGTGACGCGCAACACAAAGAGACATTGCACACTAGAAACCTGCCCGTACCCCACACCAAGCACATCACTCACAAACATGGCACTAGAACACAACGTGTAGGCAAAATTCAGCATGGTCCTCGTGGCCGACTTGTGCACCGCAACGGGCGTGCTAGAACGTCAGCGGTAGAACGTCGCCGCTTCGATCCGATGGGCGTACACTCCAAGCGTACCGCGGCAGCACCACTAGACGTTGCGGGGGTCTCCGTAGCATTGGCCTCCGTACCATTGGCCTGAGTACTAGTGGAGGAGGTTGAGGCCGTGGGCTTAAAAAAATCGTCCAAATGGTGGCAGGTGCATGCTCACCAGTGGATCGGATGTATGTGACACCCAAGCCAGCAATAGCAACATTTTTCATGGCTAAAAACCACAGCAAGACAATTACCATTGGGTTGTAGTACCAATCAGAATGTTGTTGTGAGCAAGAGGAACCATCACAAACATTACCTAGCCCTTCTTTCCCTGTACAATCAGTGCACAATTACGAAACAATGAAATTCTGACCATAAAAACCGTGGTCAGAAAAACCCATCAAAACAGCGGACACACGGGTCTTCGTGCTTAGACAAGGCCGTGCTTGCGCAAAGGGGGGGGGGTATCAAAACAAGTCCATATAATTGATTTTTCGGCAACATTTTTCAACATCTCCAATTTCGAGATCATCCATCGTTCTCCTCGTCACGATTTTAGATTCTCAAGCCAAAACTCACTTTTGTACCAAACAGAATTCAAAACAAGTCCACTGTAGACCCTTGAAGACACAACCGCATAATTAATTTTTATAAACGGGTTCAGTTTCAGCGTCTTTGATTTTGGGTTCATCCCCATCAGGGATTTAACTTCCCAGGCCAAAACCCACTTTCACACCAAGCCAACGTCCAAACATGTTCACTCTCCATTGTCAGAGAGAGAACATTATGAGTGGTTTTGGGGATTCAGCATCTGCGAGTTTGGGACCATCAATCATCATTAATTGGCATCCAAAGCCCGATAAGGGTTACGACTTTGGATTGTGAGGCCAAACCCACTTTTACACCAAATGAAGGTCAAAGCGGGTGCAACTTGAACTGTTACAGACACAACTGTGTAAGTGGTTTTTGGGATTCAGCATTTGCGACTTTTGGGATCATTGGGCATCCAAACCTCAAACAGGGTCACCATTTTAGATTCTCAAGCCAAACCCCACTTTCACGCCAAAACAAACTTCAAATCAGATCCACTCTAAAGTGTTACAAACACAACCGTATGATTGCTTTTTGGGATTCAGCAACTCCGAATCTGCAATAATCCATTATCATCATCCATCATCCAATCACCAATCAGCGTCATGATTTTAGATTCTTGGTCACAACAAACATAAATCAAAATGGGTGGACTCTAGTGTGTTGGAAATACAACTTTATAGGTGGTTTTTGGAGTGGGTTCAGATTCAACGTCTCCGATTCTGGGATGATCCATCGTCATCATCCATCATCCAAACCCCAATCAAGGTCATGATTTGGAATTCTTGGGCCAAAGCTCACTTTCGTGCCAAATTGACGTGAACTGGGTTCCCTTCCAGATGATTGCAGGCACAACTGCATGGGTGGTTTTGGGAACTGTGGTTCAGATGTAGCATCCCCATTTCGGGATAATCAATCATCATCGTCCATCATCCAATCCCCAAGCAAGGTCATCACTTTAGACTCTTGCGCCAGAATTCACTTTCACCCCACACTGCTGTCAAAAGAGATCCCTAGAAATTGCAACTTTGCAGCCAACCCATGCCGGTCTGAAAACGCCAAGTCCATGGGGGTGGGGGGGGACTCCTTGGATTAGACACCAACTACCCCCCACAACCATTGGCCAGAGGCCCCCTAGAAGGGGAGGGGGGGGGGGGGTCGGGAGGGGTGTAGTGCAGGATGTGGGACATCAGCTTGTCTACCTTGTGCTCCAAGCTGCAGCACTTTACACCCAAAGCTACAAAATGTGAGAACACATCGGGTGAGACCCTGGGGGGGGGTTGCGCCGTAGGGGGGGGGGGGGGGCAAGAGACGTCCGACGGCAGACAGGCTGCCCTACGGGCCGCAGAGGTAGGAAAAATGCCGCGAAGAAAAAAGGGTCCGACCCGCTCACGGCTGTGCGCCGCCATGGCTCTGGTGATGGGTAGGTCCGGGGGAAGATACCAGCACAGCGACAGAGTCGCAGGGGTGAGGGGGCAGTCAGTTCGACCATATAGGGTCACCGAGTAGCCACGCACACGACCGCAGCGGCGACAAGCTGGGCCATAGGCCCACAGAGATGGCAAAGACAGGGTGGGGGGTTGCAGCTCCCAACCCGAGCCGGCCGGCTAGTAGATCCCCGCCGACCGGGGCGGGATCGTTGAAAGCGGACCCTGGGGCTTCGGTGCCCAATGAACTAGCACCTCACCCCCAACAATAATGGGCACCGGGCACTCCGTGCGCAAACGGCAACTCCCCCCATTCACTTGGGACAGCCAGCGCCAGACAACGGCAATGCAGTGCGTGAGGATAGTCCATGGCACTGACCGATACTCAACCAGCTCACCGAAGCGACTGAGACGCATAGCTCTGGCCCTGCTTGCGCATTCACTGTCGCCCCCTCCTACCAGCGGGAGCCATAGGCTCCCCGACCCACAGACACATTGAGGTCCGGGCCGGGGGCTCTATCTGCTCTTCGGGGCCCTGCTCCGATTCTACACTGACCCACCCATACCACTTTTGCAACCTGGAGTGCGGTGTCCGGTAGACGCGCTGGACACCGGGCCCCGTAGACGGCAAATTGTGGAAGACATGGAGTGGAATTGAGGGGGAGCAGGAGGAGTGGGGGAGCACCTAAGAGCTTCACAGGGACGCCTTGCCTAAACGGGGGTAGACGGTAGGGGCGCACTAAAGCCAGGCCCTCCAGAGGTCAGAACAGTGAAATCTTCACTAATCGATGCAGCGGGGCGCTGCTCAGGCGCTAGAGCCACCCCCAGAGGGGGTAGTAGCGGCTGGACGGGGGGGGGGGGCAGGGGCGGCACGGTCCCCACCGTAGAAGGGGGGGTAAGGGTATGAATTCCACGGAGACGCAGTCCAAGGCCCAGGGCAGGGCTTCTTTTGAGGGGGGGGGGGGGCGGACGGGGTTTTGAGGGGGGGAGGGAGGGGGGGGGTGGCTATTGCACCCCCCCCCTTGTCTTTGCACGCCAAAATGTATCACAGTAGGTTTTTTTCCTTTTGGTGCCGGGTTTTGTTGTAAAAATAGATTATTCATTCTTGCAGGGTTGCTGTTAATTCATGGACATTTTCTGGACTTCTTGGAGCAGTGCACAACCCTTGCCCTAGCCCTGCGTATGCAATAGTGGCCCAGTAGAGACCGAAACAATCTTGTTCAAATGTACTGCATGGTGGTCAACGTGAAACTGATGTTGTTGATCATTCTCATTTACTCACTCTCTGAACCAGAGCTGGAGTGAGAGCTAGAGCTACTGCCAGAGTCGGAGCTAGAGCTGGAGCTCGAGGAGTAGGTCATTGCAGGACCCTCATCTCCCTCGTCACAGGAGGTCACAAGAGCCGGCTCTTCTTCACTGTCATCAGAACTACTATCTTGTGCCTCTGGGTCCATGTAAATCTTGTGTCGCTTCCCTTTGTCTTTGCGTGACTGCCGAACTACACGCACCCTCTGTTTCTGTCTTTACCGTTGTACCACTTGACTCAAATCATACTCCGACCAAGAAATGGCATCTCTGGCAACCACCAGCAACTTTTCAATTTGATCCATTCCTAAAGTACGGCGGTCATGGGAACTGATGCGGTTCAGGAGTGAAAACAACCGCTCCACGTCACAGCTACTGGGTGACAGGGCAAGGGCACATCGCAAAATTACATGCAAGTGGGGGAAAAGAATGGGCTGTTGAATAATGGGCCTCCAAAACTGAAAAACAGATACCCTTTTTTTTCAAGAGGCCCTTCTCAATGATAAAAGCTTTGACTTCTTTCCATTCTGTCTCGACCCCCCGATGAAGGTCAACCCACTGATGCTCTTGGGTCAAGAAATCTGCCCACTCTGTGCACAAGTCATCCAAAGAGGTGTGCCCGAAACTGCCGCACTGTTTGCTATCGGGGGGGGGGGGGGAGGGAGGAAGGGTTCAAGCACTTCAGGTGGGTGTAAAGACTGGAGTTCACCAACCTTTTAGCAGCGGATTTCACAATGGCATCAATGCCCGGGGAGCATGTGGAGTAAAAAAGCGTTTTGCCATGAATGAGTGTCTAATTGAAGCAGATGCATGTGCAGACAGGGTCGTTTAACTGCCACGAAAGAAAAGATAAAAAAAAAGAAATCAAAGTTTTGGAAGTGACGCAGTATCACGCCCCCAATGCTCTCTTTAACGGAGGGTGGGAAGAGTCGAGAGCAAGGAGAGGGGGGTAGACAGCAGATTTGGTCCCCACGATGAAGGGGGGACCCCCAGGAAGTATGCACTGTCACGAACCACAAAACTGAACTTTTGCAGAAATGGATGGGGGGGGGGACGGGGGGACGGGGTTTGTGGGAGGGGGGGAGGGGGTTTTTGCACCCCCTCGCCCCCCCTCCCCTTGGTATTTCATTATTCTAAAGAAGCCCTGGCCCAGGGGCCCCAGGCCACGTGTAGGGCAGGGGCGCAGCACGTGGGGGGGGGGGGGGGATAGAGGACCGGAGCTGGTGCGCCGACAGCGACGGGGCCTGCTGGCGGCGGGTCATCAGGCTCCGCCTTCTTGCCCCTTTTGCAGGGCTCGTTGTAGAGGGTGCCATCACGCCTCCGGGACCGCACCGTGAGCCACCTGCAGTGGGGGATTTTGAGGGTCGCCTTTGCTTGGCCTTGGGCGCACTGCTGCCACGCTGGCTCGCAAACTTTTAGGTATCAGAACCCTTTACTGACAACAACAAGGATCGACATCCACCCCGTGCTCGAACACCAGCTTGAGGGCGCGCAAAACATCCTCGTAATCCACCCCTTGGGCATTGGGGAGAAGAATGCGGAGCATGGGGGCTGACGGCGGAAAGATGCAGTATTCCCCAGGGTTCGACGACCGGTCTGGGACCTGGGGTGGCGCAGGCGCTTGGGGGGTCTTCGCCGTTACAACTGGCAAGTCAAGGAACGCCTAAGCCCGCGTCGGCAGGGACGAGGTAGAGCCCAACACCGGGTCGAGCACCGCCTTCACGTGAGCCGCGTGCAACCCAAGAGCCCGTGCGGGCGGCCACGGACATGGGCATGGCCCTCAGTTTTTTTTCCACGATGTCGGAGGCATTTCGGAAGAAGTATATGACGTTCACAACGATGGGGCATATGGTGCGTCACCCCCATCATTATTGGAGGCGGGGGCAACAATTTCGGGAGGCAATCGGCGCACCGCGAAGGCCGTCGGCGCCGTGGCACACTCCAATGCACCGCCAACAACACCAAGTCCTCTCAATGTGATGACGCCAACGTACACCCCCGTTGAGAAGGTGTGCAACCGCTGTGCAAGGGTGGACAAGTGCCGTCGTGCACACACTCCATGTGTCAATGATTGTAGGACGGGGGGGTAAGCGGCCCATGGTGCAACTAGGGTGATGTTTAGCATTGATTCCTATATTGGACATGCAGCGGATGCCCCATTTACGGTCCCACACATGAATCCGTTCATTTTGGCTATGGTGTTTGTCAACGCGGAGGTGTTGTGCAACCTCACCCTTGCACAACTTGCACCTGTGCAACCGCCCTTCACAGCTCACCGCGACGGACGTCCCGACCGCCATGTTCGTTTGCGACAAGCGTGGCCCAATTGTGATCGTGCGCGGAGTATCGGCCTCCGGGGCGGTGGATCCCACCACCGCCGAGACAATGGATCTGAAGATTTGCTTCTTGGCGGCCTCAAGCATCGCCTGACGCGTGCCCACGCTGGCACTGAGACTAACCGCCAGGGATGCCGCGTGCAGACTCCAATCCGTATCTTCAGGGAGGGGAGCAAACAGGGCCTTCAAGTCCTCTAGCAGGCGGACGCACCCGGGGGTAGCCCCCACAGTCGGGATCTTGGCCTTCACGTAGTCCCGCCATTTGGCTAATTGCGCAGCTGCCTTTGTGGCCTCGGCACCGCAAAGGAGGGGGTGGGCGGAGAGCATGACCGCGAGCTACACTCTAGTCTTGGCCTCGACGATCATCGGGACCAGGCTGGCCGCCGACCCCAATACAGAGAGGTGCAGGCCCATGTTGGTCGCCGCCTTCGGCAGGTGCTCCTCCAGCAGCGAGCAGCAGAGATCCAGGGCCGCATCCATCTCGGACTGCAACGCCTCCGTGTCCCCCCCACGTGGGGCGCGCGGCAGAGGCGTCCCCCTTGGGGGCATCAGCCGGGGCGCCGGCCGAGCCGGCGGCGCCCTGCTTCTCCTCCGGGGGCGCGCGCACCGGCATGGGCGGGAGAGCCTTGGCAGAGGTGACAAACGCCATAACCGTCGGCCGGAGGACGGACTCCAAGACGGGCATAGGCGACGGCTGGCTGTCCTCGTCCAGGCGATCAAGCCAAGGCATCAGCTTGGAATGACGGGTCGCCCACGCGGCGTACACCCCTCGCCATAGCCTAAGCCAGCCTAGCCGGGCCTTCGACCCCAGAGATGGAGATATCGGGCGGACGTGGGACAGCATATGGCGTAGCGCTTCCGGCTCGGCGTCCACTGTGGCCCGAAACCCGGTTTCCGCTTAGTCCCATTGGAGACAATGACGCGCAGAACGGGAGCTCCTCATCGGCCGAGGAAATCTGAAGGAAGTAGGAGATTTCCTGGCACAGCGTGCGCCAAGACAGGCATTGGTAACCCCGCTGATGGGTCCGTAGGAGGGCAACATCCATCGAGGACACGGACCCCCGAAACAACGACAGCCACGGCTCGAGGGAGAACGCCACGCCGTCCGCGAGCTCCAGCCTTGCTAACTCCGTCTTGGAGGGGCCGTGGGTACAATTGCACAGAAGCTTCAGGGGGTGGCTGGCGATCTTGGTGACAGGCAGGCAAACGTGATCTGCTGACGCCGGCGCTCAGGGCTCAACGACTTGAAATCCAGCATAGCACGGAGGAAAACAGAGTGCTGCCAAGGACAACAGGCGGCATAGCCCCCCCCCCCCCCCCCAAGGGGTTACACCTAGACATGCTGCAGGAACATGAGGTGGGCAGACACTGGGAGAGGGTATTGTACAAATCACCAGCCGGCCACCGGCCTCACCGGGGCTCCCACCGCCTGGTGCGTGGTATGCCGCTCCTGTCCGCGGCAGCGTCCCGCTCAGGGCGGGACATGTTCACTTCTCATTGGCAGGCCCCCATGAGCCACCAACCGGCTCGGGAGAGTCAGACTGAGCAGGGTCTGCCCACACACGTGCCCCCAATGCACGGGGGTTATCAGACACTGGAGCCACTCGGTGCTCCCAGAGGAAACAGGAATAGCAGGCAGGTGGAGGGGGAGTAGCGTACAGCCGCAGGCCTCACCGTGGAAGCTTCTGACTCGACGAGTAGGGGGGGTAGGTCAGCAGACAGATGGGAGCACGGGGAGCCGTAGGCCCCTCATTGGTCATGGAAGAGCACATGGAACGGTGGCGACCACTCCGGGGATGCATACTCGGGGAAGAGCTCCTCCTACGAGAGCGGCACTGGGGGCCTTTCGGGCAGCGGATTGCACGCGGGCGTCTCAGCACGCGCGGAGCCGGGCGCACTGGGGCTGGGCTGCGCTACCTGGCTCAGGGGCGCCTTCGCCGGGGCCCCAAGGCGGCCACAGGGCGTTCTGCACCACATCCAGGAGCCCCGAGGACGTTGATAGGGTGAACCGCTGCCGGGCCATGTGACACATGGTTGGGGAGATAGTGTTGCGAGTAGAGCATTCTGCTCCCCCGCCCGGGAGTAGCTAGACTCGGCGGCCGAGGTGGTTGCCCTTCTTGTCGCGGGCATGCTTGACGCTCGCGGTTGGCCACACGGGGCGGAGGGCGCAGAGGAGGTGGTCGTGGAACTGGCGGTTGGGACGTGCACCTCCGTGACGGGAGGCGACAACGACGCCGCGAGCCAGGCCTCCGCGTGCGCGTAGCTGGAGGGGGGCACATCCCCCTACTCGATTCCACCGTGCTGCAGGGGCACCCTGGCGCCCGTCAGTGGCGGCTAGCCGGCAGCCGCTTCGCGCGCGCTACCAACGGAGCCGCTGGGGATATACCCCATGGAGATAGGCACAAAACGGGGCAACCTCATGAGGCAAAATAGGCCCCAGTGTACACCGTACATAGGGCGGCGACAGGACAATCACATAGCAACCTCACGGCGGCATATGCACTAACACACCGGCACGGCGCACCACCGTCACAACCTCCACGACAATTCTTGTCGGCCGCACCCCGTCGAGGACGAAGTGGGGGGGAGTCCCTGCACACCCTCGCGGCACATAGCATCGCACCAGGAACCACGCTCTCGCAAGACGGTGCACGCACATCTACGACAGAGGGGAGTCACGGACAGCTCTAAGCATGGCGGAGAGGAGTAACGATGACGGCACTGGGGTCTAGACTGCCCAGCGGCCTACGCTGCACTCAAGGCGGAGCAGGGGCCGTTCTCGGTGGGCGGGCTGGCCTGGCAAATCCGGACGAGGGAGAGGGCGGGGCAGTCACTAGCTGCACGCAAGTGTCGACACAACAGTACTACGTGGGGGAGGGAAACGAACCGAAGATGGAACGACAGAGTGTGTGGTGCATGTGGACACTGTGTGGTGGCAAGTGGGCTGTTCTGGACACGCTCCCCCACAAACACTGGAGTTTGCCCCACCGCCGCTGCTTGCCACTGCGGGGCGGGCTGGCAGTGTATCGTGGCTAACAAAGCAAGTGAGGCGCAGGCCCACAACAGGCCGCTCGTCTCAGTCGCTACGACCACTACTGCTAGCACTACTAGCACTAGTGCAATGGGGGAGGGGTCTGGGAGGGGCTTTGAGGGGGAGGGGGTCCAGGAGTCCAGGATTTGATTTGATTTGATTTGAGGGCCGATGTTGAGGCTCACAGGCCGCCTGGGGGCGCTCGATGGCTGTCGCGACGACTCTGCATATCGGCCGGCCACGCATGTAGTGCACTCCCCGTCCGCGTCTGCAGGCGGGGGGGGGGGGGGGGCAGGCGTGTCGCGGTGCCGCGGGCTGGGTGAGGGTTCAGAGGGGGGAGGAGAGGGGGAGGGGGTGCAGGAGGCACCGTTGGGTGGGTGGGGGAGTCCAGGTAGGGTGATTTGGGGAGGGGGGGGGGGGGCACATACAGGCACCTACAAGCGTTGGTCAATCACGGGCTCCCCTTACCTCCCCTTGCCCTCCCTCTAACGATACCATCACCCTAAACCAAACCCGAACCTTTGCCGCAAGCTGGTTCGGCCACGCCAGCCATGTTGATTAGGCTGAACAAGATCCCACAATTTCGTTGATGGCTGCTTTTGCCACATCACTGCTCTCCATTTTGAACCCCAACACTACCTTTGACCCTGGTCTAGGGTTAGAGCTAGGGCTAGGGTTAGGGCTAGGTTTAGGGGTAGTGGTCGGGGTCAGGGTAGGTGAAGGGTTAGGACTGGCCTGAGGGTTAGCATGGGCGTTAGGGTGAGGGTTGGGTTTAAGGATAGTGCTGGGTGCAAAGTGGACAAAATTGTCCTTCGGGCGCCTTTGGTGCCCATGGAGCGTTTGGCACGTTTGGCGCCCAAGGGCGGCACCTTTGGCAACTAACAGCTCACCAGATTAAACCGGACTTGGGGTTCGCGGACTTGTCGGCTCGGCGGACTTTCAGTCGGCCGATCAGCCGGCCGAAAGTCCGGTTTAATCCGTCACCCCCCCTTGTACTAATACCCCCAGAAAACTAATAACCCCCCCCCCCCGTATACTAATAACAAGACTCCTGCGGTGGCCATAGACCGCCTTTTGTGTGTTCAGCCTTGTGTGCACCGCCTTGTGTGTGCACCTCCTTCTGTGTGTACCGCCTTGCCTGTGGCCCATTAAATAACATGACTCCTACGGTGGCCACAGACCGCTTTTTGTGTGCACCGCCTTGTGTGTGCACCGCGTTCCGTGTGTACTGCCTTGCCTATGGCCCCTTCAATAACATGACTCCTGCGGTGGGGGGGTATGACAAAAGGGGGGGGTGACGGATTAAACCGGACTCTCGGCCGGCCGAAAGTCCGGCCGGACCTTTGGCCGGCCGAAGGTCCGCCGAGCCGATAAGTCCGCCGAGCCGATAGGTCCACCAAACCCAAGTCCGGTTAAATCCAGCGGGCCGCAACTAACTGTTGGTCGAAGGTCCCCTATGGGTGGGTGGGTGGTTGGCGTCCTAGGATCCGCGGAGTCGCCCCCCCCCCCCCAAGGCCAAGTCCCGGTGGGGCCACATAGGGGGGATAGTCTTGGAAACTTGGAGACAGAACCCAGGACCCCATCATTGGTTAGGGGGTCCACATGGAAGGAAAATGTTCTCTAGGACCTAGGTCTGCCTCAACGCACAGTGCCAGCTAGAGGCCAACCAAGTTTTGACACCCGCCCCCCCCAAAAAATGGTACTTAGGTATGGGAGGGTGGAGGGGTCAAAATCAAAAAATTCCTTGGGGGGGAATTTTGTTTCCCAAAATGATGATTTCGAACAGGGGTGAGACATCCGATATCATACATTGGGGTATGCTACGTGAATACCCCCCCCAAAAAGGGGGGGTATGTGCCTCTCCTGCCTACCCTTGGTCTAACAACCCTCTTCCACGTGATTTTCCCCCACAAAATTTGGCCCTCAGTGGCATTAGGGGGTAGGACCAGCTCGACCTACGGGTCAGGCGTGTTGTTGGGGGCTCCAGTCATGTCATGGGCCTCCAGGAGATCCAGATCCAGTTCCCTGCGCATGTGCCTTCACTTTGAGTGGGGGATCAGGTCCCTTCTGTTCCAGCCTCCCATGCCCATCGTGGTGGTGGTGTGGGGGGGGTAGAAAACGAGGGGACAATCGAAAATCGAGGGGTGGGGTGGGGGCACGGGTGGGGGGTTTGCACTGGGTGCGGGTACAGCAGCAGTGGCAACCGCTCAAACACAATTGGAACACTGCACCTGACATTGCGAAAACTCAAAGGAAATGGCGATTTACAAGCAAAAGATTCGTGACTTCCGCCGCAATACCGACAGTTTGTCGGGGCAGCTGTTCCAATTCCTTCATGTGCACGCAGCGCAGGCTCTCTCCTTGGGTCTTCCTCCTGTGCCAGTGCGAGGCGCAAAGGCGCATACTAGATGTGACAGGCAATGTACTACTTTGAAGACAGCCTCCGGAAGCCGCCTGACTTCTCTTTGTCTTCACTTTTCCTCCGGGCAGCTTCTGCGGCAACCCCTGCAGACTGTGTGCGCGAGAAGCTGCTGCGATGTACCATCGGGGAACCGGCCGGCGCGCTGCTCGGTTTTGATGACAGTGGGGGCCTGGAACTGCCCCCGGGTTTCGTTGCCGTGTTGCCTTTCACCTGCACAGCAGCCGTAGTGTCGCTTTCCTGCCTCATTGCTCCCCGCAGTCAGAGATACAAAGAGAACTCACTGGCCATGCCAGTCCCCCACCCTCCCGGCACCGACTGCACACATGACACAGAAATGAGGAGATCCTCCCCCCGTTGGGAAACACGGTGCATCTTGATTCTCTAGTCCAAAGTTGGTTGAAGTGCAATCCAGAGGCCTATGAGCTCCATGGTGGATATGTATGCACGTAAAAACACTGTGATTGACGACGTGGATCAAAGAGGATAGTGGTGCGGCACTTCAAATGCAAGATCATGGTCGTTGCTTGAGCAGCGAAAATCTGGCCGACACCAGGGGGGGCCGACTCCTCGGTTTTGGACACCAACCAACCCCCCAACTAACCGTTGGCCGGAGGTCCCTTGGGGGGGGGGGGGGGGGTTCTGAGGGGAGGCGATGAGGAGGGGGGGTCTGGGAGCTTTTGCCCGGGGGAGGGGGGGGAGTCCGGGAGGGTTGGCAGGGGGGGGGGGGGGTCCAGGTGCAGCAATTTGGGGGGGGGCACATCCCCCCAGGGCAGGTCCATCACAAACTCCCCTTACCACCCCTTGCCCCATACCATTACCCAAAACCTAACCCTAACCTAGGCTGAACAAGATCCCCCAAATCACCTCGCAGAGGTTGTTAGATCAAAGCCAAGGCAGGCTCATACAGGGGAAAATGCCACATACCCCGCCATTTTGGGCCTTTTGGGGCCTATTCCCGTACCCTACGCCAAGGGGTTGAATTGTTGCTTTAACCCCTTGTGAAATCAGTATTTTGTCCAATAAACGCATCCCCCAATGAGTTTTTGGTCCGGACCCCCCCCTCCGGACCCTCCGGACACTTGAAACCCACTTTTTTGAGGTTTTCAGGGAGGGGGGGGGGGTCAAAAAATGACCCCCCCCTTTTTTGGGGTGGAAAATCATGAATCTTTTGGTTTTTTTCAATTTTGAACCAAAAAAGTGTTTCCGGGTCCCGACTCCATGGGGTCTGTATGGGGCCGAGTGGGACGAGCGCTGGTGCAATTTATGCCGTTTTTAGCTATTTTTGCTATGTGGGTGGTTTTGGCCACCTCGGTGACCCCATGCTACCCACTTTGAGCGGTGTGAGTGGGGATGTTGTAACAGTACATGCCTACTAAGATACAAAGCAACGTTTTTGCGGTCTCTAGCCTTGCCGAGGGCTGGTCAAAATCCGTGCCAAACACGTGAAATGACTGTTTCCACCAATAACGGCTCACAAGAGTGAATGGCCCAGTGCACAACCTGCTGATGCAGTTTCTCAGCTTGTACAGCCCACGGATCGAAGTTTCCGAAACTTATTCTTTTGATATTGTGATCACCTAAAATGACCATCCAAGGTATGTAAAGCATGATTTAGGCAGTCACGGAGGAGCTGTTCCATCCCGGGATGGAGGGCCCGCGGCGGCCTCCAATTGCTCGGTGCGTGAATGCGCCATTCCATGTCCAATGAGCCCCGCACTGTGGGACGTGCTCCGTACGTCGCCAACAGTGGTAGGGGCACCGCCAGTCGCTGTCCTTTGGCACTCCTGTCCACCGCTTCTGTGGCCTGCGCGTCCGCCATAATTTTGCCCACCTTCCGGACCTCGCTGTGGCTTGTTAGTGCTGACACTTCTTGGTGGGACTTCACCCACCACTGCGCTTCCGCGGCCTCGCCGACCGACCACTGCAGCGCCCTCCGTAGGGGATGTTTCTGCTGCTCCGGTGGCTTCTCCGCTAACGCCGCTGCCGCCTGTGCGTTGTACGTTTGTTCAATCAACCGCGCTCCTAGTTCTCCGAGGCGCTCTACCACATACCACCCGAGCACCACACCTAGGAGCTCAGCCGTGGTGTTATCTACCCACGTCTCCAGGGGTACTGCAGCCCCCCACCACTTGTCGCCGACACCTATCACCAGACCCACGCCACACCCTCTCTCTTCGTCCGGGTTCTGGCGGGCACCGTGTCCGTGTATACCGCTACGTCCGCCCCCGGGACTGTGCTGGCCCACGTGTCCCACAGGAGCCGAAGCGTTGGTCTGCCCTCTCGCTGGCGCAGTTCCGCCGTCACGTCTACTATCTCCCACCCGATCTCTCTGGGTGCTCTCCGCAGCACGCTTTCTGTCGCTGCGGCCCCGTGTTGGTACCACCAAGCTATGGACCACGCCGATTGTGCTTGCCGCGTCGTGTTCATGACCCGTAGCTGCTGCTGCACTGCCGCCCTGTACATCACCGTCCGTGGATGCCGTACTTGCAATGCGAGCCAAAGGACTCGCCAGAGTGTGCTGGAGTCCTGCTTGAAATGCACCTGGATCTTCCTCCTCCACACCCTCCCCATGGGGGCAGCTAGTCGATACACGTCTGTTTCCGACGGCAGTTCCCCCCTCGTCTGGGCTACCACCTGCGCCAGCACCTGCTCTGTGAACACCCTTGCGACGTCCTGGGCTGCCGCTAGGTGGATGGTCGCAGTCGCCCACTCTGCCAGTGCTCCCCGGACCCGGCGCCGCAGCCGTGTCCCGGCCGCCTCGCTGAGGACCTGGCTGCCCAGCACCCAGATGCCACGGCGTTTGTCCCGCCTCTGGGCTTTGCCGTACTCTGCATGCCGGATGGCCTTCGTGACCCCTACCTGGCCGCTCCACGTGATGTACAGGTACTCCTCTTTAGTCGGGACATGTCGTACTCTGAACTTCGGCGCCACTGCGTCTTGCTGGCTGAGCATCGCCACTAGCGCCTCTTCTGCCGCTACTGGTACTACTGCGTCATCCGAGTACCGCTCTGTGTCGAATGCTAGCTCCACTCCATCGTTCCACACTCTCGGGATGCCGGTGTGCCTCGGCCCCACTGCCTCCATGTACTGTACCTCTTGGTACAGGTATACTCTAGGCCCCAGGGGTGACCCCTAGAAGACTCCCACTCGGAACCGCTAGGCCCTGGTGGTGCCTGCTGCTGTCACTGAGACGATCTGAGCCCACTGGACGTAACGCTGATACCAGCGCGCTTTGGGCGGGTCCACCCCTGCCTCCTGCATGAGGTGCGCGACTCCTGCCAGGCTGATTGTGCCGTACGAGTTACTGCGGTCTTGCTTGTACAAAACCACGCTGCTGCCTTAATCCCGTTTGTGGTCGAGCAGCATTGTCAGCATGCGGGCCACATCCCCCACCGACCTCCCTCTTTGGTACGCCCACTGCCTGTCGCTCACATATTGCTCCGGCTGGGCCATGATCATGATTGCCACCAGCTTTGCTACTTCCTCCTCCATTGCTATGGGCCTTGTGTCCTCTTCAATCCGTACCACTGGGCTTTTGCGGATGGGCACATGTAGTACAAACTTGAGTACCGGTTCGATATACCCCAGAGCCCCTGTCCTGCTCACAGCCTCTCTCAGGGTCCACAGGGACATCGCCGTGAGCTGTTTAATTGCTGCCGTCAGCATGCCTGACTTGCCCGGGGCTCGAGGCTCAGGAGACTGGACGTCCCTCATCCACGCCTCCATCGGGAAGTCCGGATTGGTGTGCCCTGCCCCCTGGTCGGGGAACACGCTTGCTGGTCGCCCCTGCTTCCTCTTCATCTGTGGGGCGATGGTCTGGCATCATGGACACCCCCGTTAGTGGGGCTCCTATCGCGTCGCTGACTGTCGCGATGGAGGTGAAGACGCTGCCGCGTCACCGCCGTACAATTCCGCGGGCGGACGGGAGGTCCTGCGGCCCTCTGTCCAGGAACACGTGCTGCTGCTCCTCGAGCCCCGCCCGCGCCTGCCACCTCTGCTTGCGCGCCATCACCATGCCCCACTCATGCGCTTCTACACGTACCCCTGTGCGGCAGGGTGGGGGCCCTACTGCCCTCACCAGGCTCCATGGTTGCGCCTGACCACGCTTGGACCGGCAGCACCGGGTCCGGTTCGTATCGATGTGCCCGCCGGGCATGCTCCTCCCGGAACTGTTGCCATTGCTCTGCGGTGACGATCTGGTGTCGCGTTTGGGCTGGGCGCGGCTGGGCTCCCATCGGGGCCATTCTGTACGTGCCTTGATCTGAACCTCCGCCAGGACCATGCGGTGGTCTGTCCGCGCCGGGATGCGCCCGAGGACCTGGACCTAGGCTACCTGCATGGCGCTCGGGGCCAGGATGAAGTCAATCATGGATCTTTCATGGGTGTGCGTGCCTGCTCCCCTCTATGTTCACGCCTAGCCCGTGGGGTATGTTGTGTACCCACACGTTCTGAGCCTGTCCCGGTGTAGTCCACGAGCTATGGCACGCCAGGGGCGAACTATACGGGGATGACCTAGAGGGCCTGGTGAGCGTGCTCCCGCTAGGCGGGTCATAGTGCTCCATGCCGACAGTACTGAAGTGCTCCTTCCGAGAGCAACAGCAGTGACCTTACCAAGCCACGTACCAGCCGCGAGCCTGCCGGCGGCGACGGCGGTCAAATGGAGAGGATAGGTGGAGACGTGGACCCTTGTCGTTATGACAGCAGGAGAAGGGCGCAGATGAGGGGACGCCGCTGAATATGCCGAGGTGCAAGTCCCCGCAGATGGGGACAGCTCGGACGGGGGTCTGCCGGCGGACGACCACGGCGATTCGGATGGCAACGCTGATGATACCTCCTCTGACGGAGGCTAGAGCAGTGACAGCGACCAAGGGCATGACGCCATAGACGACGACCGGACCACCTTAGCGCTGCGGGTGGCGACATTGAATGTGCGCGGCTCCCAGCGGAAGAAAACGGAAGTTCTTGCGACCACCCTCACACACAAAGCGGATGTGCTGGCGCTCACAGAAACCCGATGTCGAACCCAGGGCAGATGGAGGGTGAAGACTACGACCTTCGGGAGTCAGGGGCAAACAGAGCGGAGGGGAAAGCCCTCCTCTTCCACACGGGAAGGCAGATCTCAACGGAACCCGAGGCCGTGACCGGAGATGTGCTCGTCGTGACGGTGAGATACCGCGAGAAGGACTTGATCCGAGTCGGGGTGGTGTATGCCACCCCTGATAGACCAGAAAGGGAGGTCCTGGACGGGCTCCAGGACGTGGTGCAGCGGCACCGGACCCTTGGTGCTGCCGGGCGACTTCAACAAAGACGCGATGCGGCCCCACCGGCGCCGCTGCCCATGAGTCTCTTCAGGGCGCACCACCACGGCGGGGGGCTCCTTCCGGCCAGACCTGCCACGTGGAGGCGTGTCGGAGCTGCCATGGCTGCAGGTCGATCGATTACACCAGCGCTTGCTCCACATCATAGGGGAGCCTGTGGGCCCATCGCCGCGTGGTTGTCGGGGCCGCGCGTCGAGAGGCCCCCCGTCTGCCAGGACGTTGCGGTCCGCTCGGGGTGCCACCCGGGCAGGAAGTCGCCCAGCCGTGCAAGCACATCATCTCACCATTGCAGCACCATGTGTAGTTGGGACAACAGGGTGGATACCTCGCCGGGCTGCCTTGCGAGGGGCTTCCCCTCATGCCTACCTCTGTTGTCTTGGAGTGTACCCTCGCGTCGCAGTGCTGGTCACGTGCCGAGGCACCAGGGTCTTAGACTCCGTTCTGCTCAGCGCGGGATCGTGGGAATGCCATCTTCTTTGGCCGCACACGGCTCGTGGGCCGTTGTAGCTCAGCCGCTGTCGATCTACGCTGCCCTGTGGAACGTCCCCCCGGTCTCATGTGCTCAGCTCTCCGCGCACCGCTCGTCGCCTGCCCTGCACCCGCGGTACTCTGGTTCCTGGGCCGCCCTTGCTTTGGGGTCTAATCTCGCGCTGCTGGGTCGCTCCTTGGCCCACGTGCTCCGCTCTACTCTATGCACATTCTTTGCTCGGAGTTCACTCTCTGAGTGTGTGCCTGGGCTGCGCTCGCTCTCTCGTGGAGCCGCTCGCGCTCGTTCTCTGGCTAGCCTTGTTTCTGTCTCCTTGTCCTAGGTGTGATCCGACGCCCTCAGACCCCTCGTAGCTGCCCGGTGCCCCTCGTTTCTCTGCGCCTCTGCCATGTTACCCACCGTCTCTCTCCTTCCTCATTGTGGTCCTCTCGCGCTACGTCATCCGGTCGCGCTGGGCTGTGTGCGGCCTGCTTTGGCTCCCCCTTCCCTGGCTCCTTCGTGGTCTGGGACCACTCTGTGCTCCCTTTTTCTGCCACCGTCACGTTCCCACTGGTTCTGTCCCGCTTTCTCGCTGCTTCTCTTACTTCTCCCGTCATTCTCCGCCTCTCGGTCATGGCCACCGCCCATGCTCTGTGCTACGCCTCTCGCTTCGGCCGTTCTGCCTACGGGGGTTCGCTCCTATGCACCCGGGGCGCGCTTCCCACCCTGCCCTCTTGGTGTGTGCACTCATGCGGACGCTTCTGTGCCCTGGCCCTATCCCGCGGCATTGCGTTACTCCGGCTTCCGTTCCGCGGCAGCCCTCTTCGGTGCCCCCTCTGCGGCTCATCCCCAACCGCGCGCCTGGGCGCGTGCTCCCGCGTCCGTGCTGCTCAGGTGTTCCGCGGGCGCCCACGCCGCCTCTCATGCACGCTCTGGTGGCGCCCGCGGGGTCCTTCCTAGGGAGGCCACCGTTGCTTCCGGCTATCATCTAGCTTGCTGTCCGTCCGTCGCCATCGCGCCGCGGTCCACCGTGCGCCGTGTCGTCCTCGCTCGTGGTTGGGCTCCACCCCTGGTTTCGGCACTTCCTTGCCACGCACTACTCCATCGGCATCAGCATCTGATGGCTCTTCGCGTTCGCTGTCCGTGTCACTCCGCCCCTGCCAATGGCGGGACTCACCACTAATTGGGGTTGTGGCTAAGCCCCGATGGCCCGACCCCATGTCGCTGTTTTGGGCATGCCCTTGGTACCTGTATGAAAGGTAGTTTTGTTCATCATAAATTGTTTTATGAAATATGAACGCATTTTGCTCTTGCTAGGGTACCTATGGGCAATTTTTGTTCAAAACTTCGGGGGCTGGGTCAACACCCTCGAGGTGGGTTTTTTTTTGTGGACCGGGGGGGGTTTTGTAAAAATTGCCATTTGTGCCACTTTATGCAAATTATGAAAACATCCTCCCCTGTTCATAAGTCCATTCATAATTCGATTCATAATTCAGAACTCGTTTTATGAACGCGTCGATCGTTCTATGAAAGCGTTTTATGAGCAGATGCACATGCACAGAAAACTTGCTCAATTTTCAATATGTTGGGTCCACTTCACTGCTTTTCATTGTCCCTTGTCCTTGCGTGTTCCTGCCGCCCTAAACCTTAGGGCTGGGGCCTGTCGGGTCCACCCACAGGAGGGCCGTGGTCTGGGTTTCAACCCCATCCAAGGCATGGGCATGGGTTTGGGCAGGGGGTTGGGCTGGGGGTTTCGCCGAGGGTTGCGCTGGGGCATCCACCTCCATGGGGGCCGCTTGAGGGGCATCTTTGGGCTAGGGCAGAGGGGCTTGCTTAGCCTCAGGCGTGGGTTCGGGCTTAGCTGGCTTGGGGACCGGCTCGGCCGGCGGGTCAGCGATCGGTTTGGGGCCAGGCTTCTTTTTGGCCATGGCGGCCTTGTTACCTGCAGCTGCAGCCTTCTACTACTCCCAATGGGTCAGTGCTGCAGCATGAGAGGCATACAACAGATACAACAACCTCTCAACCCCAAACATCTCCTTTTGCCCTGGGTGATCCACCCCCCCCCCCCCCGAAACCGAGGTTACAACCCCCGGGTAGACACCATCGGTGTAGGGCGTAAAAACTTGTTCACCAAGCAGGGGTTCACGGGACTAATCCCCCTCCAAAGAGGGGGGTTCCTCGCGCCGTTTTTGCTGCTACGGCTGCTTCCCCTTCACCTGCTTCCCATGTTCACGGAGGAGTGCCTGGTCCGACGATCAGCTGCTGCTCGATTTGAAGGACTTGCGCTTGTGCGTTGGGGGCTTTTTGGGTATGGTGGGTTTGGGGGGGGGGGAATTTGGGTTTGTCGGCAGGGGGGGGGGGCTTTGCTGGGGAGGCGCTGTGGGGGAGGGGGGGTTCAACCCACAACTAGACAGTCAATAATGGACTCCACAACCTGTGTTCATAAAAGTTGTTCATAATTAGTGTTCATAAAACGCGTTCATAATTCATAAATCGGCAGCACGGCGTTTTATGACGGCAATTTTCGAAATATGAAAGCGCGAATTATGAACAACATATGAACACAAAAATGCACACTACAAACTTGCAGCAACTTGGCCCACATTTGGCCTGGGGCAACCGGATCCTTGTCCCCCGTGACGGCCATGCCGATGAGGCATAGGAAGGTGGGTGTGCGCGCCTTTACCCTATGGTTCAATAGCCCCACCGATAGCTGCGACCAACTGCCACTAGCGCAAGGATACCCGTCACCCCGCACCACAAAGGTGAGGGGGCGGGTCGAGTCAATAGACTGGCAAAGGGCTAGCCGGGATTGCACATATTGTGCCCACGACCGTAGGGGCCAACAGCGAGCCGACGACGGGGTGTCGGCACATTCCACCGGGGGGGACAACGCAAGCGGAGCAGTCAATGACTTCCACGTTGCGTCAAATAGGTCCCGTGTGGGGATGGGCCGTGGGAAGGGTAGCCCGATGCGGGCGGTGTAGGCATCGCCCCGGCGGGTGATGTACTCAGACAACACGCGGAAGGCGGACCAGGGTTCAGCTAACTCCAAAAGGAGCCCTATCAGATAGGGTGCGGGAAAGAGGGCCTTCCCATACGTACGGATGGCCTGCACCTTGGTTTTGTGGACCGCCAGGAGGGGAGCGTGGTCCATTGCCTCCGTGAAACGAGCCCGGATGAGGGGGGGCGATGACATCCATTGGGCCAACACGTCGGAACACTTGCTGTCCCGAAGACTGGTGGCAACCACTAAGCCGAACAACCATCATGTTCAGCTCTGTGAAGACGGAGTAAGGGTAAGACATAACAAAATTTGTGGACAAAGAAGCGTTCACAAAGGCTGTTCATAATTCATGGTTCATATATGAATCCTTCATATATGAAAAATGAATTATGAACAATACTACTTTTCATACAAGTACCTAGGGTGCCCACTCACGGCAAGGCCCACGGCTCCGCGGCGTCACTGCGCGGCATATTTCTCACCTGGGGCTGGCCCAGACGGGGGTCTGTGACTCCCTCAGGCCTGAGCCAATCGTCGCACCACCTGACGGGGCCCTTGGGCCTCACAGGTGTGACACCTGAGAGAGGGCATTGGCCCACCGTGGCTAGACCCCAAGGGGTGCAGCCATACTTACCAGACTCCGGGGGTCACCACACCGCGACCCCCTGCTTCTTTGCTCATCATGCCCAACCCCAGGCACGTTAGGTGCGCTCAGGGCGCTGTCATACCATGTCTTCATACCTCGGCAGCACCCTCCTCGACGAGCTCCTGGATGACGGCGTCGGCAGCCCCGGCAGCCCTGGCAGCTGCGACTGGCGCCCCTGCTACATGTACCTGCGGAGCACTCGTGGCTAAGTGGAAATGTGAAGTTGGGGCTCATTTGGAGCTCAGTTGTGCATTGCGATGTCTTTGTGCTTGTTTGTTGTGCTTTTTGCATGCTACGACATGTGCATTCAATGTTTTTAGAAGTTTTAGATACTCACTTGGTCAGGGTTCAGGGGGGGGGGCTACTTTTTATGGCGATACCTCAGTTGATTGAGCGCCCGATTGAGCTGTCACTGAGCCGTCACCGAGCCGGCTCACTTAGCTCTCACTTAGCTCTGACTTAGCTCTCACTGAGCGCGCCAAATGGCTCACTTAGCGCTCATTGAGAGCTAATTGGGGGCTCACTCAGGGCTCACTCAGAGGGTTCCCCCCCTTCCGCTTCTCCTCCGCCCCCTTACCCGCCTACCCATCCCTTCCTTCTCGCTCCCATAGGTCCTTGCTATCACACCATGTCTAATGTCGCCCCAGGCCCGGAACCAGCGGCTTCAAAGGCTCTCACGTCTTTCCTTAGTGGCCCCCGGGTACCTACCGCTTTCATAGAGGCAGCACACCCGGGGGGTGCCTTCGACAGACGTGGAGCCTTCCAAGTTGTGGGCCCAGCAGCTCCCTGCCCCTTCCCCAGAAGTGGTCCACATCACCGTGTCCGCTGTGACCCTTCTTGGAAAGAGTTGGATGCCCCGGTGCAACCAAATGTTGCGATTGTCGCATCCAGGTATTCGTACCGTACGCTTCCGCTTTCATGTGGTTGCTGTGCAAGATTTGTGTCAGCTGTCCTCAGGAAAGTTGATCGGTACCCCCCTCGATTTCGGGACACGGGTTATTGACACCAAAGATCTGCAACACGGCTGGACTGCAGATCTTGATGTGAGCCATGTTGCACCCAAGAAGGGACTCCTTGAGGCCCTGCCTTTTGGGGTTGGGGTGGTGTCAGGGGAATGGTGGGAAAGCCTTTCGGCTTGTCCCATCATTCCCGAGTGGTGCCATGTGGTACCCGACTACATCACCCCACCCCTGTACATGACCAAGGAGTCCGTGCTCCTCCGGGTTCCGCCTCCCCTCCCCATTGTGCGAGTTGGGGCTCCGGGTGGTTAGGGGAGCGGTACACGTCAAGGAGTGCGAGAACTGGTACCGCATTCTCGTCGACTCATGCGGCACCGAGACGGATGCAGTTTGGGAGTGGCCCGCAACGTGCGGCCTGGAAAGTGGGGGGCGGACAAGGCAAGTGCCAAAGGGCAAGTGCGCATTGAGCTGAGGGCGGCTACGCACTTTGTCAAGGCCCGGCTCTGGGGCCCATTGTCGCGGCTGGTTGCAGCGTTGATCGGGAACCATCGAGTGGGGGCAGGCCATGGGTTCAGTGAGAGCTAAGTGAGAGCTAACTGAGAGCTAAGTGAGCCGGCTCAGTGACGGCTAAGTGACGGCTCAATCGGGGTGCTCAGTGAACTGAGCCGTCTAAAGGAAACCCCGGTTGAATCCCCTTGGACTAGGGATTGGGATCCCTTTGGGGACATCCCTAAACCCCATCCAAGCCCCGAAAGCCAAAATTTTTCACACTGACCCCTTGAAAAACACCACTTAGCACCAAATGAGCCGTTTTAGACCCAACTGAGCCCCAACTTCACATTTCCAAGTGAGCCGCAGGTACACATCGGGCTCCACGCGGGCAGCGGGCCTGCTGGATGCAGCTGCTGCGGCCCGAGCCGCCAGCCCTCTCCTCCGTTCAGCCGCGGCCAGTCTTGGGGCGGCGGTGGAGCCCTTGCCATTGCTGGGCATGTGCGGGGGGATTCCTCTGGGGCTGATGCCATCTCCACGCCTCGCTTTCCCTTGTCGCCGACCGGCCGTCTCGGCTCTTGCTCGTGCTTCGGCTGCGCCTTTTCGCTCGTCCCCTAGACTTCTTCGGGTCTCGGCTCTTTTGGCGGCTGCGGCTCTTGCTGCATTTCTTGCGGCGATCCCTACTGGGGTCCCTTCGCCTGTCTCTGCTCTTCTAGCGGCTCCGGTCTCTGCTCCGGTCTCAGCTCCGACTGCGTGCACGGCCCCGGGATCGCTTTCTTGTGGAGTGTGCCGTCTCCCTACTGCGCCCCCTGTGTGGGCGGTCACCGTCACGGTCGCGGTCGCGGTCGCGGTCGCTCGCACCTCGCTTCTCAGGGCCGAGGTCTCGGTCCCGCTGCCCTTCGTCGTCTTCCAGCAGGTTCTGCTCGAACTCCCACGGTTTGCCGTAGTTTCGGAGGAAGGCTGCCCTCGCCGCCGCCGCTTCCGTGCAGACTTTTGCGATGTGCCCTTGCTTGCCACAGCGAGTACACCGCTCTTTCGGGGCGATGGGGCGCACCGCGAGGCACGCTGTCCACCTGTGGTTACCTCCACATCCGTAGCACCCGAAGAACCACTTCATGGCCCCGCCGCCCTGGCTGTCCTTGTCTGCACTCTTTCCCGCTCCACGTCTCTTGTACCCTCCTCCGTCGTCGTCGCTGGGCTCTTCCTCGTTGGTGTTGTCGGCATCTCGCTACCTCTTCGAGTGCGCCTTGATCTCCTCTCCTCTGATGGTCACTCCTTTGGGCATCTCATCAGCCGTTTTCCGTGTACACTGCAGGCGGACCTTGCCCTCCGCTGATTCCGGCAGTGGCTCGAAGATGTTGCCGAACGCCACCTCTAGGTACCGGTTGATGTCTTGGGTCTTCACCCGCCTGGGGATGGTGATGTCAACCGCGTCCTGAAAGCCCTTGGTCGCGCCTGTGGCTACCTCTCGGGCATGCGCTTGCACGGCTGCTGTGATGGCCAGCAGCAGGTCCGCTGGCAGCGGCTCCTCGTCGTCGAGTTGGACGTCAATCCACTACTCATCCAGCTTTGCCGCCATGCGTATCTCAGCAAAGGCCCCCGCCGTTTCTCG
This sequence comes from Eutreptiella sp. 'Long Island Sound 2002', assembly GCA_964036045.1. Classification (NCBI taxonomy): domain Eukaryota; phylum Euglenozoa; class Euglenophyceae; order Eutreptiales; family Eutreptiaceae; genus Eutreptiella; species Eutreptiella sp. 'Long Island Sound 2002'. Next base: position 138,833,788 of record OZ038382.1, read on the forward strand.
GATCTTCTGGCGTGCCCGCTCTTGGACCTCCGCGCCCGCCTCCACGCTCTGCCTAGCTATCTTGCGTTGCAGTCTCACGTGCGCACGTGGTTTTCGGCGTGGTTGCCCCGGGTTGTCTGCCAATGGTGGGCGCCCGGGCAGGGACTCTCCCTGCCTGGGAGGCCTGGGCCGCAAAGGAAAGCCTCCGCGCTGCATGTGGGTCCAGGCGTTCCTCTTCCGGCACCGCTTCTTCTTCAACGAGGCTCGGTCTACTCCACGCGATCGTTGGCTCCCCAAGGGACACCCAGTCCATGCCTTGCATGCGAGTTGTGGATGCATGTATGGCCACCATGAGCATGGTCTTCTATCCCTCCACGGCCATGCCCTTGGTGGGCGGATAGTGCCCCTTCCCGGTGACAAGCGGCTTGGTGTCCTCCCACGTTGATGCTCGTAGCTTCTTCCGGAAGAGGTCGGCTTGAGGGGGCGGGGCGTTTTCCATGTGGCCCTTGACTTCCTCACCTTTAGGGGTCGCCATCACGTACGTGTGGAGCTCACTTCTTGCGCACTTGGCTGACTGGATGTGGGCTCTCTCCATGCCCGGTACCGCACGTATCGCCGTCCTCTACGCTTTGGAAAGGTTACTCATCGTGAGTACCTTGTTGTGGTTGCACCTTGGCCGGCCGTGCATCCCCCGCGCGCAGCCGGCTGCTGTACAACACACTCTTAGGCGTCACAAGTTGCCCACCCCCCACCTGGCGCTATGGCCCACGGAAGTCCATGTTGTAATGAGGGGAAAAGTATGTGAAAAGGGGTGTTATTTTTTGGGTATCCAAACCCCCCTGGTGGCAACATGCAAAAACAAGGTGTGTATTTCAAATATATGCCATTATTTGCATTTCTGGAAACACACAGATTTTCAAAATAAAGACATTCAATCACCAAAATATAGTGTTGTTTTACATTTTGACCACTGCATTCCAGTGGGGGGGGGGGGCTGCCTATTTTTCTCTCCCCTTTGTTCGAGCTTGATCACAGAACCCCCCTATACACCACAGATGAGGGAACCCCAAACATACCTTTCGTTGAAGCAAACAGAAAACTATCCCAAAGCATGTACTTGTATTTCCTATTTTAACCAACCTGGCCGAAATTTCGGCCAGCTCTTCGAAAAATGTCCAAACACATGGTCCTATTTGACAGACAGGCCTAAGCTGGCCGAAATTTCGGCCAGGTCCATCGAAACTCCGAATATGATCACTGAAATGGGTACGTAAGACAATAGACATGAGCAAGGAACACAGGAGCAGTGACATTTGAACAGGGTGTGCAACATAACATACTCAATTACAAGCAAATACTTGCCACCTGACGAATCAAAGCAGACTTTTGCAGTGCCTATGGGGAAACACAATAATAAAAGGCTGAAGAGGCTGAGGACTGCATGCTGGCCGAAATTTCGGCCAGACTTCATACTGACAGGCAATATAAGCAGCAGGATTGACATTAGCGCTTGCGCAGACCAGATGCACGGGGCTTCTTAGCACCTGTGTTAGCAGGAGGCTTGGCAGGGGCTGCAGCACCAGGCTTGGCAGTGGCAGAGTTCTGTGACTGTGTGTTTCCACCCTGGGATGGTGAAAAATGATTCACAAAAGTATTCATACCTTTGCCAGTAGGGGCAACAGTGCCTGAGGAGGAAGCTGGGGTGGCCTGAGCGCACTGCGTGCCACTGGGTGAGGGGGCAGGGGCAGTTTTGGGTTTCTTCTTTGGAGTGTGTGTCTCTGGTTGCGACTCTGCCTCCCCATCTTGCTCCTCAGGATCCTCATCTACATACCTAACCTCAGAACAATCCACAGGAAAACCTACCCCCAAGTCGTGGTACACATCCTCCCATGACTTGGGGGGGCACATGTCGGCGTTGGTGATAGCTGCTCTGATGGACTGAACAAACTCATCAGGCACAACCGTCTCCTCACCCAAAAGGGCACACACAACATTACAGTCCTTGGAAAACCTGGTAGACATCATACTTGCAAAATACACAGTCAGAGTCCCCAGCAAAAACCAGTTGCCTGCCCGTTCTGGGACCGGAACCAGGCTCAAAAGAAATGAGAATATCTCAACAGGCATCACAGACGACATGGGTCCTTCAGTAAAAGCCACATAACGGGGCAGCCTGTTATCAAAGGCAGTGGCAGAACAAACGGAAACCAGATGGGACGTAGAAGTGTACATCGGGGTCTTGCTTGACAAATTGTAAATTGCAACATCACACTGATACATATCCTCAGCCACAGTGGCCTTCAAAGCAGCAACAGTGGCTTTCACATCAGCAGACTCACCCGCAATGAACACAGGCACACCGGACAAAAGCAGCTGCGCAACCAGGCTATGCAAACCAGCTGTATAGAGGCGGGGCACCTCAATGACACAGGCAGCAAAGGGCAGTGAACTAATGATACTGGGAACAGGGACTCCACAACGCGTTGCCATCAGTTCCACACGGCCTGACTCTGCAATGAGTTTGCCTGTGCTTGACTCAACGAGGGACTCCCTAGCACACTGGAGACTGACCAAACCAGTATCACATTTTTCACCAACAGGCTTAGCAACAGGCTTCTGCAACAATCCCCGCAACCCCTCATATTTGGGTTCCTTCCAAAGAGGGGCCTTAATTACTGCTGACCACGGGGGCCAGGGGTTTTCTTCAGTCCAGGTCCAACTGCCACAGGCTACCTTCAGGTGTGATGCAATAGCGCACTGCCTTTTGGCAATCTCGATAGTACCAAGTGTAGCTGCAGACAGGTGGTGTCACAGGGTGGGCTCTTATTGTGCATTAATTGAACGACACACAAGCTGGCCGAATTTCGGCCAGGTCGGTCGATTTATTCGAATACAAACCCCTGTTTGACCAAAACATACCTCTGGTGTTGTTCACAAGCCCATTGGTAACCGCCTCGGGATGAAGAATGTGCCAGGACCACATCTGGGCCTTTTTAACATCCTTTATAATTTTTTTGAGACCAGGTAGGGTACTTTTCGTCCCATCCATGTAACCTACGATGTCGCGAAGTCGGTCAGGCGTGATGCCTTCCACTTCCTTGAACGTACCCAGTGCGGGATGTAGTCCACGCTTTTCCATGGCTGCCATGGCGTCTACTGAAGCAAGATCCACAAATTTCACCAAACGCCCAACGCCACCCCACCGTTTGGCAACAGCACTCTGCACAGGAGAACATGTGGAACACAGAAGCTGGCCGAAATTTCGGCCAGGTCGATCGACAAAACCGAATTAATAAACGAAACACACCACACTGCCTTCCTCGGCAGTAACACCACACTCTTCAAGCATAACAGTAATGTAATGGTACAGGGTGTACTCATTGGCATCCTCATCCTCAAGCCTATCCAGGAGTAGGGACATTCGCTCCGATGTGGTGGATGCTGAGCCAGCAGTGGTCTGCATTTGATGTAAGCCTGCAAGCCGGCGCCTAGTCCGCAGGGGGCAGTCCTGTTTGACTTCATAACCACCAAATACCAGGGTCCAATCCGGAGTCTCCATATTTTTCATCTCAAATTCGGTCTTGTGTTTTTGGGCAGCAGTGTAAACATGCTGACCCCCCAACAGAACCCAGCGAGTGGCTGTGCAACAGGAATATTCCTAACAGCAGGGTCGAAAATTCAGACGTGAAAACGGTACTATCGAGAAGAATACCAGAACACACATACGAGTGACTTTATAAAAAAGAAGATCATGGATGTAATCCACAGGCGGGGCTGCCTTCAGATCGTCGTAGCGGCGTTGCACGCGAGCATCCGAAATCCTACGGACCTGCCCAAATTTTCGGTGGTGGTCGATAATAATCTGATCCCACCAAACCTTTATTTTCGTCGTTGACGTAACCTAGTCGGATAACTTGATGGAGGATGATGAATTTTTCTTTGGTGCGGCCTTAGGCTTCTTTTGAAGTCCCTCTGTGCTCGCCTGGTCCTCTTGAGACTGGGATTGCACTTGAGATTGCCCATTGTCTGCTGCGGGCTCACCATCTGGCGAAACAGCCATGTCCTGTGATACCCCTCCAGGCTCAGTCATAAAATAAAGGGCTACAGGGCAACGTTTCATGAAGGGGAGAGTTCCCAGATAGCAAATAACAAGCACAGATCAACCAAAAAAGGACCAAAACGGACTGCCTGACAGGAAAATGGGATAACCTGGCCGAAATTTCGGCCAGCACTGCTCTGCATGTCAAACCACTGTGTACAAATAGCATTCTGAGAGGCTGGCCGAAATTTCGGCCAGAACCTTATGTCATTTGTGTTCTGGGGGTAGCCATATGACAAAACAACAAGTCTGGCCGAAATTTCGGCCAGAAAAACATGAAACAGCAAATAGACACACCAAAATCACTGGCAATGCGTGGCAGAACCCATACCACAGTGACAAACACAGCTGCAAACAGAAATCAGTCCCAGTCCTAGGTATCCACACCGATGTGTTCCGCCTCATCTAGGGCTTCAAAGGAGGCAACGCTGTCTGCATCACATTCAATATCCTGGTCACTATCACAAGAGTCGACAGCAATGGAATCATCAGGGGCGGGGGGGGGTACTGGGTGGGGGGGGGGCGGGGGGGGTACTGGGGGGCCTCTGGCTCGGGGCTTCGGGGGTGGCTTTGGGGGCAAGGCAATTCCACCAGGAGCAGCAGCAGCAGCAGCAGGCGGTGCACGGTTGGCAGCGCGAATAGAAGCATGTGCAGTACGCAACACCCCTTGCTCGGCAGCAGTGCGGGCAGGTGCATTTGTCTGTAAAAAATCCTCAACACCCTCAGGAACCCTGGTACGCGCAACCAGATTTTGCATTGCATGCAACAGAACCACTTTTAAACGGTCTGTGGTGATTCGTGTCCTAGACATGGTACCGGGGAACGTCAAATCCTCAACTGCATCCAGTCTTCTCACCTCAACTTTATAGTCCGGAACGGGAACACAAATGGGCAGGCTCTGTGTATGGGCTGTCAAGATGAATTGTTTAAGATTGGCAGAGAACATTGCCACGGATCTCTCAGTCAGCACACTACGCAAAACTTTCTCTCCCGGTTGGACAGGGGGAAGTGTCAGAAATAAATCAGACGACTGTTGGACACTAGTACAGGCAGTATTGCGGCGACAGTGGGCAGAGAACTGACTCAGAAGTGCCTCACCCAGCTCCTCAGAGTGGATACACCCTAGGGAGGCGGAATGCCACTGACTCCAAAACAAGAGAGCAACAGCGGTGGTTTTCACATACTCCGTGGTTAACTGTTCCTCGGGCTTTAGGATGTTCAGCATGAGCAGTAGGGACATCTCAAGTGCCTGCTTAGCTACCATACCGGAACCTGCCCCCCGTCCCTCCCAGTTGCACTCACGAACCAAAGTCCCAATGCTGAAAGCAGCTGGACAGTATGTGTACAGCAAAGCCTTAAGGGCTAATAACATACGCAAACCCTTGCGCTCAATGGGTGTCAAGTCCCGCTGGCTATTGAGCAGGGAAGTGACGCGCTCATCTAGTCTGCCTCTATTGGACGATGTGGCTAGCATGAGTCCAAGCAACGTCTTTTCCATATGGATAACCTTGACCTTGCGAGGGAGGATAGACCCAACTTGAAGGCTGTTCCCCTGCTCCAAAAACTTAATGAACGGCAGGAACGCCCTGTAGATCAATTCAACGCAATACTTATAGCTATGCCATACTCCGTACACCAAAGGAAAACCCAACAGTAATTGTGGTACATTCCAGGGAACATAAGCAGCACCATAACACAGCTTACATAGGGCAAAGTGTATTTTCATGTCCACAAGCAGCGGAACACAGTGTATGGTGCCGTGTTCCACACATGACAAATCAACCACGAGTTGCAAAAGCTCTTTGTGTGTGCCGGAGCGGAGCTCAGACAGGAAAAAGGGTCTCCAGTTGAGGGAACGGACATTTTTTCTGGCAATATCCAAAGGAGCACGAACCCAAACTCTCTGAATACCTTGGTTGGCAACATCAATACGATCAAACAATGCTCTATGTGAGCGAAAGATGTCATCAGCAACCTTTGGTACCCTGGCCTCAATTTCGGGTAGCTCCGGCAGACCCCGGTATGCAAGTAGGGCAGTAGTGTGCGAAACAGCAACAGCTGTACAGTTTAGGGTTAAGTCGGGTGAATGGGGATCAGCTCCCGACCTGTAACGCCTCAAGTTATCAAACCATATACAAACTTGCCTACGGTGCATGGTGTTCCACAAGTTGTGTGCTGCTAGTCCAGCACGATGGTGAATGGACTCCTGCTTGGTGTTACACTGACCAAGGACTCCTACCTTACGGCGTTGGCGGCAGGACATAATACCCCAGTTGTAACCAGACCCACAGTTAGAGTATGGGAGGGCCATACGGCGCACCAGGCAGTATAGGGCATGGAACTGTCACAAAAATGTCATGTACCATCGTGGGGGCTTCTTCTCAGTGGCGGCATCCTTCAACTGTGTCAGGGAGTGCCGGCTCCTGCTATTCTTCCGCAACAAGAGGCAGAATTGCAAAAGCTTTTGCAGAGTCCCACCACGTAATGCATTTCGCAACAGCCCTTTGGCTGTAGTAGCAAAAGCACCAGTAGCTGCAGCATGTACAACATTGACAGTAATAGCAGAAGACATTAATGCTGAGACAAGAAAACAGTTATGTAGGAGTGTATGGTGTAATACTCATGAACAACGACAATTGCAAGCTGGCCGAAATTTCGGCCAGGTGTGTTCAAAGGGGAAACAATTGCTTAAATGTTCAAAAATAAGAAAAGCTGGCCGAAATTTCGGCCAGACCGCCCAAAAACCAGAATATAAGTGCTTGAATAGTGAACAGACCAAAAAGCTGGCCGAAATTTCGGCCAGCCCTAAGAAAAATGAAAATAACTATGCCTATTCACCACGAAACCAAAAAGCTGGCCGAAATTTCGGCCAGAAGGGTCAAAAACTGCATATACACATAGTTGTTTGCAATGTTACCCAAAACCTGGCCGAAATTTCGGCCAGCTTCAGAAAAACGTCAAATACAACACACTAGAAGACGGGGATACACAAGGCTAACACATCAACACGTATTTCAACGGGTGTCACACAGCTCTACCAACAACTTTGGTCCCATACGTCAAATAACATACTCGAAGTAGAAATGTAGAACATTGTCAAATCGCGCGTATACGGGGTCGTAGAGCGTGGGCAACTTGTGACGCCTAAGACACTCAACGGTCCCGAGTGCAGCCGTGCCACAGTGCCGGGATGCGCACTACAGCCCCTGCCGCTGTACGCCCGTTTTTGACCGTTCTCCGCCCCGCGCATAGTATTCTCCTGGAATCTACCCTCGCGTCGCAGTGCCGGCACCATGCCTGGGCACCAGGGTCTGAGACTCCGATCGCTCTCACTGATCGCCGGATATTTGGACAGGTGCAGCGCCTAGGTGTGCACCATGGCCTTGCCGCAATATGCTCGATCTCCGCCATTCCTCCCTGCGCTCTTCTGCGCAGTTGGTACGCCTCCTCCTTGAGTCTACCCTCGTGCCGCAGTGCCGGCACAATGCCATAGCACGGTGGTCTTAGACTCCGTTATGCCGTGTGTACGACGGCAAACACCGACCCCACAGCGGTCATGGACGGGGTAGGCACCAAGTGGATGGACAGCTCCGTGTGCGTCGAGGTGACGCTGACATCGGCAGCCCTTGTGAAAGAAGTCCCATCAGCATACCTCATGCAAGACAAGCTCCTATGTGGTGATGGCGGCAGGGTGGCCGTTAGTATAGGCGTAGAGAGTACGCTCGGAGAGCCAAGGCTCGGAGGCCGGGGTGGTTCGTCGATGCGCGTGACGTCTGACACGCTCACGTTCTTCCATCGCACCCCTTGGGGGAGCGTCCCCACGTCCAGTCTCTGGCCATCACGTACAGCTTCCAGGAACATGTTGCGGATGGGAGGTTGTGCCATGGTGTCGCTGTTGTTCTGCACAAAGAAAGAGGGGGGTTGGGTCTCGTCGGCTCCACGCCCTCCATGGTCCACTGTGAGGTCCGTTGTTGGGGCTACTTCTGCCGTCGCCGTTCAGTCGGAGCGCTTGGCAGCCACATATGTAAGGCATAATACAGCGAGCGCCAGTCCCTGAACGTGTCCTGTCATGTCTAGTCTTCTCGTTTGCGGGACAAGATTGGCGCCCCGTGCACCGTTCCCACCCTCTTCCTCTCGCGTTGGCAATGCATACGGGATCCCTCCCGCTAGCTACCATCCTGAGGGTTGTTATATTGGTGCTAGGTCACCTCGGAGGGGGGGGGGGGGGGGGGGGGCTTGGGAGGGTGGGGGAGTACTGAGCGGCTGAGGGGAGGCGACGAGGAGGGGCGGCCTGGGAGCTTTTGCCCGGGCGGGGGGGGGGGGGGAGTCCGGGAGGGTAGGCACGGGGGGTGGTCCAAGGCAGCGATTCGGGGGGGCACATCCCCCCAGGGCAGGTCCATCACAAACTCCCCTTGCCACCCCTTGCCCCATACCATTACCCAAAACCTAACCCTAACCTAGGCTGCACAAGATCCCCCCAATCACCTCACAGAGGTTGTTAGATCAAAGCCAAGGCAGGCTCATAAAAGGAAAAATGCCACATACCCCGCCATTTTGGGCCTTTTGGGGCCTATTCTCATACCCTACGCCAAGGGGTTGAATTGTTCCTTTAACCCCTTGTGAAATCAGTATTTTGTCCAATAAATGTATCCCCTAATGAGTTTTTGGTCCGGACCCCCCCCTCCGGACCCCCCCACTTGAAACCCACTTTTTGAGGTTTTTAGGGAGGGTGAGGGGGTCAAAAAATGACCCCCCCCCTTTTTTGGGGTGGAAAATCATGAATCTTTTGGTTTTCTTCAATTTTGAACCAAAAAAGTGTTTCCGGGTCCCAACTCCATGGGTTCTATATGGGGCGGAGTGGGACGAGCGCTTGTGCAGTTTATGCAGTGTTTAGCTATTTTTGCTATGTTGGTGGTTTTGGCCACCTCGGTGACCCCATGCTACCCACTTTGAGCGGTGTGAGTGGGGATGTTGTAACAATACATGCCTACTAAGATATGAAGGGACGTTTTTGCAGTCTCTAGCCTTGCCGAGGGCTGGTCAAAATCCGTGCCAAACATGTGAAATGACTGTTTCCACCAATAACGGCTCACAAGACTGAATGCGCTGGTGCACAACGTGCTAATGCAGTTTCACAGCTTGTATAGCTCAGCAATCGAAGTTTCCGAAACTTATTCTTTTGATATTGTGATCACCTAAACTGACCATCCAAGGTATGTGAGGCATGTTTTAGGCAGCATTTATGTGTTTTTCACCTTGTTTGGGTATTGGGTGCGCCAGGGAGGGGGGGGGGGGGGGTTAAACCCATGGAGTGGTACACAACCTGCTTATGTAGCTAGCTTTTCGCCCAATACAGCTCAAAAAACGAAATTTCCGAAACTTATTTTCTTGACTTTTTGACCACGCACAATGCCGAACCAAGGTATGTAAAGCATGCTTTCGGCAGTATTTGTGCGTTTTTCACCAACGGCGGGGGGGGCACAAAAAAAATAAGGTATCACCGTTGTTTTCGTACCCCCCCCTAAGGGGAGGTACGTCCCGAAAAAAATCCCACCCCTATGTGTAAAACAAGCTACGCAACCCCGTCTGCAGAACATCACACGGACGACCTCTTGGAGCCCACTGGTTGTTTTTCATATTGTGTAAGGGTAGCCTACAAAATGCTATGGGGTCCCTAAACATTTCCCATTTTGCTGGTACAAATCACCTCGCAAAGGTTGTTAGATCAAAGGCAAGGCAGGCGCATATACCGGAAATCGCCAGATTACCCCCCCATATTGGGCCTTTTGGAGCCTATTCACCTACCCTACCCCAAGGGGTTAAATTGTTAGTTTAACCCCTTGTACAATCATTATTTTGTCCAACAAACGCATCCCCCAATGAGTTTTTGGTCCGGACCCCCGCCAACCTCCCCACTTGATAGCCACATTGTTGAGAGTGGTGGTCGTGGCGAGTGAGACAAGCGGCCCGTTGTGGGCCTGCGCCTCACTTGCTTTGTTAAACACAATGCAGCGTTAGCCAACCCCGCAGTGGCAAGCGGCGGCGGTGTGGCCAGGGGAGCGTGTCCAGAACAACCCACTTGTGAGCACACAGTGTCCACATGCACCACACACTCTGTCATTCCATCCACGGTCGTTTCCCTGCCCCGCCTATCAGTTGTTGCACTCACAGCCGCGTGCTGCCATTGACTGTCCCGCCCTCTCCCTCGTCCGGACCTGCCACGAAAGTCTGCCCACCGAGAGCGACCCGTGCTCCGCCTTGAGTGCAGCGTAGGCCGCTTGGCAGTCTAGACCCGCGTGGTGTCATCGTTAATCCTCTCCGCCCGTCTCCCGTAGATGCGTGTGCACCGTCTTGCTAGAGCGTGGATCGGGGTGCGATGCTGTGGGCCGTGAGGGTGTGCAGGGACTCCCCCCAACCTCGTCCTCAACGGGGTGCGGTCGTGCAGGTTGTGATGGTGGTGCGCCGCGCCGGTGTGTCAGTGCATATGCCGCTAGCAGGGGGCTGTGTGATTGTCCCGTCGCCGAGCTATGTACGGTGCACACTAGGGCCTATTCCACCTCACGAGGATGCCCCGTTCTGTGCCTGTCTCCATGGTGTATATCCCAAGCGACTCCGTTAATAGCGCGCGTGAAGTGACTGCCTGCCAGCCGCCAACAACGGGCACCTTGGCGCCCATGCAGCGCGGTGGGATCGGTTAGGGGAATGTACCCCTCTCCAGCCGTCACCAAGCCTCGCCTACCCAGTATTTACCTCTGCGTGCGGAAGCTCAATGCCCGTCTCCGCACAACCAACCCCCCTTGGACCCCGCGCCGCCCCCCGCGTCGGTAGCCGCCCCGGCTGGCTTCCGCAACTGCTCCCCAGCGGCCCGCTACCGGCGGGCAGTCAACAACGCGGGGAAGTGGTGGGAGCGCCCTGCGGCCGCCCTCTCCCCCTTGGCCCGGCAGTCCGCCCTATACGTGGGCACGGAACCCTGGCTGAGGTTATTGTTGTTGCCCTGCGTCACGGAGGCGCCGATCCCGGAGGCCGACCGCCAGTTCCACGACCGCCTCCTGTGAGCCCTCTGCCCTGTGTGGCCAACCGCGAGCGTCAAGCATGCCGGCGACAAGAAGGGCAACCACCTTGGTCGCCGCCACTTCTGGCGGCTCCCCAGCGGCCAGGCAGAATGATCCACTCGCATCACCATCTCCCCCACCATGTGTCACACTGCCCGGCAGCGGTTCACCCTATCAGCCTCCCCGGGGCTCCTGGATGTGGTGCAGAACGCCCTGTGGCCGCCTCAGGGCCCGGGCGAAGGCGCCCCCAAGCCTCCGTCAGCGCACCCCAGCCCTAGTGCACCCGGCTCCGCGCGTGGTGACGCCCGCTTGCAAGCCGCTGCCTCACAGGCCGCCAGTGCCGCCCTCGTAGGAGGAGCTGTTCTCCGAGTATGCGTCCGCGACCGGTGAGCGGCCTACGGCTCCCCGTGCTCCGATCTAGCTCTTGACTTGCCCCCCCTACTCGTAGAGTGAGATGATTTGAAAGTGGGGCCCGCATTTGTACACCGCCTCCCCCCCCTTGTCCACTATTCCTGTGTACTCTGGGAGCACCGAGTGGCTCCAGAGTGTGTTGATCCCCCTACAATGGGGGCAGGTATGTGGGCAGCTGCTGCTTAGTCTGACTGTCCTGAGCCGGTTGGTGGCTCAAGGGGCCTTGTTGATGAGAAGTGAACACGTCCCGCCCTGAGCGGGGCGCTGCCGCGCAAAGGAGCGGCATACCACGCACCACTCGGCGGGAGCCCCGGTAAGACCGCTCGCCGGCTGGTGATTTGCAGTTGTACAATACCCTCTCGCTGTGTCTGCCCACCTCATGTTCCCGCAACATGTCTAGGTTCTAAACCCTGGGGGGGGGGGGGGGGCTACGCTGCCTGCTGTCCTCGCCAGCACTGTGTGTTTTCCTCCCCGCTATGCCGGATTTCAAGTCGTTGAGCCCTGAGCACTAGCGCTAGCAGATCACGTTCGCCTGCCTCTGGGTTGTCACCACGATCGTCAGATCGTGAGCTGCCCCCCGAAGCTTCTGTGCAATTATACCTACAGCCCCTCCAAGACGGAGGTAGCAAGGGTAGAACTCGCGGCCGGCGTGGCGTTCTCCCTCGAGCCGTGGCTGTCATTGTTTCGGGGGTCCGTGTCCTCGATGGATGTTGCCCTCCTACGGACCCATCATCCGGGTTACCAATGATTGTCTTGGCGCAGGCTGCGTCTGCAAATCTCCGACTTCCTAGAGATTGCCTCGGCCGATGAGGAGCTCGTGTTTTGCGCGTCATTATCCGCCGAGCTCCTCTGGGTCCAAGCGGAAACCGGGTTTCGGGGCACAGTGGACGCCGAGCCGGAAGCGCTACGCTAGATGCTGTCCCCCGTCCGCCCAATATCTCCATCTCTGGGGTCGAAAATGTGAAAAACAAACCATGGGCCCCCGAGTACGGATAGGGGAGTTCAGGTTGCAATCCTCAAAGTACCCACCACGACCCCCACAGTGGAGGGTAACCCCCTTTTTTTCTCCGTTCTAGCCTTCTACCGCCACCTAGGCTAGAACGAAATTGGGTCTTCTAGCATGTACCAAGGGCTTTCGACCTCATATCACCTCTTGATCCGTCCCCATCCATCGGCCTCTTTTCCTCTTATTTCTCCCATGTTTCTGTTGCCCCCAAGCTGCCCCCCTCTGCACCCCCGTCCTCCCCCTCTTGGTCCCACTGCCCCAGCACTCGGGCCAGCATGGCGCACACCGCTTCCCCCACTTTGGCTGTGGTCCCACCACCACAAACTAGCGTTTGCGCGTGGTGGAGGGGGTCAATGTGGGGGTCTGTGCGGTCTGGCGCCTCTGAAGCAGACATTGGAAAGTGGACGAAGCAATGCCAGATCCACGGCACACGCCACAGAGCAGGCACCACTGCTGTGGTGGGCCGGGCGCTGTCCCTGTCCATCATCCGGTTCCCCTCACATGCTGCTCCGTGCCTCAGTCCGTCCTGCTCTTTCACTTCTCCGGTGCTCCCTCCGCCTCGCTTTTCTTCGGTGCTCGCCCAGCCTCGCTTTTCTTTAGTGGACGCCCAGGGTACGTCCGTGGTCTCTGCACACCCAAAGCGCCGTCCAACGGCGTCTCTGTCACAATTGCCACAAACCAATTGGCCTCGCCAGCCAACCGCTTAGGTGCACCAGATCCAGCAGCTCATGCAGCTGCGCCATTCTAGAGCCTCAGCTCCCCGGTAGCCATCCTCAGAAACGGCTGGTTGCCAACACCCACCAATGAAACACTCCGGGCCTTGAGCGCTTTTCCGTGCCACTGCAGCGAACATGGTTGCCTTCGCTGGAGCTCTGTACGTCTGCCTCTCGCGTGTGGCTGCCGTAAGTTATTGCATTGCGTTTATGACTACCTTCGGCCGCTTCACCAAATCGGCTCCTTTCCGCTTTGTGCTGCTCTTTTTGCACGGCGTCCAGTCCTCCTGCCGCACAGCATGTCTGCCTGTTCTTGCGTATGTTGTGTCGTCATCGCTTCTGGGCCAAACAGAATTGCCGGCTTGGGCAGTCTCCACGCGCCTTCTTCGTACAAAAAGCACTTCGCCATCGCCACAGAGAGGTACGAACATTTCCTGTGTTGTGCGACGGACGCCCCCCAGGCAGGTCTCTTGGAACTAGTGCACCTCGTCATCCATCGCTGCAAATTGTGTCGCCACGTCCACCAATGGCTGCAATCGGAGGGGATCAGGCACAAAAACTTCGTCTCTGGGCCGGTCCACGGTGACAACTTACGCATGCCTGTCCGCAACATCGAGCCGCCCCTCATCCCGGTCAGAGTGGTAGGCTCGAGGTCGTCGTGGCATTATGCCTGCATTTCCGCCGGGGAGAATCTTTCTGCGTCTTTATAGGAACTGCATGTCTCGGAGCTCGGATGAGTGATTCTCATATTCCTTGAATGCATCGTTGGCCCTCTTCTCTTGCCACGTGCGCTGTGCCCCTGTTGGTCCCGTCACTTGCGCCACTGTGGCCATTCACGCCTCCCCTGCAACCCGGGCTGCTGCTTCGCCTCATTGCACAACCTCTGCAGCCATGCTTCTTCCGTCTCTGTCTTCTTGCGCTTGCTGCCGGCAGTCCTAATCTCCTTCAACAACGTCTCGTCGTCTCTGGCCCGCTTGGGCTCGACTTCTTTGCTAGTCTCTCTTGTTGCTGTTGTTGTGTGTGTCTTCTTCTGCCTTGCTCCGGGCTCCTAATATTCTGGGCTTTGCTGCACCCTTGCAGCAATCCCTCCCACCCCTTCCCCACCTCCTCCACCACTTGGGGTGCGCGGAGGCTTTCTTCGTCCTCCGTCTCCTCTTCTTCCTCTTCCTCCTCTTCGTCCATTTCCTCCTCAAGTGTGCCCTCAGGTGGCCCTTCATACAAGGGGTGCCCTTGGCTCGTTCTTGGCGCTTTCTGCTGCGCCGGGTGTTTCTCTTTCTTCGGCCGCTGTACCTCTTTTTTCCTACATTTTTGCGCGTCCATTAACTGCTTTGGTACTTCCCATTGGGGTCCTTCTCCTTCAAACTAGCAATATGTCGCCGGCGTGCCTTTCTCCGTGGTCACGGTGAAGTGCACTGCCCGTGTCTAATTTTCTGACTTGTGATGCGACCTTGCCTGCTGCATGCTGCCACTCGGCGCGCCAGTTCCGGCGGAACTACCTTTGCATTTAGCTGCGCCCCACGGGGGCCAAGGCACCGCGCTCGAGGGGCCACTTCGGGCTCGCCTCGATGGACGCGGTCCGGCGACTGCATAGGCATCCTGTTCACACAGCAGTAACTCCTGAATCTCCGCGTCTGAGAATTCAGCGGAATGGTTGCCCTAAGAACCGCCATCTGCAGCTTCGGGGTGGTTCGGATCCAGTTCCGTTGGGCCGTGAAGCATTGGGTTGTCCCCCTCGGGAATTGCTGGGCAAACAAACGTGTACTGCAAAGGCTACGAGGCGCCGCACAACATGCAAAAGGATGCAAGGCCACCGGTGTCACCAGTTCAGAGATGTTGTCCTCACAACATTGGTCCCTTGGGCTTCGTAATGTCATTTTTGCCCTGTTTTCACTTTTTTTTTTAAAAAAATGGGCTGTGGTCCCTTCCGTTGGGCCGGGAACCATTGTGTCGTCCCCCAGTGACCTGCTAGGCAAACAAATGCGTTCCGGAAAGGCTGAGAGCCATCGCACGACATGCAACAGGTTTCAAGACCAATAGTGTCACCACTTCAAAGATGTATTCCTCACAACATTGGTCCCTCAGGCATCATGATGTCATTGTTGCCCCATTTTCACTTGATTTTGTCTGGAAAAATGGGCTGCGGTCCGTTCCGTTGGGACGTGAAGCATTGTGCCCTCCCCCGGGTGAGCTGCTGGGCAAACACATTTGTTGCGAAAAAGTTGGGAGGCGCCCCGTGGGGTGATGCCATGGAAGGATGGTCTTGGAACCCCCCCCCCCCTTCGTAGGGTTCCTCTACCCCTACACCTTATGACGGCACCCAAGCACTTTGAACACAAACACCGCACCTTTAATGGGCCTACTTTGGAGGACGTTAGGCGCATGGTTGGTGTGCGCCCATTTTGGGGCGTTTTTGGAAACGCCGTTTTGGCCAAAAAACCCCCTAGGAAGCCCCCTTCCTAGCTAGGAATGAGGGTTCCTGGGGGCGTTCTTAGGCACGAACCCCCCCTTCCTAGACCGTTCCTATGACCCTTCCTAGCCAGGAACCCCCCTTCCCAAACCATTCCTATGACAATTCCCATTCGTATGAAAAACATGCCACGCTGGTTTGTGCACATTGAATCTCATTGTCCCATCATATTGTTGGTCTCAACATCATCCAACACGCTTGCGTTGCTTCACAACGGCCTCACCACGGCCTTTACAGTTGCAAACCAACGTTCAAGGCGTCTGTGTGCACCACATGTCTAATTCCGAGACGAGTGCTACGTGGCCGCCGAAGGCACCAACCGCGCATCGGGTTTTTGAGATGCCTTTTGAACGGTTGGTTCCTGTATTCCGTTGCAATCCTACGGGAGATAACACACCGCCGAACCGCCGTGCAAAATAGGCACTGTGCACAACAACCCAATGTACCCATGGGGTAACACCCCATTGCAACTTAACCCCCGCTTCTCCTAAACGGTCACACCTATACTCCATGTCCTAGAGTTTCTTCTGTGCCAACGAGTCTTGCGTGTGCCATAGGGCACACAACCGGTGCATGGATAAGAGTACATACCTCAACAAAACAAAAAATTCAGCCCCCCCGAAGGCCACTTCGGCCAAGTTGTCCCGCAAGGCGGCCACAACCCGTGCATGCGATGCACTATCCTCAAAAAAAATTTTGCCCCCCGTTATATCAAATTTGCCGGCCTTTGTTGGCTGTGGTGCCAAGCACTAAGCATGAGGGACATTTTTCACCTCATCGAAAGTTCTATGAAGCTCCAAAACCAGAGCTTTCCGTGCCTCCCTTGCGGCCCGGGCAAGGTCCGATGCACCGGTCTTGATAAAACGTTCTATGGATTCATTGAGCCGCTTCACAATAATCTTAGCGACGCGACACGAGCTATGCTCAACGTCGCCCACGCGGTTGCATGGGCCAATTGCCCGCAAAAAAGAACCCCATCTACATTGGGACGGGGCGGAACTAGCACATTCCAAACAGCTATGGACCTGCAACCTACGCAACACTTCCCCTTGTGGTAATTGGCAAAAAAGCATGGCTTTGCCATCTCCTGTCAAGGCACATTTACTAGGGTTGGGATGGCCTAGGTGCCACACATCCCCATCGAACCGCACGTCCAAAGATTTTTTATTAAGGTCCCCCTTAGTGTCAAGGCCCCGGAGACAGTGTGTGTCATCCGGACCATCAAGCGCCCACCACCTTGCCCAGCGTCGCACATCGTCTGCGGCTGCGGCTGCCTCCAACCATATGGTCACGTGCACGTCGCACTTCGTGGCGCAGGTTTGCCATACAGGCTTGCATCCGCACAGATAATGACTAGCACTCGGTCTTGTCTTGTGATAGTAAATGTACCACATGCTGTGCTGAACCTCAATTGGTTTTGTACTACTTCAACTGGAGATACTGCGGCGGATAGCCGCGACACAACCCTGCATGACACCTCGAAGGCGGTGGCAATGTATAGCAAAAGGTTGTCTCTCCCCGCCATCAACTCCCTTCCAGTATATTGGTGGAGGCAAGGCGGAGACTCGGGGGGGTCGGCATCCACCGGATGGGTGGCCATGTAGTGGCTGTGGATGTGGGCGTCATCGCTGCGCATGCGGATGGCAAGCGACTCAACAAGGGACCCATAGTCCCCAGGGGTGGGCCGCAGGTGGAATGCAGTGATGGTGGGGTTGCAGCGCACCGTCTCCGCGATGAGGTGGGACGGCACGCAGGGGTCCCGGTCACGAGATGGACTAGGTGATGAGCTCCCGGCCAATGGTGGTACCGGCTGGCCACGTCACGGCGGTAGCGGTGGCAGCGATGGTGTCGTGATAGGCTTGGCCGTCGGGAAGGTAGCACGCACGTGTGCCGGTGGGGTCTACGACAACCTTGACCCAACAAGTGGTGAAAGGACAGTCGGACATGGTGACAGGAGGGGCACCTTACATGCACAGGAAGGGTCATAGGAAGGGGGGTTCCTAGGCAAGAAGGGGGGGGTTCCTGGGCAGGAAAAGGTCCAAGACGGGTCTAGGAAGGGAGGTTCCTACTGGGAAGGGGTCTAGGACAAAGTCCAAGAAGGGTCCAGAAAGGCGTTCCTAGGGGGAGCCCTGCCAAAAATAGGTTGATTCCCTTGGCCCCCGCCGGGGCCCGTGATATTTCCTATACACTTATTTTGACACCATAAACATCCCCCATAATTGTGGTCCGCTACTTTAGCCATACAATAACACCTCATTATGGGGGGGGGGGGGGGTTCCTAGCCCACGCTTCCTTGAAAGCACCCCACACCACATGCAACAGGTTTCAAGACCAACAATGTCACCAGTTTGGACATGTTGTCCTTACAATATTCATTTTTGCCCCGTTTGCACTTGTTTCTTTTTGGAAAAATGGGTTGCGGTACTTTCCGTTGGGCCGGGAACCATTCTCTCGTCCCCCGGGTGAGTTGCTGGGCAAATGAACGTCTTCCACAAAGGCTGAGAGGCGCCGCACGACATGCAAAGAGTTTCGAGACCAACGGTGTCACAGGGTTTGACTTGTTGTCCTCACAACATTTTCCCCCCAAGCTTCATAATGTCCTTTTTGGCCCATTTTAGCCTTTTTTTGCTTTTCAGAAGAATGGGCCACCAGGGGATGCTTTCGCTGCCTTGACTCCAGACTGAAATACCTGACAACCGAAATGGTGTAGAGAGGGGGATAGTGGTGTTGGTGTGTGGCAGCGTGGCTCCGTGGGTCTCGGCTGTGGAACGGGCGAATCTTCGCCCGGTCGGCCTTTCGGTAGGCCGACAGGCGGGGCGGCGGGGCTTCCGGAGGGACACCCACCTCTTCGAGCTCACTCTCTGTCATCCCTAATGAGAACACCATTTTTTGTGGCATATTATGGATATCCGTGTTCCACTAGGTTACTTTCCATGAGGCTTCTTTTAGCTTGTTAACTACGCCATCAAAGGAGTCTTATTCGGGACCGGTGCAAATTATGAATGTTAACCTCGTACGCCACATACCCAACTATGAGGACGAAGCCCTTCACCTGTGACCCCCTGTGTATTGGACGTGGAGGATCTGTACTACCAATGGTGCGTATAAGATCCACATCACGCATAGTCTGTACAATACCTATGCAGCCTTTGGGACCTATATGACCTATACAACCTATGGCACCTATGAGACCTAGCCACCTTGTAACACCCAAAAAGCTACGGGACCAATAAAACCTGTAGGACATGTAGGACCTGCAGGACATACATAACCTAACGGACGTACAAGACCTATTACACCTACAGCACCTATAGCACCTACAGGGCCGGTGGCATTTATACGACCTAGAAGACCTGGACCACCTACACCTCCTATCTGACGTATGACACCTATAGAACCCATGAGACCTAGATATTTAGATGACACGGTGCACTGAACTTTGAACTCCGGCCCCTTTTGCTGTTTGATGATTCCGTGTGCTTGCCGTATGTGATCACTATTGCACCCACTGGGTCGACCCAAGTGGTACAAAAGACATTCAAAAGATGTTGCTTCATGTTTACCTTAAACGCGTCTTCCCCCACCCTTCACTCATCGTTCATTCCTCAAAAATTTTCATCGTGCGGTGTCTCTCTTATTCTTTCGGGATCTTTGTGTTTCTGTGCTCTTGCACTTTTCTGTCAAGTTTGCCTTGATCTTGGATTGACCAACTGCCATGGAGTGCATAACGACTGGCAACGCATTATGAGCTACTTTGGATGAACAACGGTTGCTTTGGTTAATCCACTCTCCAATTCCTTGGCACAGTGCGACATTTTGTTGATTCCGTGCGCGGTGACTTGGAATCCCATGAGACTCACCCTCAAATCCGGCTTGCAATGGAACACCTTTTCATTGCTTTGATAGAATGTGGTAATGGGCAACTACCACCCAAATTGCCATACACGTTTGGCAATAGTGATGATCGTCACCAACGATTGCCGATTCATGTTGCCCATGTTTGCGGAGTTCTTAGTTTATTTCCATCCAACACATAACCGGCAACAAGATGTGGATGAGTTTTTGGGCTTGCTAGTAGCATGGATTGGGAAACTTGTATCACCATTGCAAAGTTCAGACGTTCACATTGAGGCAAAGGCATCAAGTCGTGAATTCTCCTTTATACCACAAGCAATGTCCAAAGTAGGCAACCAAGTTTTATATTCCATTTCACTGTCCTATTGTCCATATCGCAATTTACCAGTATGCATCCATATTTCTTCTCGGGCCGTCGGTGTAAACAATGCACAAGGCATACAAGGTGCTATGCAAAATTAACTTAACCAAAACGTAATGTTGGAAATTGTAGTGCTTGTTCTGGAACGGCGTGCTTGAAATCGTCGAAAGCAATTGGCGACGGCATCGCAATATATTAGGATACATTTGTCCTTGTTGGCTTTCAACGCAGCTACTCAACAACCCTCAACATTACCATGTTTTTATGGGTGCCCATCACATTTTACTACTGAAGATTGTTTCATATCCTCACCAAATACGGTATTGCGTTTGCAATTGGCGAGTATCATCTTACACCGCAGTAGCTCAACCTTGTCGGGTCATTGTGTGTGCTTGACTCAAAGCAAAGGTTTGTGGTGCGCCTACAACGATGAATGTGTCACAAATATTGAGGGGCCCAATCAATGGCTTCTCGATAACGACAACTTCACACCATACATCTATATGTTCAAAACCACAACTCAAGAACTGAACAATGCCCATGTAAGTGACCAAGGTATCCAAACCCATCTATATGAGGGGCATACAAAGAAGAGAGGGTTGTCAATCAATGCACAACTACGCATTGAGTGCAATTGACCAAATGTCCAACAAGGACCTGTTGTAGCAGGGGTCATACAAACGCCCGTCACCAAAGGAGTTGACGCGTTGATGGGTGGGTTTAAAAGAACCTTTTTTTTCAATTTGAGCTGGACTTTTCTGTTTTTTGTTGTTTTTTGGGCACAACTTGCTACCAAAAGCCCATTTTGGGGGGGTTTCAGGGAGCGTATGGGGTATGGGGGGGGGGGGCTAGGGTGATTCGGTGCCATGAACCAATGTACCCTGTTTTTTTTTGCCGTACTTGCTTTTTTTTTGCAACACATCATTGTGTTTTTGCCTTTTTCGTTTTTTGTTGTATCAACGATCCACGGAATCTAACCTGATGCTTGCCATAGGTATGAGTGTCCCCATTTTTGCCCTTGCTAGCCTCTGCTAGTGTACCACAGATTTGGAATTTTTAGTTTGGTGTTTGCCATGGGTCCCCACTGTCCCCATTTTTGCAAGGCCACCACTGCCCGAGTCGCGAACGCTGCCCACCGCCTATGGCCCAGCGATGAGTACTGCAACGGCGGGATCTCCAACGCCCACAACATGCGGCACACGCTCCGAAGGCCGGTGGGGGCGTTCTTGTGCCACGTGACAACGACATTCATCGTGCTGCGCACCGCATCCATGAACTCATGGGAGCTGTCCATAGCATCCCAAAAGACGAGGTAAGTGCGGTGGTAGTTCGTGTGAACGGGGACGATAACCTAGTGCCCTGGGACATCATGCGGCATGAGCAACCCTGCGACGCCGTTTTCCGTGGATTGCATAACCACTACGCCATCCGCGCAGGACCAGAAGCTCCGGCTAATGCATTCCTCCACAGTGTTTCCCACGCGAAGCATCATCTGCCGATACACACCCACGATGCCCACCACCAAGCCGTCCTGCAAACCTTGCAAACCCAAGAAAGCGGGGCTTGCCCATAGAGACCATCCGCGTGTACACCAACTCCTGCTTATTTGCAGCCCGATCAGGGGAACTGTCGGAGGCCGGAGCGAAGAACGTGGATTCCTTCACCTTCATTCCTTCGCTTGTCCGCATGAGTGCAGCAGTGGCGTGCATGATACCCTTGGCCGACCGTAGGGCGTGGTACGCCGTGTTGCGGTAACTGCATCTGGGCCCAAGTCAATGAACGGCCCGCACCTTTTGGCAATGCGGCAAGGCAAATGGAACAACTGAAAAATGGCATTACGCACCGGTTGGGCCAGGGAACCAACAATGGTCGTCGATGCACCGTTTGTTTCCAAAGTGCCATACCCACTGCATGCAACCCTGAGTTGCTGTGCTCAAGCACGGTAGCCCGCTGGAAGCTAGTGCGGCCCACAATCCATGCTTCCTGCATGCCAGCCTGGGGGGTATTCCTTGCAAGCAACACACCAGATCACCCCGTTGCCAAACCTCACCAGGGTCTGCCAACTTGCCATTGGGGATTGAAATCCCTCCGGGTTTTCTTTGCCGGTGGAGCCAGCTACTAGGACTTTGGAATGCAGGTCTTGCATACCCATTCGATCTGGTGAGGCACGGCGATGGTGCATGCATTATGCACCCGATACATATAGGAGTTGCAGGGCCGCATAACATCCCTTGGTGGGGGATCACACACCCAGCCTACACATCGGTCGCATTTGGCCCCTTCTTTGCAAAGGGTATGAACACGTTGCTTGCAACCTGGGCACACAACGATGTCCCCTAGGTGCTTCTCTTTGCAACACCCACAAGTGGGCCACTCGGCACTTGAATTGAAGAATGTTGATAGTTATGTTTGCACGGAAGATGGGGAGGAAACCGGCGGTGAAGCGTCTTGGCCTTTGGGAGGTGCGAGGTCATCATCGCCCGGGGGGGATGAGCGGAAACACCAGCCGTTGCGCGTGGCGGCCTTGCAGACAGAACGGGAAACTTGGGTGGCAAATAGCTCCACGCCATTAGCGTTCAAGTGTTTGACGGCGTCTGCCAAAGAAGAAACGTGTGACCATGCACCCCCGGATTCGGGGCGGAGCCACACGGGCAGCATGGGCTACGGATACAAAGCAAAACAAAAAAGGGTGGAAACCTCATACTATTTGCCTTTCCCTTGCCATCCCTCAAACCTTTTGCTGTTATAAATTGCGAAACCACACCTTAACTATGTGATGTTCCTTCTTTTTTGTATGTTGGCAATGCAAAAGCGACGCTCATTGAAACTATCTCGTATCTACTTAGGCGGCTCTATACGCACGTAGCAAAATTGCCACAGTTCCCAAATGGGTACCACCCCAAAACGGGGGCTGAAAAACCACTTTGAAAAATTGCACAATTGTGCTTTGCAGGGAACACCCCCAAAAACCTGTGAATTATCAAAAATGACTGTGTGTAGGGGGTACAACATGTGCCAGTCAAAAGTCATGTATCCCCTTCAAATTTGGGCACTGCAGTGTCCATCCAAAGAAGAATCCAATTCTTCCAAATCATCCGCTGCTGCATTTGAAACCACACCGTAAAATGCAACCTAAAAAATGAAGCAAGGAGGACGACAGGCAAACACATGCAAAAATCTGGTTTGCTTTTTGTTACCGCGTCTGCTGACCCGGTCACTGTAATTGTATGCGAAGCGTGACAAACAATGCACCACCAGTGCAGCCAACAAGCAATGGAGGCGCCGCCAGTGCAGCCAATGCAATAATAAATGAGGGCAACAAGGCCTGCAAAAGAAATGGCGCAAGAGGGGTAGAAAAAAGGCGAGTGGATGAATTTGGGCACTGCAGCGCCCAAAATTACGAAAACATGAAAAAGGGCACCAGTCTCACACCTGTGTGACACAAGACACATGGCAGTGTGCAGTCCGCGCCCAAAACAAAGCAGAAGGTTACACCAAGCTTGCGACCCTATTGTGAAATGGGTCGTAATGTGTTGTTGTTGTTCTCATAGGCGCTTGTACGATGTATTGAAACGGAACTCTCACATTCATGTACCCCGTATGGGCTAAAATTTGACTTTCACTACTTTTGAGCACTGCAGTGCCCAAATTTTTAAAAAGTTGGCAAATTTACCCGCTTCAATTCATTGTGGTGCATAGGTTCCTCGAAGGGCAAGAAAGGCGAACGCTTGTGCTTGCGTTGCGTTGGGTGCAATTCATGGTACCAAATATTTTTTGGCTACGGAGAGACAGACAAACCGACACGCAAGCAGACAAACAGACAGATAGACAGAGAGACAGTCCCATGGACACCCCGACAAACGGACGAACAGATAGACACATACAAGGACGGACAGACCGACAGGCAAACAAACAGACAGACAAATAGACAGACATACAGGCAGACAACAGACAGACGGACGGACGACTGGACGGACGGACTGTGGGACAGAGAGACACAAAGAGAGAAACACAGAAGACAAACCGTCAGACAAGACAAGACAGACGGACGGACGGACACATGGACAGACGGAGAGACAGGTACAATGGTTGTCCTCCTACTACCACACGGTTGCTCCCTCATGCATCTGCACAACGTTGCGCACAGAATATTGACCTCCTTCTGCCCAGATTATATCATGCAAATGGGTTTTGAGTTCATTTGGGAGCTGCAGCTCCCAAAATATTACAAACCAACATTTTGAGGTCTCTAATGTACTATGTCGGGTGCCTGCCTCAAAGTCTCACCCCCTGTAGCAACCATCATCGGGTCTTGCCATCAGTTGTGCACGATATGTGCAATGTAATCATCCAGGTGATCAAATCCCCCCCTCTAAACTACTGCGCCATTCCATGTTGATGAAATACACCCCGTATAGGTGTTGCCTTGATCTTCAAAACTTTGGCACACTGATTCTAGTAGGGGCATTGTTGGTTGATGGAGTTTGGTTGTCCGTGTGTAGTGTAATGGTTGATATGATGAACACCCCCACTCTCCAGTGCACCACCGTTGCGCGGTGCTGAGGTACACTCCTGCACAAGTGTTATGCCATTGGTCCAACACTTTCACACGCATTTTTTACTAGGGGCCTTGAAGGTGGATGCGGATTCGGTCGTCTATAGGGTGTCTTCCAACACGGAGTCAATCGTGTTTTCGAGTGTTTCATCACAATTTGTGGTTGTTATTTCTAAAATGGCTGTAGATGGTGCAAGACTCCGCACAGACAACCAAGTTTGTCTCTACCTTCAATGCCCCTGGTAAAAAACGTGTGTGAAAGTGTTGGACCAGTGGCACAACAATTGTATAGAGGTCTGCTTCATCACCGCGCACGGTCGTGCTCTAGAGAGGGGTGGCATTCATCATGTCAACCATTATACTACACACAGACGACCAAATTGCATCGACCGACAATGCCCCTACTAGAATATTGGTGCCAAAGTGTTGAAGATCTAGCACAACACTTATACGGGGTGTACTTCATCACCGTCGAATGGGGAAGAAGAATAGAGGGGGGGATTTGATCATGTGGACGATTACATTGCACATACCTAGCATGAATTGTGGCGAGATCCGGTAATGCTTGCCATAGGGGATCGGACTATGAGGCATGCCTTGGACAAGACATTAGAGACCTCAAAATATTGATTTCCTAAATTTTGGGAACTGCAGTGGCCAAATGAACCCAAAGCCCATTTGCATGATCATCCGGGCGGAACGCTGTCAATGTTTTTTGCAAGGTTCTGTACATGCATGATGGAGCAGCATTGTGGTAGCAGGAGGACAGACAGTGTGTCTATCTCTCCGTCCGTCCGCCTGTCCATCCGTTCGTCTGTCTTGTTTCGTATGTCTATTTGTCTTCCGTGTGTCTATCTATGTGTCTCTCTGTCTATCCCTCCGTCCGTCCATTTGTCCGTCCGTTGTCTGTCTGTGTGTCTATTTGTTTGTCTGTTTGTTTGTTTGCCTGTCGGTCTGTCCGTCTGTCTATGTGTCCATCTGTCTACCTGTCTGTCCGTCTCTCAGGGTGTCTGTCGGACTGTCTGTATGCCTCTCTGTGTCTATCTGTCTGTTAGTCTGCTTGCCTGTCGGTTTGTCTGTCTCTCCGTAGCCAAAAAATATTTGGTACCATGAATGCCACCCAACGCAACGCAAGCACAAGCGTTGGCCTTTCGTGCCCTTCGAGGAACCTATGCACCACAATGAATTGAAGCGGGTGAATTTGCCAACTTTTTAAAAATTTGGGCACTGCAGTGCTCAAAAGTAGTGAAAGTCAAATTTTAGCCCATACTGGGTACATGAATGTGAGAGTTCCGTTTCAATACATCGTACAGGCGCCTATGAGAACAACAACAACACGTTACGACCCGATTGACAAGAGGGGGGCAAGCGTGGAGTAACTTTGTGCAATGTGGATTCACCTATAGACACAACTAGACACACACTTTCAATGACCCCCCTAAAAAGTACAACCAGAAGGTTTGGGCACTGCAGTGCCCAAAAATTTCAAATGCTAAGATTCCAAGCCCTGAAGCGGGGGTGTATATGTGCAGCTCTAAGAGCAACAAAAGGCGAGGTTGTTGTATCCCACGATGAAAATCCACGTGGGGTTGGCCGAAAAAATGATATGCTTTTTTTGGGTGCAAAAAACGGATGTTGAAATCGCCATGAATCGTGCCTTTTAGCAACGAAGTCTACGTGCGTCTAGAGCCGCCTAAGATCTATTGAGTCCATTAGGCCTATTTTTGCTAATTATCTATTCGTACATGCCACATTGGAACTAGAGATTGAGTAAACACCCAAGGCAACTAGTTATGATTGCTGATTGACACCACAAATTCCTTTAAAATATAACAAATGTGTGAAAAATGTAGGAGTTCCATATTCAAAATTGCCAAAAATGGATTGCAAAACACAAAAAGAGCGAAAGAACACCAAAAAGACACCGAAAAACACACAAAAAAGGGGGGAAATGGGGGAAAAAAAACGGCGCTTCGTCCTAATTGACGGGTGGCTAGACGGGCATTTGTGTTTTCACTGTATTCTAGCAAGTTGCATTGCACAACAACTACATCCGATGACTCAAATAAAAATGGAAGCACACAAATGTCCGTGTCCAGTACTAGGTCGGCATCACCAACTGATGTGGATAAAACATTCAACTTTGGATTCACCACTATGCTAGCAAAGCTTCCTTCATTGCTATCACCATCCCCGCTTGCTAAAGTGGAAAGCTTTGTTGGTGTTTAATCTGCACATTTGTCGCCATTTCCCACAATACCATGGGCTTTCCAAAACCGTTTGGACGAAGTGAAATCTAATGGAATTGCTCTGCCATAACAGCATTGTCCTGTTCATAGTTGCACGTGGCAGAGAGATGAGGAAGTTCGCTTAATTGAACATATAACGGGCCACCACAAAGCATCCTTTGCACATGTTGACCAGTTGGCACATGCTTGTATCACGATGCAAGATGCATACCATTTGTACCAAGAAGCCATTGCCCACATTGAACGGCAACACATGCCCTTCGTTGGTTTTGCAATTGACTGTTGCAATAGTGCTTCATTCGCGCAACGCTGCCAAGATGAAAACATTATGGCACTCGTATGTTGCATATGCGCACAAATTCCTAGTGTGGATTTTGAATGTCATGGAAGGCCACCAATTCAAGGGCATTCTCCATTCGACTCCAACAATAGGGGATATTTTTTTTGGGATGTGCAGAGAAGACACAGAAAGATTACTTGGTCTCACCACATATTTCAATGCCCACCAAAGACACTAGCATGAGACAACAAGTACAAACCAAATGGTGCCTCAATATTCCTTTCACAGATGGTGTTATTCAAATCCTATGGTGTCCTGCACATCGTCGTGTTGCATGTCCTCGTCATGTGTGTGGCATACACAACATCAATTGCCCTTGGTGTACACAATGTGACTTGCCAATATGTGCATCTTGCTCCAATGAACTATCCCGAGCACGCCCAAAAATGCCCCCATTTGCTTTCGCAAATGAAATGCGGATAGGGTACACTAATGAGTACATCCATGAGTACCAAGTTACATATATTGAATTGTTGCGTGCCAGTCCAGTTAACTCTGCCATGTTGAACTTGACATTGCAACGGTTCAATGACCGAGTAAGTGGCTCAAGTTTAGCACATTTGTCAAACGCACGCCTTGGCGCAAAAGGAAATGTCAACTATTTTTTTCTACCATGGGAGGAAACCCTCCAAACATTTTCCCAAAATGGTGGAAAGAATCACTTACCCAGATTGGGTCAAGATTTGGCTGGCTTCGTTCAAGTGGTTGTGGAAAGTCACAATCACGATGACACGCAATGACTTGTACAGCACAGGCGCGTGCGCTGTGCTGTGGTCGTACACTTGATAGCATATATCATTGAGCGCAACCACCCAGCTTACGTGGGTATCAATATGGTTGATGCTGAACGACGATCAGCACTCCTTCCCGTTGATGGCATCGTTCCTGAGATCATACGAGTCATAGTGCCTCACAAGAATGGCCATGACCTTCATGAAGGAAAGGCCATGTTACCTCACGAGCGCGGACGTTGCATTGATGGCAACATATTTCTTTCCCATGTAAACGGCTTACAATTGGATAGGTACTCAAATTCAACTGTGGACATCAATGAACAACGTATACATGGTATCCAATCCGTTGAACAAACCTTGAAGTTCCTACCGCAAATTGACATGTCATCAGACGACGGCTCATCACTTAAGTGTGCATTGTTTAGAGTAGAATCTCTGCGAGGTGGACTTGGTGAAGGCAATAGAATTTCGTTCATGGCTTCTTTTGCCACATCATTGCTCTCCATTTTGGACCCCTACAATAACTCCGACCCTAGTCTGGGTTAGAGCCAGGGCTAGGGTCACCAAGCTGGTGGAACCAGTCTTGGTTTTATAACCCTTTTTAGTGTCTAGGGTGGACCTACCAGGTTTAGCAGCAGCAAGCAAGCAAGCAGCAGCACGCGCGAAATGGGCAAAAATCAAAACTCCATCGTGGTGCTTCACATTCGGGTGAAATTTTGGTGGATGATACCTATGGGTGTGAAGTACAATCACACAAAGTTTGAGCAAGAAACTAGACGGTGGCGGCCGGGAACGGGCTTCACGGGTGGCGGACCTCAGTTTCAAAAACTGCAGTTTAGGGCCAAAAACAGCCATTTTTGGGCCAAAAAAGCCCCGGTACACATTCAAAACGGCGTAACGAAGGGAAACTGTGGGTACACTGCGCGTGCGGCTTGACTTCCCCTTGTCAACGAGCTCTTTGCGGCCCTCTCACTCCATGATATGTCCCGAAAACGGCCCAAAAAGGCCCCCAGAAGTTGCAGATGCCGACAGCCACAAACCAAGAATAGGCCATATCTTTGGCTACATGGCTCAAAATGTGATTCCAAGGGCACCTACTCCACCCACACCCCCCCACTTTTTGTGGTTTCCAACCCTCAGAATTGCCCAAACGAACGCCTAGACCCCAATACCTAGGCCCAGTAGGCTACGGCAAGCTGCAAGCTCAAGCCCAAACAAGTGGGTACCCAAATGGGTCAACAGGGTCCAGTAGGGGCGAAAAAATGATTCTTCTCAAAAATGATCCTAGACCATGTGCGGCGCTAAAACGAGTGTTTTTGGACTGTTTTGAGCTTGTGGTGGCCCATTTTGGTCCTCCGAAAATCCCAAAATGCCTTGAAAATGGGCTCCTTTGGGACCAAAAATGGGTCAAAAATGGGTCAAAAACGCATTTTTCCAAACCTCATCCTAGACCATTTGGGGTGCACAAACGGGTAGAATGAGCCCATTTTGAGCCCATTTTGGGGCATTTTGGCCCCTCAGAAGTCCAAAAAGCCTTGAAAGTGGGCCTCGTGGTGATGGGGTTCACTTGCAAGCTGATTTCACTTTGTCAAGAGTCATCAATGTGTGAATGATTCTTGATGTCCCTCACCAATAGCTGATGTTCCCTCCCCCACTAGCTCAGTCCCAATATTCAGTCTTGATTAGGGCAAGGGTTAGGTCAGGGTTAGGGCAAGGGTTCGGGTTAGGGCTAGGGCTAGGCTTAGGGCTAGGGGTAAGGGTAGGGGTAGGGGTAGGGGTGTGTTTTGGGTTAGGACTAGGTTGAGGGTTGGGGTGGGTGTTCGGGATAGGGTTGGGTTTAAGGATAGTGTTGGGGTGCAAAGTGGACAAACTTTTCCTTTGGGCGGTGATGGTGCCCATGGAGTGTCTAACGCCTTCGGCGCCCATGAAATCCTGAAGGCAACACCTTGGGCAACTAACTGTTGGCCGGAGGCCCCCTAGGGGGGGGGGGGGGGGGCAGGGGTAGTTGGCTCCTAGGACCCACGGAGTCGCCCCCCCGCCCCCGAGTGGCCGACAAACCCGGCAACACACACCTGTGCTCTGCACATTCCTGATGGGTTTTAATCAAACAGTCCCGGATCCATACCACACATGCAACCGGCATACGCCATGGATGCAATCTCAATCGGGCCGCAGGGTGGTTCAGCCCCCCCCCCCCCCCCAACTGCGACTCCTTTCCTCACTCGAAGGGAGGGGTCGTGTGTCCTCGGATTCCCACCAACCCATTGTGTCTGTCACAGCATGTCACCACACCGGGGCCGGGGGAGACAAATGCGTGTATGATTATGATTGCGTCATCGGTCCCCCGTAACGGCGATTGCTACCGTTTGTGAACACACCCTCCCTGAGGCTAAAGAGCATGCCAGTGGCTCACCACAACACCACTACAGCATTTTTCTTCGTAACATCTCGTTGTTGGGCTGCCATTCCAACCCCCCATCCCCCACCATCCCTGGCCCCAAGATACATACGCTAATTCTGTATCCATTCCTGGCCTCTAAAGGACTTCTGCTGCAAAATGCAAATGGAGCAGTCCAACAGGACGCTCCGAGAGAGTGCCTCCCTTGCGGCACACCAGAGGAGAAACCTTCCATTACTCGGAGTATAGACCATTTTGGCGACTTGCCACTGAGCGTTGTTCTCGACATGGACTACCATGGGGCTAATGGTGGTCAATGCTGAATTTGCAGTTGAATATTGCTTGTACAAGAACATTGGCAAATAAGCCCGTCATTGTGGGGCCTCGGGGGGGGGGGGCGCATGACTAGCTTGTGCTTGTGTGAACTTGGTGAGACACTTCATTAAATTTTGGGGCTTGCTGGAAGAAAAACAGCCCCAGAGACCCAGAGTTGGAAGACGTTCAGGAAAGCCCAAGAAAAGGGAAGTGGGCACATTGGGATCTCCCCAAGATTCAAATCACCAAGGCTGATACCCACATTGCCAAATGCAATGCAGTTGAGAAAGCTGCATTTGAAGCCATCCTATTCACGAGTCAGACTGAGGCAAAACTTGGAAAGAGTGTCGGATTGTTTCATTTTGATCCAAGACAGTGCATTTTGGAAAGGCTGGAGGGAACGGCATGACAATGGGTTTGTCATCCTCTATGGCGTCGGCGGCACACCTGCGGTGTACAGGAAGCACCCCCAAGGCCTTTTAACTCCCCCCCCCCCCCCAGCCCTGCCCAACAACAAAGACCGAACCAAAAAAAGAAGATACATGCAACTTTTTTGTACTCAGAAATGCAACAAAAGAAGACCCACAGCACCTCAGCCCGACCCGAACCCTTCAAAACTCATTAGACGGCACACACTGTGTCTTCCAAAGTGTCAATTTTTTGCCAAAAAGCAGCAATGGACAACCGCCTGAGCAATGCTGCTTGTTCGGGTTTGGGAGCAGCTGGTGCGGGTTGCTCACGCTACACAGGAGCAAAAAAAAAAACTGCGAGGGACTAAGAGTATCCTAAACCTACACGTTCATCATGTTGTTGTGCTTCATCAACATCCGGAATAATGTGTCAATTTTTTCCAAGATGCTTGTCAGAATGCAATGCAACACAGAGCATTCACATACTTACAGGAAAACAAACAAGAACATGCCGTCTCATGGTTCTGCTATTTCTCCTCCATGCCAGTTGGTCAGACTCTTTCATTGAAGAGGGTTTCTATTTACCTTATGCCCAGCCACGATTGCAGGGCCCGGTGGTGCATAGGCACAGTTCATTGCCTCTTTGCCGACCGGCAACAGTGTGCCAGACAGGCTCCGAGGCTCCGTAGACGCCTCACCACTGATTTGCAGCGACCTTGTGATGCAGGGGCTTAGTTTAAGCCAAAGAGCACTTCGACTAGTCCAAAAAGGAAGAGGCTCACCTTTGGCACAGCGGCTTCAGCCTTGAAGTGTTCAGCGTGCTCCTTCTTAATAGATTCCGTGGGATTAATGTCGTCGACGAAGTAGAATGCAGAACAGAACTCCTGCAATAAAGATACAGCGCCGACAGTACAATGTGCACAGCACAGGGGGGTATGCGAGAAAAAAACCACCCCACCCCACACAGCCCTCTTCCACTAATTGCACTGAGGACTACATGTGGATGGCCTGTGTGAGGCTCAGGGCTGTCCTGAAGCAGAAAGAGGAGGAAAGACTGGTTGATTTACCTGGCTACAGGAATGCAGGACCAAGCGGAAATCATTCAACAGCGCCTAAAATGATGAGCCAATGTCGACTCTGCAATGTCAAATTGTTTCAGAACATAACCCCAGCCCCACACAGTCCTGCCTTAATACATAGTCCTGCCTTGACACAATCCAAAAATTCCGCAAGGCCCAACCCCACAGAGCCTAGCAACAAACCAGTCGCGCCAGAAACAGCCCTTAAAGCCCAGTCCCACGCAGCCCAGCCCCATACACGGCCCAACACAGCCCAGCTCCAACAGCCCAGGCCTAGACCCACATAGCCCAGCCCTACACAGCCCTCAGGGCCCAGGCACATCGTATCACACAACCACAAGCACCTGGTAACTGATCCGATTGTCTTTGTCGTGGTCAATGTGCTGCACAACAGCTGCGATGACATCGTCCGTGAGGGGCGCGAAGACCAGTGCATTGAAAGTGGTCAGGCCCTCTTTGAACTCCTCTGGAGTCAGATACCCGTCCCCATCGATGTCCATGTAATGGAACACGCGCCCCAGGGAGTCCTGGTATTTGTAGAACACGCGGCAGATCTGCTCCAGCAACCGGTCCATTGCAGACCGGCGCTTGTGGAACACGTCCACGAACTCAAGGTAATCGATACTTCCTGCAACCCAGACGTACAAAACAGTAATCTTCACCCAACCCCTTTCTTACGCCGACATATGCATCACAAAATGATCAGTGTGACGTGGCGATCATTTTGAGGTATGATCTGGGTCTTCGGCCCACTTCTATGTCGGGGGAGTCGCGTCTCAGACCGAGAGGTGAGTTCAGCCACACAAGCGAGATATGTTTCTGGCATCTCTGTCGGGCTGGGCCATAGCAATGAATGTTAGGTTCGGCGGATCCACAAAAGTGAAAGAAGAGAACAGCGGCACCTTTCACTCAGTTTCTTATCACACAACAATGCTCAGATTTGAGGGGGTCAGGATTTAGGTTCACCGACAGGCGGTTGATGTCGACCAATGGTACTTTATTCAGCCGTCACTGGTCGGCCGTGCTCTGTTGAGGTCTAGTTGACTTTTCTGTTTCATTTTCATGAAGAACCCTTTGCATGGCTTCCCAACCGGGTTCCACTTGTGACTGCTGAAAACGCCAGCCCCGGGGCTGAAAACGCCAGCCCCGGGGAATCGCACCAACCACCTGGCCATTGGCACAGGAAGCACACGCCACCAGCAAGATCCCAGGCAAAATGCATGGAAATGCTGCGCACCGCTGATGCGTAACACTTGGTGATCCGGAACCCCCTGGCCCTGGGCAACCATTCCCAGCGCCCTGCCCTAAATGCATTGCATTGCATTCTGTCAAACCTCGGCTACGGGGGACCACGACCTGGAGGGGTTGGGGGGTGGAGGGGGTAATCCACAAGGGGAAGCCGGTGCACACACCAGCTACAGCCACAGGCACGTCTTTCAGTTAGATTAGACGTGTGCGGCAGGGCAGACCAACAATTGTGGGCAAAAGCTCGGGAGCAGATCGACTCAGAGGCACTGTAGCACATGGTTCTACTGACTGGGACCTTCGACCACCCGAAAGCCCAGGACTGTCCTATTGGCAGGAGATATTTCTTTTTCGGCCACAAAGAGGAGCTGCGGAGTCGAGTACTGATTCACCCAAGGCGGGCGACTGGTACAGCAACAACCACAATGGCGACGGCAACCGTTACCATATACTGCACACCGTCAAGCCAGAGCGCCAGGTCACTGCTGGAATGGAGGAGACTGCATTGGGGAAAAGACACACGTCCGTTGTTGGAGGCCACTTCTGGGAAGAGGGCGTTCTGCCAGAGGGGGCAACTACTGTGTTTGGGTTTCACAAAGAGCCATCGCACCATCCCACATGGTGGTGCGCCTTCCCGGCATGAAAAACACTGGAGCATCTCATGATGTCGTAGTTCACTGCAAACACTGGATAATTTCACAAGATCCCACAAAAATATGGTCTGGTGGAACGTTTTTGCAACGATTTCCCAGGATTCTCCTTGTGTTACATAAGAGCGGCCTGTCCATGGAGGTTTGCGATCACGTGGGAGGGCCCCATTTGTGTGCATTGGTTCTGGCCCTGTGTACGAAAAAGGGGTGTAAAGGAAATGATCCACGGATGTAAGGGCTGTCATGGGAGGGCCCTCACGAAGACAAAAATTGATGCTGCCTTGGAACGTTGCGCCACCATGCAACTGGACAGCCATTGCCTCTTCCTTCAGCCTTCATGCTCAGGGTTGTTGCACGTCTCCTTTTCCAGACCTCCTTGATCCCACAGCCCGTAGAACGGAATGAGAGTACACCTGAATTGTTGGCATCGATGACGTCGATAATTTTCCTAATCAGACTGTCAGAAAGGTCGAGATGGCTGCTTGGGTTGTTTTGCTTTTCCTCTGCCATCAACTTCTTCACCACGGCAATGAATTCCGCATGCTGGATCTGGAATGCAAATGCAGCACCGGCGGTGTTTGGGCGTCATGGCACAGCACCGCAACCCTATCCCAAAGGCTGAGATAATCGCGCTGCACCACGGATGACATGGTGTGGTGTTCAGTGTGCAGGTAAAACCAGAGGTGCTTAACCTGCAGAAACACACAAATGGTTCCGCCAAACTGAAATTGTCTTCTTTCTTTGCCGTCACCAACCACAACTACGAATGGAGATTGGGCAGAGGATACCTTGCCATCCTTGTTTTCATCAAACTGTTCGAAGAGCTGCACGGTGTCACTGAACCGGTTCCGGGCTGTGAACACCCTCCCAAGGCTGAACGAAACAAAAGCGCTCTGGGCACAGGAATTTAAGATTATCAAAATCAATAGTTGTTGCACACTGGGTGCATTCATGAGAATGGGACACGGAGAGAGAGAGACAAGGACGTAGACAGGGAGGGAGGGAGGGAGGGGCTTCTGCCCAGGGAATCTATGTATGAAGCACTGGAGATCGTCATCGTAGTATCCCGTTGCCAGTACCCACTTGGCTGATTGCACGTATCCCCATACAGGTCTCTCCTTCCCTTGCACCTGTCCCTCCTGGCCTTACACTAGCACATCAATGCAGCCTCGGAATCTCACATCTTCTGCTGTCCAGCCATCATCCATTGCATTCATCCAGGGGATCAGCACGGCGGGTGTGTAGCAACGGGGCCATATGCCGACTCCTCCCCACTTTCGGACCACTTTCAGGGTGGGGGCTTTGGGCCCGGCTGTGCCCCGGCCAAGCTGGCAACCCACGACGCTCGCCCGCACGATAGGAAGGCGTGTGCCCCAGCCAGCCCGCCCGCCGCGCGGCGGACCTAGAAGTGCCCCACCCAATGCAGCATATGACTTGGCAGTGGGCGACTGTGCCTCGGCAGACGATGCGGCGGAGGTGCTGCCGTGCCAAGAGAGCATTTGGTCGCTGGATGGGAAGGCAGAGGCCGAGAGGCAGAGGAAAGCGGCAGGGCCGGGGACTGGTGGGCCTCAACCGACTCCCTAACGAAAATCCTGCAATTACTTTGGTAACGAGGTGCTGTGAGGCCTTGACTGATGTACTAGAACCAGAGGGTCTGCTGCGCATTCAGTTCAGCGTGAGAGCCTCGTGGAGAAACTCTGCCAGACGGATGCCCAACAACAGACGGGCAACACTCAAAGGAGCTCCAGCCAAATGGAGGAGCAGCTAGGTGGCATTGTGGCGAGGCAGATTCAGGGGCTCACTAGTTGCACAGCTAAGCACAGCTGTAGCCTTATGACGATACCCCATTTTGGGGACAGTACAGAGGTGCGCAACATGGGGGTGCTGAGGGGGATGTTCAGGAGCATGTCAGAGTGGATTGCAGCCCTGGTTCTGCAGTCAAACAGGTCGTCATGTGGTAGCACAGATACAAGCCCATAGTTAAAGAGACGTGTCCGAATTCCAAGCCATGGAGGCCATACAGGCATGCACATATCTGACCTGCACAACCAGGTCAACAAACCGCGGAGCAATTGTTGCAATGGGACATGTCGATGTACAGCAATGCACAGGACGCACTGGGCGGCTGGGCAGGAAGTGCTAGTGGTATTCCCAAAGTTCCAGCCTCCGGGATGCCCATTCAGTGGTGAGTTCTGTCAGGTTGTGAGATTTCATCAAAAATCTCTTTCGCGTCGCGCAAATTGGGTCAAGTGGTATGTCCCTGTGTGACCACCCCGTCATGTTGCCCCTGACACTAGTGGAGCGCACCGTCAGCGATCCAATAGCCATGACGAAGCGTGTCTCTCTTCCGCCGAAGTTCTTGTATATGCCCATCCGGCTGGGGAGGGGGGGGGCGGTGGCAAAATGCACTTTTGTGGGTGCCGGACTCCGGCGGACCAGCCACCTTCTCAGGGGGCTGTCAGGGAGTTGCCCCAGCTCTCCCCAACGGGGCAACCTGTGAGCCCATAAGGCTCTCATCGGGCAAGGAGAGAATAGCCCAAAGCCCTGTGCTGTGCTGGTGCAGCATGTGGTGGGGGGCGGGGGGGGGCTGGCTTCTGGCCGTCTGGCACAGCACAGCCTTTGAACTTCAGTCGCGTGTACCTGCATGTGAGGGGGGCTGGCTGTTGGCCGTCGGCAGAGCACAGCTCTTGTTCTGTGGGTGCGTGCACTTGCTGGTTCAGCAAAAATAAGCAACCATGGGCTCGCCCACTGGTCACTGCTGCAGCTGTGGGATTGCCCACTGTCATTGCTTTTGAGGGACAGACCGGGATTCGAACCCAGGTGAGATGTGCCGCCACCATGGGTGCATGACCACTCAGCCACCACCTGGTGTGTGCACCATCAAGGTCTCGGGGTCAAAGGGGTGCCATGTGTGTAAGCGTGTCGCCAGGTTGTCTGCGCAGTGGGGGGGGGGGGGGCGTACCCTTGGCCTCTCCCAAGCCCGAGACTACGCCTGCAGGCTACTCCCTCGAGGGAACCTCAACTACGGGCACCTCAACTAGGGCTTGGGAGGGTGCCGTGGGTGCTGGGGCGCCCGCCGGTGTCCCAAAAAAAGAAAAACTGCCGGCATTTGGCGGAAAAACGTAGCGGCCCCTTGGATCCGCCAAGGCATTGCCAAGGCGGCCTCGCGGGGGGGGGGGGGTTCAGGGCTGTCGCAGTTGCTGCCGCGCGTATGTGTGTGTATGTGTGTGTGTGTGTGTGTGTGTGTGTGTGTGTGTGTGTGTGTGTGTGTGTGTGTGTGTGTGTGTGTGTGTGTGCGTGCATGCGTGTGCACTGCCGTGGGATCGCAGTTGCTGCTGCCACTGCCACTCCGTGTGTGTGTATGTGTGTGACGCCCAATCTGTGCCACTATAACTGGGTGGGGGGGCAAGGGGCCTGCAGATGCATGCCGCGCACCGAGGGGGGGGGGGGAGGGGGCTCCGCCAGATCATTGGCCGTCGAGCCCGCAGTGACCCGTGCCGCAACATGTGCCACGGCCCGGCCAAATCGCTGGCTGCCGGGCCAAGGTGGCCGTGGTGGGCGCGGTGACGCGGTTCCTACGCACAGGTGCATGCAGGGGGGGGGGGGGGGGGGGGCTAGTGAGGGCTCCGCCAGATTGCTAGCTGTCGAGCGTGTGGAGGTGTGTGTTGGCAGCGCACAGTCAGATTGCCGACCAGTGTGCCGGGGAGGAGGGGGGAGGGCGGCCACCACGGCCAGTGCTTGCGTTTGTACACCCCTTCCACTCAGGAGTGCCCGAGCTTGCCACGCCACCTGAAAGGCGACAGGGCACTGCCGAGAGGGGCAAGGTTCCGCAAACAGCTTTCAGGGTGAGGGGGGGGGGGGGGGGCTCCCAGGCCCCAACATCTATGGCTTAAAACGACCGCCCCATCGCGCTAATCACTTTGAGGTATGTATGTTGGGGCAAAAAAAATTGAAATGGTTGGGGGGCGGGATGGTGGGTGGTACTTTTGTTTAAGGGCCAGCACCCCCGAGTCAATTCCCAGCCTCTATTGCTAGGGGACCCCCACCCGGGCCGAACCATGCTTGTTTTCAAGGCGGAGTTGATGTACGTTTTGAAACCCGTTGGAGGAGCAAAGGGGGGGGGGTGCCTGCACCACGTGCACTGCATCTTTCCCAAAAAAAAAGGTTCTCTCCGTGCACTACGTGCCCACAACGTGCGCATGTACACCAGTGGCGCATCGCCAACAAAGGGGACAAAATCAGAAGTAGCTAGATCACCCCTGCCTTCTCGGGGGCCCAAAAGTGGGCAGAAATGCTACATAACCCCTACGTTCTCGGGGGTCCCTCAACAAAGGGGACAAAATCAGAAGAGGCTACATCACCCCTGCCTTGGAAAAGTAGATTCATGATGAGGCATGGAAAAAAAGGGGGAAAGACAAGTCCAGCCCCATACCACCTCCATCCCCTAATGGCTCACTTTTGCCAGCCCTAGGAATTGAACTCAGGAATCTCCAACTGCAAGTGCAGTGTTTCACCAACTAGGGTAGTGGCCATCTCTAGAAACTAGTGCTAAGAGATGGGATGATGATTCGCGCTAACTGAAACTTGCCAGTTTTGGCCCACTTTTGAATTGTCCCAAAAATGCCGAGTATATTGAGTGTAGACACATGGGGTGAAAAACCATTTTTTCACCCTTTGCCACATCAAGCAAAATTTGCTGACGCCGCCTTTGGCGCCGATGGTCTGGCACTTTCCTCCCAATTTCCTGGGAGGGTGGGGGGGGAGTTGGCATCAAGGACCCGGGCCCGGCGAACCCCCTGTGTGGATCAGTTTGTAAAGTTTTGCAGGCACTTGCCAGGGCAGGTTGCAGCTTAACTCTGCATAAAGAGGCTCGCATTCATCGTGAGGGAGGGACGGAGGGAGGGAGGGAGAGGGGGGCACAAGCGACCGACCAAGGAAGAGAGAGAGAGAGAGAGAGAGAGAGAGAGAGAGAGAGAGAGAGAGAGCCAGAGCCAAAGCCAGAGCCACAGATAGATAGACAGGCAGGCCAAGCGACGACGGACGGACAGACGAACAAATGGACGGACGAACGAACGGGCCACCAGCTAGCCAGCCAGCTAGCCAGCCAGGCACCAAACCAGCCTACACTGGGGAGGGAAGGGTGCAGGCCAGACCTAGGCCCCCAGGCCCCCAAGGGGGTGTTTGTGCACAGCACTCACACAACACACATATTACAGGGAGAATTTGGGGATTTTTGCAAAAATTGGCAATAGACCTGCCTACATAGATCATACCACTCCCAAAATGTTCGACCACCTCATGCCAAAGCATTCCTCCTCATACGCTTCACAAACCCAAGAGGAGGTCCATGTGCAGTCCGCGATTGGCCCCTTTAACCTTGGGGCAGGCACTCGTATGCGTGTTTGTGGTATGCCTAGCCCCTGATGGCACTGATATTGGGGGTACACCTTGGACCAACGTCATTAAGCCACATTTGGGGCAGGCTATGGGAAGTTCATCAAACGATTCAATCATGGCCACCTAGAAACAAATGCATAACGAAACCAAGAAAAACAAAAGACCACAAGGAGAAAGAAGAACAAAAAAGTGTGTCCATGTATCACCATAGCACCAAAACGGGTACCCTTTTTGAGTGACATAGACCATAAATGCACTAGAAACAGGGCTAAATGTACCAGCAACTCATATACATGGATAACAAGGCTCATTGTTACTAGGCACCCCTAGGCAGCTTGGGTATGGTCCCACCCAAACTTTGTGCACAGCGCGCGCGTAGCGCACAATACACCCCCCAAGGTCCGCCAATGCAACTCTGGGGAGGTGGTCCCTGTAAGCGTGTCCCCTAAACTGCACCCCCCTCTAATTGAGCACTAAGGGCTGCACCCACCAGAGGCATCAGCAGATGTCTGAATTTGCTCAACAAAGTGATTGCACACAAAATTAGGCAAATCTGGGCCACCCCCTTTTTGTCGAGGGGTCTGTTCTGCACCACTCGCAATGGCAAAATAAGGTCAATAAGGCCTGGCCTAGCCCTTAGAGCCTGGTTTCCAACCCCCCCCCCTTCTAATTCACACCAGCTCAAAGGACCCCCCTTCCCGTAAGTTGCAATGGACTGCAGGCCTCAATACCAAATTCTTGCAAGCCACTGAAAGTGTTGTCAAAAATGGTGGGCGGAGCCGTTGGAAATTGCCACCCACTGAATGGAGCCGCCCACCAAAAATGCTTCAGGAACGGGATCGCCAACAAACAATTGACTGAAATATCAACCCATCTAGAGACGTGGGGATGTGTCCTGCCTGCCCACCTGAAGGAACATGTACATGTATGTGTATGTGTACGTGTGGGTGTATGGGTAGGTGTATGGGTACGTGTCCGTTACGTGTCCCTGTATGGGTATGTGTACGTGGCTGCGTGCGTGTGGGTGGGTGTGAGCGTGTACGCACATGCGTATGCACATGTGTATGCATATGTGTACGTACGTGCATGTTCGTGTAGGTGTATGTGTATGTGTATGTGCATGTGCACATGTATGTGTATGACATTTCGACAATTGATGGAATCATGGATCACAGTGTCCCAGAAAAGCATTGTATGATGCAAAATGCGAAAATGGGAGGATGAGAAGGGGTCATGCAAGCGGCAGTCGCGATGATCTGCATCGGTCTTTCACATGCTACATGCAACTGGCAACAGAATAAAACACGCACCTGTCCAGTGCCTCTTGGACGTCCGGGGACGCATGGAAATCACGCTTGACCTGTAAACTTTCGATGAGGGCGATGGTATCAACCTTTCCGCTCACGACAACATCCTGAAGCAGCTCTTCGACTTGCTCCCTTGTCACAGGGATCTTCAAGCGGCTGAAGACTTTGGACAGCTCATCAACATCCACGACACCTAAAATTCAGACAACCAATGTGAGGCCAACGACTGAGATGCCAAACCGCAGCTGCTGCGTCCCTGTACGAGCTCGCCAATGGTGTGTACGACTGCAGGTGCCTCTGACCCGTGGCACCCTCTGGCTCATGGACTACCACGAGGGCGGGACTCCATGTACCTGGGCCCACGTTGGACCTTCGAGCGGCCAGGACCCCGTGCACCTCTGCAAGGTGGAGTCCCCTGGTGGTGAAGGCACACACGCTTGTGCTGCGAGCCCTTCGGAGGATCGAGACACAGCACTTTGCATTCCGCCGAATGTGCTCCAGGGACGAAGCATACCATCCTGGTTGTGGTCGAATACATTGACCATTTCCTGCAAGTTCAGGTCGGCGGCGAGCAGTGCGTCGTGCACGCGTTTGGTCACCTGATTCTTCCACTGCGAGTACTCGGGCTTGACTTCGACCCGGAATTGTCCGAGGAATTTGTTGTAGAGGACTCTGCCATCGTCCATACAGTTCTGTAGGAGTGCGATGCACCGGGGTGGATGCTGTGGCTTACCAGGGACAAGGTGCTCCCCTTCGCGCCTCCTTTTACACAGGGCAGGGCAGCTCCAGCAGTGCTGGCCATCCGCATCCATGGATCGCACGCAATGGCGGCCCCTCCGGCCGGCCACACGCACAATCCCGAGCTGTTGGGGGGTGGTGCTATCCGGAGGGGGCAGACGAGACAAAGAAAGTGGCCCGTTCCGTGTGTGGGACAGCATGACTGGGATCTTTACATGCACGCACGAGCATACAGGCGCGCCCACACGCACGGAAACACACACACACACACACACACACACACACGTTGAGAACCGCTAAACAAGAACAAAGCAAGAAAAGCGGTTGGAGAAAACTCCTCAGGAGCTGCAGAGCAGCCCTAGACGTCTTTCGGTCTGCCAAAGGGTGGCCAATGTAATGCAATCATAATGCAGGCAGATTCCTTTACCAGACCTAAATTAATCCACGGAGGAGTTTGTGTGTTTTACCTACCAAAGCCATCTATTTACAGTCCGCAGATGCAACCACCTAACCACACACACACAAAGGACATTCAGGGGCCAGAAAACACACACACACACACGTTGAGAACCGCGAGACAAGAACAAAGCAAGAAAAGCGGTGGAAAGAAAACTCCTCAGGGACAGCAGGGCCATCCTAAACGTCTTTCGGTCTGGTGAAGATAACAAGGATGGAAGCATGTTCAGTGCTGGGCAAAGCAAAGTGCTGGGCACACACCCACACACATATGCACATGCACATATGCACACACGGGCCTGTAATTGAGCAATGCGAACCACAACAAATGCAGAGGTGAAATGCTACGGAACTTCTGCGGAGCTGCAATGGATAGCCCCGAGTTTCATTCAGAAGTAGAAAGCAGTAAAACAGGTGCATGAGCGGCGCAACCCTTTGCAAAGTGGATTGCTGCCAAAACTGGTCATGCCATGTCTCGTGGTTGGATTTTGAGGCTTGTACCCGATGGGGAGGGGTGTTAAGGGTTTTGAGGGTTTTGAGGCGTACGGACCGGTACTGACGGGTCTGGAGGATTCGATTGGATTGTTCATGGTCACTGAAAGATGTGGAGTGTTTTTCAGGGTGTGGCATCCCACTTAATCTCAAGCATCTGCAAGTTGAGCTCCAATTGAGCATGGAAAATGCAATGCACTTGGATGCAAATGCAGCCAATAAATTGGTTGCACGAGAAAATTGTATGATATGACATTGTTGGAGACAAATGCTGTAGACTAGCCAGTGGGGGAATTGGTTTATCACTACCCCTAAAGCCCTACCCGACGGGCGTGCAACCGGCGGACAACTTTCCATGACCCGCACAGGACCACCCATTTGAGGGAGGCATACACATATGCCTGCCATAGGACGGTACAGTCCGTTGGGCCTGCGGAACATGCAGTGCTTATGGGTCAGGACGTCGGAACTTCCTGTCAAGATTGACTGCACATTGTGCGCTTTGGCCAAAGGGAAGGGCAGGGCTCAGGTACGTTGTTGACATTGGCACATGGCTCGGGCCGGTCGCATGGGCTTCACGGGAATTGCTCAAGTGCCCTTCCAACTTCGGACCTCCCACTTTGCCGTTCACTTCACACTGACCCAGCATGGACCACAAGGGAGAAGATGCACAGCACACTCGTAGCAGTGCCGACCCCACCGGCAGAGGGATTCCATTCCAATTGTAGGTGATTCCGCAATTTCGCATCAGGATTTTGCGAGTTTGGTGCTACACCCCTTTTGTGGTTACCACGGATGCCCGTTACCGTCACTGTATGAGCACTCTGCGCGCAGGAGGCACAGGCAACATACGGAGAGCATGTGTCCTTCGTACTTCTCCCACATCAAATCCAACTTCAAGATTGCCTTCATGCCGCGGCGCCACGCATCAATGGTGATAGTGCCATAATGGTCAGGGTCTTAAAAGGAACGCGCCAAAATCAATGCGACTTATATGCATCTCATGCAGTCCCGTCCCCTTCCCTCAGGCCTGTCCGCAGAGCTCCGCCCTAACTTAGATCTGGATGAAAGAGGAAGGGGTTGTTTTCCATAAATACTGGTTAAGTGTCGTTTGTACTTCCGCTTTCCAGTGCTATGGCATTTGTGTGACCTGCTTTTGTTCATCGTGGTCGTTTGTGTGTATCAGGATTGGGGGAGGAACCGTGCAGTATCATGGCCTAAGTAGAGGCTAACCCTACTGCTCACTGTTGCAGCATACTGCCTGCATAGCATCTACTCCTGCCAGTGCTAGCAGGCTTCACATGCAGGCATGCCCCCAAGGGGGCGTATGTGACCGCGTTTGAGCGCACAAGCACTCATCCTCCGATCTTCACAGTACATCCTATGCTTTGCTGTCAACCTGGACCTTGAGTTGGAGTTGGAGTTGGAGACAGAGTCGGAGCCGGAGTTGGAGTTGGAGTTGGAGCTGGAGCTGGACTTAGTGTCAAATGTTGATGAATCACTCTAGGCAACAGGGCTTCCTCTCAAAGATACACTTAGAAAAATGGCCCCACAGAGCATATGGGTGGTACTTCATTTTCATGTTGGAACTTGGTTTAGCACGATGCTTTCACCTTTGAAAATGACTACATAATCCCTGCCGATCCCTCCTATCTAGGGGTCCAATGCGGAGAGGAGTGACTTGGCTACAGCACTCTTGCTGCGTTGGGAACTCCTTAGTGGAGAGAAGTAGCACAGACACTTTTCCTGGCACCATATACACCATTTGTGAAGAGAAGAGGCCTAAAAGAGATAACACACTGGATAAATGTAAAAAAAATGGTACATTAGAGCACAAGGAGAAGTGCATAAGAGCATAAATTTTTCAACAACTGCTTACATATATGCACGACTACAATTTCCCAATTCCAGTTACTTTCCCAAATGCTTGCAGGAGGGCGCACCACAGGGCGCTCTGTAGGGCATGCCACAAGTGCCACACAGTAGGTGCCCCCATTCAGCAATTCCCAGACCGTGAAGATTGGAGGGGGGAAACGACAATTACAATTACACATACCATTACAATACCGGTCTGGGCTTGTTCAAACAGCCCAACACAGAGCGATTTGACAGGGTTGAGTCATTTTGTCATCCGGCTGCAGCTCCCCACTCCCCCCCATCCCCCAGCCCAAAATAATTGCATCAATCTGATATCAGGTGGCTGTGCCAGCTGAGCCCGAACTTAGAGGCCGATTTTAGGTCCACAAACTTCACGTTTTGCCTCAGACGCAATCATCCTACCCTGCCAACCCCCGTGGGGCAAACACGCGCTTCAGCAAAAAGCCTGCATTGCTTACACGAACACACAGTAGTAATCCAAGGCGTCTGCCATATTCATATGTCCACTGCCCCATGCAGCCTGAGCCCGCCTGTGCAGGCCATTGCACAGCCCCTTGCACATCCCTTTCTGCAGCCCTCTGCACAGCTCACGGTGCAGCCCCTGGTGCAGCCACGGTTTGAGCACCCAGCCCAGTTCCAAGTCCCGTACAACCCTTTGCCCCACCCATGCATTTGGTCACACGCCACCCCTTATCACATACCTTCGGAGGTAAAGAACCACTGCAAGTCCTGCTTGTATTCCAACACCAGCATCTTCACC
Source organism: Eutreptiella sp. 'Long Island Sound 2002' (assembly GCA_964036045.1). Taxonomy (NCBI): domain Eukaryota; phylum Euglenozoa; class Euglenophyceae; order Eutreptiales; family Eutreptiaceae; genus Eutreptiella; species Eutreptiella sp. 'Long Island Sound 2002'. The sequence goes on from OZ038382.1 coordinate 138,878,734, forward strand.
TGCCGGATCACGTCCTGCAGAGCCTTCTCTGAGTCCTGCTCTGGGATGTCCCGCTTCGGTGGGCATTTGGGCAGGTCCGTCGATGTGGCAAAGGTGTCCAGCGCCGGAGCCCAGTATTCTTGAAACGAGTACTTCCTGCGACGGCGCGAGAAGACGTGGGAAGCTGGAAATGACGTGCAAAGCGATGGGACGCGAGTAGCCACACTCCGCAGAAGAGGTGGCAGTGCATCAGTTCAGCAGCACGCAGTCTGCATCAATTCACGGATTCTGCATCCTATCTCTACAGGGAGGCGCAAGCACGGCACGCACTAAGCGCGCGCGCGCCGGTGGTGGTGACTATTTGCCGCTGCCGCCGCAAACTGAGCCAGAATCGCGAATTGCCAACTCAACAAGCAACGAACCCTGCCCACGAAAAGGCACAGCTGCAACTGCCTTGATTGGAGGGGAATATATGTTACTGTTGTGCACCACAGGCACAATTGGTATGCAGCAAATTCACCAACACGCGTCCAAAGGGCATCATGGATAGGCCATGTAGACTGCCAAACTCGCCACAAGCCATCACTTCTGACAGATGCATGCAGTACATCCCAAAATGCACACACAGGCGGGTAAATGAGACACACCGAGCAGCAAAGGAATGCCGCTGAGCCCTTTGAACAACCGGGTGCCGTCCACTGGACACATGGCGCAGTGGGCCGAATCAGACACCAGTGCTGCGCTCAGTGGTCGGCCTTACGAGATTGGGCCGGTTTTTCCATCATGGTACTTCCGGATTGTACGCACTGGTTTGGGCGGATAGGGTGGCTACGTTGCTGTCCCAAGCCACTGGGAAAAACGTTTTTGGTGGCTGCGAGTGGCACAGTTGTCCCTCTGCTCACAAGTGCTGCTTCTGCCCCTTAGCGTCCCTCCCATGCCGGCGCCGGCACACTTCACATTCAGTCGTTCCCTTGACAGTGCCGGAGGATGGTCACCACTATTGCACTGGGCTAGGGGGTTCCGGATTACCAAGTGTTACCCATCAGTGGCACAGGCTGCATTTCCAGACATTTTGCGCTAGGTTTTTGCTGCCGCCTTCGTGCAGTGTGACAATGGATGGGGGGGGGGGGGTTCAGCATACGGGAACACTGCCTGGAAATGCAGTATACCACTGACGGGTACCATTTGGTGATCCGGAACCCCCTGCAAATAAAGGAAAAAGAGCTGTGGCCGTCTGGTACACGAGATAACTGGGTGGCAATGCTTGACCGACCACACTGCAGCAATCGCAAGCGGTGGACCACTACCCGCCCGACGGTTTTGCAACGAAAAAATATGCTCGTCTAACAACGGCCTGGGTTCATGCCTTCTCGCCGGCAAGCGTTAGCCGACTGCATGCTCCCAGAAACGTGGTTCACTGATTGCCTGGTTTGTGGTTGTCGGTGTGAGCTGTGTTCGGTGTGTGTGGAATGCAACTGTGGGACGGCCACTACCCTGTCCCTTCCTCGCGACACTGGGAACGTGCTGTAGGAGGGATCCACCCGCTCCTGGTGCCATGGGGGAGGGGGCGCGGCCCCCCTGCAGTACGTCCCAGAGCCAGAGCCCACACATACAGGTCAGGTTGGAACACCATCACGCCCCCGGAATTCCCGCGGTGTCCGCAATAATTACTGGCGCTGAACACCGTGACGCATCGGCCGTTGTGTCGCACTTCGTAGCCTTTGTTGCTGTGTGGGACTTCGTGGGAGCGGATGAGCATCTTCAAATTGTTTTGTCTGTGGCAAGAAATGGCCTGTGGCACTGGGGTGCGGGACGTGGGACATCAGACGTGAGGGCACTGGACTCGGGCGATGGCTATGGGGCACTGGACGGTGGGGCCCTGCACTGCAGAGTGGCAGCTGTGCTCGGGTGGGGAAGCAGGAGAGGTAAAAAAAAAGGGGACATCGATGTGGGGACCCTCCGTGGTATACAGTGAAGAACGCCCACAGGCTGCAGGGTTGACACCACCCCATCAGACACAGCGATTATTCCTGTATTGCGGCATTATACTGCTATACCACTTGATCATCCTGGTATTACTAAGTCATATGACTGTATTATACTGTATCATATCATATCATATCATATCATATCATATCATATCATATCATATCATATCATATCATATCATATCATATCATATCATATCATATCATATCATATCATATTGTATCGTATCGTATCGCATCGCATCGTATCGCATCGTATCGTATCGTATCGCATCGTATCGTATCGTATCGCATCGCATCGCATTGTATCGTATCGTATCATATCGTATTGTATCGTATCGTATCGTATCATACCGTACCGTACTGTACCGTACTGCAGTGCATCGCAGTACAATGCAGTGCATTGCATTGTACTGTACTGTACTGTACTGCATTGTATTGCATTGCATTGCATTGTGTTGTGTTGTGTTGCATTGCATTGTATTGTATTGTACTTTATTATGGTGCACACTGCAGTTATACTGGGCAAGGGATCAGGCCAGCATGTCAGCGCTGTGCCCAAGACCCCCAACCCCCCTTCCATGTGGTAGGGCACGACAGAGGGACCACGAGGAGCATAAATGTTATCAGCCGCCGTCCATGCTCACCCGCTGGGGTTGGTGGGGTCACCCTCGAATCTCGGCTGGCCCCGATGCCCATTCCAAACCAGACTGTGAACAACCCAACTGTGCAGTGTTGTTCCCCATTCCCTCAGGCTAAGATGACATGCCAAACATACAACAGAAGACACTTATTCTGGGCCACTCGTGCTAAAGTGCACCTTTCACTCTGAGAAGTCCACACCGGTTTGAAAGAATCAGCATTAAACCCACTATCCACAGATTTGTTGGCTTGCTGGGACCGAGCTGAGTATTGATTGACCTGTGGAAGGTCCTGTCTGGGGGCCGGGGGGGGGGGGGGTCAATGGCCAGCAGCAAGTGTGAACAACGCCATCAGGTTTGGATGGTGGCAGTACAAAATGGATCACTTCATTGACTTTCGGCGTCAAAGCATTTTGATTTCTGAAGTCTGGGGGAAATTCAGTTTGTGGAACACTTTCGAGTCGTCAACGCTGGGTGAAGGGGCTCCTGAGGGGATAGGCCCAATTTCCCTGCCGACAGAGTGTTGAACCACAAAGTCTGGGCCATTGGACAAGGTCAGAAGTGTCGGCTGCACCGACATTCCCACAAAATCATGACAAATCAAAAGGTGTTCCCACGTTTGCCATGCCTGACTGTCCCAAGCACCTTGTGTCTCTGCCATCCATCATCCTTGTCTTTGTCTTTGTCTACACACTGTCCATAGCAAGTCCCTCTCTTGCCCCTGCCCCCCCCCAATCCCAGATAAATATATTTTCGCAATCGGTGTCTGTTGGGTCACCGCACTCGGGACAACTGGGGACAGCCCCAACCGGAGGGTTGCAATTTCTGGAGGCTTTTCCGCTGGGGGGGGGGGGGCTGGTCTCCTTTGGCGGGAGGCAGAAGGGGGTCATTGCGCCAACTCAAATTCACAATCCCTTGAGCGACCAACAGCCACATACGCCAAGAACTTGTGGGTCACGTCGGGGCCGAAGTTCACGGTGTTGCCGCCCCGAATGCCCCGGTCGTGCCCTGACTTGTCACTCGGGTCACTCCACAACAGGTCGACCATCAGGGTCTCCTGGAAGGTCTTGGGCTGAAGGTTGCAGGAGCTCCTGGGCAAAGCCTTCAAGTGCGACAGAGTCACCCCCTCCTGACGGAACAGGCCCCCATGCAGCACGAGCGCAAGCCCGTCGATGGTGGTGGCCACAGGCAGACAGTTCCAAAGCTCCTGCAACACATCCACAACACACATCAACGGGGAAGACACGCAAGCAGGACTCTGGTCGACGCTGGTCATCAATTGCTGACACTACGGCTGACGAGGTTGACACTTGTTGACTGTTGTTGACACTCGTAGTGGTCAGGAACCAGAACCCTCCGGCCATTTGTACATAGATTGTGCACACCCCTTGCCCGAGGGATGTATTGGAGGGGGCAGGAGGCTAAAGGGGGATTGGGCGCCCCACAATCAAGCGCACCCTACCCCACCCCCACCGGCGGCTCGAGCAGTTGGTGATGTATCGCCTGCAGCCCCTGTGGTTAAGGACAAGGGCGTGCAGTATCCCCTGCCCTCCACGGCAGAACGGTGTCTGTGTGCGAGCACACTAGCTAACCCACACTGAGCACTGTCCACTTCACAATTGATAGGCAGGGCCGTGACTCTGTTGGTCCGAAGCCCTCTTTGTCTTCGCATGGCATGATCAAGCACGACCAACGCTGCAGTCTCAAACTGCACATTGCTGTGGTGGCCAGGTGGATTCTACGTGCCGTGCAGTACCCCAAGGGGGTTGGAGAAACATGATGGCAGACACATCATGGACAGGAATTGGGTTGGAGCCCTGCACTCCTCAACCAATATGCAGAGGCACGGGACAACAGCGTCGGAATAAGCAAACAAATTTGTGCCTCTTCTGCCTTGGTGGACAAAACTGCAGCCGCAGCAAAGATTTTCTTGTTTGTGGCCACAAGGCCTATTATTCCTCACTGTGATTTCCAGTGTCTCCAGTGCAAACCTTTTACTCAATGTCAATTTCCAAGTAGTTTGCATATGCAAAATAAAATGTCATACGATCCCACATTGGTGTTACTGTGCAACAGATTATACCGTCTCTGCGAGCACAGTTGCACTGTGCATGCAGTGCCCACGTTTGGAACATACTTCTCCAGAGAAACCTCAAAATAGCCCCTTTTCAGAGCAACCCCAAATAAAACCCTCGAACTGGGCCCGTCCTTTGCGTGGTTGCCCCCCTCCTCCCACTTGCCGTAACACGAAACTGTATGTTTCAGCAGGACTGCATGTGATAAAAGTGCAAGTGTATATGAATCCACTGACAATTCTGTTGAGTGGCCTTGAAACACACCGCTTGTGTCAGGCCTCAGGCTTTTGGGGCCTGTTGGGACTCCTTGTCCTTCTTGCGCACCATTCACTGTACGTTCGGTGTGTCATGATTTCTGGGCAACACACACACACACACACACACAACGCACTATTCGCTCGGATTATTCGCTTGGTGAGGTTCGTGCAATTTGGTGGAGGAGGTGGCCAAAATCTTCATCAACCAAAATGGGTGGGTCTCCAACACCCCGGCCCAGGGCGCCTGCGTCTCCAGCACCACGGGTGGACCACAAGAAAGCTTCAAATGTCGCATTGGGTTCGCTTGTGACACAAGCTGTCCTGACCGGCCCCATTTCAATGGACAGCAACAAGCTGTGAGCCAGCCACCTGTCAACACGACTCTTGACAGAAGGCGGCTTTTGCAGGGGCTTCAAATGGTTGGCTCCTTCTTTTGTTGCAGTTTCTGAGCCCAGCATCTTATGCATTGTTGTGATTTGCATTTATTCAATTTTGCCGTGTTGGAGCAGCCAATGCAGTCCATGGGGCTGCATTTGTGGAAGCTCTGGGGGTCGACAGGGCACCCCTGGAGATGGACCAACGTGCTCTGTTCTATCAAGTGGCCGCAGTTCGTCACTCAGGGTTGCAATCGCACACCTGGAACTCTGCATACATATGCCCACGCCCGAACTTCCGTTGTACTTCATCCAAGAACCCGTACTTCATATTGATCTGGTCATCCTCGTGATTGCCACGATTCAAATGGACTGAGTCCGGGAACGCGAGCTACAGACAAACCAACGGGAATGATACAATCACAGGGTGCCTGCCATCGCTGTTTGCAAATGATGTCATGCCTTAATTTTGGGCCTTGTAAGCCCTTGGTGGGGCCAGACAAAGATGTATTCGAAGAGAGGGGCGGGGCGGGTGAGGGCAGGGACTTGCTTGAGCGGGGGGGGAGGGGGGTGAGGGGGGGAGGGGGTCCAGGGGAGGGGGAGGGGGTCCAGGGGGAGCCCCCCCCCCCTACCGGAACATACCCAATCCACAGGGAACAGAAAAATTATTGCAGAATGAACAACTCAGCACATGGAAATGTCATGTTGTCACTTCGCGGTCACGTGTGGCCATTTTTTGTGCCACAGCGACAAACTCGCACAATGTGGCCATTGGTACGCTCAAAAAAAGTGTGGCACATGCCTTTTGTGCCTTGTTGTAGGCTTCTTGTTCTTTCCGACTGGTGGTCCTATCTTTAAACCTAAAATAGAGCAGCGCGCCAATTACGTCTTAGCGTTTTGCGCGTGGCGACGGTTGGACCGGGGAGCTGAAATACACTGACAACAAGTGTTGGGGCATGGTGGTCTGCAAGACAAGGTATATGGAGCACACGTGGAGCAACACGTACACAGTATATGGCATGCGCCGAAGGCGCCGAAAATGTTTTTCCCATGACTGAAAAAAGTTCCCAAAACCCAGGTTTTCAGGTGCACTTGAGCTGAGGGGGGAGGGGGGGAGGGGGTCCACGGGGGGTCCCCCCCCCCCTGCCGGAATGAAAATTAAAGCAAGTCCCTGGGGTGAAGGGTCTGGAACGCATAAATTTGAATCCCAAAAATAGCCCAAATCAATATTTCCTTTTGCAATTTCATTTTTTCCCACCATGAAATCTGGGTCCATGGGGGGGGGGGTGGGGTCCAGGTGGGGGTACCCCCCCACCTCCTCCTATGGTTTTCAGCCATTCCAACACATCCTGGCCCCTGCAGCAGGACGCATTGGGCACATGGGCGTGTGACCTTGAATGCAATCAACAACGTCACCACTTCGACGCCATGCGTCCCCCTATCAACGAAATCCCCATTGAACAGATACATCGTCCGACCGGGCCCAGGGAGGCCTTGCTTCTCAATGATATACAGCAGGTCCTAAACGAAGGCATGGTGGTCATGGGGCACAAACCAGGCCAAAATGCAGCGGCGGACCGGCGGACACGTCGACCTGATCTAACGAGAACTGGCGTGATCTGACGTGATGTGGCCTGACCTCACTTGACTGCGGGCCTGGGGGTACCATGCGGGAGGTCGGCCCCTTTGATGTTATTTGCAAATCCGTTTCCCGTGCCGGAAGTATTTCACAGGTTCTGTTTCAGTAATCGAAAAGATGAGCACAACAACGACTTCGTACAACGCAGCACCAAACTCCTTTCGTGAAAAAACGGCGTGAAACGCTTTTCCTACTCAACGTACAACATACACGTCTGGCATGCCCTCGGAGCAATACAAGGAGTGCTCCCTGGGGACAAACGGGAAACGGAGGACCATTGCGGCACGTTTCCAATGAGAATGAAAAAGAAACTCGGGCCGTCGAGGCTTCCGCTCATTATGTAGGCACACGATTGGACGGCACTTGCAGAACAACCAACGGCGATTGGAGGGCAACCGACAGCAGTTGGGGCGCAATCGAGGGAGGTAAGCAGGTAACCGACGGCGGCCGGAAGTCGACATTTTTATAGAAAAAAATAACAAAGAATACAACGTGTCCACTAAAAGACGCCTGGGATCGCCGTGATATGCGACGTCGCAGATTGAACCGCATTGCAAATGCGCATGAGATTGTTGATGACGGCGACCAATTGGGCCTCGGCGCGTCGCTCGGGTCGCTCAAGGGCCAAACGGGACCCGAGGCCCAAAGCGCACTGACCGACGATCTCGTCTGCATGAACAACGCGTCGCAGAACAGCGGCCACGCGGTCCAGTCTCACGAACTTCACTCTCCGCAGCTTAACAAGGGGTTCGCATTCACAGGGCACCATCTCTGGTTGTGCGGAGTCCATCTGCTGCATGTGGCCTGTGGCCACGTTGCGTGATCCAATGCCGGCTGAACCAGTGCACAAGGGGCCGACGAGGCAGCAGGAGGACAACATACAACACAACACAGACACATGTACCCATCCCCCGCGGGCGCAAACAAAGGCAAAAGCACCAAAATGCCTGCCTCGGAGCTTGGGCAAACAATTTGTGTGCGACGCCCCTTCAGACAGCCCAAATGCACAGCAGTGCAAACAACTCTCATTCTCAACCAGCAGGCCACGCCAAACCACAGCACATTCACCCGTTCATATTCCAACCAAAACTGGGACCTTAAAATCCATGGTTTCAAAAGGTGCGGAAACAACTTCCATTATGTTTTAGACAAGGCGTTGTTGTTGCGAGTCGGAGGAGGCACAAAACCTACCGGTAACTGGCCGTGGAGGTCACCCACGACAACAAACTTCTCGTGCTTGCCGTCCGCATGGGTGACCTCCGTCACGCGCGGCAAGTGCTGGAACAGCTTATGCGCATCAAACAGCATCTTGGCCATGTACATGGGGTGCAGGCTCATGTCCGGCCGGGTCTTCACATGGTGGTAGATGTCGAACGCATCCAACTCACCGAGTGGGAACTTCGGCCTCGGCCCTGTGTACTCCGGCCCCGGCTCCTCCTCGATGACAGACCGGCCCCATTTAGTTCTCGCCTCCTCCCGCTTGCTCCCAGAGTCCTGCAGGGGGTCCGAGTGCGATGTGGAAGGCTGTGATTTGTGAACGTCGCTACACATCAGTGGTACGTTGCATTCCCGGACGGGGGTTGATACAGAAGGGGTTGTCTGGTCCCTCGGGTGACCTGGCTGGCTGGCCGTGGCGCACTTGTTTTCCCGTGCCCATTCCCTGTCCCTGCCATGCCCTGCCCTGCCCATCACCCGGGCAGTGGCCCTACCAAGTGGCATGGCGTGGTAGGGGGATCGGTGGGGAGTGGTGTGGGAGTGGAATACAGCACGTGGCGCGATCGGTGGGGAATGGCGGTGCTTGTGGTGGGAGGGGGCGGGGGGGGGGGGAGGGGTGTGGATAGTGGTGGGCCGCACCACAAGGGGTGAGAGCGTCAGCTGCGACGCAACGTCAATGATTTCGGACAACAAGCCAAACCGTCCTTGTCTCAGACACCAGAGTCCTGGAGTCCTGGTCCAGACGCTTGCATTTGTGCCAAATCAAGTGCGCAACAACCGAGGGGTGCTTTATGCTGCATTGCCTGAGCCAAATGGCACGACCTAATCTTGGCATGACGCACGCGCAGCGCAACGTGCACAACTGTTTCCGTTTCGAGCAGAATCGATTTGGGCGGAATTGCCTTTGGTGAAAAGGCATACGAAAAGGGCGTTTTGAGATTATGGGTCAAACTGGGCTCCCCCACGGTGACATACCCATACAGGGCCGGAATGGCCAGCCCAGGGCTAGCCATTCCGGCCCTGGGCTGGCCAGGATCCCAAGAAAGCCCACCCCAGCGGGGGATCGGGTGCATAACTCCATTCAAATATCAAAGACGTCAGCCAGAGTATGACCTTGGCTGTCTCACATGAGCTTGGAAATGAGCCATACTTCAGGCAAGTTTCAGCAATTTGAGCGAAACATGACCGTGCAACACCGAACAAAACAAGGCCAGGAACAACGATCAGCGCAACGTGATGATCATTTCAGGTCCAACATGTTGTTACCAGCCCCCCCCCCCCCCCCCCCGCTTCAGTTCAAGAACTCCATCCCCCTGACTGGGCATGCAGCTGAAGACCCCCCGGACAGTCTGGGGCTCACACTCGCCAACCCAGATGATGAGGCCGATCCTGTCTTGTCTGGCAGCCTGCTTCCTGAATTTTCTGGTAGTACCAGGGCATCTATCACGTCAGAGTGGTCTTGCTGCACTGGCAACTGGTTGATGGAGACGTACCCTCCCTCCCCTTGCGAGAACAACACTAAAATCCCACTTTTTGATGGAACCAACACCGAGCATTGTTCTGACAAGCGGGGGGGGGGGGGGGTATTTATGAATGGCAAAGAGGGAGTTCACGCACCGCACGCGCACCAACTGCTCACTGTGCCCGCGCCGCGTCAGGTATTTGAACAACTTCTCCAGGAAATGGTCTACCTTTGAAGCCCTTGTAAATACTGTCCCTTAGTGGAAGTTGCTAGGGAAAGAGTTAGGGCAGGGTGTGAGGGCCCGCTTTGGGCGAGCTCACAAGCAACCAGTGCAAAGACGGGCATTTGGTGAAACCTAGTATGCACGTAGCAAAACCTAGTAAAATGTAGCAAAACCTAGTAAAATGTAGCAAAACCTAGTAAATTTTTTTTTTTAAAAAAACATTTTTAAAAAAATTTTTTTACTTGGTAAAAAAAGCAAAAATTTTAAATTTTTTCCCTCACTAGGTTACTAGGTAGTGACAAATTTGGACTTGAATTTGAACAAAAAACACCAAGTTTATGGGGGGGGGCGGTCAACGGTAGGTGGTATTTATGTTTAAGGGCATGGTGCCCCCTGGTCTATTCCAGGCCACTTGTGTAAGTGGCGCCCCACCCGGGCCAAACCGTGTATTGCAAGGTCAGCAAAAATAAAATGAGGCTCAAGAAAAGAAGGAGCTTTTATATCATAAATATATATATACATATATGAGGTGCACACACGTGTGCTTTATATGAAGTCGCAAAACACGCGCTTGTAGATGAGGTCCGACTTCTTATCTTTGTATGTGGGTTGTGCAGAGGGAGGGTTGTGCTTCCACATGTTGCGAAGCACGCCCGTGGTCTTTTCTTCCAACTCTTTGATTAGATTTTTGTCATACTCCAATTTCCCAGAGGCATCTTTGGGGTAATGCTCTGGAACAAAAAATTCTTCACCACGGATCACCACCTTTGGACGGACCTCATCTACAGAAGGCGGCTTGTCAACCACAAGCCGGTCACCCAAGGCGAATGCCAACACAATGCATGCCAGTGTGGCAGTAAATTGCACTCTCCATTTGCGCAATGCCACACATATCTCCGAGGGACAGAAACCGGAAGCATGCAAGGCACACTGATAAACTCCACATTCAGGGCACGTGATGTGGGCTGTGTCGTCGCAAAAAAAGCAAGACAAACGGCTGGGTGAACAATAGGGCGTAGCATACATCCGTGCCAAGGCCCAACTGGGTGTGGTCTCAATAGGGGGGGCATGCGGAGAATTGCGATAGTGCAAAGCTGCCTGTGCAATCTCACGCAACAACCACAAATCTGTCTTGTGGAAGTTGGATGCTACCGTTGACAACACACCTAGACAAAAGGCAATGTAGCATCAGAAGGCAGGCAGGATGGCAGCTCACAAAGTCGTCCTGATGTAGGAAGGTGGAGTAGAGGGGGGCTATAGCAAAAGCTACACTGCCGAACTCACCCAAAAACTTGTCCCACCTCTTTTGCGCCCTTGCCTCAATGCCTTCTTGTTCGGCAATGAGGTTCACTATTGCCAACTCCTCGGTGTTTGCATCCGCTATGTACGGCTTGTTACACAGCGGATCGAACACGAGGCACAAGAAAGTACGTGTTGGGGAAACCAACAACAAGCGCAGCACCCAATGTGAATTGCGCTTATTATATATCTGCGCCACGAGCAAGGGAGGCGCATAGATCATATCAATGGACGCTGCTTTCAAAGTACGCAGCGCCCATGACCCAGCCAACACCTCCCTAGCATTTGAGCACACGGGGATGCTCAACCTTGCTTCTAAACTTACATACATACAACACTTACATGCCCAGAACCAAAATAGCGGTCTTGGGCGAAACCTCAACCCACAATATGTGCACCAAAACTGCATGTAGTGGCCCCTTCGATTTCCTTATCTGGATCCCCTCCATATACGTTGATGTCCGTTGGCGCGCCTGGGGGGAGGGGAATCTTGGGGGCAAACACAGTTGAAAAAAAATAGAAACGAATCGAAAGGTGCCAATACCTGGGAGGAGTCATGACAGAAACACGGCTGGGCACCCCATGTGCATAAGCAAAACGTAACATACAACATACAATGCAGGGAAGAGAGCCGAGCTAGAGGCGTGAAGTAACCCCCAGAAAGTCCAATGAGTGTAGCAGCCCATAATAGGGGGGCATAGATTTTGATTGTCGGTCCCCCGCATGCATTGCACCTTAGCCTGTGTCTGTGACTCTTTACCCATGAATGATGAGTAAGCTCCTTCATCAGATCAAGGGTAAAGTGTCACAAACAACCAAGCAATAAAAGTACACTGCATGCGTATTCTAAGGGTGTCATCCGTGCCCACGGGACTCATTGTTGCCGATTTCTTCGTGCCTGCCTCTGTGCCTTCCGCAGTGCTTTGCTTGGAGGACACTGTTGCAAACACGAAGGGCAAAAGGAAAAAGGGGAGGCCCAAAAGAGGGCAGACTTGCTACGTCACCCCTGCATTTTCCGGGGTCCCCAACGCCTAGCGCGGAAAGCAAAATAAAAAAAGGATTGAGAGTCCCCCTAGAGCGGGGGGCAGAATCAGAAGTGGCCCACTTGTGGGCAAGGTGGCTACTTAACCCCTGCCGCCTCGGGGGTCCCCTCCGCTTCAGAGCGGGGAGCAGAATCAGAAGTGGCCCACTTGTGGGCAAGGTGGCTAATTAACCCCTGCCGCCTCGGGGATCCCCTCCGCTTCAGAGCGGGGGGCAGAATCAGAAGTGGCCCACTTGTGGGCAAGGTGGCTAATTAACCCCTGCCGCCTCGGGGATCCCCTCCGCTTCAGAGCGGGGGGCAGAATCAGAAGTGGCCCACTTGTGGGCAAGGTGGCTACTTAAGCCTTGCCGCCTCGGGGATCCCCTCCGCATCAGAGCGGGGGGCCAAATCAGAAGTGGCCCACTTGTGGGCAAGGTGGCTACTTAACCCCTGCCGCCTCGGGGGTCCCCTCCGCTTTAGAGCGGGGGGCAGAATCAGAAGTGGCCCACTTGATGGGCAAGGTGGCTACTTAACCCCTGCCGCCTCGGGGGTCCCCTCCGCTTCAGAGCGGGGGGCCAAATCAGAAGTGGCCCACTTGTGGGCAAGGTGGCTACTTAACCCCTGGCGCCTCGGGGGTCCCCTCCGCTTTGGAGCGGGGCGCAGAATCAGAAGTGGCCCACTTGATGGGCAAGGTGGCTACTTAACCCCTGCCGCCTCGGGGGTCCCCTCCGCTTTAGAGCGGGGGGCAGAATCAGAAGTGGCCCACTTGTGGGCAAGGTGGCTACGTAACCCCTGCCGCCTCGGGGATCCCCTCCGCTTCAGAGCGGGGGGCAGAATCAGAAGTGGCCCACTTGTGGGCAAGGTGGCTACTTAACCCCTTGCCGCCTCGGGGGTCCCCTCCGCTTCAGAGCGGGGGGCAGAATCAGAAGTGGCCCCCTTGTGGGCAAGGTGGCTACTTAACCCCTGCCGCCTTAGGGGTCCCCTCCGCTTTGGAGCGGGGCGCAGAATCAGAAGTGGCCCAGTTGTGGGCAAGGTGGCTACTTAACCCCTGCCGCCTCGGGGGTCCCCTCCGCTTCAGAGCGGGGGGCAGAATCAGAAGTGGCCCACTTGTGGGCAAGGTGGCTACGTAACGCCTGCCGCCTTGGGGATCCCCACCGCTTCAGAGCGGGGGAGAGGATCAGAAGTGGCCCCCTTGTGGGCAAGGTGGCTACGTAACCCCTGCCGCCTCGGGGATCCCCTCCGCTTCAGAGCGGGGGGCAGAATCAGAAGTGGCCCACTTGTGGGCAAGGTGGCTACTTAACCCCTTGCCGCCTCGGGGGTCCCCTCCGCTTCAGAGCGGGGGGCAGAATCAGAAGTGGCCCCCTTGTGGGCAAGGTGGCTACTTAACCCCTGCCGCCTTAGGGGTCCCCTCCGCTTTGGAGCGGGGCGCAGAATCAGAAGTGGCCCAGTTGTGGGCAAGGTGGCTACTTAACCCCTGCCGCCTCGGGGGTCCCCTCCGCTTCAGAGCGGGGGGCAGAATCAGAAGTGGCCCACTTGATGGGCAAGGTGGCTACTTAACCCCTGCCGCCTCGGGGGTCCCCTCCGCTTCAAAGCGGGGGGCAGAATCAGAAGTGGCTCACTTGTGGGCAAGGTGGCTACTTAACCCCTGCCGCCTCAGGGGTCCCCTCCGCTTCAGAGCGGGGGGCAGAATCAGAAGTGGCCCACTTGTGGGCAAGGTGGCTACTTAACCCCTGCCGCCTCGGGGGTCCCCTCCGCTTCAGAGCGGGGGGCGGAATCAGAAGTGGCCCACTTGTGGGCAAAGTGGCTACTTAACCCCTGCCGCCTTGGGGATCCCCACCGCTTCAGAGCGGGGGGCAGAATCAGAAGTGGCCCACTTGTGGGCAAGGTGGCTACTTAACCCCTGCCGCCTCGGGGATTCCCACCGCTTTAGAGCGGGGGGCAGAATCAGAATTGGCCCACTTGTGGGCAAGGTGGCAACTAAACCCCTGCCGCCTCGGGGGTCCCCTCCGCTTCAGAGCGGGGGAGAGGATCAGAAGTGGCCCCCTTGTGGGCAAGGTGGCTACTTAACCCCTGCCGCCTCGGGGATCCCCTCCGCTTCAGAGCGGGGGGCAGAATCAGAAGTGGCCCACTTGTGGGCAAGGTGGTTACTTAACCCCTGCCGCCTCCGGGGTCCCCTCCGCTTCAGAGCGGGGGGCAGAATCAGAAGTGGCCCACTTGTGGGCAAGGTGGCTACTTAACCCCTGCCGCCTCGGGGGTCCCCTCCGCTTCAGAGCGGGGGGCAGAATCAGAAGTGGCCCACTTGTGGGCAAGGTGGCTACTTAACCCCTGCCGCCTCGGGGGTCCCCTCCGCTTCAGAGCGGGGGGCGGAATAAGAAGTGGCCCCCTTGTGGGCAAGGTGGCCACTTAACCCCTGCCGCCTCGGGGGTCCCCTCCGCTTCAGAGCGGGGGGCAGAATCACAAGTGGCCCACTTGTGGGCAAGGTGGCTACGTAACCCCTGCCGCCTCGGGGGTCCCCTCCGCTTCAAAGCGGGGGGCAGAATCAGAGGTGGCCCACTTGTGGGCAAGGTGGCTACGTAACCCCTGCCGCCTCGGGGGTCCCCTCCGCTTCAGAGCGGGGAACAGAATCAGAAGTGGCCCACTTGTGGGCAAGGTGGCTACTTAACCCCTGCCGCCTCGGGGGTCCCCTCCGCTTCAGAGCGGGGGGTAGCATCAGAAGTGGCCCACTTGTGGGCAAGGTGGCTGCTTAACCCCTGCCGCCTTGGGGATCCCCACCGCTTCAGAGCGGGGGGCAGAATCAGAAGTGGCCCACTTGTGGGCAAGGTGGCTACTAAACCCCTGCCGCCTCGGGGGTCCCCTCCGCTTCAGAGCGGGGGAGAGAATCAGAAGTGGCCCAGTTGTGGGCAAGGTGGCTACTTAACCCCTGCCGCCTCATGGGGTCCCCTCTGCTTGAGAGCGGGGGGCAGAATCAGAAGTGGCCCACTTGTGGGAAAGGTGGCTACTTAACCCCTGCTGCCTCGGGGGTCCCCTCCGCTTCAGAGCGGGGGGCAGAATCAGAAGTGGCCCACTTGTGGGCAAGGTGGTTACTTAACCCCTGCCGCCTCGGGGGTCCCCTCCGCTTCAGAGCGGGGGGCAGAATCAGAAGTGGCCCACTTGTGGGCAAGGTGGCTACGTAACCCCTGCCGCCTCGGGGATTCCCCCCGCTTCAGAGCGGGGGGCAGAATCAGAAGTGGCCCACTTGTGGGCAAGGTGGCTACTTAACCCCTGCCGCCTCGGGGATCCCCTCCGCTTCGGAGCGGGGGGTGGGGGGATCAGAGGTGGCCCACTTGTGGGCAAGGTGGCTAAGTAACCCCTGCCGCCTTGGGGATCCCCACCGCTTCAGAGCGGGGGGCAGAATCAGAAGTGGCCCACTTGTGGGCAAGGTGGCTACTAAACCCCTGCCGCCTCGGGGGTCCCCTCCGCTTCAGAGCGGGGGAGAGAATCAGGAGTGGCCCCCTTGTGGGCAAGGTGGCTACTTAACCCCTGCCGCCTCGGGGGTCCCCTCCGCTTTAGAGCGGGGGGCGGAATCAGAAGTGGCCCACTTGTGGGCAAGGTGGTTACTTAACCCCTGCCGCCTCGGGGGTCCCCTCCGCTTCAGAGCGGGGGGCAGAATCGGAAGTGGCCCACTTGTGGGCAAGGTGGCTACTTAACCCCTGCCGCCTCGGGGGTCCCCTCCGCTTCAGAGCGGGGGGCGGAATCAGAAGTGGCCCCCTTGTGGGCAAGGTGGCTACTTAACCCCTGCCGCCTCGGGGGTCCCCTCCGCTTCAGAGCGGGGGGCAGAATCACAAGTGGCCCACTTGTGGGCAAGGTGGCTACGTAACCCCTGCCCCCTCGGGGGTCCCCTCCGCTTCAGAGCGGGGGGCAGAATCAGAGGTGGCCCACTTGTGGGCAAGGTGGCTACGTAACCCCTGCCGCCTCGGGGGTCCCCTCCGCTTCAGAGCGGGGAACAAAATCAGAAGTGGCCCACTTGTGGGCAAGGTGGCTACTTAACCCCTGCCGCCTCGGGGGTCCCCTCCGCTTCAGAGCGGGGGGCAGAATCAGAAGTGGCCCACTTGTGGGCAAGGTGGCTGCTTAACCCGTGCCGCCTCGGGGGTCCCCTCCGCTTCAGAGCGGGGGGGGGGGGGGGGATCAGAGGTGGCCCACTTGTGGGCAAGGTGGCTAAGTAACCCCTGCCGCCTTGGGGATCCCCACCGCTTCAGAGCGGGGGGCAGAATCAGAAGTGGCCCACTTGTGGGCAAGGTGGCTACTAAACCCCTGCCGCCTTGGGGGTCCGCTCCGCTTCAGAGCGGGGGGCAGAATCAGAAGTGGCCCAGTTGTGGGCAAGGTGGCTACTTAACCTCTGCCGCCTCGAAGGTCCCCTCCGCTTCAAAGCGGGGGGCAGAATCAGAAGTGGCCCACTTGTGGGCAAGGTGGCTACTTAACCCCTGCCGCCTCGGGGGTCCCCTCCGCTTCAGAGCGGGGGAGAGAATCAGAAGTGGCCCAGTTGTGGGCAAGGTGGCTACGTAACCCCTGCCGCCTCGGGGATCCCCTCCGCTTCAGAGCGGGGGGCAGAATCAGAAGTGGCCCACTTGTGGGAAAGGTGGCTACTTAACCCCTGCTGCCTCGGGGGTCCCCTCCGCTTAAGAGCGGGGGGCAGAATCAGAAGTGGCCCACTTGTGGGCAAGGTGGCTACTTAACCCCTGCCGCCTCGGGTGTCCCCTCCGCTTCAGAGCGGGGGGCAGAATCAGAAGTGGCCCACTTGTGGGCAAGGTGGCTACTTAACACCTGCCGCCTCGGGGGTCCCCTCCGCTTCAGAGCGGGGGGCAGAATCAGAAGTGGCCCACTTGTGGGAAAGGTGGCTACTTAACCCCTGCTGCCTCGGGGGTCCCCTCCGCTTAAGAGCGGGGGGCAGAATCAGAAGTGGCCCACTTGTGGGCAAGGTGGCTACTTAACCCCTGCCGCCTCGGGGGTCCCCTCCGCTTCAGAGCGGGGGGCAGAATCAGAAGTGGCCCCCTTGTGGGCAAGGTGGCTACTTAACACCTGCCGCCTCGGGGGTCCCCTCCGCTTCAGAGCGGGGGGCAGAATCAGAAGTGGCCCAGTTGTGGGCAAGGTGGCTACTTAACCTCTGCCGCCTCGAAGGTCCCCTCCGCTTCAAAGCGGGGGGCAGAATCAGAAGTGGCCCACTTGTGGGCAAGGTGGCTACTTAACCCCTGCCGCCTCGGGGGTCCCCTCCGCTTCAGAGCGGGGGGCAGAATCAGAAGTGGCCCACTTGTGGGCAAGGTGGCTACTTAACCCCTGCCGCCTCGGGGGTCCCCTCCGCTTCAGAGCGGGGGGCAGAATCAGAAGTGGCCCACTTGTGGGCAAGGTGGCTACTTAACCCCTGCCGCCTCGGGGGTCCCCTCCGCTTCAGAGGCGGGGGCAGAATCAGAAGTGGCCCACTTGTGGGGAAGGTGGCTACTTAACCCTTGCCGCCTCGGGGGTCCCCTCCGCTTCAGAGCGGGGGGGGGGGGGGGATCAGAGGTGGCCCACTTGTGGGCAAGGTGGCTAAGTAACCCCTGCCGTCTTGGGGATCCCCACCGCTTCGGAGCGGGGGGCAGAATCAGAAGTGGCCCACTTGTGGGCAAGGTGGCTACTTAAGCCCTGCCGCCCCGGGGATTCCCACCGCTTTAGAGCGGGGGGCAGAATCAGAAGTGGCCCACTTGTGGGCAAGGTGGCTACTAAACCCCTGCCGCCTCGGGGGTCCCCTCCGCTTCAGAGCGGGGGAGAGAATCAGAAGTGGCCCAGTTGTGGGCAAGGTGGCTACTTAACCCCTGCCGCCTCGGGGATCCCCTCCGCTTCAGAGCGGGGGGCAGAATCAGAAGTGGCCCACTTGTGGGAAAGGTGGCTACTTAGACCCTGCCGCCTCGGGGGTCCCCTCCGCTTCAGAGCGGGGGGCAGAATCAGAAGTGGCCCACTTGTGGGCAAGGTGGCTACGTAACCCCTGCCGCCTTGGGGATCCCCACCGCTTCAGAGCGGGGGGCAGAATCAGAAGTGGCCCACTTGTGGGCAAGGTGGCTACTTAACCCCTGCCGCCTCGGGGGTCCCCTCCGCTTCAAAGCAGGGGAGAGAATCAGAAGTGGCCCACTTGTGGGCAAGGTGGCTACTTAACCCCTGCTGCCTCAGGGGTCCCCTCCGCTTCAGAGCGGGGGGCAGAATCAGAAGTGGCCCACTTGTGGGCAAGGTGGCTACTTAACCCCTGCCGCCTCGGGGGTCCCCTCCGCTTCAGAGCGGGGGGCAGAATCAGAAGTGGCCCACTTGTGGGCAAGGTGGCTACTTAACCCCTGCCGCCTCGGGGGTCCCCTCCGCTTCAGAGCGGGGGGCAGAATCAGAAGTGGCCCACTTGATGGGCAAGGTGGCTACGTAACCCTTGCCGCCTCGGGGGTCCCCTCCGCTTCATAGCGGGGGGCAGAATCAGAAGTGGCCCACTTGTGGGCAAGGTGGCTACTTAACCCCTGCCGCCTCGGGGATCCCCTCCGCTTCAGAGCGGGGGGCAGAATCAGAAGTGGCCCACTTGTGGGCAAGGTGGCTACTTAACCCCTGCCGCCTCGGGGGTCCCCTCCGCTTCAGAGCGGGGGGCAGAATCAGAAGTGGCCCACTTGATGGGCAAGGTGGCTACTTAACCCCTGCCGCCTCGGGGGTCCCCTCCGCTTCAGAGCGGGGGGCAGAATCAGAAGTGGCCCACTTGTGGGCAAGGTGGCTACTTAACCCCTGCTGCCTCAGGGGTCCCCTCCGCTTCAGAGCGGGGGGCAGAATCAGAAGTGGCCCACTTGTGGGCAAGGTGGCTACTTAACCCGTGCCGCCCCGGGGGTCCCCTCCGCTTCAGAGCGGGGAGCAGAATAAGAGGTGGCCCACTTGTGGGCAAGGTGGCTACTTAACACCTGCCGCCTCGGGGGTCCCCTCCGCTTCAGAGCGGGGGGCAGAATCAGAAGTGGCCCACTTGTGGGCAAGGTGGCTACGTAACCCCTACCGCCCTGGGGATCCCCACGGCTTCAGAGCGGGGGGCACAATCAGAAGTGGCCCACTTGTGGGCAAGGTGGCTACGTAACCCCTGCCGCCTCGGGGGTCCCCTCCGCTTCAGAGCGGGGGGCACAATCAGAAGTGGCCCACTTGTGGGCAAGGTGGCTACTTAACCCCTGCCGCCTCGGGGATTCCCCCCGCCTGTGAGCGGGGGGCAGAATCAGAGGTGGCCCACTTGTGGGCAAGGTGGCTACTTGACCCCTGCCGCCTCGGGGGTCCCCTCCGCTTCAGAGCGGGGGAGAGAATCAGAAGTGGCCCACTTGTGGGCAAGGTGACTACTTATCCCTGCCGCCCCGGGGGTCCGCTCCGCTTCAGAGCGGGGGGCAGAATCAGAAGTGGCCCACTTGTGGGCAAGGTGGCTACTTAACACCTGCCGCCTCGGGGCTCCCCTCCGCTTCAGAGCGGGGGGCAGAATCAGAAGTGGCCCACTTGTGGGCAAGGTGGCTACGTAACCCCTGCCGCCTTGGGGGTCCCCTCCGCTTCAGAGCGGGGGGCAGAATCAGAAGTGGCCCACTTGTGGGCAAGGTGGCTACGTAACCCCTGCCGCCTCGGGGGTCCCCTCCGCTTCAGAGCGGGGGGCAGAATCAGAAGTGGCCCACTTGTGGGCAAGGTGGCTACTTAACCCCTGCCGCCTCGGGGATTCCCCCCGCTTCAGAGCGGGGGGCAGAATCAGAAGTGGCCCACTTGTGGGCAAGGTGGCTACGTAACCCCTGCCGCCTCGGGGGTCCCCTCCGCTTCAGAGCGGGGGGCAGAATCAGAAGTGGCCCACTTGTGGGCAAGGTGGCTACTTAACCCCTGCCGCCTCGGGGGTCCCCTCCGCTTCAGAGCGGGGGGCGGAATCAGAAGTGGCCCACTTGTGGGCAAGGTGGCTACTTAACCCCTGCCGCCTCGGGGGTCCCCTCCGCTTCAGAGCGGGGGAGAGAATCAGAAGTGGCCCACTTGTGGGCAAGGTGACTACTTATCCCCTGCCGCCTCGGGGGTCCCCTCCGCTTCAGAGCGGGGGGCAGAATCAGAAGTGGCCCACTTGTGGGCAAGGTGGCTACTTAACACCTGCCGCCTCGGGGGTCCCCTCCGCTTGAGAGCGGGGGGCAGAATCAGAAGTGGCCCACTTGTGGGCAAGGTGGCTACTTAACCCGTGCCGCCTCGGGGGTCCCCTCCGCTTCAGAGCGGGGGGCAGAATCAGAAGTGGCCCACTTGTGGGCAAGGTGGCTACGTAACCCCTGCCGCCTTGGGGATCCCCTCCGCTTCAGAGCGGGGGGCAGAATCAGAAGTGGCCCACTTGTGGGCAAGGTGGCTACTTAACCCCTGCCGCCTCGGGGGTCCCCTCCGCTTCAGAGCGGGGGGCAGAATCAGAAGTGGCCCACTTGATGGGCAAGGTGGCTACTTAACCCCTGTCGCCTCGGGGGTCCCCTCCGCTTCAGAGCGGGGGGCAGAATCAGAAGTGGCCCACTTGTGGGCAAGGTGGCTACTTAACCCCTGCTGCCTCAGGGGTCCCCTCCGCTTCAGAGCGGGGGGCAGAATCAGAAGTGGCCCACTTGTGGGCAAGGTGGCTACTTAACCCCTGCCGCCTCGGGGGTCCCCTCCGCTTCAGAGCGGGGAGCAGAATAAGAGGTGGCCCACTTGTGGGCAAGGTGGCTACTTAACACCTGCCGCCTCGGGGGTCCCCTCCGCTTCAGAGCGGGGGGCAGAATCAGAAGTGGCCCACTTGTGGGCAAGGTGGCTACGTAACCCCTGCCGCCTTGGGGGTCCCCTCCGCTTCAGAGCGGGGGGCAGAATCAGAAGTGGCCCACTTGTGGGCAAGGTGGCTACGTAACCCCTGCCGCCTCGGGGGTCCCCTCCGCTTCAGAGCGGGGGGCAGAATCAGAAGTGGCCCACTTGTGGGCAAGGTGGCTACTTAACCCCTGCCGCCTCGGGGATTCCCCCCGCTTCAGAGCGGGGGGCAGAATCAGAAGTGGCCCACTTGTGGGCAAGGTGGCTACGTAACCCCTGCCGCCTCGGGGGTCCCCTCCGCTTCAGAGCGGGGGGCAGAATCAGAAGTGGCCCACTTGTGGGCAAGGTGGCTACTTAACCCCTGCCGCCTCGGGGGTCCCCTCCGCTTCAGAGCGGGGGGCGGAATCAGAAGTGGCCCACTTGTGGGCAAGGTGGCTACTTAACCCCTGCCGCCTCGGGGGTCCCCTCCGCTTCAGAGCGGGGGAGAGAATCAGAAGTGGCCCACTTGTGGGCAAGGTGACTACTTATCCCCTGCCGCCTCGGGGGTCCCCTCCGCTTCAGAGCGGGGGGCAGAATCAGAAGTGGCCCACTTGTGGGCAAGGTAGCTACGTAACCCCTGCCGCCTCGGGGGTCCCCTCCGCTTGAGAGCGGGGGGCAGAATCAGAAGTGGCCCACTTGTGGGCAAGGTGGCTACTTAACCCCTGCCGCCTCGGGGATTCCCCCCGCCTCAGAGCGGGGGGCAGAATCAGAAGTGGCCCACTTGTGGGCAAGGTGGCTACTTGACCCCTGCCGCCTCGGAGGTCCCCTCCGCTTCAGAGCGGGGGAGAGAATCGAAAGTGGCCCACTTGTGGGCAAGGTGACTACTTATCCCTGCCGCCCCGGGGGTCCGCTCCGCTTCAGAGCGGGGGGCAGAATCAGAAGTGGCCCACTTGTGGGCAAGGTGGCTACTTAACACCTGCCGCCTCGGGGCTCCCCTCCGCTTCAGAGCGGGGGGCAGAATCAGAAGTGGCCCACTTGTGGGCAAGGTGGCTACGTAACCCCTGCCGCCTTGGGGGTCCCCTCCGCTTCAGAGCGGGGGGCAGAATTAGAAGTGGCCCACTTGTGGGCAAGGTGGCTACTTAACCCCTGCCGCCTCGGGGATTCCCCCCGCTTCAGAGCGGGGGGCAGAATCAGAAGTGGCCCACTTGTGGGCAAGGTGGCTACGTAACCCCTGCCGCCTCGGGGGTCCCCTCCGCTTCAGAGCGGGGGGCATTATCAGAAGTGGCCCACTTGTGGGCAAGGTGGCTATTTAACCCCTGCCGCCTCGGGGGTCCCCTCCGCTTCAGAGCGGGGGGCGGAATCAGAAGTGGCCCACTTGTGGGCAAGGTGGCTACTTAACCCCTGCCGCCTCGGGGGTCCCCTCCGCTTCAGAGCGGGGGAGAGAATCAGAAGTGGCCCACTTGTGGGCAAGGTGACTACTTATCCCCTGCCGCCTCGGGGGTCCCCTCCGCTTCAGAGCGGGGGGCAGAATCAGAAGTGGCCCACTTGTGGGCAAGGTGGCTACTTAACACCTGCCGCCTCGGGGGTCCCCTCCGCTTGAGAGCGGGGGGCAGAATCAGAAGTGGCCCACTTGTGGGCAAGGTGGCTACGTAACCCCTGCCGCCTTGGGGATCCCCACCGCTTCAGAGCGGGGGGCAGAATCAGAAGTGGCCCACTTGTGGGCAAGGTGGCTACGTAACCCCTGCCGCCTCGGGGGTCCCCTCCGCTTCAGAGCGGGGGGCAGAATCAGAAGTGGCCCACTGGTGGGCAAGGTGATTACTTAACCCCTGCCGCCTTGTGGGTCCCCTCCGCTTCAGAGCGGGGGAGAGACCAGAAGTGGCCCACTTGTGGGCAAGGTGACTACTTATCCCCTGCCGCCTCGGGGGTCCCCTCCGCTTCAGAGCGGGGGGCAGAATCAGAAGTGGCCCACTTGTGGGCAAGGTGGCTACTTAACCCCTGCCGCCTCGGGGGTCCCCTCCGCTTGAGAGCGGGGGGGCAGAATCAGAAGTGGCCCACTTGTGGGCAAGGTGGCTACTTAACCCGTGCCGCCTCGGGGGTCCCCTCCGCTTCAGAGCGGGGGGCAGAATCAGAAGTGGCCCACTTGTGGGCAAGGTGGCTACTTAACACGTGCCGCCTTGGGGGTCCGCTCCGCTTCAGAGCGGGGGGGGGGAATCAGAGGTGGCCCACTTGTGGGGAAGGTGGCTACTTAACCCTTGCCGCCTCGGGGATTCCCACCGCTTCAGAGCGGGGGGCAGACTCAGAAGTGGCCCACTTGTGGGCAAGGTGGCTACGTAACCCCTGCCGCCTCGGGTGTCCCCTCCGCTTCAGAGCGGGGAGCAGAATCAGAAGTGGCCCACTTGTGGGCAAGGTGGCTACTTAACCCCTGCCGCATCGGGGGTCCCCTCCGCTTCAGAGCGGGGGAGAGAATCAGAAGTGGCCCACTTGTGGGCAAGGTGAATACTTATCCCCTGCCGCCTCGGGGGTCCCCTCCGCTTCAGAGCGGGGGGCAGAATCAGAAGTGGCCCACTTGTGGGCAAGGTGGCTACTTAACCCCTGCCGCCTCGGGGGTCCCCTCCGCTTCAGAGCGGGGGGCAGAATCAGAAGTGGCCCACTTGTGGGCAAGGTGGCTACGTAACCCCTGCCACCTCGGGGGTCCCCTCCGCTTCAGAGCGGGGGAGAGAATCAGAAGTGGCCCACTTGTGGGCAAGGTGACTACTTATCCCCTGCCGCCTCGGGGGTCCCCTCCGCTTCAGAGCGGGGGGCAGAATCAGAAGTGGCCCACTTGTGGGCAAGGTGGCTACTTAACCCCTGCCGCCTCGGGGGTCCCCTCCGCTTGAGAGCGGGGGGCAGAATCAGAAGTGGCCCACTTGTGGGCAAGGTGGCTACTTAACCCGTGCCGCCTCGGGGGTCCCCTCCGCTTCAGAGCGGGGGGCAGAATCAGAAGTGGCCCACTTGTGGGCAAGGTGGCTACTTAACCCGTGCCGCCTTGGGGGTCCGCTCCGCTTCAGAGCGGGGGGGGGGGGAATCAGAGGTGGCCCACTTGTGGGGAAGGTGGCTACTTAACCCTTGCCGCCTCGGGGATTCCCACCGCTTCAGAGCGGGGGGCAGACTCAGAAGTGGCCCACTTGTGGGCAAGGTGGCTACTTAACCCCTGCCGCATCGGGGGTCCCCTCCGCTTCAGAGCGGGGGAGAGAATCAGAAGTGGCCCACTTGTGGGGAAGGTGGCTACTTAACCCCTGCCGCCTCGGGTGTCCCCTCCGCTTCAGAGCGGGGGGCAGAATCAGAAGTGGCCCACTTGTGGGCAAGGTGGCTACTTAACCCCTGCCGCATCGGGGGTCCCCTCCGCTTCAGAGGGGGAGAGAATCAGAAGTGGCCCACTTGTGGGCAAGGTGGCTACTTAACCCCTGCCGCCTCGGGGGTCCCCTCCGCTTCAGAGCGGGGGAGGGCAGAATCAGAAGTGGCCCACTTGTGGGCAAGGTGGCTACTTAACCCCTGCCACCTCGGGGGTCCCCTCCGCTTCAGAGCGGGGGGCAGAATCAGAAGTGGCCCACTTGTGGGCAAGGTGGCTACTTAACCCCAGCCGCCTCGGGGATTCCCCCCGCTTCAGAGCGGGGGGCAGAATCAGAAGTGGCCCACTTGTGGGCAAGGTGGCTACTTAACCCCTGCCGCCTCGGGGGTCCCCTCCGCTTCAGAGCGGGGGAGAGAATCAGAAGTGGCCCACTTGTGGGCAAGGTGACTACTTATCCCCTGCCGCCTCAGGGGTCCCCTCCGCTTCAGAGCGGGGGGCAGAATCAGAAGTGGCCCACTTGTGGGCAAGGTGGCTACTTAACACCTGCCGCCTCGGGGGTCCCCTCCGCTTGAGAGCGGGGGGCAGAATCAGAAGTGGCCCACTTGTGGGCAAGGTGGCTACGTAACCCCTGCCGCCTTGGGGATCCCCACCGCTTCAGAGCGGGGGGCAGAATCAGAAGTGGCCCACTTGTGGGCAAGGTGGCTACGTAACCCCTGCCGCCTCGGGGGTCCCCTCCGCTTCACAGCGGGGGGCAGAATCAGAAGTGGCCCACTGGTGGGCAAGGTGATTACTTAACCCCTGCCGCCTTGGGGGTCCCCTCCGCTTCAGAGCGGGGGAGAGAACCAGAAGTGGCCCACTTGTGGGCAAGGTGACTACTTATCCCCTGCCGCCTCGGGGGTCCCCTCCGCTTCAGAGCGGGGGGCAGAATCAGAAGTGGCCCACTTGTGGGCAAGGTGGCTACTTAACCCCTGCCGCCTCGGGGGTCCCCTCCGCTTGAGAGCGGGGGGCAGAATCAGAAGTGGCCCACTTGTGGGCAAGGTGGCTACTTAACCCGTGCCGCCTCGGGGGTCCCCTCCGCTTCAGAGCGGGGGGCAGAATCAGAAGTGGCCCACTTGTGGGCAAGGTGGCTACTTAACACGTGCCGCCTTGGGGGTCCGCTCCGCTTCAGAGCGGGGGGGGGGAATCAGAGGTGGCCCACTTGTGGGGAAGGTGGCTACTTAACCCTTGCCGCCTCGGGGATTCCCACCGCTTCAGAGCGGGGGGCAGACTCAGAAGTGGCCCACTTGTGGGCAAGGTGGCTACGTAACCCCTGCCGCCTCGGGTGTCCCCTCCGCTTCAGAGCGGGGAGCAGAATCAGAAGTGGCCCACTTGTGGGCAAGGTGGCTACTTAACCCCTGCCGCATCGGGGGTCCCCTCCGCTTCAGAGCGGGGGAGAGAATCAGAAGTGGCCCACTTGTGGGCAAGGTGACTACTTATCCCCTGCCGCCTCGGGGGTCCCCTCCGCTTCAGAGCGGGGGGCAGAATCAGAAGTGGCCCACTTGTGGGCAAGGTGGCTACTTAACCCCTGCCGCCTCGGGGGTCCCCTCCGCTTCAGAGCGGGGGGCAGAATCAGAAGTGGCCCACTTGTGGGCAAGGTGGCTACGTAACCCCTGCCACCTCGGGGATTCCCACCGCTTCAGAGCGGGGGGCAGAATCAGAAGTGGCCCACTTGTGGGCAAGGTGGCTACGTAACCCTTGCCGCCTCGGGGATTCCCACCGCTTCAGAGCGGGGGGCAGAATCAGAAGTGGCCCACTTGTGGGCAAGGTGGCTACTTAACCCCTGCCACCTCGGGGGTCCCCTCCGCTTCAGAGCGGGGGAGAGAATCAGAAGTGGCCCACTTGTGGGCAAGGTGACTACTTATCCCCTGCCGCCTCGGGGGTCCCCTCCGCTTCAGAGCGGGGGGCAGAATCAGAAGTGGCCCACTTGTGGGCAAGGTGGCTAATTAACCCCTGCCGCCTCGGGGGTCCCCTCCGCTTGAGAGCGGGGGGCAGAATCAGAAGTGGCCCACTTGTGGGCAAGGTGGCTACTTAACCCGTGCCGCCTCGGGGGTCCCCTCCGCTTCAGAGCGGGGGGCAGAATCAGAAGTGGCCCACTTGTGGGCAAGGTGGCTACTTAACCCGTGCCGCCTTGGGGGTCCGCTCCGCTTCAGAGCGGGGGGGGGGGGATCAGAGGTGGCCCACTTGTGGGCAAGGTGGCTACTTAAACCCTGCCGCCTTGGGGATCCCCACCGCTTCAGAGCGGGGGGCAGAATCAGAAGTGGCCCACTTGTGGGCAAGGTGGCTACTTAACCCCTGCCGCCTCGGGGATCCCCTCCGCTTGAGAGCGGGGGGCAGAATCAGAAGTGGCCCACTTGTGGGCAAGGTGGCTACTTAACCCCTGCCACCTCGGGGGTCCCCTCCGCTTCAGAGCGGGGGGCAGAATCAGAAGTGGCCCACTTGTGGGCAAGGTGGCTACTTAACCCCAGCCGCCTCGGGGGTCCCCTCCGCTTCAGAGCGGGGGGCAGAATCAGAAGTGGCCCACTTGTGGGCAAGGTGGCTACTTAACCCGTGCCGCCCCGGGGGTCCGCTCCGCTTCAGGGCGGGGGAAGGGGGTTCAGAGGTGGCCCAGTTGTGGGCAAGGTGGCTACTTAACCCTTGCCGCCTCGGGGATTCCCACCGCTTCAGAGCGGGGGGCAGAATCAGAAGTGGCCCACTTGTGGGCAAGGTGGCTACGTAACCCCTGCCGCCTCCGGGGTCCCCTCCGCTTCAGGTCGGGGGGCAGAATCAGAAGTGGCCCACTTGTGGGCAAGGTGGCTACTTATCCCCTGCCGCCTTGGGGGTCCCCTCCGCTTCAGAGCGGGGGAGAGAATCAGAAGTGGCCCACTTGTGGGCAAGGTGACTACTTATCCCCTGCCGCCTCGGGGGTCCCCTCCGCTTCAGAGCGGGGGGCGGAATCAGAAGAGGCCCCCTTGTCGGCAAGGTGGCTACGTAACCCCTGCCGTCTCGGGGGTCCCCTACGCTTCAGAGCGGGGGGGCAAAATCAGAAGTGGCCCACTTGTGGGCAAGGTGGCTACTTAACCCCTGCCGCCTCGGGGGTCCCCTCCGCTTCAGAGCGGGGGGCAGAATCAGAAGTGGCCCACTTGTGGGCAAGGTGGCTACGTAACCCCTGCCGCCGCGGGGGTCCCCTCTGCTTCAGAGCAGGGGGCAGAATCAGAAGTGGCGCATGTATGGGCAACGTGGCTACTTACCCCCTGCCACCTCGGGGGTCCCCTCCGCTTCAGAGCGGGGGGCAGAATCAGAAGTGGCCCACTTGTGGGCAAGGTGGCTACTTAACCCCTGCCGCCTCGGGGATCCCCTTGCTTCAGAGCGGGGGGCAGAATCAGAAGTGGCCCACTTGTGGGCAAGGTGGCTACTTAACCCCTGCCGCCTCATGGGGTCCCCTCCGCTTCAGAGCGGGGGGCAGAATCAGAAGTGGCCCACTTGTGGGCAAGGTGGCTACTTAACCCCTGCCGCCTCGGGGGTCCCCTCCGCTTCAGAGCGGGGGGCAGAATCAGAAGTGACCCACTTGTGGGCAAGGTAGCTACTTAACCCGTGCCGCCTCGGGGGTCCGCTCCGCTTCAGAGCGGGGGGGGGGGAATCAGAGGTGGCCCACTTGTGGGCAAGGTGGCTACTTAACCCCTGCCGCCTCGGGGGTCCCCTCCGCTTGAGAGCGGGGGGCAGAATCAGAAGTGGCCCACTTGTGGGCAAGGTGGCTACTTAACCCGTGCCGCC
This sequence comes from Eutreptiella sp. 'Long Island Sound 2002', assembly GCA_964036045.1. Taxonomy (NCBI): domain Eukaryota; phylum Euglenozoa; class Euglenophyceae; order Eutreptiales; family Eutreptiaceae; genus Eutreptiella; species Eutreptiella sp. 'Long Island Sound 2002'. The sequence continues at coordinate 138,906,784 of OZ038382.1, forward strand.
TCGGGGGTCCCCTCCGCTTCAGAGCGGGGGGCAGAATCAGAAGTGGCCCACTTGTGGGCAAGGTGGCTACTTAACCCGTGCCGCCTTGGGGGTCCGCTCCGCTTCAGAGCGGGGGGGGGGGGGAATCAGAGGTGGCCCACTTGTGGGGAAGGTGGCTACTTAACCCTTGCCGCCTCGGGGATTCCCACCGCTTCAGAGCGGGGGGCAGACTCAGAAGTGGCCCACTTGTGGGCAAGGTGGCTACTTAACCCCTGCCGCATCGGGGGTCCCCTCCGCTTCAGAGCGGGGGGCAGAATCAGAAGTGGCCCACTTGTGGGGAAGGTGGCTACTTAACCCCTGCCGCCTCGGGTGTCCCCTCCGCTTCAGAGCGGGGGGCAGAATCAGAAGTGGCCCACTTGTGGGCAAGGTGGCTACTTAACCCCTGCCGCATCGGGGGTCCCCTCCGCTTCAGAGCGGGGGAGAGAATCAGAAGTGGCCCACTTGTGGGCAAGGTGGCTACTTAACCCCTGCCGCCTCGGGGGTCCCCTCCGCTTCAGAGCGGGGGAGGGCAGAATCAGAAGTGGCCCACTTGTGGGCAAGGTGGCTACTTAACCCCTGCCACCTCGGGGGTCCCCTCCGCTTCAGAGCGGGGGGCAGAATCAGAAGTGGCCCACTTGTGGGCAAGGTGGCTACTTAACCCCAGCCGCCTCGGGGATTCCCCCCGCTTCAGAGCGGGGGGCAGAATCAGAAGTGGCCCACTTGTGGGCAAGGTGGCTACTTAACCCCTGCCGCCTCGGGGGTCCCCTCCGCTTCAGAGCGGGGGAGAGAATCAGAAGTGGCCCACTTGTGGGCAAGGTGACTACTTATCCCCTGCCGCCTCGGGGGTCCCCTCCGCTTCAGAGCGGGGGGCAGAATCAGAAGTGGCCCACTTGTGGGCAAGGTGGCTACTTAACACCTGCCGCCTCGGGGGTCCCCTCGGCTTGAGAGCGGGGGGCAGAATCAGAAGTGGCCCACTTGTGGGCAAGGTGGCTACGTAACCCCTGCCGCCTTGGGGATCCCCACCGCTTCAGAGCGGGGGGCAGAATCAGAAGTGGCCCACTTGTGGGCAAGGTGGCTACGTAACCCCTGCCGCCTCGGGGGTCCCCTCCGCTTCAGAGCGGGGGGCAGAATCAGAAGTGGCCCACTGGTGGGCAAGGTGATTACTTAACCCCTGCCGCCTTGGGGGTCCCCTCCGCTTCAGAGCGGGGGAGAGAACCAGAAGTGGCCCACTTGTGGGCAAGGTGACTACTTATCCCCTGCCGCCTCGGGGGTCCCCTCCGCTTCAGAGCGGGGGGCAGAATCAGAAGTGGCCCACTTGTGGGCAAGGTGGCTACTTAACCCCTGCCGCCTCGGGGGTCCCCTCCGCTTGAGAGCGGGGGGCAGAATCAGAAGTGGCCCACTTGTGGGCAAGGTGGCTACTTAACCCGTGCCGCCTCGGGGGTCCCCTCCGCTTCAGAGCGGGGGGCAGAATCAGAAGTGGCCCACTTGTGGGCAAGGTGGCTACTTAACCCCTGCCGCATCGGGGGTCCCCTCCGCTTCAGAGCGGGGGAGAGAATCAGAAGTGGCCCACTTGTGGGCAAGGTGACTACTTATCCCCTGCCGCCTCGGGGGTCCCCTCCGCTTCAGAGCGGGGGGCAGAATCAGAAGTGGCCCACTTGTGGGCAAGGTGGCTACTTAACCCCTGCCGCCTCGGGGGTCCCCTCCGCTTCAGAGCGGGGGGCAGAATCAGAAGTGGCCCACTTGTGGGCAAGGTGGCTACGTAACCCCTGCCACCTCGGGGGTCCCCTCCGCTTCAGAGCGGGGGAGAGAATCAGAAGTGGCCCACTTGTGGGCAAGGTGACTACTTATCCCCTGCCGCCTCGGGGGTCCCCTCCGCTTCAGAGCGGGGGGCAGAATCAGAAGTGGCCCACTTGTGGGCAAGGTGGCTACTTAACCCCTGCCGCCTCGGGGGTCCCCTCCGCTTGAGAGCGGGGGGCAGAATCAGAAGTGGCCCACTTGTGGGCAAGGTGGCTACTTAACCCGTGCCGCCTCGGGGGTCCCCTCCGCTTCAGAGCGGGGGGCAGAATCAGAAGTGGCCCACTTGTGGGCAAGGTGGCTACTTAACCCGTGCCGCCTTGGGGGTCCGCTCCGCTTCAGAGCGGGGGGGGGGAATCAGAGGTGGCCCACTTGTGGGGAAGGTGGCTACTTAACCCTTGCCGCCTCGGGGATTCCCACCGCTTCAGAGCGGGGGGCAGACTCAGAAGTGGCCCACTTGTGGGCAAGGTGGCTACGTAACCCCTGCCGCCTCGGGTGTCCCCTCCGCTTCAGAGCGGGGAGCAGAATCAGAAGTGGCCCACTTGTGGGCAAGGTGGCTACTTAACCCCTGCCGCATCGGGGGTCCCCTCCGCTTCAGAGCGGGGGAGAGAATCAGAAGTGGCCCACTTGTGGGCAAGGTGACTACTTATCCCCTGCCGCCTCGGGGGTCCCCTCCGCTTCAGAGCGGGGGGCAGAATCAGAAGTGGCCCACTTGTGGGCAAGGTGGCTACTTAACCCCTGCCGCCTCGGGGGTCCCCTCCGCTTCAGAGCGGGGGGCAGAATCAGAAGTGGCCCACTTGTGGGCAAGGTGGCTACGTAACCCCTGCCACCTCGGGGGTCCCCTCCGCTTCAGAGCGGGGGAGAGAATCAGAAGTGGCCCACTTGTGGGCAAGGTGACTACTTATCCCCTGCCGCCTCGGGGGTCCCCTCCGCTTCAGAGCGGGGGGCAGAATCAGAAGTGGCCCACTTGTGGGCAAGGTGGCTACTTAACCCCTGCCGCCTCGGGGGTCCCCTCCGCTTGAGAGCGGGGGGCAGAATCAGAAGTGGCCCACTTGTGGGCAAGGTGGCTACTTAACCCGTGCCGCCTCGGGGGTCCCCTCCGCTTCAGAGCGGGGGGCAGAATCAGAAGTGGCCCACTTGTGGGCAAGGTGGCTACTTAACCCGTGCCGCCTTGGGGGTCCGCTCCGCTTCAGAGCGGGGGGGGGGGGATCAGAGGTGGCCCACTTGTGGGCAAGGTGGCTACTTAAACCCTGCCGCCTTGGGGATCCCCACCGCTTCAGAGCGGGGGGCAGAATCAGAAGTGGCCCACTTGTGGGCAAGGTGGCTACTTAACCCCTGCCGCCTCGGGGATCCCCTCCGCTTGAGAGCGGGGGGCAGAATCAGAAGTGGCCCACTTGTGGGCAAGGTGGCTACTTAACCCCTGCCACCTCGGGGGTCCCCTCCGCTTCAGAGCGGGGGGCAGAATCAGAAGTGGCCCACTTGTGGGCAAGGTGGCTACTTAACCCCAGCCGCCTCGGGGGTCCCCTCCGCTTCAGAGCGGGGGGCAGAATCAGAAGTGGCCCACTTGTGGGCAAGGTGACTACTTATCCCCTGCCGCCTCGGGGGTCCCCTCCGCTTCAGAGCGGGGGGCAGAATCAGAAGTGGCCCACTTGTGGGCAAGGTGGCTACTTAACACCTGCCGCCTCGGGGGTCCCCTCCGCTTGAGAGCGGGGGGCAGAATCAGAAGTGGCCCACTTGTGGGCAAGGTGGCTACGTAACCCCTGCCGCCTCGGGGGTCCCCTCCGCTTCACAGCGGGGGGCAGAATCAGAAGTGGCCCACTGGTGGGCAAGGTGATTACTTAACCCCTGCCGCCTTGGGGGTCCCCTCCGCTTCAGAGCGGGGGAGAGAACCAGAAGTGGCCCACTTGTGGGCAAGGTGACTACTTATCCCCTGCCGCCTCGGGGGTCCCCTCCGCTTCAGAGCGGGGGGCAGAATCAGAAGTGGCCCACTTGTGGGCAAGGTGGCTACTTAACCCCTGCCGCCTCGGGGGTCCCCTCCGCTTGAGAGCGGGGGGCAGAATCAGAAGTGGCCCACTTGTGGGCAAGGTGGCTACTTAACCCGTGCCGCCTCGGGGGTCCCCTCCGCTTCAGAGCGGGGGGCAGAATCAGAAGTGGCCCACTTGTGGGCAAGGTGGCTACTTAACACGTGCCGCCTTGGGGGTCCGCTCCGCTTCAGAGCGGGGGGGGGGAATCAGAGGTGGCCCACTTGTGGGGAAGGTGGCTACTTAACCCTTGCCGCCTCGGGGATTCCCACCGCTTCAGAGCGGGGGGCAGACTCAGAAGTGGCCCACTTGTGGGCAAGGTGGCTACGTAACCCCTGCCGCCTCGGGTGTCCCCTCCGCTTCAGAGCGGGGAGCAGAATCAGAAGTGGCCCACTTGTGGGCAAGGTGGCTACTTAACCCCTGCCGCATCGGGGGTCCCCTCCGCTTCAGAGCGGGGGAGAGAATCAGAAGTGGCCCACTTGTGGGCAAGGTGACTACTTATCCCCTGCCGCCTCGGGGGTCCCCTCCGCTTCAGAGCGGGGGGCAGAATCAGAAGTGGCCCACTTGTGGGCAAGGTGGCTACTTAACCCCTGCCGCCTCGGGGGTCCCCTCCGCTTCAGAGCGGGGGGCAGAATCAGAAGTGGCCCACTTGTGGGCAAGGTGGCTACGTAACCCCTGCCACCTCGGGGGTCCCCTCCGCTTCAGAGCGGGGGAGAGAATCAGAAGTGGCCCACTTGTGGGCAAGGTGACTACTTATCCCCTGCCGCCTCGGGGGTCCCCTCCGCTTCAGAGCGGGGGGCAGAATCAGAAGTGGCCCACTTGTGGGCAAGGTGGCTACTTAACCCCTGCCGCCTCGGGGGTCCCCTCCGCTTGAGAGCGGGGGGCAGAATCAGAAGTGGCCCACTTGTGGGCAAGGTGGCTACTTAACCCGTGCCGCCTCGGGGGTCCCCTCCGCTTCAGAGCGGGGGGCAGAATCAGAAGTGGCCCACTTGTGGGCAAGGTGGCTACTTAACCCGTGCCGCCTTGGGGGTCCGCTCCGCTTCAGAGCGGGGGGGGGGGGATCAGAGGTGGCCCACTTGTGGGCAAGGTGGCTACTTAAACCCTGCCGCCTTGGGGATCCCCACCGCTTCAGAGCGGGGGGCAGAATCAGAAGTGGCCCACTTGTGGGCAAGGTGGCTACTTAACCCCTGCCGCCTCGGGGATCCCCTCCGCTTGAGAGCGGGGGGCAGAATCAGAAGTGGCCCACTTGTGGGCAAGGTGGCTACTTAACCCCTGCCACCTCGGGGGTCCCCTCCGCTTCAGAGCGGGGGGCAGAATCAGAAGTGGCCCACTTGTGGGCAAGGTGGCTACTTAACCCCAGCCGCCTCGGGGGTCCCCTCCGCTTCAGAGCGGGGGGCAGAATCAGAAGTGGCCCACTTGTGGGCAAGGTGGCTACTTAACCCGTGCCGCCCCGGGGGTCCGCTCCGCTTCAGGGCGGGGGAAGGGGGTTCAGAGGTGGCCCAGTTGTGGGCAAGGTGGCTACTTAACCCTTGCCGCCTCGGGGATTCCCACCGCTTCAGAGCGGGGGGCAGAATCAGAAGTGGCCCACTTGTGGGCAAGGTGGCTACGTAACCCCTGCCGCCTCGGGGGTCCCCTCCGCTTCAGGTCGGGGGGCAGAATCAGAAGTGGCCCACTTGTGGGCAAGGTGGCTACTTATCCCCTGCCGCCTTGGGGGTCCCCTCCGCTTCAGAGCGGGGGAGAGAATCAGAAGTGGCCCACTTGTGGGCAAGGTGACTACTTATCCCCTGCCGCCTCGGGGGTCCCCTCCGCTTCAGAGCGGGGGGCGGAATCAGAAGTGGCCCCCTTGTCGGCAAGGTGGCTACGTAACCCCTGCCGTCTCGGGGGTCCCCTACGCTTCAGAGCGGGGGGGCAAAATCAGAAGTGGCCCACTTGTGGGCAAGGTGGCTACTTAACCCCTGCCGCCTCGGGGGTCCCCTCCGCTTCAGAGCGGGGGGCAGAATCAGAAGTGGCCCACTTGTGGGCAAGGTGGCTACGTAACCCCTGCCGCCGCGGGGGTCCCCTCTGCTTCAGAGCAGGGGGCAGAATCAGAAGTGGCGCATGTATGGGCAACGTGGCTACTTACCCCCTGCCACCTCGGGGGTCCCCTCCGCTTCAGAGCGGGGGGCAGAATCAGAAGTGGCCCACTTGTGGGCAAGGTGGCTACTTAACCCCTGCCGCCTCGGGGATCCCCTTGCTTCAGAGCGGGGGGCAGAATCAGAAGTGGCCCACTTGTGGGCAAGGTGGCTACTTAACCCCTGCCGCCTCATGGGGTCCCCTCCGCTTCAGAGCGGGGGGCAGAATCAGAAGTGGCCCACTTGTGGGCAAGGTGGCTACTTAACCCCTGCCGCCTCGGGGGTCCCCTCCGCTTCAGAGCGGGGGGCAGAATCAGAAGTGACCCACTTGTGGGCAAGGTAGCTACTTAACCCGTGCCGCCTCGGGGGTCCGCTCCGCTTCAGAGCGGGGGGGGGGGAATCAGAGGTGGCCCACTTGTGGGGAAGGTGGCTACTTAACCCTTGCCGCCTCGGGGATTCCCACCGCTTCAGAGCGGGGGGCAGAATCAGAAGTGGCCCACTTGTGGGCAAGGTGGCTACGTAACCCCTGCCGCCTCGGGTGTCCCCTCCGCTTCAGAGCGGGGGGCAGAATCAGAAGTGGCCCACTTGTGGGCAAGGTGGCTACTTAACCCCTGCCGCCTCGGGGGTCCCCTCCGCTTCAGAGCGGGGGGCAGAATCAGAAGTGGCCCACTTGTGGGCAAGGTGGCTACTTAACCCCTGCCGCCTCGGGGGCCCCCTCCGCTTCGGAGCGGGGGGCAGAATCAGAGGTGGCCCAGTTGTGGGCAAGGTGGCTACTTAACCCTTGCCGCCTCGGGGGTCCCCTCCGCTTCAGAGCGGGGGGCAGAATCAGAAGTGGCCCACTTGTGGGCAAGGTGGCTACGTAACCCCTGCCGCCTCGGGGGTCCCCTCCGCTTCAGAGCGGGGGGCAGAATCAGAAGTGGCCCACTTGTGAGCAAGGTGGCTACGTAACCCCTGCCGCCTCGGGGGTCCCCTCCGCTTCAGAGCGGGGGGGCAATCAGAAGTGGCCCACTTGTGGGCAAGGTGGCTACGTAACCCTTGCCGCCTCGGGGATCCCCTCCGCTTCAGAGCGGGGGGCAGAATCAGAAGTGGCCCACTTGTGGGGAAAAGGGCTACTTAACCCCTGCCGCCTCGGGGATTCCCACCGCTTCAGAGCGGGGGGCAGAATCAGAAGTGGCCCACTTGTGGGCAAGGTGGCTACGTAACCCCTGCCGCCTCGGGGGTCCCCTCCGCTTCAGAGCGGGGGGCAGAATCAGAAGTGGCCCACTTGTGGGCAAGGTGGCTACTTAACCCCTGCCGCCTCGGGGGTCCCCTCCGCTTCAGAGCGGGGGGCAGAATCAGAAGTGGCCCACTTGTGGGCAAGGTGGCTACTTAACCCCTGCCGCCTCGGGGGCCCCCTCCGCTTCGGAGCGGGGGGCAGAATCAGAGGTGGCCCAGTTGTGGGCAAGGTGGCTACTTAACCCTTGCCGCCTCGGGGGTCCCCTCCGCTTCAGAGCGGGGGGCAGAATCAGAAGTGGCCCACTTGTGGGCAAGGTGGCTACGTAACCCCTGCCGCCTCGGGGGTCCCCTCCGCTTCAGAGCGGGGGGCAGAATCAGAAGTGGCCCACTTGTGAGCAAGGTGGCTACGTAACCCCTGCCGCCTCGGGGGTCCCCTCCGCTTCAGAGCGGGGGGGCAATCAGAAGTGGCCCACTTGTGGGCAAGGTGGCTACGTAACCCTTGCCGCCTCGGGGATCCCCTCCGCTTCAGAGCGGGGGGCAGAATCAGAAGTGGCCCACTTGTGGGGAAAAGGGCTACTTAACCCCTGCCGCCTCGGGGATTCCCACCGCTTCAGAGCGGGGGGCAGAATCAGAAGTGGCCCACTTGTGGGCAAGGTGGCTACTTAACCCCTGCCGCCTCGGGGGTCCCCTCCGCTTCAGAGCGGGGGGCAGAATCAGAAGTGGCCCACTTGTGGGCAAGGTGGCTACTTAACCCCTGCCGCCTCGGGGGTCCCCTCCGCTTCAGAGCGGGGGGCAGAATCAGAAGTGGCCCACTTGTGGGCAAGGTGGCTACTTAACCCCTGCCGCCTCGGGGGTCCCCTCCGCTTCAGAGCGGGGGGCAGAATCAGAGGTGGCCCACTTGTGGGCAAGGTGGCTACTCAACCCCTGCCGCCTCGGGGGTTCCATCCGCTTCAGAGCGGGGGGCAGAATCGGAAGTGGCCCACTTGTGGGGAAGGTGGCTACTTAACCCCTGCCGCCTCGGGGATCCCCTCCGCTTGAGAGCGGGGGGCAGAATCAGAAGTGGCCCACTTGTGGGCAAGGTGGCTACTTAACCCCTGCCGCCTCGGGGGTCCCCTCCGCTTCAGAGCGGGGGGCAGAATCAGAAGTGGCCCACTTGTGGGCAAGGTGGCTACTTCACCCCTGCCGCCTCGGGGATCCCCTCCGCTTCAGAGCGGGGGGCAGAATCAGAAGTGGCCCACTTGTGGGCAAGGTGGCTACTTAACCCCTGCCGCCTCGGGGGTCCCCTCCGCTTCAGAGCGGGGGGCAGAATGAGAAGTGGCCCACTTGTGGGCAAGGTGGCTACTTAACCCGTGCCGCCCCGGGGGTCCGCTCCGCTTCAGAGCGGGGGGGGGGAAATCAGAGGTGGCCCACTTGTGGGCAAGGTGGCTACTTAAACCCTGCCGCCTTGGGGATCCCCACCGCTTCAGAGCGGGGGGCAGAATCAGAAGTGGCCCACTTGTGGGCAAGGTGGCTACTTAACCCCTGCCGCCTCGGGGGTCCCCTCCGCTTCAGAGCGGGGGAGGGCAGAATCAGAAGTGGCCCACTTGTGGGCAAGGTGGCTACTTCACCCCTGCCGCCTCGGGGATCCCCTCCGCTTCAGAGCGGGGGGCAGAATCAGAAGTGGCCCACTTGTGGGCAAGGTGGCTACTTAACCCCTGCCGCCTCGGGGGTCCCCTCCGCTTCAGAGCGGGGGGCAGAATCAGAAGTGGCCCACTTGTGGGCAAGGTGGCTACTTCACCCCTGCCGCCTCGGGGATCCCCTCCGCTTCAGAGCGGGGGGCAGAATCAGAAGTGGCCCACTTGTGGGCAAGGTGGCTACTTAACCCCTGCCGCCTCGGGGGTCCCCTCCGCTTCAGAGCGGGGGGCAGAATGAGAAGTGGCCCACTTGTGGGCAAGGTGGCTACTTAACCCGTGCCGCCCCGGGGGTCCGCTCCGCTTCAGAGCGGGGGGGGGGAAATCAGAGGTGGCCCACTTGTGGGCAAGGTGGCTACTTAAACCCTGCCGCCTTGGGGATCCCCACCGCTTCAGAGCGGGGGGCAGAATCAGAAGTGGCCCACTTGTGGGCAAGGTGGCTACTTAACCCCTGCCGCCTCGGGGGTCCCCTCCGCTTCAGAGCGGGGGAGGGCAGAATCAGAAGTGGCCCACTTGTGGGCAAGGTGGCTACTTAACCCCTGCCACCTCGGGGGTCCCCTCCGCTTCAGAGCGGGGGGCAGAATCAGAAGTGGCCCACTTGTGGGCAAGGTGGCTACTTAACCCCAGCCGCCTCGGGGGTCCCCTCCGCTTCAGAGCGGGGGGCAGAATCAGAAGTGGCCCACTTGTGGGCAAGGTGGCTACTTAACCCGTGCCGCCCCGGGGGTCCGCTCCGCTTCAGAGCGGGGGAAGGGGGTTCAGAGGTGGCCCAGTTGTGGGCAAGGTGGCTACTTAACCCTTGCCGCCTCGGGGATTCCCACCGCTTCAGAGCGGGGGGCAGAATCAGAAGTGGCCCACTTGTGGGGAAGGTGGCTACGTAACCCCTGCCGCCTCGGGGGTCCCCTCCGCTTCAGGTCGGGGGGCAGAATCAGAAGTGGCCCACTTGTGGGCAAGGTGGCTACTTATCCCCTGCCGCCTTGGGGGTCCCCTCCGCTTCAGAGCGGGGGAGAGAATCAGAAGTGGCCCACTTGTGGGCAAGGTGACTACTTATCCCCTGCCGCCTCGGGGGTCCCCTCCGCTTCAGAGCGGGGGGCGGAATCAGAAGTGGCCCCCTTGTCGGCAAGGTGGCTACGTAACCCCTGCCGTCTCGGGGGTCCCCTACGCTTCAGAGCGGGGGGGCAAAATCAGAAGTGGCCCACTTGTGGGCAAGGTGGCTACTCAACCCCTGCCGCCTCGGGGGTCCCCTCCGCTTCAGAGCGGGGGGCAGAATCAGAAGTGGCCCACTTGTGGGCAAGGTGGCTACGTAACCCCTGCCGCCGCGGGGGTCCCCTCTGCTTCAGAGCAGGGGGCAGAATCAGAAGTGGCGCATGTATGGGCAACGTGGCTACTTACCCGCTGCCACCTCGGGGGTCCCCTCCGCTTCAGAGCGGGGGGCAGAATCAGAAGTGGCCCACTTGTGGGCAAGGTGGCTACTTAACCCCTGCCGCCTCGGGGATCCCCTTGCTTCAGAGCGGGGGGCAGAATCAGAAGTGGCCCACTTGTGGGCAAGGTGGCTACTTAACCCCTGCCGCCTCATGGGGTCCCCTCCGCTTCAGAGCGGGGGGCAGAATCAGAAGTGGCCCACTTGTGGGCAAGGTGGCTACTTAACCCCTGCCGCCTCGGGGGTCCCCTCCGCTTCAGAGCGGGGGGCAGAATCAGAAGTGACCCACTTGTGGGCAAGGTAGCTACTTAACCCGTGCCGCCTCGGGGGTCCGCTCCGCTTCAGAGCGGGGGGGGGGAATCAGAGGTGGCCCACTTGTGGGGAAGGTGGCTACTTAACCCTTGCCGCCTCGGGGATTCCCACCGCTTCAGAGCGGGGGGCAGAATCAGAAGTGGCCCACTTGTGGGCAAGGTGGCTACGTAACCCCTGCCGCCTCGGGTGTCCCCTCCGCTTCAGAGCGGGGGGCAGAATCAGAAGTGGCCCACTTGTGGGCAAGGTGGCTACTTAACCCCTGCCGCCTCGGGGGTCCCCTCCGCTTCAGAGCGGGGGGCAGAATCAGAAGTGGCCCACTTGTGGGCAAGGTGGCTACTTAACCCCTGCCGCCTCGGGGGCCCCCTCCGCTTCGGAGCGGGGGGCAGAATCAGAGGTGGCCCAGTTGTGGGCAAGGTGGCTACTTAACCCTTGCCGCCTCGGGGGTCCCCTCCGCTTCAGAGCGGGGGGCAGAATCAGAAGTGGCCCACTTGTGGGCAAGGTGGCTACGTAACCCCTGCCGCCTCGGGGGTCCCCTCCGCTTCAGAGCGGGGGGCAGAATCAGAAGTGGCCCACTTGTGAGCAAGGTGGCTACGTAACCCCTGCCGCCTCGGGGGTCCCCTCCGCTTCAGAGCGGGGGGGCAATCAGAAGTGGCCCACTTGTGGGCAAGGTGGCTACGTAACCCTTGCCGCCTCGGGGATCCCCTCCGCTTCAGAGCGGGGGGCAGAATCAGAAGTGGCCCACTTGTGGGGAAAAGGGCTACTTAACCCCTTCCGCCTCGGGGATTCCCACCGCTTCAGAGCGGGGGGCAGAATCAGAAGTGGCCCACTTGTGGGCAAGGTGGCTACTTAACCCCTGCCGCCTCGGGGGTCCCCTCCGCTTCAAAGCGGGGGGCAGAATCAGAAGTGGCCCACTTGTGGGCAAGGTGGCTACTTAACCCCTGCCGCCTCGGGGGTCCCCTCCGCTTCAGAGCGGGGGGCAGAATCAGAAGTGGCCCACTTGTGGGTAAGGTGGCTACTTAACCCCTGCCGCCTCGGGGGTCCCCTCCGCTTCAGAGCGGGGGGCAGAATCAGAGGTGGCCCACTTGTGGGCAAGGTGGCTACTCAACCCCTGCCGCCTCGGGGGTTCCCTCCGCTTCAGAGCGGGGGGCAGAATCGGAAGTGGCCCACTTGTGGGGAAGGTGGCTACTTAACCCCTGCCGCCTCGGGGATGCCCTCCGCTTGAGAGCGGGGGGCAGAATCAGAAGTGGCCCACTTGTGGGCAAGGTGGCTACTTAACCCCTGCCGCCTCGGGGGTCCCCTCCGCTTCAGAGCGGGGGGCAGAATCAGAGGTGGCCCACTTGTGGGCAAGGTGGCTACTTAACCCCTGCCGCCTCGGGGGTCCCCTCCGCTTCAGAGCGGGGGGCAGAATCAGAAGTGGCCCACTTGTGGGCAAGGTGGCTACTTCACCCCTGCCGCCTCGGGGATCCCCTCCGCTTCAGAGCGGGGGGCAGAATCAGAAGTGGCCCACTTGTGGGCAAGGTGGCTACTTAACCCCTGCCGCCTCGGGGGTCCCCTCCGCTTCAGAGCGGGGGGCAGAATGAGAAGTGGCCCACTTGTGGGCAAGGTGGCTACTTAACCCGTGCCGCCCCGGGGGTCCGCTCCGCTTCAGAGCGGGGGGGGGGAAATCAGAGGTGGCCCACTTGTGGGCAAGGTGGCTACTTAAACCCTGCCGCCTTGGGGATCCCCACCGCTTCAGAGCGGGGGGCAGAATCAGAAGTGGCCCACTTGTGGGCAAGGTGGCTACTTAACCCCTGCCGCCTCGGGGATTCCCACAGCTTCAGAGCGGGGGGCAGAATCAGAAGTGGCCCACTTGTGGGCAAGGTGGCTACGTAACCCCTGCCGCCTCGGGGGTCCCCTCCGCTTCAGAGCGGGGGGCGGAATCAGAAGTGGCCCACTTGTGGGCAAGGTGGCTACTTATCCCTTGCCGCCTTGGGGGTCCCCTCCGCTTCAGAGCGGGGGGGCAGAATCAGAAGTGGCCCACTTGTGGGCAAGGTGGCTACTTAACCCCTGCCGCCTCAGGGGTCCCCTCCGCTTCAGAGCGGGGGGCAGAATCAGAAGTGGCCCACTTGTGGGCAAGGTGGCTACTTAACCCCTGCCGCCTCATGGGGTCCCCTCTGCTTGAGAGCGGGGGGCAGAATCAGAAGTGGCTCACTTGTGGGCAACGCGGCTACTTCACCCCTGCCGCCTCATGGGGTCCCCTCCGCTTGAGAGCGGGGGGCAGAATCAGAAGTGGCCCACTTGTGGGCAAGGTGGCTACTTAACCCCTGCCGCCTCGGGGATCCCCTCCGCTTCAGAGCGGGGGGCAGAATCAGAAGTGGCCCACTTGTGGGCAAGGTGGCTACTTAACCCCTGCCGCCTCGGGGGTCCCCTCCGCTTCAGAGCGGGGGGGCAAAATCAGAAGTGGCCCACTTGTGGGCAAGGTGGCTACTTAACCCCTGCCGCCTCGGGGATCCCCTCCGCTTCAGAGCGGGGGGCAGAATCAGAAGTGGCCCACTTGTGGGGAAAAGGGCTACTTAACCCCTGCCGCCTCGGGGGTCCCCTCCGCTTCAGAGCGGGGGGCATAATCAGAAGTGGCCCACTTGTGGGCAAGGTGGCTACTTAACCCCTGCCGCCTCGGGGATCCCCTCCGCTTCAGAGCGGGGGGCAGAATCAGAAGTGGCCCACTTGTGGGGAAAAGGGCTACTTAACCCCTGCCGCCTCGGGGGTCCGCTCCGCTTCAGAGCGGGGGGGGGGAAATCAGAGGTGGCCCACTTGTGGGCAAGGTGGCTACTTAAACCCTGCCGCCTTGGGGATCCCCACCGCTTCAGAGCGGGGGGCAGAATCAGAAGTGGCCCACTTGTGGGCAAGGTGGCTACTTAACCCCTGCCGCCTCGGGGATTCCCACAGCTTCAGAGCGGGGGGCAGAATCAGAAGTGGCCCACTTGTGGGCAAGGTGGCTACGTAACCCCTGCCGCCTCGGGGGTCCCCTCCGCTTCAGAGCGGGGGGCGGAATCAGAAGTGGCCCACTTGTGGGCAAGGTGGCTACTTATCCCTTGCCGCCTTGGGGGTGCCCTCCGCTTCAGAGCGGGGGGGCAGAATCAGAAGTGGCCCACTTGTGGGCAAGGTGGCTACTTAACCCCTGCCGCCTCAGGGGTCCCCTCCGCTTCAGAGCGGGGGGCAGAATCAGAAGTGGCCCACTTGTGGGCAAGGTGGCTACTTAACCCCTGCCGCCTCATGGGGTCCCCTCTGCTTGAGAGCGGGGGGCAGAATCAGAAGTGGCTCACTTGTGGGCAACGCGGCTACTTCACCCCTGCCGCCTCATGGGGTCCCCTCCGCTTGAGAGCGGGGGGCAGAATCAGAAGTGGCCCACTTGTGGGCAAGGTGGCTACTTAACCCCTGCCGCCTCGGGGATCCCCTCCGCTTCAGAGCGGGGGGCAGAATCAGAAGTGGCCCACTTGTGGGCAAGGTGGCTACTTAACCCCTGCCGCCTCGGGGGTCCCCTCCGCTTCAGAGCGGGGGGGCAAAATCAGAAGTGGCCCACTTGTGGGCAAGGTGGCTACTTAACCCCTGCCGCCTCGGGGATCCCCTCCGCTTCAGAGCGGGGGGCAGAATCAGAAGTGGCCCACTTGTGGGGAAAAGGGCTACTTAACCCCTGCCGCCTCGGGGGTCCCCTCCGCTTCAGAGCGGGGGGCATAATCAGAAGTGGCCCACTTGTGGGCAAGGTGGCTACTTAACCCCTGCCGCCTCAGGGGTCCCCTCCGCTTCAGAGCGGGGGGCAGAATCAAAAGTGGCCCACTTGTGGGCAAGGTGGCTACGTAACCCCTGCCGCCTCGGGGATCCCCTCCGCTTCAGAGCGGGGGGCAGAATCAGAAGTGGCCCACTTGTGGGCAAGGTGGCTTCGTAACCCCTGCCGCCTCGGGGATCCCCTCCGCTTCAGAGCGGGGGGCAGAATCAGAAGTGGCCCACTTGTAGGCAAGGTGGCTACTTAACCCCTGCCGCCTCAGGGGTCCCCTCCGCTTCAGAGCGGGGGGCAGAGTCAGAAGTGGCCCACTTGTGGGCAAGGTGGCTACGTAACCCCTGCCGCCTCGGGGGTCCCCTCCGCTTCAGAGCGGGGGGCACAATCAGAAGTGGCCCACTTGTGGGCAAGGTGGCTACTTAACCCCTGCCGCCTCGGGGGTCCCCTCCGCTTCAGAGCGGGGGGCAGAAACAGAGGTGGCCCACTTGTGGGCAAGGTGGCTACTTAACCCCTGCTGCCTCGGGGGTCCCCTCCGCTTCAGAGCGGGGGGCAGAATCAGAGGTGGCCCACTTGTGGGCAAGGTAGCTACTTAACCCCTGCCGCCTTGGGGGTCCCCTCCGCTTCAGAGCGGGGGGCAGAATCGGAAGTGGCCCACTTGTGGGCAAGGTGGCTACTTAACCCCGGCCGCCTCGGGGATCCCCTCCGCTTCAGAGCGGGGGAGAGAAGCAGAAGTGGCCCACTTGTGCACAAGGTGACTACTTATTCCCTGCCGCCTCGGGGGTCCCCTCCGCTTCAGAGCGGGAAGCAGAGTCAGAAGTGGCCCACTTGTCGGCAAGCTGGCTACGTAACCCATGCCGTCTCGGGGGTCCCCTACGCTTCAGAGCGGGGGGGCAAAATCAGAAGTGGCCCACTTGTGGGCAAGTTGGCTACTTAACCCCTGCCGCCTCGGGGGTCCCCTCTGCTTCAGAGCACGGGGCAGAATCAGAAGTGGCCCACCTATGGGCAACGCGGCTACTTACCCCCTGCCGCCTCGGGGGTCCCCTCCGCTTCAGAGCGGGGGGCAGAATCAGAAGTGGCCCACTTGTGGGCAAGGTGGCTACTTAACCCCTGCCGCCTCGGGGATCCCCTCCGCTTCAGAGCGGGGGGCAGAATCAGAAGTGGCCCACTTGTGGGCAAGGTGGCTACTTCACCCCTGCCGCCTCATGGGGTCCCCACCGGTTCAGAGCGGGGGGCAGAATCAGAAGTGGCCCACTTGTGGGCAAGGTGGCTACTTAACCCCTGCCGCCTCGGGGATCCCCTCCGCTTCAGAGCGGGGGGCAGAATCCGAAGTGGCCCACTTGTGGGCAAGGTGGCTACGTAACCCCTGCCGCCTCGGGGGTCCCCTCCGCTTCAGAGCGGGGGGGCAGAATCAGAAGTGGCCCACTTGTGGGCAAGGTGGCTACTTAACCCCTGCCGCCTCGGGGATCCCCTCCGCTTCAGAGCGGGGGGCAGAATCAGAAGTGGCCCACTTGTGGGGAAAAGGGCTACTTAACCCCTGCCCCCTGGGGGGTCCCCTCCGCTTCAGAGCGGGGGGCAGAATCAGAAGTGGCCCACTTGTGGGCAAGGTGGCTACGTAACCCCTGCCGCCTCAGGGGTCCCCTCCGCTTCAGAGCGGGGGGCAGAATCAGAAGTGGCCCACTTGTGGGCAAGGTGGCTACTTCACCCCTGCCGCCTCATGGGGTCCCCACCGGTTCAGAGCGGGGGGCAGAATCAGAAGTGGCCCACTTGTGGGCAAGGTGGCTACTTAACGCCTGCCGCCTCAGGGGTCCCCTCCGCTTCAGAGCGGGGGGCAGAATCAGAAGTGGCCCACTTGTGGGCAAGGTGGCTACGTAACCCCTGCCGCCTCGGGGATCCCCTCCGCTTCAGAGCGGGGGGCAGAATCAGAAGTGGCCCACTTGTGGGCAAGGTGGCTACTTAACCCCTGCCGCCTCAGGGGTCCCCTGCGCTTCAGAGCGGGGGGCAGAAGCAGAAGTGGCCCACTTGTTGGCAAGGTGGCTACGTAACCCCTGCCGCCTCGGGGGTTCCCTCCGCTTCAGAGCGGGGGGCAGAATCAGAAGTGGCCCAATTGTGGGCAAGGTGACTACTTATCCCTTGCCGCCTCGGGGGTCCCCTCCGCTTCGGAGCGGGGGGCAGAATCAGAAGTGGCGCACTTGTGGGCAAGGTGGCTACTTAACCCCTGCCGCCTCGGGGGTTCCCTCCGCTTCAGAGCGGGGGGCAGAATCAGAAGTGGCCCAATTGTGGGCAAGGTGGCTACTTCACCCCTGCCGCCTCGGGGGTCCCCTCCGCTTCAGAGCGGGGGGCAGAATCAGAAGTGGCCCACTTGTGGGGAAGGTGGCTACTTAACCCCGGCCGCCTCGGGGATCCCCTCCGCTTCAGAGCGGGGGGCAGAATCAGAAGTGGCCCACTTGTGGGCAAGGTGGCTACTTAACCCCTGCCGCCTCGGGATCCCCTCCGCTTCAGAGCGGGGGGCAGAATCAGAAGTGGCCTACTTGTGGGCAAGGTGGCTACTTAACCCCTGCCGCCTCAGGGGTCCCCTCCGCTTCAGAGCGGGGGGCAGAATCAGAAGTGGGCCACTTGTAGGCAAGGTGGCTACTTAACCCCTGCCGCCTCAGGGGTCCCCTCCGCTTCAGAGCGGGGGGCAGAATCAGGAGTGGCCCACTTGTGGGCAAGGTGGCTACTTAACCCCTGCCGCCTCGGGGATCCCCTCCGCTTCAGAGCGGGGGGCAGAATCAGAAGTGGCCCACTTGTGGGCAAGGTGGCTACTTAACCCCTGCCGCCTCGGGGATCCCCTCCGCTTCAGAGCGGGGGGCAGAATCAGAAGTGGCCCACTTGTGGGCAAGGTGGCTACTTCACCCCTGCCGCCTCATGGGGTCCCCATCAGTTCAGAGCGGGGGGCAGAATCAGAAGTGGCCCACTTGTGGGCAAGGTGGCTACTTAACCCCTGCCGCCTCGGGGATCCCCTCCGCTTCAGAGCGGGGGGCAGAATCCGAAGTGGCCCACTTGTGGGCAAGGTGGCTACGTAACCCCTGCCGCCTCGGGGGTCCCCTCCGCTTCAGAGCGGGGGGGCAGAATCAGAAGTGGCCCACTTGTGGGCAAGGTGGCTACTTAACCCCTGCCGCCTCGGGGATCCCCTCCGCTTCAGAGCGGGGGGCAGAATCAGAAGTGGCCCACTTGTGGGGAAAAGGGCTACTTAACCCCTGCCCCCTGGGGGGTCCCCTCCGCTTCAGAGCAGGGGGCAGAATCAGAAGTGGCCCACTTGTGGGCAAGGTGGCTACTTAACCCCTGCCGCCTCAGGGGTCCCCTCCGCTTCAGAGCGGGGGGCAGAATCAGAAGTGGCCCACTTGTGGGCAAGGTGGCTACGTAACCCCTGCCGCCTCGGGGATCCCCTCCGCTTCAGAGCGGGGGGCAGAATCAGAAGTGGCCCACTTGTGGGCAAGGTGGCTACTTAACCCCTGCCGCCTCAGGGGTCCCCTGCGCTTCAGAGCGGGGGGCAGAAGCAGAAGTGGCCCACTTGTGGGCAAGGTGGCTACGTAACCCCTGCCGCCTCGGGGGTCCCCTCCGCTTCAGAGCGGGGAGCACAATCAGAAGTGGCGCACTTGTGGGCAAGGTGGCTACTTAACCCCTGCCGCCTCGGGGGTTCCCTCCGCTTCAGAGCGGGGGGCAGAATCAGAAGTGGCCCAATTGTGGGCAAGGTGACTACTTATCCCTTGCCGCCTCGGGGGTCCCCTCCGCTTCGGAGCGGGGGGCAGAATCAGAAGTGGCGCACTTGTGGGCAAGGTGGCTACTTAACCCCTGCCGCCTCGGGGGTTCCCTCCGCTTCAGAGCGGGGGGCAGAATCAGAAGTGGCCCAATTGTGGGCAAGGTGGCTACTTCACCCCTGCCGCCTCGGGGGTCCCCTCCGCTTCAGAGCGGGGGGCAGAATCAGAAGTGGCCCACTTGTGGGGAAGGTGGCTACTTAACCCCGGCCGCCTCGGGGATCCCCTCCGCTTCAGAGCGGGGGGCAGAATCAGAAGTGGCCCACTTGTGGGCAAGGTGGCTACTTAACCCCTGCCGCCTCGGGATCCCCTCCGCTTCAGAGCGGGGGGCAGAATCAGAAGTGGCCTACTTGTGGGCAAGGTGGCTACTTAACCCCTGCCGCCTCAGGGGTCCCCTCCGCTTCAGAGCGGGGGGCAGAATCAGAAGTGGGCCACTTGTAGGCAAGGTGGCTACTTAACCCCTGCCGCCTCAGGGGTCCCCTCCGCTTCAGAGCGGGGGGCAGAATCAGGAGTGGCCCACTTGTGGGCAAGGTGGCTACTTAACCCCTGCCGCCTCGGGGATCCCCTCCGCTTCAGAGCGGGGGGCAGAATCAGAAGTGGCCCACTTGTGGGCAAGGTGGCTACTTAACCCCTGCCGCCTCGGGGATCCCCTCCGCTTCAGAGCGGGGGGCAGAATCAGAAGTGGCCCACTTGTGGGCAAGGTGGCTACTTCACCCCTGCCGCCTCATGGGGTCCCCATCAGTTCAGAGCGGGGGGCAGAATCAGAAGTGGCCCACTTGTGGGCAAGGTGGCTACTTAACCCCTGCCGCCTCGGGGATCCCCTCCGCTTCAGAGCGGGGGGCAGAATCCGAAGTGGCCCACTTGTGGGCAAGGTGGCTACGTAACCCCTGCCGCCTCGGGGGTCCCCTCCGCTTCAGAGCGGGGGGGCAGAATCAGAAGTGGCCCACTTGTGGGCAAGGTGGCTACTTAACCCCTGCCGCCTCGGGGATCCCCTCCGCTTCAGAGCGGGGGGCAGAATCAGAAGTGGCCCACTTGTGGGGAAAAGGGCTACTTAACCCCTGCCCCCTGGGGGGTCCCCTCCGCTTCAGAGCAGGGGGCAGAATCAGAAGTGGCCCACTTGTGGGCAAGGTGGCTACTTAACCCCTGCCGCCTCAGGGGTCCCCTCCGCTTCAGAGCGGGGGGCAGAATCAGAAGTGGCCCACTTGTGGGCAAGGTGGCTACGTAACCCCTGCCGCCTCGGGGATCCCCTCCGCTTCAGAGCGGGGGGCAGAATCAGAAGTGGCCCACTTGTGGGCAAGGTGGCTACTTAACCCCTGCCGCCTCAGGGGTCCCCTGCGCTTCAGAGCGGGGGGCAGAAGCAGAAGTGGCCCACTTGTGGGCAAGGTGGCTACGTAACCCCTGCCGCCTCGGGGGTCCCCTCCGCTTCAGAGCGGGGAGCACAATCAGAAGTGGCGCACTTGTGGGCAAGGTGGCTACTTAACCCCTGCCGCCTCGGGGGTTCCCTCCGCTTCAGAGCGGGGGGCAGAATCAGAAGTGCCCCAATTGTGGGCAAGGTGACTACTTATCCCTTGCCGCCTCGGGGGTCCCCTCCGCTTCAGAGCGGGGGGCAGAATCAGAAGTGGCCCACTTGTGGGCAAGGTGGCTACTTAACCCCGGCCGCCTCGGGGATCCCCTCCGCTTCAGAGCGGGGGGCAGAATCAGAAGTGGCCCACTTGTGGGCAAGGTGGCTACTTAACCCCTGCCGCCTCGGGGATCCCCTCCGCTTCAGAGCGGGGGGCAGAATCAGAAGTGGCCCACTTGTGGGCAAGGTGGCTACTTAACCCCTGCCGCCTCAGGGGTCCCCTCCGCTTCAGAGCGGGGGGCAGAATCAGAAGTGGGCCACTTGTAGGCAAGGTGGCTACTTAACCCCTGCCGCCTCAGGGGTCCCCTCCGCTTCAGAGCGGGGGGCAGAATCAGAAGTGGCCCACTTGTGGGCAAGGTGGCTACTTAACCCCTGCCGCCTCGGGGATCCCCTCCGCTTCAGAGCGGGGGGCAGAATCAGAAGTGGCCCACTTGTGGGCAAGGTGGCTACTTCACCCCTGCCGCCTCATGGGGTCCCCACCGGTTCAGAGCGGGGGGCAGAATCAGAAGTGGCCCACTTGTGGGCAAGGTGGCTACTTAACCCCTGCCGCCTCAGGGGTCCCCTCCGCTTCAGAGCGGGGGGCAGAATCAGAAGTGGCCCACTTGTGGGCAAGGTGGCTACTTAACCCCTGCCGCCTCGGGGATCCCCTCCGCTTCAGAGCGGGGGGCAGAATCAGAAGTGGCCCACTTGTGGGCAAGGTGGCTACGTAACCCCTGCCGCCTCGGGGGTCCCCTCCGCTTCAGATCGGGGGGGCAGAATCAGAAGTGGCCCACTTGTGGGCAAGGTGGCTACTTAACCCCTGCCGCCTCGGGGATCCCCTCCGCTTCAGAGCGGGGGGCACAATCAGAAGTGGCCCACTTGTGGGGAAAAGGGCTACTTAACCCCTGCCGCCTCGGGGGTCCCCTCCGCTTCAGAGCGGGGGGCAGAATCAGAAGTGGCCCACTTGTGGGCAAGGTGGCTACTTAACCCCTGCCGCCTCAGGGGTCCCCTCCGCTTCAGAGCGGGGGGGCAGAATCAGAAGTGGCCCACTTGTGGGCAAGGTGGCTACGTAACCCCTGCCGCCTCGGGGATCCCCTCCGCTTCAGAGCGGGGGGCAGAATCAGAAGTGGCCCACTTGTGGGCAAGGTGGCTACTTAACCCCTGCCGCCTCAGGGGTCCCCTCCGCTTCAGAGCGGGGGGCAGAATCAGAAGTGGCCCACTTGTGGGCAAGGTGGCTACGTAACCCCTGCCGCCTCGGGGGTCCCCTCCGCTTCAGAGCGGGGGGCACAATCAGAAGTGGCGCACTTGTGGGCAAGGTGGCTACTTAACCCCTGCCGCCTCGGGGGTCCCCTCCGCTTCAGAGCGGGGGGCAGAATCAGAAGTGGCCCACTTGTGGGCAAGGTGGCTACTTCACCCCTGCCGCCTCGGGGATCCCCTCCGCTTCAGAGCGGGGGGCAGAATCAGAAGTGGCCCACTTGTGGGCAAGGTGGCTACTTAACCCGTGCCGCCTCGGGGATCCCCTCCGCTTCAGAGCGGGGGGTAGAATCAGAAGTGGCCCACTTGTGGGCAAGGTGGCTACTTAACCCCTGCCGCCTCAGGGGTCCCCTCCGCTTCAGAGCGGGGGGCAGAATCAGAAGTGGCCCACTTGTGGGCAAGGTGGCTACGTAACCCCTGCCGCCTCGGGGGTCCCCTCCGCTTCAGAGCGGGGGGCACAATCAGAAGTGGCCCACTTGTGGGCAAGGTGGCTACTTAACCCCTGCCGCCTCGGGGGTCCCCTCCGCTTCAGAGCGGGGGGCAGAATCAGAAGTGGCCCAGTTGTGGGCAAGGTGGCTACTTAACCCCTGCCGCCTCGGGGGTCCCCTCCGCTTCAGAGCGGGGGGCAGAATCAGAAGTGGCCCACTTGTGGGGAAGGTGGCTACTTAACCCCGGCCGCCTCGGGGATCCCCTCCGCTTCAGAGCGGGGGGCAGAATCAGAAGTGGCCCACTTGTGGGCAAGGTGGCTACTTCACCCCTGCCGCTTCGGGGGTCCCCTCCGCTTCAGAGCGGGGGGCAGAATCGGAAGTGGCCCACTTGTGGGGAAGGTGGCTACTTAACCCCGGCCGCCTCGGGGATCCCCTCCGCTTCAGAGCGGGGGGCAGAATCAGAAGTGGCCCACTTGTGGGCAAGGTGGCTACTTAACCCCTGCCGCCTCGGGGATCCCCTCCGCTTCAGAGCGGGGGGCAGAATCAGAAGTGGCCCACTTGTGGGCAAGGTGGCTACTTAACCCCTGCCGCCTCAGGGGTCCCCTCCGCTTCAGGGCGGGGGGCAGAATCACACTTGTGGGCAAGGTGGCTACGTAACCCCTGCCGCCTCGGGGGTCCCCTCCGCTTCAATGCGGGGGGCAGAATAAGAGGTGGCCCACTTGTGGGCAAGGTGGCTACTTAACCCCTGCCGCCTCGGGGGTCCCCTCCGCTTCAGAGCGGGGGGCAGAATCAGAAGTGGCCCACTTGTGGGCAAGGTGGCTACTTAACCCCTGCCGCCTCGGGGGTCCCCTCCGCTTCAGAGCGGGGGGCAGAATCAGAGGTGGCCCAGTTGTGGGCAAGGTGGCTACTTAACCCCTGCCGCCTCGGGGGTCCCCTCCGCTTCAGAGCGGGGGGCAGAATCGGAAGTGGCCCACTTGTGGGGAAGGTGGCTACTTAACCCCTGCCGCTTCGGGGATTCCCCCCGCCTCAGAGCGGGGGGCAGAATCAGAAGTGGCCCACTTGTGGGCAAGGTGGCTACTTGACCCCTGCCGCCTCGGGGGTCCCCTCCGCTTCAGAGCGGGGGGCAGAATCGGAAGTGGCCCACTTGTGGGGAAGGTGGCTACTTAACCCCGGCCGCCTCGGGGATCCCCTCCGCTTCAGAGCGGGGGGCAGAATCAGAAGTGGCCCACTTGTGGGGAAGGTGGCTACTTCACCCCTGCCGCCTCGGGGGTCCCCTCCGCTTCAGAGCGGGGGGCAGAATCGGAAGTGGCCCACTTGTGGGGAAGGTGGCTACTTAACCCCGGCCGCCTCGGGGATCCCCTCCGCTTCAGAGCGGGGGGCAGAATCAGAAGTGGCCCACTTGTGGGCAAGGTGGCTACTTGACCCCTGCCGCCTCGGGGATCCCCTCCGCTTCAGAGCGGGGGGCAGAATCAGAAGTGGCCCACTTGTGGGCAAGGTGGCTACTTAACCCCTGCCGCCTCAGGGGTCCCCTCCGCTTCAGAGCGGGGGGCAGAATCAAAAGTGGCCCACTTGTGGGCAAGCTGCTTACGTGACCCCTGCCGCCTCGGGGATCCCCTCCGCTTCAGAGCGGGGGGCAGAATCAGAAGTGGCCCACTTGTGGGCAAGGTGGCTACTCAACCCCTGCCGCCTCGGGGGTCCCCTCCGCTTCAGAGCGGGGGGCAGAATCAGAAGTGGCCCACTTGTGGGCAAGGTGGCTACGTAACCCCTGCCGCCTCGGGGATCCCCTCCGCTTCAGAGCGGGGGGCAGAATCAGAAGTGGCCCACTTGTGGGCAAGGTGGCTACTTATCCCCTGCCGCCTCGGGGGTCCCCTCCGCTTCAAAGCGGGGGGCAGAATCACACTTGTGAGCAAGGTGGCTACTTAACCCCAGCCGCCTCGGGGGTCCCCTCCGCTTCAGAGTGGAGGGCAGAATCAGAGGTGGCCCAGTTGTGGGCAAGGTGGCTACTTAACCCCTGCCGCCTCGGGGGTCCCCTCTGCTTCAGAGCGGGGGGCAGAATCAGAAGTGGCCCACTTGTGGGCAAGGTGGCTACTTATCCCCTGCCGCCTCGGGGGTCTCCTCCGCTTCAGAGCGGGGGGCAGAATCAGAAGTGGCCCACTTGTGGGGAAGGTGGCTACTTAACCCCTGCCGCCTCGGGGGTCCCCTCCGCTTCAGAGCGGGGGGCAGAATCAGAAGTGGCCCACTTGTGGGGAAGGTGGCTACGTAACCCCTGCCGCCTCGGGGGTCCCCTCCGCGTCAGAGCGGGGGGCAGAATCAGAAGTGGCCCACTTGTGGGGAAGGTGGCTACGTAACCCCTGCCGCCTCGGGGGTCCCCTCCGCTTCAGAGCGGGGGGCAGAATCAGAAGTGGCCCACTTGTGGGCAAGGTGGCTACTTAACCCCTGCCGCCTCGGGGGTCCCCTCCGCTTGAGAGCGGGGGGCAGAATCGGAAGTGGCCCACTTGTGGGCAAGGTGGCTACTTAACCCCTGCCGCCTCAGGGGTCCCCTCCGCTTCAGAGCGGGGGGCAGAATCAGAAGTGGCCCACTTGTGGGGAAGGTGGCTACTTAACCCCTGCCGCCTCGGGGGTCCCCTCCGCTTCAGAGCGGGGGGCAGAATCAGAAGTGGCCCACTTGTGGGCAAGGTGGCTACGTAACCCGTGCCGCCTCGGGGATCCCCTCCGCTTCAGAGCGGGGGGCAGAATCAGAAGTGGCCCACTTGTGGGCAAGGTGGCTACTTCACCCCTGCCGCCTCGGGGATCCCCTCCGCTTCAAAGCGGGGGGCAGAATCAGAAGTGGCCCACTTGTGGGCAAGGTGGCTACGTAACCCCTGCCGCCTCGGGGGTCCCCTCCGCTTCACAGCAGGGGGCAGAATCGGAAGTGGCCCACTTGTGGGCAAGGTGGCTACTTAACCCCTGCCGCCTCGGGGGTCCCCTCCGCTTCAGAGCGGGGGGCAGAATCAGAGGTGGCCCAAATGTGGGCAAGGTGGCTACTTAACCCCTGCCGCCTTGGGGGTCCCCTCCGCTTCAGAGCGGGGGGCAGAATCAGAAGTGGCCCACTTGTGGGCAAGGTGGCTACTCAACCCCTGCCGCCTCGGGGGTCCCCTCCGCTTCAGAGCGGGGGGCAGAATCAGAAGTGGCCCACTTGTGGGCAAGGTGGCTACGTAACCCCTGCCGCCTCGGGGGTCCCCTCCGCTTCAGAGCGGGGGGCAGAATCAGAAGTGGCCCACTTGTGGGCAAGGTGGCTACTTAACCCCAGCCGCCTCGGGGGTCCCCTCCGCTTCAGAGTGGAGGGCAGAATCAGAGGTGGCCCACTTGTGGGGAAGGTGGCTACTTAACCCCTGCCGCCTCGGGGGTCCCCTCTGCTTCAGAGCGGGGGGCAGAATCAGAAGTGGCCCACTTGTGGGCAAGGTGGCTACTTATCCCCTGCCGCCTCGGGGGTCTCCTCCGCTTCAGAGCGGGGGGCAGAATCAGAAGTGGCCCACTTGTGGGGAAGGTGGCTACTTAACCCCTGCCGCCTCGGGGGTCCCCTCCGCTTCAGAGCGGGGGGCAGAATCAGAAGTGGCCCACTTGTGGGGAAGGTGGCTACTTCACCCCTGCCGCCTCGGGGGTCCCCTCCGCGTCAGAGCGGGGGGCAGAATCAGAAGTGGCCCACTTGTGGGGAAGGTGGCTACGTAACCCCTGCCGCCTCGGGGGTCCCCTCCGCTTCAGAGCGGGGGGCAGAATCAGAAGTGGCCCACTTGTGGGCAAGGTGGCTACTTAACCCCTGCCGCCTCGGGGGTCCCCTCCGCTTGAGAGCGGGGGGCAGAATCGGAAGTGGCCCACTTGTGGGCAAGGTGGCTACTTAACCCCTGCCGCCTCAGGGGTCCCCTCCGCTTCAGAGCGGGGGGCAGAATCAGAAGTGGCCCACTTGTGGGGAAGGTGGCTACTTAACCCCTGCCGCCTCGGGGGTCCCCTCCGCTTCAGAGCGGGGGGCAGAATCAGAAGTGGCCCACTTGTGGGCAAGGTGGCTACGTAACCCGTGCCGCCTCGGGGATCCCCTCCGCTTCAGAGCGGGGGGCAGAATCAGAAGTGGCCCACTTGTGGGCAAGGTGGCTACTTCACCCTTGCCGCCTCGGGGATCCCCTCCGCTTCAAAGCGGGGGGCAGAATCAGAAGTGGCCCACTTGTGGGCAAGGTGGCTACGTAACCCCTGCCGCCTCGGGGGTCCCCTCCGCTTCACAGCAGGGGGCAGAATCGGAAGTGGCCCACTTGTAGGCAAGGTGGCTACCCAGTAACCTAGTAAAAAAAAAAACTTTTGTTTTCACTAGGTTCTGAAACCTAGTAAAAACAAAAACTTTTTTTTACTAGTTTCCGAAACCTAGTAAAAACAAAAACTCTTTTTTTTTTACTAGGTTTCAAAACCTAGTAAAAAAAAAAGTTCCCAATACCTAGTAAAAAACCAGGAACCTAGTAAACTGTTACGTAGTAAAAAAAATTTTTTTACTAGGTTTCACTACAGACCCTGCAAAGACGGTCCGCGCGGCAACCCAAGTATACGCACCGCTTGGGCACCGCGGGCGCACCGCGTCTGATACCCCCCCCCCCGCAAAAGGACATGGTTCCACAGGTGGCGGAAACAGCACCTACTGTTGCTCTGACAAGAGTGTTGCTCTCGCAAGGAGTACCTGTAAAAAAGCGAGTAGGGTGGCGGCGGGGGGGGGGGGGGGTTGCGTCCAAGGACCGGGCCCGGCAGCCCTGCGGCTAAGGGCACTGCATGGGTGCGCAAACGTGTTGGCTGCCACCACCAACGCCGCTGTAGAGCACCACCAGCAGCAGGGCCAAAACGACGGCTTGGCAACCTTTACCACATCGATTGGGGCGGCGGGTGGCCCTTCCGGATGGATGACGGATGTCTGTAGGCCAGAATCCAATCAAAACCACCCAATTCCCTTCTAAAGCATGTATTTTTGAGTTCCCCGCCATCAAGAAAGGGGGGGGGGGGCGTCCCTGCTTGCCTCCCAAAGCCCAGCCAGCGACCCTGCACTCTGGTAGATATGCTGGGGAAGTTATGCCAACTGAACATGCAAAAGTAGTACATGTACCCCTCAATGCTCTGCAACGATTACCACCGCCGAAGAATTGAGCCCTCCGTTGGACGTCAAAAATATCTTTTTTTTTGGTTTTGAGCCGAAATCCATTGTTTTCCTGGGCCTGACACTGCTGCCGACGGGAGGGGAATGGCAGGTTGAGGCCATTGATGTGCTGCAAAATCGGTCACAGACATACTCTTTTGCGCTCCGCTGCCTCCTTTCTTGGTATTTGTGAGATAGTTGGGGGCAAGGCATTTGTTCCATCTCTGCATGCACCAGCCCTCAACAGCTATACAAGCGACTCTGTACAAAGCTGCACAACGCTGTACATTTCCGTGCCACCCGAAACAGCTTACACCCTTGCCAAAAGCTTCCAACTGAGCTTCGGCAAATGCCCTTTCGGTGCCCCTTACCCCTCCCTCTTCCTCAACCGCAGCCCAGCTAGGAAAACAATTACAGATCGTTTTGCAACGCCCCTGACAAAGCTTTCTCACTCTGTATCAAGCAATTTCTGACTCTGTATAGCTCTGTACAGTGCGCTACAACGCTGTTCAAGCGTGCACCATGCTATACAATGTCGTTCAGTGTTGTGCACTGCTGTGCTACGTCTCCGGCCCGGGCCATGGAAGAGCAGATGCACTGCCGTGTTTGGGGGTCCACCTGCTGCCGCGACCGTAAGAGCGCCTCCAGCTTCGATGTCTCATTGGTGGATTCCATGAAGCGTTCCTCGTTCATGGCATCGAGCTGGTGCCAGTCTGCCCGGGGGTCATGTTTGCCTTGGTACCCGCCCTTCTTTCTGTCGACAGCGGTGGCGCTGCCGACTGGCTTGTCCGCCGAGACGAAGGCCTCCGGTACAGGAACCACCTGCGCATCCGACCCCTTCCTCCGCCCGAAGGAGCCCTTCCGCTCCTCCCGCTTCTCTTTGTGGTGCCGGATCGTCTCTGATATTTTGTGCATCACAACAAGAACCTGTAGGGGCAGAGGCTGTGGCGATGCCATCGATCAGGATTATGTGCTTATGTGGGCTGCTGTGGGGGGGTGGTGTGGGAAGTGGTGTAGACAGCACCGTGGATGGTGGCCTGGGGGGTGGTGCATGCCCAGATTCAGGAATCTGCTGTCGGCGGAGCCTTGTCTGGAGTGACCAGAGCTAGCCTAATATCCCAGAGGGGGGGGGGGGGACTCCACAGGTCCTAGGACACCAACCACCCCCCTCACCCCCGTCCCCTAGGGGGCCTCCGGCTGACAGTCTGTTGTCAAAGGTGACGGCCTCAGGAGTCCATAGGCGCCGACGCTCCATGGGCACCAAAGGCGCCCGAAGGAAATTTTTGGCCACTTTGGATCCCAACACTATCCTTAAACCCAACCCTCACCCTGACCAACTCCACCCTGACGCCCACCCCACCCTAAGCCTAGTCCTAACCCTACCCCTAGCCCTAAGCAGGATTGAATATTGGGACAGAGCTGGTGGGGGAAGGAACATCGGCTAGGATATTTCAATGACAAATGAGGTACGCACTCAAAAGTGGATGAGAGCGACTCAAAATGAGCTGTATTCATCCGTCTGGGCACCACAACTGGACTAGGATCATTGTTGGAAAACCATGGTTTTGACCCATTTTTGAGCCATTTGTGGTCCCAAATTGGCCCACTTTCAAGGCCCTTTCGGCCTTGAGAGGGGCCAAAATTGCTCAACATGGGCTCAAAATGTGCTCATTCCACTTGTTTGTGCACCCCAAATAGTCCAAAAGTATCTTTAGAAAAAGACATTTTTGATCCACTTTTGATTCATTTTTGGTCCCAAAACAGCCCATTTTCAAGGGATTTCGTGACTTTGAAGTGGAATAAATGGCTTGCAATGGGTTCACAAAGGGCTTAATTCAGTTGTTTAGGCACCCCAAATGGTCTGGGATCATTTTTGGAAAAACATATTTTTGGATCATGTTTCACTCATTTTTGGACGCAAAACAGCCCATTTTCAAGGCATTTTGGCCACTCCACGGTCACAAAGTGCCTTGCAATGGGCTCAAAATGGGCTTATTTCAATTGTTTGGGAACCCCAAATGGGCTAGGATCATGTTTGGAAAAACACATTCTTGCCCCATTTTTGACCCATTTTTTGTCGCAAAACCAACCCATTGTTAAGGCATTTTGGGATTTTAGGAGGGCCAAAACGGGCCACCAAGAGCTCAAAACACTTGTTTTGGCATCCCATGTGGTCCATGATCATTTTTAAAACAGGTCATTCTTTTTGCACCCGATGGACCTTGTTGACCCATTTTGGCAGCCACCTCTTTGGGCTATCTCTTGCGGCTTGCCGCAACCCACTGGGCCTAGGTACGGGGTCTAGGCGTTGGTTCGGGCATATTTGAGGGGGGGGAACCACCAAAAGTGGGTGATTGCGGGTGGATTAGAAATCACTGGAAATCACGTTTTGAGCCACGTATCCCAAGATATGGTCTGCTTTTGGTTTGGGGCTGTCGTCGGACAATGTGCACAAATTGTGGGGCTTTTGGGGGCCCTTTGGGGGCAGTTCGCGGACATATTGTGGAGTTAGAGGGCCCTAGAGGGCCCCGCGGCACGGGGAAGTCGAGCTGCATGTGTAGAGTAGCCACTATTTCCCTTTATTTGGCCATTTTTAGGTTCTAGGGCGATCTTGGGCTTAAAAACCGTGATTTTGGCCCTAAGTTGCAGATTTTGAAATGGAGGTCCGGCACTTTGTGATCCCCGTTCCCGACTGCCACCATTGAGTTTCTGGCTCATATTTTGTGTGGTTGTCCCTGACACCCATAGGTACCATCCACCAAAAATTTGGTTGAATCCGAAGCACCACAACGGAGCTGAGATTTTCCCCCATTCCGCGTGTGCTTGCTTGCTGCTTGCTTGCTTGTTGCTTCCTTGCTCCTCACTTGCCAAACCTGTTAGGTCCAGCCTACACACTAAAGAGGGTTATAAAACCAAGACTGGTTCCACCACCTCGGTGACCCTAACCCTACCCCTAGACCTAATCCTTACCCAAACCCTAACCAGGATTGAATATTGGGACAGAGCTAGTGGGGGAAGGAACATCGGCTAGGATATTTCAATGACAAATGAGGTACGCACTCAAAAGTGGATGAGAGCGACTCAAAAGGGGCTCAAAATGAGCTGTATTCATCCGTCTGGGCACCACAACTGGACTAGGATCATTTTTGGAGAACCATGGTTTTGACCCATTTTTGACCCATTTTCAAGGCCCTTTCGGCCTTGAGAGGGGCCAAAATTGCTCAACATGGGCTCAAAATGTGCTCATTCCACTTGTTTGTGCACCCCAAATAGCCCAAGAGTATCTTTGGAAAAAGACATTTTTGATCCATTTTTGATTCAGTTTTGGTCCCAAACCACCCCATTTTCCAGACATTTTGGGACCTTGAAGTGGAATAAATGGCGTGCAATGGGCTCACAAAGGGCTCATTTCACCTGTTTGTGCAACCCAAATGGTCTAGGATCATTTTTGAAAAAGCATATTTTTGACCCATTTTTGACCCATTTATTGTCTCAAAACCAGCCCATTTTCAAGGCATTTTGGGATTTTAGGAGGGCCAAAACGGTCCACCACGAGCTCAAAACACACCAAAAACACTTGTTTTGGCATCGCATGTGGTCCAGGATCATTTTTGAAAAAAGTCTTTTTTTTTGCACTATGTGGACCTTGTTGACCCATTTTGGCACCCACCTCTTTGGGCTAGGGTTAGGGCAATTTCGATGGGGGGGAACCGCCAAAAGTGGGTGATTGCGGGTGGATTAGGTGCGCTCCAAATCACGTTTTGAGCCACGTATCCCAAGATATGGTCTGCTTTTGGTTTGGGGCTGTCGTCGGACAATGTGCACAAATTGTGGGGCTTTTGGGGGCCCTTTGGGGGCAGTTCGCGGACATATTGTGGAGTTAGAGGGCCCTAGAGGGCCCCGGGAAGTCTAGCTGCATATGTAGAGTAGCCACTATTTCCCTTCATTTGGCCGTTTTCAGCAGGTTCTAGTGCGGTTTTGGGCAAAAAAGGGCTGATTTTGGCCCTAAATTGTAGATTTTGGAATGGAGGTCCGGCACTTGCGATCCCCGTTCTCGGCCGCCACCGTTGAGTTTCTGGCTCATACTTTGTGTGGTTGTCCCTCACACCCATAGTTGTACAAGCAAAACAAAACTCATTCAAAGGCCATATGACTTCCTGGTGCGCAGCACCTCGACGTCATGAGAGGTGATCACCTCCATAGAGACTCGTATAGTGACAGCATGGGCGGGCGGGTGGGACCCCATCCCCCCCTCCCTCCTTTGGGTGGGTGGGAGGGCCCTGTTATAGTTTATAAAATTCTGAATGTAACAGGGCATCATAATGAACAAAACAAAGTATGGTGTACAACTACTGTTACTGGGGAAACAGCAGTTGTACAAGCAAAACAAAACTCATTCAAAGGCCATATGACTTCCTGGTGCGCGGTCTTTGTGATTCAACTAGCACCAAGTCATACTCCAGCGACCATAAATGGTGTTGTGCCTTCCCACGCGGTCACGACACCTCCAAGCACAGACACCATGGGAAACGCTGCAGCGAACTCGCCACTGCATTCCAGCCAACAAGGCGTCTGGCAAAGAGTACGAGGCCGCGCGGTCGTGGAGAGGCCACCAGAGTTGATACCGACTCTAAAAAACAGGCACCGGTAACGAAATGCAACCGTGCCGGGTTAGGTCCCTCAGGGAATGCAGAGCCTCTACGGGCAAGAGGACCCCAAGGACCCGCCGAAAACTGGCAAGAGGCCCCCAGCATCCCGCCCTGCGAAGCGTTCTGTCAACACCAAGAGACAGCCCCCACAGGACATTCAGCAAGTTGGCGGTCCATAGCAGTGCGCCCCTTGGGCAAATTCGCAACCCACACAGGGCAAGGGAGGGCGGGGAAGGCCTGCAGGGACCGAAACCTGTCCCAAGCTGCCAACCCCGCCGCAGCGAAGTCGCCGCCAAAATCACCGTCAATACGGGAGAAACAGTCAGCCGGGTTCAAATCGCCTGGGACCCACTCAAGGAAAACTGTCGAATCAGATCTCTGGAGGAGGTAGAAAGCTCTGCGCAAGTTCCTGTTATGTCTCTTTAAACCGGACCGGGCGCGCATTCCCGCAATCTGGCCGATGGAGGAGGCATTGTCTCCGACCAACCTAAAAACAGGCCAGCCCACATTGACTATAAAACTAAGGCCCCGGACCAGGGAGTCCAACTCTGCCTCCTGCTGCGTTAAAACTTCTTGCCCACAGCGAAAAACCCTGCCCCCCAGTGCAGGACCCCAGAGACCCACCTTGAAGCGGTCCAAATCGAAGGCAGCGTCGACAAAACGAGGCCTCTGCCCGCAGAAGAGGGGGAATCAACGCGTCTCGGAGTCCAACCACGCGGCGAGATGACAAGGCAGTGCAGGAGGCTATGAACCAGTTTTAAGGGGGCTGAGGGCAAAAAGGAAGAGCCCCACATAACGTGTGACCACCAACCAGCCAAAAAGGGGCAAGCGCCCACCTGGGGTCTCAGGGCCCACGAAAAACGGCCAATAACCCGTCGAGCAAGTTTCCTGGACAAAGGCAGCAGCGCAACTCGCAACCATAGACCCAGCAGGACGATCCACTGGTTGGGGACCACAAAAACGCCCTGTCCCGCCCCCGACAGCACCAATCTTTTACCCAACCAGACAATGGACGGCACAGGTTCAAGGACGCTCTTGGGGCTGATAATCGCCCCCTCACGTCCCAACAGGTCACAGAGTCGCGCCGCCGCGGAACGCACGTTGCGTGCCCCGAATCCCAAAACGAGAAAATCATCAAGATAGTGCAAAACCAAAACCGAGACCAAGTCCAGCCCTTGCAGTAAGTAACCAAGCACAGTTTGGCAAATCACTGGAGAGAATTGCCATCCAAAAGGTAGGCAATCGAAGGCGAATGTTTCTCCGTCAATACTTACTCTGAAGGCCTGCTTGAAGGCATCGGGTAAACGTAACGACCAGAATGCATTCTTAAGATCAACATGGCAGGCCAGCAGGGGGGCCCCCTCAGGAGCCTCCAAACGCAGGTCATCGAGCGCGCGCAAAAACGGGTCGCACAAATGGCGGCCCACATCTTCAGAAAACGCAAGACACCCCTGGCCCGCCCGCAAGTAATGCAGCTCAATGAGGAAAGCCAAATCCTCCACGACCGGGAGGGTGAAGGACGGCGGGCGGTTGGCATGCTGTTTATTGAACTGCACTAAATGCACTATCATAGATGCTTTCTCCGAATTTTTGGGAACTGGGAACAGCCAGCCATTAGGGGGGAGGTTGGAAGGGCACCGAGTCAAAATGCCATCCCGCACCAAGGCTCTTGCCATCACCAAACCTTCAAGAGAAATATTTCGAATGCCCTGTAACGCGCGCGTAGACACCGACAGGACATCATCAGGGGCCACTGCATGCCAAATGAAATCCGGGATGCGAATGTTACCCACCGCCCCAATTCCCATCTCCAGCACGTCCAAGGATAATCCCACCAGGATCGGTTTAGGAGACGTCAATTCACGAAAAACCACAGGCCAAAGGTCTGGCTCCAGGCGGTCCAGCGCTGCCACAGCCGCCTCCAAAAAATCAAAAACCCCCAAATCCCTCGCCACCACATTACCCCTCATCAATAATAATCGGATCCGGGACCTGACGAGACCCCTGTCCGCGAGAGGCACCCTTAAGCCTTCGGACACGC
The DNA here is from genome assembly GCA_964036045.1 of Eutreptiella sp. 'Long Island Sound 2002'. Taxonomy (NCBI): domain Eukaryota; phylum Euglenozoa; class Euglenophyceae; order Eutreptiales; family Eutreptiaceae; genus Eutreptiella; species Eutreptiella sp. 'Long Island Sound 2002'. The sequence goes on from OZ038382.1 coordinate 138,940,005, forward strand.
GATCCAGCCATTGCTGTCCCCGGCGGGAGTTCAACAGGAGCTCCGAGCCCTCTTCCTCGAGACCGCATGCGAAGAAGTCCACACCCCCGCTTCCTCCTCGCACAACGGGGGCGGTGCGCTGGTGGTCCCGGGCCCGTCCCTTGAACTTCGCCGCGACGGACTGGCGTTGGGGGGAACCGTCGGCTCTGACCGCCGAGCCGGACTCGGGGGCTGGCGCGGTGATGGAAGAGTCGGGGGCAACGCCCTCTCCTGTCGGACCTCCAGGAGGGGAGTCTCGGGCCGGGGAGGACGGAACCGTTCGGCGCTCTGTGGTCGACGCGGACTGCGAGGTAGCCACCGACGGACCCGAGGGGGTTGGCTGCCCGGTTCTCCGCGAAGGTTTTCGAGGCGGCGCGGGCCGTGAGGGTCGCTTGGCGGTTGGCGGCGGTACAGCGTCCCAGGAGTCGTCCCCTTCCACCATGGCCTCGGAACCCCTGTCGCGCTTCGATCCGGTGGCCGGGAGTTTAGCGGGTCTCTCGTCCGGTAAGCAGAGTCCCATGAGCGATGACGGCCAGAACTCCGCCGTGTCGGTGGTGATCCACTTGACCCCCTGACTCGTTGGCCATGGTAGGCGCGAACTCGAGTGGAAGGTGAAGTCCTCCGGCGCCGCTGCATAGAAGTGTGCCATGCGCACACTGGCCCAGCGTCCCCACCAGCACATGTAGCGCCAGGGGAGGCCACGGAAGCGGAGGAAGGCAGCCCCTGCGCGACGCCACGAGTGCCAGCGGTAAGCAGCGTAAGGGCTGCCTTGGAGCAGCCTGGCCATACCCTCTTCGAGGACGGCGGCTCTGTCGACCATGACGTCCCGTCCACGGAACTGGCGCCGCAACCAGTGGGCCCACTCGCCCGCAAAAATGCCGAGGTCACGGGAAACCCAGCGCGAATCCCTTTTGAGGCCCCAGAAAGCCACCGCCTTCCCCCGCAGGCCGGAGCGCCGGACAGACGCGATTTCCCCCACGCGCGTGAGGCTGCTGAAGGAGAGGACGGCGGCGGCGAAGACAGCCCAGTCCTCCGGAGTCTGGCAGGCCTCGGGCATGACTTGCAGAACATGGGGGCCTGCGTAAGGGCGGTCTCCCGGGGTAGCCACCGGCGCACGGGCGAGGCGCCAGAGGCGTTCCCATCGGAGCGGTGGTATCCACCCCATGACCCACACTGCGTGTAACGCTGACACGGCGCCCCGCAGCGTTGCGGGCCGATATCCCGAGCGGAAGAGGAGGAGCAAAATACTCTCCGCCAGGCTCTGCGTGTCCCCCGCCGGTGCCGACCCATGGAAGAAGGCGATTCGTCGAAGGTGTGAACCGTAGGAATTTCGCGTCCCCTCCTTCCAAGTGCTGATGAGGCATGTCTGGACATCGTCCGCCGGATCCGCATACCCGAGCTCTCGCCACAGGGCCGCGATGGATCTCCAGTCGATGGTTTTTCCGACCCACTCTAATATCGGTGCCACTGCCACCGCCGAACTCGCCAACTCCAAGACCGGCTCCAGCCCCCCCGGCGCGTCGCGTCACTCAAGAAAGGGACACCTCCAGACCCAGTGACGGGTCACCTCACCACGAGCCTTGCAAGTCTTGCACGGGCCGACGGGATCCTCAGTCGTGCGTACCCACTCATTCTTGTGAATCTCGAAGAATTCCTCACCGTCGATGATCTTGAAACGCCGTCGCATGGCCTTCTTTAGGCGCTTGCCCGCCTCTGATAGGCCCTCCTCCAGCCGAACATCCGATTCCTTCTGAGACCCAGAGGTAGATGAAGAACCAGTCGTCCCCTCGTACCGCTCTTTATAAGAGGCCGTCGCAGAGAAAACGAGCGTCCACAGCGCTTGCACCAGGGTGTGAAACCTCTCAGAGACCTGCGCGGAGTCGGATGTGTCCATACTGTCTGACCCATCTCGGTGTTTACGGTCGGTCCACGGCGTGTCGTCCCTCTTGTCCTCGTCAATGCGGCCCAGCATGATCTCCTTAGCCGCGGTATCGGACATTTTGGGAATCATAGTGACTGCGGAGGCAGGGACATTCTCGAATTTGAGCAGCCGTACCAGGAGGAAGAGAGCACAATTAATCCACTGGGGGTGGTTGGTGGCTGTGTCCGCATCGTGGATGGCCTTCAGCGACAATGCAGGTACCTGCAACTGGTCCTTCGGCGGCGCCTTAGTGATGCTTTGGACCTTGGCGGTAAGGGACTTGATGAGCTGTCCCTGGTCCTCCAGCAATTTAAGGATTGCAGGGTCTACCTGTCCAGGCGTCGGCACTGTCGGCGCCGCGGAGGAAGACTTCTTGAACGCCCCAGTGGCGAAGTCCAGCGTGACGTCTTCCAGAAGCATGTAACCCACCAAGCGGTCGATGAATTCGTCCCGAGAGCCCGTGAACGAGACGGTGGACGCGAAATTCTTAGCCTAGGCCTCCCCCTCGTCAGGCATCCCCCGAAGTTCCCGCATCAGGACCAGCTTTCGACGCGTCCATGACTTGGTATCCGCCCCAAGTCGAAACTCCCCATGGGCGTCTCCTTGAATGTAATCCGCGAACGACAGTGCATCCTCCATTTCTATACTGCTGCGCTGCCGCCAAATGAACTCAACGAAACCAGAAGGAACAGCTCTCAAAGGAGTGGAAGTAGGTCAGCTGTTCGGCCTGCGCAGCAAAAGGAACAGCACCTTCGCCTGAAGGCCCTATTATAGTTTATAAAATTCTGAATGTAACAGGGCATCATAATGAACAAAACAAAGTATGGTGTACAACTACTGTTACTGGGGAAACAGCAGGTACCTTCCACCAAAAATTTGATGGAATCCGAAGCACCACGACGGAGCTGGGATTTTTCCCCATTTCGTGTGTGCTTGCTTGCTTGCTTGCTACTTGCTTGCTTGCCAAACCTGTTAGGTCTAGCCTACACACTAAAGAGGGTTATAAAACCAAGACTGGTTCCACCGGCTTGGTGACCCTAGCCCTAGCCCTACCTCTAAACCTAGGCCAGGGTAAGAGTTACTGTTGGGTTCCAAAATGGAGAGTAATGATGTGGCAAAAAGCAGCCATGATCTTGTTTAGCCGAATCAACATGGCAGGCATGGCTGAACCATCTCGCTGAAGCCCCCCCCACCCTGCCGACGGGGCCCTCCGGCCAACGGTTAGTGTGTGTGTGGGGGGGGGGGGGTCCCAACCCGAGGTGCCCCCCCCCCCCCGTGCCTCATATGCAACATATTGGATTGCGTCTTAGGCCAGCCCTTAGAGTGACAAGCTTCCTATTTTTCAGCATGTGAGCGAGCATCCGATGCCAGCCTGTTGCACACTGATGACCACCACCCGTCTCCCCCGAAGCGAAAGGTTCTGGAAGGGGACATAGCTATAAAGATCTTGCTGCCTTGCTGCCTTGCTGCCTTGCTAGGAACAGAAATCAAAAGTAGGTAGTCCTAGGGAGTCTGTATCCCCAACTCAAGGGGCCACGCCAAAGTGTGGCAGTCCGTGTCCCCAAATCAAGGGACCAAGCCAAAGCGTCGGAGTCCGTATCCCCAACTCGAGGGGCCGCGCAAAAGCGCGGGAGTCCGTATCCCCAACTCCAGGGGCCACGCCAAAACTTGGGAGTCTGTGTCCTGAGCTCAAGGGACCACGCCAAAGCGTGGGAGTCCGTATCCGCAACTCGAGGGGCCACGCCAAAGCGTGGGAGTCCGGATCCACAACTCAAGGGGAGAGGTTGAATGATGTGACCTCGGTCCCCCAGGCCATGGTAAGGCCATATAGCAGCGTGTCCATGTACTTCCGTGGGTCCGCTGACTCGAAGTAGATGCCTAGTGCCTCATGGAACGCTCTAGCCATTGTCGATGGCCCCCATGAACCTCCTTCCGATGCCCAGCCGACCACACCCGCCATCAAGACCTCCATCCTATTATTGAAGGGGACAATGCACGCCATCCAGGGCATCTGCATGGGATGCTGCCACGCGTTGGCTTTCAGCGTGGGGCTGTCGCCCTGTAGTCTCGTCAAGTCCCAGGCCCATCATTGATTGTGGCACTCATGGATCACATGTGACCCACCACTCGAAGAAATTGTAACACGTTCAACAGAGGGGGGCGGGACTGGGCCCCAGAGGCAGAACTTTTGTTACCTCCGCTGCGGTACACTAACTGCAGTTATCGTTGCAGAGGTTGCTGAGGAGATTTAGAGGGAAGAAGGCTGAGCTTGAAATGGGAGCTAGCCGGTGATATCATGTGTCTGTTAGGCCCGGCAAGCGTTTGATTCTTTCGGCTTGCCGTCCGTTTCTTTTGGCTTGCGTGGAACATCTGATTTTTGAAATCGATGTTGCAATCATGCACTATTTCTACCGCAACGACACCTGCTGAAATCGGATTTCAGATCCACCTATGCTGGTGAATTAAGTGCCATTACGAATTACGAATGCACGACGCAAAACACTGAGCAAGGTGCCTCCCTTTTCTGGAAAGGAGTAGGGATGTTACAGGGCATTAGCGCGTTGGGTCTGGTGCGGGTTGAGCTGGGTGTGCAGGCGGGTGGAAATGGACCGTCCAGTGACCACCAAGAATTCTGCAGACAATTGTCTTAAATGCACATCCCCTTTCGTGCTTCCTGGGTGGTGTGAAGAGCTTCCGCAACCAGGACACAAGGCTAAGACAATGCTCCAAACCTGTGCCCAACAGTTTTGTTGAAGTAAGGCGATGTATTCCGTTGCGGATTATCCGCCGAAGTATAAACGTTACAAATGTCTGAATGATCCGATCAGCCATTCACCGTCATCAGATCCCAAGTAAAGAATAGCCTGCAGTCATCCAACTAGCGATCAGGGGGCAGCTCCCAGCCCAATATGGCAATGGGCATCCCCTGGGGCCTCCAACCACGGCCTCCAGGCAGACGCCCACCAATATATACCCTGTACCAAAAAATGGCTGATCAACAGAACTAGGCCGCACAAGCGCCGGCTCACAGGCACTAGACCCCACAAGCGCTTGGACGGACACACACACACACACACCACCCAACCACTTTGGGCAGCTACTCAGCCCTGCACATGCGGGGCTTGCTCCAATACCACACTCCAGTGTAATAACAGTGCGTTTCTTGGACAGCGTATTTACAACGCAGTGGCAATGTAGGCCAAAAGACCCACAACCCCAAGGCCTCCCACAAGCCCAGTCAGGATGTTAGTGGGCAGGCCCTTGCTCTCCACTTTACCAGTCTCAATGTCGAACTTGGCGAATCGGGACTTGGGTGACTGGCACTGAGGGCACCGGTAGCTGTTGGGCGCCTCCTCGAATGGCTGTGGCAGGTAGTAGATGAAGCCACAGTCCAAACAGATGTGCGTCGCCCGCGCCTTCTGTGCAGCTGTCAACTTGCGGCCCATCTTTGGCGGCGCTGGGCGCTTCGGCAGACGCTTCACGTTGATCTCGTCGGCCGCTGGCCCACGGGCTACAATGAAGTCAACAGCGTTCGGGCAGGCAGTGACAGCGGACTGGGTGAATGTCAGCTTGTCCGCAGGCCACAATTCGTCTCCAAAGAACGAAGATGTGTACACCACCGTGTCCCCAATCTTAATGCCAGCCTTCGCTGCGTTGCCCAGAGGGTTCACAAACTTCACATACACGCCCCCAGACTTGCTCTTCTCTCCAAGCTGCAGGCCCAAAGGCTTGTCCACAGTGATCAGCTGTTCGCCCTTGCTGCCTCCACGACCGGCCATTTGCATGGGCTTCGCTGCCATCTCCGCAAGATCCATTTCCTCATCGTTGTCGTACTTGGGCACACTGCCCCCAGCCAATGCAAAGTCAGGGCCCGGGCGGTTGAACTGGTTGAAGAAGTACACAATGATCGCCAACAAAGTGGCGGTAAGGCATGTGGCCGCCATTGGCATAGGGATCACGTTCTGAGTCTCCGCCGCAGCCGCTGCCATCCCCAGTGCGGTGGCACCGACAGCAGCCTCCATCACAGGCACGTCAGCCTCCTCCTCGGACCCAGGGAACTGTGCCCGCATCACAACGTTGCCCCGGCGTACACCTTGCATGTTGGAGGCCACGGGTCTCACGAACGCAGGTCTAGTGGTACCAGACACCATCAAATTAGTGGTGGACTGGCTCATCTGGGTGTGGCTCAGGACCACAGCTGCCATCACAAGCCATGCACCGATGGCAATCAAGGCCCGGGCAACAAGGGAGTGTGCGTTGGGCGCCATTGAGTACCTGAAAGGGCAGAAACCTCGTGCCGGATCGTGTCAGGCTCCATCCTATGTCCTCAGCACAGGGCACGCAGAGGATACATAGTGCTCACAGGAACTTCTGTTTCAGACACCTCCCCCATCCCCCCACCCGCAAACAAATTTCAGTTCCAAAGGAATGTATTGAAGGCAGATCGAAAGCCTGCAAAATATGTATCACACTCCCCCAGAACAAAATATTACATGGAGGGGGGTATGGGGCATGTATGCCAGGCACATACCTGGCATATGGCCAGCTCGCTACTTTTTGGCAAGTGTCCGCGACTTCAGTCCCAGATCTACCCTCCGTGTAGAGAAGCCCAAAAGCAGATCAGAAGACTGCCAGTTGGTTGTTGATAGCCCGTTTTTGTGCTTGTCCGTTTCTCCTGGTCGCTGTGGTTCATCACTGACGCCCTGCTTGGCTTGTTGCAAAAAAGCTATGATGGCCCCTCGGGGACTTGTGGAAGATTACCGCTGTTATTACCCCCTAACAACCGTCTTCAAGTATGCCTCATAGGTGCCGCTAGCGGGGCTCAAACCCACGACTACGGTTCACACTACAGGCCTCTAGCCGCTGATATAGGTGCCAGCTGGTGCTTACACCTCTGGTGGTGGTGTTGGTCATGGTTGTGGTCATGGTCATGGTGGTGGGCATGGGCGCCGTCGCAGTTGCTGTCGCCGTTGTTGTTGTTGTTGCTGTTGTTGTCAGGGATGGATATAATAGTGACCGATTCATTTTGGTGGGGTTGCGGGGCTGGAGGGGGGCGTTGAGGGGCCCGAGATGACGAAATAACATGGCACCACATACTCTTCATATGCAGGTAATATTTGATGCAGCCAACACAGTTGCCACGCAAGATGATGGTGGGGATGAGGCTGATGTAGATGCCACAATTTGAATTTGGAGATTGAGTGTGCTGTCTTGTGCTCTGCAAGGAAGGGCTCAGGTTGTTGGGAGATGAGAGGACCATTCTTTCTATCACACTCTATCTATTATTTCTTTCACACTGGCCCCCAACAACCTGGGTCCCCAAGGTGGATACCGCTCATGATTAGGCCTAAAGGCATCCACACGCTCACTCACTACATTGCTGGTGTGTGGAGGGCAGTCGTAATTGTTGTACATAAGAGGAGGGTGGTATACGTTGGCTGTCCCAGGGAGGACAAAGGGTGGTGTAGTTGCACTTATCACATCTAACTCACAAGCTTGGAGGCTCTCTGCGATGGTTTTGTGTCGTTGTGCTGTCTTGTGCTTAACCCTTTGTGCTCTTTGGCATTTGTGCCTTGTCTTCTCATCTGCCACAGCTTGGCACTCTCAGACCCAACAAAAAAGAGGGTCTGTTAAGCAACAAAAAAGTTGTAGGATTGTTCCCTCAACTATGCCAGATCACCATCACCATGACTAATAGCATCAATCGGCTACACAGCAGCGTCTGGTTTGCCCAATTCCATTAATATCATGTTGCCCCTCCTTTAATGTGATGAAAGGTCCCAAATGTGGCGATGGAGGGTGAAGGAGGGCGATGAGCATTGAGATGCCAAGGTCCGTTCTGTGCCTTTTGCTGATTTGTAAGGGCGGGTGCTAAGCCACATCGAGCGTCTTCATGCAAAATTGAATCACTCTGCTCATTCAGCCAGGCCAATAGAATGTATCATTTTAAGGTTTGTTCAAGGCATGGCAGGTGCCAAAATAAGTCACCATAGGCTACCACTCTAGAAAAAATGGTGATCTACAAACAGGGGGGGGGGGGAAATGAAAATTGAGATTGCAAAAAATGCGATGCAAAAAAATGCAAATAAATGCAAAAAAATGCAAATAAATGCAAAAAAAAAAAAGCAACCCCACAACCGATGCACATACGGAGCAATTCCACAACCGCTTTTCCACAACAATGGATGCTGAAGGTCCTTCCAAGTCACTATCACACTGGATTGAACCTGCCCTCAATATCTCCATTAAACATGAGCATATTTGTAATGCGCCGCGTTTCTTTTCAGGTTCTTCAGGTTCTTCCAAATCAGGTTCATTGTCGCCCTCACCATCAGTCAGCTCAGGGGTATCGTCAACATCAGCAGCAGCATCATTTGCAACACCACGTGACACAAATTTGTCCATGGATTGTGACATTAAAAGGAAAATTAGGCAAACCATATGCAAAAAAATGCCAAAAAAATGCAAAATATGCAAAAAAAACCATTGGCTCCTGGATATGCAAAAAAATGCAAAAAAAATGCATTTGCATTTTTTTCCCCCGCCTGCTACAAATGGTCACGATTCACATTCAAAAAGGCGTTTTTTGGATATCAATGTGAAGCGTCTGACAAAGGGCAAACAGTGGGACTCATCGGCTTGGGCATCGCCCCTTTTTCGGTCGCAGGTGGCAGCTGTGTCGCTGGTGGTGCATGGACCATCACCTGCAGGCTTTTCAAGGGGACGCCTTCACCACGCGTGCATCTGTACCACCCAAAGCCAATCGCCACCATACCCTCCCTCTCGTCTCTAGCGCCAGTCTCTAGTGATGCGAGACTGGCCTGTGCTACGTGTCAATGAGGACTTCATGGATTGCCATGCAAGAACGTGAAGCTGAAGGCTGACGTGTGGTTTGGTGTGATTGGGCCTTGATAAAACGGAATGTGGAAGTCTTTATGAGACCTGATCGGTAGGAGTGTCGTTGCTGCAAATACCCACATTATATTGTTGATAAATGGGCAAGAGTTGAAAGATGGGGTCTCAGTTCTGGAGCAGTACTGCTAAAATGTTTTGCGGCCAAAGAACCTATGAAAGGGAATGCTGCCGAAACGTTCTTTCCCACATCTGCAAGCCGCAGCATTGTACCCTGCTCTGTGCGCACCTGGAACAGTGATGAACTCAAGAGGCTGTGGACACGCTGTGTGTGTGTGAGGCTGTGGACAAGGCTGAATGAAGAGAGGCCGCACGAAAACTTCACATCAGGTGTCCATGTGGTGGCTGACAATCCAAAATGTCGTGCTGTGACGGATCCCATCCAGGGAGAGTAAAATTTGAGGAGGGCCGAACTATCAGCTATCTGCATTCGCTGGTTGACTGGATGCATGGCTACAGCAGGTGCTTTCTGCAAAGTCTCAGCAGTGCACTTCTTTGAAGATGCGCATGGAACCCAGCAATGATTGAGCAGCGGCATAGTGGAGAGTGAGTTCAACAAAGTGAATGCACAAAAAAAAAGCAATAGCCACATGAACCATCAATACACCCTAACCATCCCTGAGTGTCCCATATCCGCTTGCAGGAGAGCACAACACAACGATGAATAACAAGAGCTGGAAACTACTGTAGCAACGGAGGAGGCAACCCTTTGGTACGAGAATACTGTACACAGGGCAGCAAAGACACGGCTCCGAGGTGGAAACAGCGATGGGCATCCCCTGGGGCCCCCAGGCAGACGCCCACCAATATATACCCTGTACCAAAAAATGGCTGATCAACAGAACTAGGCCGCACAAGCGCCGGCTCACAGGCACTAGACCCCACAAGCGCTTGGACGGACACACACACACACACGATTGTGAACAAACAGACAAGCACAACGCCGAGTCCAGATGTCAATTCCTCATCAGCGACACACATACACACACTCACACACACACACACACACCCAACAGCTGTGGGCAGCTACTCAGCCCTGCACATGCGGGGCTTGCTCCAATACCACACTCCAGTGTAACAGTGCGTTTATTGGACAGCGTATTTACAACGCAGTGGCAATGTATGCCAAAAGACCCACAACCCCAAGGCCTCCCACAAGCCCAGTCAGGATGTTAGTGGGCAGGCCCTTGCTCTCCACTTTACCAGTCTCAATGTCGAACTTGGCGAATCGGGACTTGGGTGACTGGCACTGAGGGCACCGGTAGCTGTTGGGCGCCTCCTCGAATGGCTGTGGCAGGTAGTAGATGAAGCCACAGTCCAAACAGATGTGCGTCGCCCGCGCCTTCTGTGCAGCTGTCAACTTGCGGCCCATCTTTGGCGGCGCTGGGCGCTTCGGCAGACGCTTCACGTTGATCTCGTCGGCCGCTGGCCCACGGGCTACAATGAAGTCAACAGCGTTCGGGCAGGCAGTGACAGCGGACTGGGTGAATGTCAGCTTGTCCGCAGGCCACAATTCGTCTCCAAAGAACGAAGATGTGTACACCACCGTGTCCCCAATCTTAATGCCAGCCTTCGCTGCGTTGCCCAGAGGGTTCACAAACTTCACATACACGCCCCCAGACTTGCTCTTCTCTCCAAGCTGCAGGCCCAAAGGCTTGTCCACAGTGATCAGCTGTTCGCCCTTGCTGCCTCCACGACCGGCCATTTGCATGGGCTTCGCTGCCATCTCCGCAAGATCCATTTCCTCATCGTTGTCGTACTTGGGCACACTGCCCCCAGCCAATGCAAAGTCAGGGCCCGGGCGGTTGAACTGGTTGAAGAAGTACACAATGATCGCCAACAAAGTGGCGGTAAGGCATGTGGCCGCCATTGGCATAGGGATCACGTTCTGAGTCTCCGCCGCAGCCGCTGCCATCCCCAGTGCGGTGGCACCGACGGCAGCCTCCATCACAGGCACGTCAGCCTCCTCCTCGGACCCAGGGAACTGTGCCCGCATCACAACGTTGCCCCGGCGTACACCTTGCATGTTGGAGGCCACGGGTCTCACGAACGCAGGTCTAGTGGTACCAGACACCATCAAATTAGTGGTGGACTGGCTCATCTGGGTGTGGCTCAGGACCACAGCTGCCATCACAAGCCATGCACCGATGGCAATCAAGGCCCGGGCAATAAGGGAGTGTGCGTTGGGCGCCATTGAGTACCTGAAAGGGCAGAAACCTTGTGCCGGATCGTGTCAGACTCCATCCTATGTCCTCAGCACAGGGCACGCAGAGGATACATAGTGCTCACAGGAACTTCTGTTTCAGACACCTCCCCCATCCCCCCACCTGCGAATAAATTTCAGTTCCAAAGGAATGTATTGAAGGCAGATCGAAAGCCTGCAAAATATGTATCACACTCCCCCAGAACAAAATATTACATGGAGGGGGGTATGGGTGCATGTATGCCAGGCACATACCTGGCATATGGCCAGCTCGCTACTTTTTGGCAAGTGTCCGCGACTTCACTCCCAGATCTACCCTCCGTGTAGAGAAGCCCAAAAGCAGATCAGAAGACTGCCAGTTGGTTGTTGATAGCCCGTTTTTGTGCTTGTCCGTTTCTCCTGGTCGCTGTGGTTCATCACTGACGGCCTGCTTGGCTTGTTGCAAAAAAGCTATGATGGCCCCTCGGGGACTTGTGGAAGATTACCGCTGTTATTACCCCCTAACAACCGTCTTCAAGTATGCCTCATAGGTGCCGCTAGCGGGGCTCAAACCCACGACTACGGTTCACACTACAGGCCTCTAGCCGCTGATATAGGTGCCAGCTGGTGCTTACACCTCTGGTGGTGGTGTTGGTCATGGTTGTGGTCATGGTCATGGTGGTGGGCATGGGCGCCGTCGCAGTTGCTGTCGCCGTTGTTGTTGTTGTTGCTGTTGTTGTCAGGGATGGATATAATAGTGACCGATTCATTTTGGTGGGGTTGCGGGGCTGGAGGGGGGCGTTGAGGGGCCCGAGATGACGAAATAACATGGCACCACATACTCTTCATATGCAGGTAATATTTGATGCAGCCAACACAGTTGCCACGCAAGATGATGGTGGGGATGAGGCTGATGTAGATGCCACAATTTGAATTTGGAGATTGAGTGTGCTGTCTTGTGCTCTGCAAGGAAGGGCTCAGGTTGTTGGGAGATGAGAGGACCATTCTTTCTATCACACTCTATCTATTATTTCTTTCACACTGGCCCCCAACAACCTGGGTCCCCAAGGTGGATACCGCTCATGGTTACACGCTCCCTCACTACATTGCTGGTGTGTGGAGGGCAGTCGTAATTGTTGTACATAAGAGGAGGGTGGTATACGTTGGCTGTCCCAGGGAGGACAAAGGGTGGTGTAGCTGCACTTATCACATCTAACTCACAAGCTTGGAGGCTCTCTGCGATGGTTTTGTGTCGTTGTGCTGTCTTGTGCTTAACCCTTTGTGCTCTTTGGCATTTGTGCCTTGTCTTCTCATCTGCCACAGCTTGGCACTCTCAGACCCAACAAAAAAGAGGGTCTGTTAAGCAACAAAAAAGTTGTAGGATTGTTCCCTCAACTATGCCAGATCACCATCACCATGACTAATAGCATCAATCGGCTACACAGCAGTGTCTGGTTTGCCCAATTCCATTCATTAATATCATGTTGCCCCTCCTTTAATGTGATGAAAGGTCCCAAATGTGGCGATGGAGGGTGAAGGAGGGCGATGAGCATTGAGATGCCAAGGTCCGTTCTGTGCCTTTTGGTGATTGGTAAGGGCGGGTGCTAAGCCACATCGAGCGTCTTCATGCAAAATTGAATCACTCTGCTCATTCAGCCAGGCCAATAGAATGTATCATCTTAAGGTTTGTTCAAGGCATGGCAGGTGCCAAAATAAGTCACCATAGGCTACCACTCTAGAAAAAATGGTGATCTACAAATGGTCACGATTCACATTCAAAAAGGCGTTTTTTGGATATCAATGTGAAGCGTCTGACAAAGGGCAAACAGTGGGACTCATCGGCTTGGGCATCGCCCCTTTTTCGGTCGCAGGTGGCAGCTGTGTCGCTGGTGGTGCATGGACCATCACCTGCAGGCTTTTCAAGGGGACGCCTTCACCACGCGTGCATCTGTACCACCCAAAGCCAATCGCCACCATACCCTCCCTCTCGTCTCTAGCGCCAGTCTCTAGTGATGCGAGACTGGCCTGTGCTACGTGTCAATGAGGACTTCATGGATTGCCATGCAAGAACGTGAAGCTGAAGGCTGACGTGTGGTTTGGTGTGATTGGGCCTTGATAAAACGGAATGTGGAAGTCTTTATGAGACCTGATCGGTAGGAGTGTCGTTGCTGCAAATACCCACATTATATTGTTGATAAATGGGCAAGAGTTGAAAGATGGGGTCTCAGTTCTGGAGCAGTACTGCTAAAATGTTTTGCGGCCAAAGAACCTATGAAAGGGAATGCTGCCGAAACGTTCTTTCCCACATCTGCAAGCCGCAGCATTGTACCCTGCTCTGTGCGCACCTGGAACAGTGATGAACTCAAGAGGCTGTGGACACGCTGTGTGTGTGTGAGGCTGTGGACAAGGCTGAATGAAGAGAGGCCGCACGAAAACTTCACATCAGGTGTCCATGTGGTGGCTGACAATCCAAAATGTCGTGCTGTGACGGATCCCATCCAGGGAGAGTAAAATTTGAGGAGGGCCGAACTATCAGCTATCTGCATTCGCTGGTTGACTGGATGCATGGCTACAGCAGGTGCTTTCTGCAAAGTCTCAGCAGTGCACTTCTTTGAAGATGCGCATGGAACCCAGCAATGATTGAGCAGCGGCATAGTGGAGAGTGAGTTCAACAAAGTGAATGCACAAAAAAAAAGCAACAGCCACATGAACCATCAATACACCCTAACCATCCCTGAGTGTCCCATATCCGCTTGCAGGAGAGCACAACACAAGGATGAATAACAAGAGCTGGAAACTACTGTAGCAACGGAGGAGGCAACCCTTTGGTACGAGAATACTGTACACAGGGCAGCAAAGACACGGCTCCGAGGTGGAAACAGCGATGGGCATCCCCTGGGGCCCCCAGGCAGACGCCCACCAATATATACCCTGTACCAAAAAATGGCTGATCAACAGAACTAGGCCGCACAAGCGCCGGCTCACAGGCACTAGACCCCACAAGCGCTTGGACGGAGACACACACACACACACCACCCAACCACTTTGGGCAGCTACTCAGCCCTGCACATGCGGGGCTTGCTCCAATACCACACTCCAGTGTAATAACAGTGCGTTTCTTGGACAGCGTATTTACAACGCAGTGGCAATGTAGGCCAAAAGACCCACAACCCCAAGGCCTCCCACAAGCCCAGTCAGGATGTTAGTGGGCAGGCCCTTGCTCTCCACTTTACCAGTCTCAATGTCGAACTTGGCGAATCGGGACTTGGGTGACTGGCACTGAGGGCACCGGTAGCTGTTGGGCGCCTCCTCGAATGGCTGTGGCAGGTAGTAGATGAAGCCGCAGTCCAAACAGATGTGCGTCGCCCGCGCCTTCTGCGCAGCTGTCAACTTGCGGCCCATCTTTGGCGGCGCTGGGCGCTTCGGCAGACGCTTCACGTTGATCTCGTCGGCCGCTGGCCCACGGGCTACAATGAAGTCAACAGCGTTCGGGCAGGCAGTGACAGCGGACTGGGTGAATGTCAGCTTGTCCGCAGGCCACAATTCGTCTCCAAAGAACGAAGATGTGTACACCACCGTGTCCCCAATCTTAATGCCAGCCTTCGCTGCGTTGCCCAGAGGGTTCACAAACTTCACATACACGCCCCCAGACTTGCTCTTCTCTCCAAGCTGCAGGCCCAAAGGCTTGTCCACAGTGATCAGCTGTTCGCCCTTGCTGCCTCCACGACCGGCCATTTGCATGGGCTTCGCTGCCATCTCCGCAAGATCCATTTCCTCATCGTTGTCGTACTTGGGCACACTGCCCCCAGCCAATGCAAAGTCAGGGCCCGGGCGGTTGAACTGGTTGAAGAAGTACACAATGATCGCCAACAAAGTGGCGGTAAGGCATGTGGCCGCCATTGGCATAGGGATCACGTTCTGAGTCTCCGCCGCAGCCGCTGCCATCCCCAGTGCGGTGGCACCGACGGCAGCCTCCATCACAGGCACGTCAGCCTCCTCCTCGGACCCAGGGAACTGTGCCCGCATCACAACGTTGCCCCGGCGTACACCTTGCATGTTGGAGGCCACGGGTCTCACGAACGCAGGTCTAGTGGTACCAGACACCATCAAATTAGTGGTGGACTGGCTCATCTGGGTGTGGCTCAGGACCACAGCTGCCATCACAAGCCATGCACCGATGGCAATCAAGGCCCGGGCAATAAGGGAGTGTGCGTTGGGCGCCATTGAGTACCTGAAAGGGCAGAAACCTTGTGCCGGATCGTGTCAGACTCCATCCTATGTCCTCAGCACAGGGCACGCAGAGGATACATAGTGCTCACAGGAACTTCTGTTTCAGACACCTCCCCCATCCCCCCACCTGCGAATAAATTTCAGTTCCAAAGGAATGTATTGAAGGCAGATCGAAAGCCTGCAAAATATGTAGCACACTCCCCCAGAACAAAATATTACATGGAGGGGAGTATGGGGGCATGTATGCCAGGCACATACCTGGCATATGGCTTGAGAAACAAAAGAGGACATTCAGACGAAGGTGACTCCCGACCGTGGAATTTGTGTTGGGGCTTGTGGCACGTAGTACACTCGCCAGGTTTGTTAGGCGGCCCCAAGACTACGGAACATCACCATTCGGCGAGGAAACAAAGATAGCCACATAACGCCTGCCTTCTCGGGGTCTTCAAAGAATCAAAGCGGCTCTATCAGCCCTGCCCACGTGGGACCCCAGAAAGGGGTGTAATCGAAGAGGCTTCATAATCTGTGCTGAATCAGTTTGACACACCCAGGGCGGTCCTTAACAGAGGGGGAAAAAAGTGTTCCTTTACACAGTTTTCCCAAAAAAGCCTGTGGGCACACCATGTGTAGGCCATGGGCGTTTGGCGGTTGGCGGTTGGCGGTTGGGGATTGGTGGTTGATGGCGGATGGCAGTGGTTGGCGGTTGGTGGTTGGTGGCGGTGGATGGTCAGAGGTTGATGGTCCCTTGGGGTGGTCCCAAAGGGCGGTCCTTAGGGGGAATCTTTGCACTGCGCGCTACTTTTAGACTATGTTCCCCCCGAAGAGCCCCCAAGCACACCCCTTGGAAACGCCCTTAGAATTAGGTGACCCAAACTGCCCCGGCTCAAGAAAGTTGCACACTACCTTCCCTTCACATAACACATATCATGCACAACTGGAAAAGCCATGAACAGCGCATTGGGTGCCACCCTCAAGAACACACAACGAGCCTTAATCGCGTCCTTGTATCGGATAATCGGACTTGCTTCAATACTTCCACTTCCCAATGGAATCTTTGGCCGTCCGATGCGTGCTTGTCCCCCTGAGTGCAAATGGCTCTTCGCCACTCTGCAGAGATATAATGTAAAGCATAAACACAATCAAGAGAGTCGCAAACGGCATTGCGTGTAGTGCCACATACCGTAACTTGTTTTGAGCTTGCCCTTGAAACTTTCTGCTGTACACAGTCCAATCGGGTGAATCCTCCTAGTATCAAAGCGTGGATCCAAAGATTGTCCCGGTTTCCTCAATAGCACCGGAAGGTTGGGGCCCAAAAGATGGCGGAAATGCTACGTCACCCTTGCATTCTCGGGGATCCCCAAACAAAGGGGGACAAAATCAGAAGTCGAAACCTCTGCTAGGGGTCACCATGATGCCCCTAGGGACCCCTAGTATCTCAAAGTATGGGTCTCTACGGCCAGACGCCCAAATAGTTACACTGCGCGCGCACTGTGCTTAAGGCTCCTCCTTAACAAAAAAAAATTTAGTCCCTTAAGAACCCCTGTGGACAGACCACTGTCTGCTGGTTGTGCTCACTAAAAAATGGACTTTTGTAGGTCAAAGCGGCAAATGGTTTCACCTGGAGTGGTGTGCAACGTAGGCCTGCTCGGGTGCCACAAGTGATGATATGTAACTGATGGTGTAGCTGTGGACAAAGGGCAAGTGAAAAAATCAGTTGCGGGGGAAAGGGGTCGAGCCCTCTAAAAGCGGGATAGGGTTGGCAAAAAGGGCTGCTCCTCCCCGGCCCTCCACATCACTCTCTAGCCCTCTCCAGCCCTCCATAGCACTGTCTTCACTCTAGATGAAACCATTTGCCTTCACTGGCACCTGCCAAAGAACAATTTTCGAACTGCAACAAGCCAAGGCAAGCTCAGATCAAGGGGGAATGTTTGCCCGGCTCGCGCCCGGCGCGCGCCCGGCGCGCTACTTTTCTATTAACTATCCCGACTTCAGCCCCAGATTTACCCCTTGGAAACGCCCTTAGAATTAGGTGACCCAAACTGCCCCAGCCCAAGAAAGTTGCAAACTGGGGTACATAGTACCACTCTCGCTCCTTTAAGGACGATCTTGGTCAACACCTTAGCAAGTTGGGAGAATGGGGGGTTAGCATAGCACAACCCCATCGATCTCCAGTAGAAGCGATAGGCGTTATTGGGGTATCGCGAACAGTAGAGCTGCATCATGTGCTGCTCCTTACTCGCGAACAACTCCACCTGAACTTCATTCAGGTCTACCACCTCTGCATTCCCGGGGGTCCCCAACAAAGGGGGACAAAATCAGAAGTCAAAACATACGCTAGGGGTCACCATGATGCCCCTAGGCGGCCATGACTAGGCTGCTTTTCTTGACTCCTGCCAAAAAACACGGTGCACACACAGGAAAGTATATTGATAGAAAGAACCATCATCATCATCATGTGTGGAGATACAGGCCACAGATTGAGTAAAGAAGGAACAAAAATCAAATCAAGGCTGCATACATCCAAATACGTCAACCTTTTCGACCATGGAGTATGGACCATCGGGGACAAAATGCATGGTAGAGACTTGAGTAATTGTGCAGTGAACCCAATATCAGCACACCCAGGAGCTTGTGCCTGCAACACGCCGGCAACCCTACCAACTTCCACTTCCAGACACTGCCACACGCCAGCTACACACCACTGGTGAAATGTCGGGCACCTCCAAATAGCTGGGCATGCAGCCGAGGTGCAGTGATGCAACGCGTGCACTGCCTCTTTGCGGCGGAAAATTTCGGGGGGGGGGGGGGGCGGGGTTCGCCATGCTTGGGAATCCCCAAGGTCCAACTGCCTTAGGCACAGACTAACATGCAAGCCAATGCTGCGTTGAGAGTCATAAACAGATGGAAATTGAATTGCCACTGAAAGCAGCGTTAGTTCACAACATTCCAAAGAATCCTCTCTTCCAAACATATGCCCCAAAAGCATGAAAGAATATGGAAACAAATGCCGACTCTCACCTGTGAGGCAAACAGTTTGGCAAACTTGTGCATTGAAGAACACACTGTGTAGATGTGTAGAAGAAAACTGCCCAACGTCATCGCGCCTCTTGATGTCCTTGGGCCATCCGTTTCTTGCAATGGCGCATGAAATCTGCAGCACCCGCACCTGTAAGTGCTGGTGCAAGAGTAGGCCTTTTTTTATCCAACACATTGTGTGGAGGTTGCCATGTTGCCCCGTTTTTGACGCCCTTGCCATATGTCTGTGTGTGGGCGGCTGATGTAGCCTTACCACATGAAGGTTTGTTAGTCTGTTGGTGGAAGTGTAGGTTACAAATACCCACTTACCCAAAATGGGTAGACCCCAGCAGGTATTACACCAGCAAGGGCGATAAACCCATTGCTAAATAGGGTCTGGTGCTGTCACCTGATTCCACTCCATTATTTTGTGATTCCACCCCAGCTACTGTATTTGAGCTTTCTCATGTTCACCTCATCCTAGCCAATCTAATGCCACCCCAGCCTCTGCTCTTTTGGGTACGGGCATTCCTCATCTTATCTGTCTCCCTTTTTGGACCCTTGGGACGTGGGAGCTTGGGTTGTGCCCCCCTTGGTTAGGTCATATTTCCGCTTTCGCATGCCCTCCTTTGAGTGGGTCCACCACATACAGTAGGGGCTTGTGAGGACCGGTTCTCTTGGAAGGCAGGCCAGCACCCTTCAACCGCGGACTGGGTGAAGCCTCCCTAGGAACAACTGACTAGCCCCTGGGGCATCGCTCTGTGGGCCTTGACATGTATGGAACGGGGCTTAGAGGCAGTGTGCATGCCGCTGCCAATGGTACCTATTCCAACAGTCGCTTTGCTGGGGAGAGTTAATGCCTTTTCAGCATTCATGCCGCTGGCAAACAGGAGGGGAAAACGTAGCCTTGGCTTGCTTTGTGGTGGTTGCGGCTTTTTTTTGCCATTTTGAGGGGTTGCACCCAAAATTTTAGGGTCCCAAGCGCACAAGGCTGTTGCATGCTTGCGTAGTGCTGCTTAGTGGGCTTCCCTTCATGCCCATTCGTAAAACAGCAATCCCTATGTGCTTGCTTGTCTGTGGGAGCTATTTACTAGATATGTTGCAGTTGTACGCATCTCCTTCGCAACGCGTCGGGCATCTCTGTGCCCCGGCTTTGGTGTGGCCAAGGACTGACCGGTGCAGGGAAAATTTTACAAGACTCAACTCAATCACCAATTATAAATGATTTCAGAAGTCACGACCGAGAATGGCCCTAAGGACACTCGCGGTAACACGACAACACCCCTACACATAGAGTGCAACACCAGTCCACTCGAGTGTGTGCTGCTTGGGGCCACGCACCCATCCACCGCTTGTGGACCCAACGTTTGCCCCTCCATCTGCTTCCGCACCTCCCTGCAGCCTCATCCTGCACAAGGTACAGACCACCTCTTAGCAGCTTATCCCAATCCGAATCAAACTGGAGAGCCACACCTCCATCTCCACCTCCATCCACCACCCAACAAGCGGAGGGGAGCTGCATGAGAGGGGGGGGGGGTCTGTATTCTGTAGACATGGTCTGCCCCAAGTAGACACAATTTGCTAATTGTACACACTGTCGGCATGTTTTAGACGCAAATTGACAATTTTCGGAAGGGGGCCAAAGGTTTCTTCACCAAACTCCCCCTGCGTGTCGCGAGCCCCCCCCAAAAGACAGTATGGATGCCAACTGTGGGGACTGCAGTGCCAGCAGCTCTCCTGCATCAGTCAGAAAGAAGGTCCCTGTTTCTTCGTGCAACCCAGTGTCTGTACGACAAGGTCCTTGATCTCCTGATTCTGTGGTGGTTGGGAGATCGTCACACCATACCCTGTTGATTGTGTAGATCCTAGCTTGAGGGGGTGTGGGGAGCGTTTGAAAACCTCGTGTATGACCAAAGGCCGAAAAACGGTCTGCTAATGTTGTTTGCCCGTGCACAGAGGCATGGCGGTCCGTAATGTGAAGGGGTGGTCTGCCCAAATTAGACATGGTCTGATAATTGTAGACACTGTCCGCACGTTCTAGACCTGAAGTAACAATATTTGGGAAGGGGTGAAAGGCCCCATTCTGAAAGAAAATACTGTAATGGCGTTTACCATGAAGATGGGCACGTTCCTTGAGCTAGCAAAGCACATGAGGAAGCCGCACAGTGGCAGGTCTCAAGCAAGGGAAGCAAGCAAGGATGGGGGCAGATCTGAAGCGAGCAAAGCTAACTTCTACTAACAAGTGTCTTAAATGCACATCCCCTTTCGTGCTTCCTGGGTGGTGTGAAGAGCTTCCGCAACCAGGACACAAGGCTAAGACAATGCTCCAAACCTGTGCCCAACAGTTTCGTTGAAGTAAGGCGATGTATTCCGTTGCGGATTATCCGCCGAGGTAGAAATGTTACAAACGTCTGAATGATCCGATCAGCCATTCACCGTCATCAGATCACAAGTAAAGAATAGCCTGCAGTCATCCAACTAGCGATCAGGGGGCAGCTCCCAGCCCAACATGGCAATGGGCATCCCCTGGGGCCTCCAACCACGGCCTCCAGGCAGATGCCCACCAATATATACCCTGTACCAAAAAATGGCTGATCAACAGAACTAGGCCGCACAAGCGCCGGCTCACAGGCACTAGACCCCACAAGCGCTTGGACGGAGACACACACACACACACCACCCAACAGCTGCGGGCAGCTACTCAGCCCTGCACATGTGGGGCTTGCTCCAATACCACACTCCAGTGTAACAACAGTGCGTTTCTTGGACAGCGTATTTACAACGCAGTGGCAATGTAGGCCAAAAGACCCACAACCCCAAGGCCTCCCACAAGCCCAGTCAGGATGTTAGTGGGCAGGCCCTTGCTCTCCACTTTACCAGTCTCAATGTCGAACTTGGCGAATCGGGACTTGGGTGACTGGCACTGAGGGCACCGGTAGCTGTTGGGCGCCTCCTCGAATGGCTGTGGCAGGTAGTAGATGAAGCCACAGTCCAAACAGATGTGCGTCGCCCGCGCCTTCTGCGCAGCTGTCAACTTGCGGCCCATCTTTGGCGGCGCTGGGCGCTTCGGCAGACGCTTCACGTTGATCTCGTCGGCCGCTGGCCCACGGGCTACAATGAAGTCAACAGCGTTCGGGCAGGCAGTGACAGCGGACTGGGTGAACGTCAGCTTGTCCGCAGGCCACAATTCGTCTCCAAAGAACGAAGATGTGTACACCACCGTGTCCCCAATCTTAATGCCAGCCTTCGCTGCGTTGCCCAGAGGGTTCACAAACTTCACATACACGCCCCCAGACTTGCTCTTCTCTCCAAGCTGCAGGCCCAAAGGCTTGTCCACAGTGATCAGCTGTTCGCCCTTGCTGCCTCCACGACCGGCCATTTGCATGGGCTTCGCTGCCATCTCCGCAAGATCCATTTCCTCATCGTTGTCGTACTTGGGCACACTGCCCCCAGCCAATGCAAAGTCAGGGCCCGGGCGGTTGAACTGGTTGAAGAAGTACACAATGATCGCCAACAAAGTGGCGGTAAGGCATGTGGCCGCCATTGGCATAGGGATCACGTTCTGAGTCTCCGCCGCAGCCGCTGCCATCCCCAGTGCGGTGGCACCGACAGCAGCCTCCATCACAGGCACGTCAGCCTCCTCCTCGGACCCAGGGAACTGTGCCCGCATCACAACGTTGCCCCTGCGTACACCTTGCTTGTTGGAGGCCACGGGTCTCACAAAAGCGGGTCTAGTGGTACCAGACACCATCAAATTAGTGGTGGACTGGCTCATCTGGGTGTGGCTCAGGACCACAGCTGCCATCACAAGCCATGCACCGATGGCAATCAAGGCCCGGGCAACAAGGGAGTGTGCGTTGGGCGCCATTGAGTACCTGAAAGGGCAGAAACCTCGTGCCGGATCGTGTCAGGCTCCATCCTATGTCCTCAGCACAGGGCACGCAGAGGATACATAGTGCTCACAGGAACTTCTGTTTCAGACACCTCCCCCATCCCCCCACCCGCGAATAAATTTCAGTTCCAAAGGAATGTATTGAAGGCAGATCGAAAGCCTGCAAAATATGTATCACACTCCCCCGGAACAAAATATTACATGGAGGGGGGTATGGGGGCATGTATGCCAGGCACATACCTGGCATATGGCCGGCTCGCTACTTTTTGGCAAGTGTCCGCGACTTCACTCCCAGATCTACCCTCCGTGTAGAGAAGGCCAAAAGCAGATCAGAAGACTGCCACCTGGTGGTGGTAGTAGTGGTGGTGTTGGTTGTGGACGTGGTCATGGTCATGGTCGTTGTCGTGGTCATGGTCGTGGCTCAAATGGTCAAATCATGCGAGGTTCAACATTCCTATGTCCTACCATCATTCATCAGCGAAACCATGAGTTCTGAGTTTGAGCACCTCACTGGCAGGCTGTTCGGCACTAGCACACTGATTCACAGCTTCCTCCCTGCTATATGTGTGTGTGTGTGTGTGTTGTTGTTGTTGTTGTTGTTGTTGTTGTTAATGTTGTTGTTGTTGTTGTTGTTGTTGTTGTTGTTGTTGTTGTTGTTGTTGTTGTTGTTGTTGTTGTTGTTGTTGTTGTTGTTGTTGTTGTTGTTGTTGTTGTTGTTGTTCTTGTCAGGGATGGATATGAGAGTGACCAATTTAGGGGGGCCTCTGAGGGGCCTGAGATGAAGAAATGACGATTGCCAAACTCCTTTGTCCCTCTTGTGATACAGGGTAAATTTTGGTGCCAGTCTCCGCTGCGTCAGCTGCCATCCCCATTGCGGTGGCACTGACGGCAACCTCCATCACAGGCACGTCAGCCTCCTCCTCGGACCCAGGGAACTGGGCCTGCATCACAACGTTGCCCCGGCGTACACCTTGCATGTTGGAGGCCACGGGTCTCACAAAAGCGGGTCTAGTGGTACCAGACACCATCAAATTACTGGTGGACTGGCTCATCTGGGTGTGGCTCAGGGCCACAGCTGCCATCACAAGCCATGCACCGATGGCAATCAAGGCCCGGGCAATAAGGGAGTGTGTGTGTTGCTTTGCATTTTCCGTATCTTGAGCGCATACAAGTTGTCTTCAAACCAAAAAGGCCGCCCAACCCTGCTTTCCCACCACTCTGTCTTTGAGGTATCCAAAACAAGTGTAGGCCACGCCCCCATCATGTTCTTTAGCCCTCGCATCCTGAATGTTCCTGGGAATGCCGCTTGGCCCGGGTGTCTGCAAGAGCTATGGCCTGGACCCCATGCACGCTGTGCTGTGCGCAGGCCCATTTCCCGGCACTTTGGCCAGCACTCGCACTCGTGCCCATGCCTTGCAGGGTACTGTCGCCAGCAGTTCTCTGGTTTGCGCTTTCCTGGCTCAAGCCTTCAAAGGCACTTTACGGGCAACCTGCCCTGGGGCCGTTGCGCAATCTTCACAGAAACCTTGGCTGATACTCTGGCCACCGCCTTTGCAGGCACTTTCATGGGCACTCCTGCGGGCACCTTGCCCTGTGTGCTAGCAGATGGTTGAAAACGTATCCCCATGTTGTTCTGTTTGCCCCAGCCCTACCCCGTGAGCACGGCAAGCAGTGGTCGTTGTCACTTTCCAGTGACAGCACATTTGCTGCGCGCAGCTGCGCGCCCCCCATCACCCGCTGACTATCGCCCCCTCCCCAGCTTCCGAGGTTTGAAACGCAAAGGGGGGTCGGATCATCTTTGCCAGACCTGTGTACTTGACGTCGGTTGCCTTTGCCCACATTGCCCAGCGCCTTTCGGCCTCTGCGATGGCGTGCCGGCGAGACTGGAGGCATTTCTCTCTAGTCAGGCGGTCGGCGGGATTGAGGGCCGCCGGTGCCCTGAAAGAACTGATCGAGGTTCCGCTCCAACACCGTAACCAGAACAGGCGTCGGAAGATGCGCTGCTGTGGGGAAGGGCATTGATTTGGGACCTAGCTACATTGCTGTCTGAACCTATCCTAACATGCTGGAAGCCTCTATACGTGGCCATCTTGGCCACAACATACACAGCAAACAACTCAGCATGCTGGAGGGACCGGATCCAGTCAGGGCAGCGCAAGAAGCGGTAGAAACCCTTCTACCCCACCACCCCCACCCGGAATCCCTTGTCTTCGGGGGCGGCGCCAGCAAACACCTCCCAGGCCTTTCCGCGACGTTGACCCAGGGCATCTGCAAACTGGGGGATGCAGGAAAAAAGAAGGACGGTCGCTATCCCCTGAGCCACCCCCCGCCCAAACCTGCCCAGAGCGTGTTGTAGTATGGCATAAGCGCCTGCTAGGAAAGCCCCCAGACCGGCACTGGGGCGACCCATCCAACACAGCTTTCCCGGGAGGCGCTCCATCGCCCCATACCCAGACACGAAAAGCACCCACCACGGCCCCCACCGCATTGCTGATGGTGCCAACCCTGGTATTCAGATGCTTACCAATGAAACAGATGGACTCTGTGGGGGTGGGTCACGGGTGGGCCGTCTCCTCGCTTTTGTACGCGACTCCCCCCCCCCAGTAGAAATGGGCCGAAGGCCCCCAGGGGGGGGGGGGGGGGGGGCTTCAGGGAGGGGCGATGGGGGGGGGGCGGGAGGGGCGATGGGGGGGGGGGGCGGGAGGGGCGATGGGGGGGGGGCGGGAGGGTCGGTTGGGGGGGGGGTCCAGGTGGGGCGATTTGGGGTGGTGGGGGGGGGGGGCACAGGCTCCCGTTACCTCCCCTTGCCCTCCCTCTAGGGTGAGAGCTAGGACTAGGGTTAGGGCTACGGTTGGGGCTAGGGTTAGGGTCACCGAGCTGGTGGAACCAGTCTTGGTTTTATAACCCTTTTTAGTGTCTAGGGTGGACCTACCAAGTTTAGCAGCAGCAGCAGCAAGCAGCAGCAAGCAGCAGCAAGCAGCAAGCAGCAGCACGCGCGAAATGGGTAAAAATCAGAACTCCGTCGTGGTGCTTCAGATTCGGGTGAAATTTTGGTGGATGATACCTATGGGTGTGAAGTACAATCACACAAAGTTTGAGCAAGAAACTCAACGGTGGCGGCCGGGAACGGGATTTGCAAGTGGCGGACCTCAGTTTCAAAAACTGCACTTTAGGGCCAAAAACAGCCATTTTTGGGCTTAAAAAGCCCCGGAACACATTCAAAACGGCCAAACGAAGGGAAACGGTGGCTACTCTGCACGTGCGGCTTGACTTCCCTGTGTCAACGAGCTCTTTGCCGCCCTCTAACTCCATGACATGTCCCGGAAACGGCCCAAAAAGGCCCCCAGAAGCTTCAAATGCCGACAGCCACAAACCAAGAATAGGCCATATCTTTGGCTACATGGCTCAAAATGCGATTCCGAGGGCACCTACTCCACCCGCAACCCCCCACTTTTTGTGGTTTCCACCCCTTAGAATTGCCCAAACGGACGCCTACACCCTCGTACTTAGGCCCACTAGGCTGCGGCAAGCTGCAAGCTCAAGCCCAAACAGGTGGGTGCCCAAATGGGTCATTAGGGTCCAGTAGGGGCAAAAAGATGACTTTTCTCAAAAATGATCCTAGACCATGTGCGACGCTAAAACAAGTGTTTTTGGACCATTTTGAGCTTGTGGTGGCCCATTTTGGTCCTCCGAAAATCCCAAAATGCCTTGAAAAAAGGCTGTTTTGGGACCAGAAATGGGTCAAGAATGGGTCAAAAAAGCGTTTTTCCAAAAATCATCCTAGACCATTTGGGGTGCACAAACGGGTGAAATGAGCCCATTTTGAGCCCATTTTGGGGCATTTTGGCCCCTCAGAAGTCCAACAAAAGCCTTGAAAGTGGGCCTCGTGGTGATGGGGTTGACTTGCAAGCTGATTTCACTTTGTGAAGAGCCATCAATGTGTGAATCATTCTTGATGTCCTTCACCAGTCATAGCTAATGTTCCCTCCCCCACTAGCTCGGTCCCAATATTCAGTCTTGATTAGGGTCACCGAGCTGGTGGAACCAGTCTTGGTTTTATAACCCTTTTTAGTGTCTAGGGTGGACCTACCAGGTTTAGCAGCAGCAAGCACCAAGCAGCGCACGCGCGAAATGGCTAAAAATCAGAACTCCGTCGTGGTGCTTCAGATTCGGGTGAAATTTTGGTGGATGATACCTATGGGTGTGAAGTACAATCACACAAAGTTTGAGCAAGAAACTCAACTGTGGCGGCCGGGAACTGGATTCGCAACTGGCGGACCTCAGTTTCAAAAACTGCACTTTAGGGCCAAAAACAGCCATTTTTGGGCCAAAAAAGCCCCGGAACACATTCAAAACGGCCAAACGAAGGGAAACGGTGGGTACACTACACGTGCGGCTTGACTTCCCCGTGTCAACGAGCTCTTTGCCGCCCTCTAACTCCATGATATGTCCCGGAAACGGCCCGAAAAGGCCCCCAGAAGCTCCAAATGCCGACGGCCACAAACCAAGAATAGGCCATATCTTTGGCTACATGGCTCAAAATGCGATTCCGAGGGCACCTACTCCACCCGCAACCCCCCACTTTTTGTGGTTTCCGCCCCTCAGAATTGCCCAAACGGACGCCTAGACCCCAATACCTAGGCCCACTAGGCTGCGGCAAGCCGCAAGCTCAAGCCCAAACAAACAGGTGGGTGCCCAAATGGGTCAACAACAAGGTCCAGTAGGGGCAAAAAGATGACTTTTCTCAAAAATGATCCTACACCATGTGCGACGCTAAAACAAGTGTTTTTGGACCATTTTGAGCTTGTGGTGGCCCATTTTGGTCCTCCGAATATCCCAAAATGCCTTGAAAATGGGTTGTTTTGGTACCCAAAAATGGGTCAAAAATGGCTCAAAAACCCATTTTTCCAAACCTCATCCTAGACCATTTGGGGTGCACAAACGGGTGAAATGAGCCCATTTTGAGTCCATTTTGGGGCATTTTGGCCCCTCAGAAGTCCAAAAAGCCTTGAAAGTGGGCCTCGTGGTGATGGGGTTCACTTGCATGCTGATTTCACTTTGTCAAGAGCCATCAATGTGTGAATCATTCTTGATGTCCCTGACCAGTCATAGCTGATGTTCCCTCCCCCACTAGCTCGGTCCCAATATTCCGTCTTGATTAGGGTTAGGGTCATGGGTAGGGTTAGGTGTAGGGTTAGGAGCAGGCTGAGGGTTGGGGTGGCGTTAGAGTGAAGGTTAGGTTCAAGTATAGCATTTGGGTGCTCCACTGCCTGGGCGGGGAGGGATGCTATGTGGGCAAGGGGAATGAAAAAAAAATTTTCGGGCGCCTTCGGTGCCACCATATGTATGGCCGGTAGCTATTGACCCTTGGTAACTAAGTGGGCCCGGAGGGCAGGGAGGGGGGGGGGGGGTCGCGTACCCGAACCGAGGAGACGGCCCCCCCGTGGGGTGGGTTCACTCTTCTCCCCCATGAGGCGCGCAGCGCACTCACAGCCCTAGGCAACTTGACTTTCCACCGAGGGGGGTGGGGGGGACTCCTTGGTTGTGGATCCGGGATCGGCTTGGGGAGGGGGGGTTCTAGGAGAGGTGATGTGGGGGGGGTCTGGGGGGCTTTTGCCAGGGGGGTGGGGGGGTACGGGAGGGTTGGTTGGCGCAGGGGGGGGGGGGGGCTCCAAGTGGGGTGGCTTGAGGGGTAGATGCCCGCAAGGCCAAGCGTTGGTCTGTCACAGGTTCCCCTTACCTCCCCTTGCCCTCCCTCTAGCCATCACCCTAACAAGGATTGAATATTAGGACGGAGCTGGTGGAAGAAGGAACATCGGCTAGGATATTTCAATGACAAATGAGGTACGCACCAGAAAGTGGATGAGAGTGGCTCAAAAGGGGCTCAAAATGAGTTGTATTCATCCGTTTGGGCACCACAACTAGACTAGAATCAGTTTTTGGAAAACCATGGTTTTGACCCGTTTTTGAGCCATTTGTGGTCCCAAAATTGCCCATTTTCAAGGCCCTTTCGGACCTTGAGAAAGGCCAATATTGCTCAACATGGGCTCAAGATGGGACCATTCCACTTGTTTGTGCAACCCAAATCATCAAAAAGTATATTTGGGAAAACACATTTTTGATCCATGTGTGACTGATTTTTAGTCCCAAAACAGCCCCTCTTCCAGGCATTTTGTGAGTATGGAGTGGCCCAAATGGCTTGCAATGGGCTCAAAAAGGGCTCATTTCACTTGTTTAGGACCCCACATGGTCCGGGATCATTTTTGGAAAAACTGTTTTTTACCCATTTTTGACGCATTTTTGGTCGCAAAACAACCCATTTTCAAGGCATTTCGTGACTTTGGGAGGGCCAAAACGGGGCACCACAAGCTCAAAACACGCCAAAAACACTTGTTTTGGCATTCCATGTGGTCCAGGATTATTTTCAAAAAAAAGTCATTTTTTTGCACCCGGTGGACCTTGTGGACCCATTTTGGCACCCAGCTCTTTGGGCTACGTCTTGCAGCTTGCCGCAACACATCAACCAGCAATTTTGACCATTTTTGGGCCACTTTTTGTCCCAAAACAGCCCATTTTCAAGGCATTTTGGGATTCTAGGAGGGCTAAAACGGGCCACCACAAGTTCAAAACGCGCCAAAAACAGTGGTTTTGGTGTTCCATATGGTCGAGGACTATTTCTGCAAAAAAAAATAATAATGTTTTTTTTGCACCCGGTGGACCTTACCACAACTTTGGGCCACCTCTTGCAGCTTGCCACAACCCACTAGGACTAGGTACCGGGATCTAGGCATCGGTTAGGGTAATTTTAGGGGGTGGAAACCAACAAAAGTGGGTGGTTGCGGGTGGATTAGGTGCGATCGAAATCACGTTTTGAGCCACGTAGCCCAAGATATGGTCGGTTTGTGGCTTGGGGATGTCAGTGTCCAATGTGCACAAATTGTGGGGCTTCTGGGGGCCTTTTGGGGGCAGTTCGCGGACATATTGTGGAGTTAGAGGGCCCTAGAGGGCACGGGGAAGTCTAGCTACAGGTGTAGTGTAGCCACTATTTCCCCCTGATTTGGCCGTTTTTAGCAGGTTCTAGGGCGGTTTTGGGCAGAAAAAAAGGGCTGATTTTGGCCCTAAATTGCAGATTTTGAAATGGAGGCCCACCACATGTGACACCCGTTCCCGGCCGCCACTGTTGCGGTTCGGGCTCATATATACTTTGTGTGGTTGTCGCTCACACCCATAGGTGGCATCCACCAAATTTTTGGCCGAATCCGAAGCACTACAACGGAGCTGTGATTTCCCCCCAGTTGGTGTGTGCTTGCTTCCTTGCTTGCTTGCCGCTTGCTTGCTTGCTAGACAGCAAAGAGGGTTATAGAACCATGATTAGTTCCACCAGCTCGGTGACCATTACTAGTATTGAATATTGGGAGTGAGCGGGTGGGGGAAGGAACATCGTCTAGGAGCCTTCAACGATAAATGAAGTACACCCTGGAAAGTGGATGAGAGTGACTCAAAAGGGGCTCAAAATGAGTTGTATTCATCCGTTTGGGCACCACAACTAGACTAGGATTGTTTGTGGAAAACCATGGTTTTGACCCGTTTTTGAGCCATTGGCGGTCCCAAATTGGCCTATTTTCAAGGCCCTTTCGGCCTTGAGAGGGGCCAATATTGCTCAACATTGGCTCAAAGTGGGCTCATTCCACTTGTTTGTGCACCCCAAATAGTCGAAAGTATCTTTAGAAAAATACATTTTTGATTTGCTTTTGACTGATTTTTGGTCCCAAAACAGCCCATTTTCAAGGCATTTTGGGACTGTGGAGTGGCCAAAATGGTTTGCAATGGGCTCAAAATGGGCTCATTTCACTTGTTTGTGCATCGCAAATGGTCGAGGATCATTTTCACCGAGCCGGTGGAACGATTTTGGGTTTTGTACCCCTCTTTAGTGTCTAGGGTGGACCTCACAAGTTTGGCAAGCAAGCAAGGAGCAAGCACGCACGAAATGGAAAAAAAATCGGTCGGGGTGCTTTGGATTCGGCCAAAATTTTGGTGAAACCTATTCCATCCACCCTAGACACTAAAGAGGGTTAAAATCCAAGAATGGTTCCATCAGCTCGGTGACCCTAACTAGGATTGAGCATTGGGACCGAGTTGGTGGGGGAAGGAACATTGTCTATGAGACTTTAACGGCAAATGAGGTACGCACTGGAAAGTGGATGAGAGTGGCACAAAAGGGGCTCAAAATGAGCTGTATTCATCCGGTTGGGCACCACATCTCGACTGGGATCATTTCTGGAAAACCATGGTTTGGACCCGTTTTTGAGCCATTCGTGGTCCCAAATTGGCCCATTTTCAAGGCCATTTCGGCCTTGAGAGGGGCAAACATTGCTCAATATGGGCTTAAAATGGGCCCATTCCACTTGTTTGTGCACCCCAAATAGTGCAAAAATATCTTTGGAAAACACATTTTTGATCCATGTTTGACCGACTTTTGGTCCCAAAACATCGCTTTCTCAGGGTATTTTGTGACCGTGGAGTGGCCAAAATGGTTTGCAATGGGCTCAACATGGGCTCATTTCACTTGTTTGTGCGTCGCAAAAGGTCTAGGATCGTTTTTGGAAAAACATTTTGAGTCATTTTGCTCCCATTTGTTCGTCTCAAAAGAGCCCATTTTCAAGGCATTTTGGGATTTTAGGAGGGCCAAAACGGGCCACAAGTAGCTCAAAACACACCAAAAACACTTGTTTTGGCAGTCCATGTGGTCCAGGATCAATTTTGAAAAAAACCTCATTTCTTTTTGCACCCGGTGGACCTTGTTGACTCTTTGGGCTACCTCTTGTAGCTTGCCGAAACCCACTAGGCCTAGGTACGGGGATCTAGGTGTCGGTTAGGGCAATTTTGAGGGTTGGAAACCACCAAGAGTGGGTGGTTGCGGGTCGATTGGGTGCGCTTGAAATCACGTTCTAGGGCGGTTTTCGGCGGGAAAAAAAAGGCTGATTTTGGGCCCAAAACTGCAGGATTTGAAATGGAGGCCCACCACATGTGACACCCGTCCCCGGCCGCCACGGTTGAGTTTGTGGCTCATACTTTGTATGGTTGTCCCTCACACCCATAGGTGGCATCCACCAAAATTTTGGCTGAATCCGAAGCACCAAGACAGCGTTGTGATTTTCCCCATTTTGTGTGTGCTTGCTGCTTGTTTGCTTGCTGCTTGCTTGCTGCTTGCTTGCTTGCTGGCTGCTTGCCAAACTTGTTAGGTCCACCCTAGACACTAAAGAGGGTTATAATACCAAGAATGATTCCACCAGCTCGATGACCCTCACCCTAACCAGCATTGAATATTGCGACCCAGCGAGTGGCGGAAGGGACATCATCTACGAGAGTTCAACAACAAATGAGGTACACACTGGAAAGTGGATGAGCGCAAGTCAAAGGGGGCTCAAAATGAGTTGTATTCATCCGTTTAGGCACGATAATTGGTCTAGGATCATTTTTGGAGAACCATGGTTTTGACCCGTTTTTGAGCCATTTGTGGTCCCAAATGGGCCCATTTTCAAGGCCCTTTCGGCCTTGAGAGGGGCCAAAATTGCTCAACATGGACTCAAAATGGGCTCATTCCACTTGTTTGTGCAGAGACTTTTGGACTATTTGGGTGCACAAACAAGTGGGATGAGCCCATTTTGAGCCCATGTTGGGCAATATTGGCCCCTCTCAAGGCCTAAAAGGCCTTGAAAATGGGCCAGTTTGGCGCCACAAATGGCCCAAAAACAGGTCAGAACCATTGTTTTATGAAAATGATCCTAGTCCACCTATGGAACCCAAACCGATGAATACAGCTCATTTTCTCATCCGCTTTCCAGTGCGTACCTCATTTGCCGTTGAAGTCTCCTGGACAATGGGCTTGTTAGTGTACGGCACATGGTCTAGGATCATTTTTGGAAAAAACACATTTTTGACCCATTTTTGACACAATTTTGACCAATTTTTTGTCCTAAAAGAGCCTGTTTTCAATGCATTTTGGGATTTTTGGAGGGCCAAAATGATGAGCTCAAAGCGCGCCAAAAACACTTGTTTTGGCATTCCATGTCGTCCACAATCGTTTTTACAGAAACTCATTTTTCTTGCACCCGGTGGACCTTCTTGACCCATTTTGGCACCCACCTCTTTGGGGCACCTCTTGCAGCTTGCCGCAACCCGACAGGCCTAGGTACGGGGGTCCGGGTGTCGGTTAGTGCAATTTTGAGGGCCGGAAACAACCAAAAGTGGGGGGTTGTAGGTGGATTAGGTGGATTGGAAATTGCGTTGCAAGATATTCTTTGGCTTTGATTTGGGGCTGTTGGCGGCCAATGTGCACAAATTCCAGGGCTCTCCCTGCCCCAAGACCACACATCCTATTATTGCCCCCCCCTGCCCCCCTCCCCGCCTAGATTTTGCTCCAAACTTGATTCCCTCATTCTCCTGGCCGAGAGGCCCCACCCCATCTTCTCCACCAGCCGCGCCGCCGCCAAGATGATTTTCGCTACGCTCTCATATTGATCATTTTGCACTAGGTGGAGGAGGCGATCTTCCAACACCATTCGGGGGCCAGCTCTTGGCCGCATACGCTCCATCCAGCCGCTTGATCTGCCGCAAATAGCCCCGAAGGGTATCACCATCAGGGGTAGGCCCCTGATGGCAAACGAGTGAAATGCCGCCCCATAGCCCGAGTTGTTCGCCTCCGTGAGCTTATCGCGCGCCGCCGCCCACGGCCACTCGTTGGGCAAGAGTCCAAACTACCGTGCAGCCGCCCGGGCTCCCGCCTCCTCGTGTGCTCGCCGCGGTGATTTTTTTCGGCCTTTGCAGCCAAACTTCTCCTTGTCAAACCACCAGATGTGCCTCTGGCAGTCGGGGCACGCGCTCTTGGGGAGCCCTTCAAAGCTGACGGTGCCCCAATTTTTCGGCTCTTGAAATGTCGCTTTCCATCAATCCACTTGAAGTCCGACCAGTTTGTGCTACTCTGCGAACTGCCGCCCGTCTTGCGCTTGGAAGACTTTCTTGATGAACTGGAACTCCCCAAGGATGACGAGTCAGACCCACTGTCACTATTACTATCGTCGGCGGACAATGAGTCCGAGCTGGGCGACCTCGGATGTCCCTTTCCCCTATTGGACGACTTCTTGACCTTGTTCTCCTTCTTCCGCTCCTTCTTGTGTTGCCTCCTCTCCTTGTGCTTCCGTTTCTTCTGAGATTCCTTGATTTTGTTTCTGAGCGCGCCCTTCCCGGGCTTGTCTTAGTCCTAAGGGATCTTCCATATGTCCTGCACTATGACCCCCATGTGAGTCTCCATTTCGGTCTTATCTTCCTCCATCAAACGCTCTAGAAGCCGGCAGAGCTTTTGCATCCACCGCGGGGCCCAGGCCTGCTTCGCAGCCACGGGGCGTTACGGTAGTTGGGATCCTTGTACGACATTTCTTGGCCAGCATCGTCGTCTTCGCCCGCATCATCGGCACCCCCACTTTGCGTATGTACCTACTGCACATGGCCGTTGCCAGCTTGGTCGTCTAGAGCCATTTTGGACCACTTCTCCACCTGCTGCCCCTTTTTTGGCATGGCCTTTCCACTCGGGGAGCTGCACGCATATTTTCTGCCCCCAAACTTGGCGGGTTCCTTCGATACCAGGTCACGGATGGCGAAGTTGACCGCTGCCACATCCTGGGAGAGGTTGAACGACGTGACCTCGGTCCCCCAGGCCATGGTAAGGCCGTAAAGCGGTGTGTCCATGAACTTCTATGGGTCCACTCATTGGAAAGAGATGCCTAGTTCCTTATGGATCTGGCCATTGTCGACGGCCCCAAAGACCCTCCGTCCGATGCCCAGCCGGCCATGCCCGCCATCATGACCTCCAACCTATTCTGAAAGGGGACCATGCGTGCCATCCAGGGCATCTGCATGAGATGCTGCCATGTGTTGGCTTTCAGTGTGTAGCTGCCTTCCTTTGGTCTCGTCCAGGACCGGCCCCATCATTGATTGTGGCACTCGTGAATCACGTGCGGCCCCCCTCTCACAGAAATTACAAAAGGGTGGATAGGGGAGGCAGCACTAGGACTGGGCCCCACAGGCAGAACTTTTGTTACCTCCGCTGCACTACACTAACTACAGCTCTCGTTGCAGAGGTTGCTGAGGAGATTTAGAGGGAAGATGGCTTGGGATTGAAATGGGGGCTAGCCAATGACAGCATGTGTGTGTTGTGCCTAGCAAGCGTTCGTTCCTTTCCACTTGCACTGGAACATGTGATTTTTCAAATCAATGTAGCAATCATGCACTATTTCTACCGCAACACCTGTTTCGGATCTAAGATCCACGTATGCTGGTAAAATTGAGTGCCGTTACGAATGGGCAGCGCAAAACATTGCAAAACACTGAGCAAGGTGCCTCCATTTTCTGGGAATGAGCAGGGATGTTACAGGCCATGAGGGCATTGAGTGTGGTGCGGGTCAAGCTGGGTGTGCAGGTGAAAAATGTAAGTCGTGTACAAAAAAAGCGTCTAGTTGTGTAATTTTTTTTTGCTGTAAATGCGTGTAATTTTTTATTACCGTAAGTCGTGTGAATTATAAAAAAAAATTGAATTTTTTTATTTTTGCGGTAACGGAGTGTAATTTTTTTTGCGGTAAGTCGTGTAAATCATAAAAAAAAATTGAAAAATTGAAAGAAGTTCCGTACGGCACCCCAAAGCGACCTTAACGCTGGGACGCCTAGTCCACAAAGCACATAGTACTCTGTGTGGCCACCAATTAGCTGGGACTCGGCCAATATAACATAGTTTCACATGTTGCCATTGGCACTAGACTCAAAATCAGGCCCAAGAGAAGAGTCCTGACATGGCCATGGCCAACATCCAGTGTGCCTGCACTGGACACAAAATTAGGCTCAAGAAAAAGAAAAGAGTCCCGACAGGGCCATGGCCAACGCTAGTGCCACCATTATAGGCCAGCAAGGCATTGGCATGGGGCCAATATAATAGCAATCTTGTACGCTGCACCATTGGTACACCAAACGGCGGAGGAAAATACAACCCACAAAACATGCACCCGCTACAAGTAGTTGCAGAATGCACCCTTGTAGATCAAGTCCGTTGTGGTGTCACCGGACTTGGGCTTTGCACCAGGATTGGGGTTAAGTTGACAAGCGGCGTGCAACTCTTTCACTAGCTGCTTGCACAGGTCATCGATGAAAAGCTGGTCACGCTCCAGCTGGCCAGATGCATGTGCTAGGTAGCCATCCGGCACCTTGCGCCAATCTCCACGGATGAAGACCTTGGGACGGGTGTCCTCCTCCTCTATGGGAGTGTCCACGGAAGGTTGCGGCCTGGCCTCCGGGCTTTCCACGCTCTGCTCGGCGGAGGCCTCCTTGCCTTCGAGTGGAGTGGGGGTGGCCTGAACACTGTCCTCCTTAGCCGAAAGTGCACCTTCAACTTGGGTGCTAGGGGGTGGACTCAGAAGGGCCAGAAAGCTCGGTCACGCCCTCCACATCATCACCGGGCGCTTGAACGACCCGCACAGCACGATCAGCATTAACAATGCTGAGCACATAGTCCACAAAACGGGCCGGGGGCAGAATCAGAAGT
Source organism: Eutreptiella sp. 'Long Island Sound 2002' (assembly GCA_964036045.1). Lineage (NCBI taxonomy): Eukaryota > Euglenozoa > Euglenophyceae > Eutreptiales > Eutreptiaceae > Eutreptiella > Eutreptiella sp. 'Long Island Sound 2002'. The sequence goes on from OZ038382.1 coordinate 138,975,763, forward strand.
GGCCCACAAGTGGGCAAGGTGGCTACATAACCCCTGCCGCCTGGGGGGTCCCCACCGCTTCAGAGCGGGGGGGAGAATCAGAAGTGGCCCACAAGTGGGCAAGGTGGCTACATAACCCCTACCGCCTGGGGGGTCCCCGCCCCTTCAGAGTGGGGGGCAGAATCAGAAGTGGCCCACAAGTGGGCAAGGTGGCTACATAACCCCTGCCGCCTGGGGGGTACCCACCGCTTCAAAGCAGGGGGCAGAATCAGAAGTGGCCCAGGGGTGGGCACATTGCCTACAGGCATGCATTTTTAGTAAAATTGGTAATTCTTCGTTTGTGGTAAGGTCGTGTAATTTTTTAATTTTCGTGGTAAACGCGGGTGGCAAAAAATCGTCACATCGTGTAATCTTTTTCTTGCGGTAAGTCGTGAAATTTTTTGATTCGCGTAAATGCACGACTTACAGCAAAAAAAAAAATTACATGACGTGACGGTTTTTTGGTTGCGCGCATTTGCAGCGGAAAGAAAAAAATTAAACGAAATACAACATACACGGTGTGCAGGTGGCTGGAAATGGACCGTCCAGTGACCACCAAGAATTCTGCAGACAAATGTCTTAAATGCACATCCCCTTTCGTGCTTCCTGGGTGGTGTGAAGAGCTTCCGCAACCAGGACACAAGGCTAAGACAATGCTCCAAACCTGTGCCCAACGGTTTCGTTGAAGTAACACAATGTATTCCGTTGCGGATTATCCGCCGAGGTATAAATGTTACAAACGTCTGAATGATCCGATCAGCCATTCACCGTCATCAGATCCCAAGTAAAGAATAGCCTGCAGTCATCCAACTAGCGATCAGGGGGCAGCTCCCAGCCCAATATGGGCATCCCCTGGGGCCTCCAACCACGGCCTCCAGGCAGATGCCCACCAATATATACCCTGTACCAAAAAATGGCTGATCAACAGAACTAGGCCGCACAAGCGCCGGCTCACAGGCAATAGACCCCACAAGCGCTTGGACGGAGACACACACTCACACACCACCCAACAGCTGTGGGCAGCTACTCAGCCCTGCACATGTGGGGCTTGCTCCAATACCACACTCCAGTGTAATAACAGTGCGTTTCTTGGACAGCGTATTTACAACGCAGTGGCAATGTAGGCCAAAAGACCCACAACCCCAAGGCCCCCCACAAGCCCAGTCAGGATGTTAGTGGGCAGGCCCTTGCTCTCCACTTTACCAGTCTCAATGTCGAACTTGGCGAATCGGGACTTGGGCGACTGGCACTGAGGGCACCGGTAGCTGTTGGGCGCCTCCTCGAATGGCTGTGGCAGGTAGTAGATGAAGCCACAGTCCAAACAGATGTGCGTCGCCCGCGCCTTCTGCGCAGCTGTCAACTTGCGGCCCATCTTTGGCGGCGCTGGGCGCTTCGGCAGACGCTTCACGTTGATCTCGTCGGCCGCTGGCCCACGGGCTACAATGAAGTCAACAGCGTTCGGGCAGGCAGTGACAGCGGACTGGGTGAACGTCAGCTTGTCCGCAGGCCACAATTCGTCTCCAAAGAACGAAGATGTGTACACCACCGTGTCCCCAATCTTAATGCCAGCCTTCGCTGCGTTGCCCAGAGGGTTCACAAACTTCACATACACGCCCCCAGACTTGCTCTTCTCTCCAAGCTGCAGGCCCAAAGGCTTGTCCACAGTGATCAGCTGTTCGCCCTTGCTGCCTCCACGACCGGCCATTTGCATGGGCTTCGCTGCCATCTCCGCAAGATCCATTTCCTCATCGGTGTCGTACTTGGGCACACTGCCCCCAGCCAATGCAAAGTCGGGGCCCGGGCGGTTGAACTGGTTGAAGAAGTACACAATGATCGCCAACAAAGTGGCGGTAAGGCATGTGGCCGCCATTGGCATAGGGATCACGTTCTGAGTCTCCGCCGCAGCCGCTGCCATCCCCAGTGCGGTGGCACCGACGGCAGCCTCCATCACAGGCACGTCAGCCTCCTCCTCGGACCCAGGGAACTGTGCCCGCATCACAACGTTGCCCCGGCGCACACCTTGCATGTTGGAGGCCACGGGTCTCACGAACGCAGGTCTAGTGGTACCAGACACCATCAAATTAGTGGTGGACTGGCTCATCTGGGTGTGGCTCAGGACCACAGCTGCCATCACAAGCCATGCACCGATGGCAATCAAGGCCCGGGCAATAAGGGAGTGTGCGTTGGGCGCCATTGAGTACCTGAAAGGGCAGAAACCTCGTGCCGGATCGTGTCAGGCTCCATCCTATGTCCTCAGCACAGGGCACGCAGAGGATACATAGTGCTCACAGGAACTTCTGTTTCAGACACCTCCCCCATCCCCCCACCCGCGAATAAATTTCTGTTCCAAAGGAATGTATTGAAGGCAGATCGAAAGCCTGCAAAATATGTATTACACTCCCCGAGAACAAAATATTACATGGAGGGGGGTATGGGGGCATGTATGCCAGGCACATACCTGGCATATGGCCGGCTCGCTACTTTTTGGCAAGTGTCCGCGACTTCAGTCCCAGATCTACCCTCCGTGTAGAGAAGGCCAAAAGCAGATTAGAACCATGCCACCTGGCGTTGGTCGTGGACGTGGTCATGGTGGTGGTCGTGGTCGTGGTGGTGGGCATGGGCGCTGTCACTGTCACCGTCATCGTTGGTTGTGTGTGTGTGTGTGTGACGCCCAAATCTTTCAAATCATGCTCAAACTGCAAGGTTCAACAATGATGCAACTAAACCATGTGTGTGTGTGTGTGTGTGTGTGTGTGTGTGCTCTGTACTATGAACGACGGAGACCCATGCTTGACTGCTTGCTGAGATAGGATTCCCAAAGTGTACACCCGAGTGTGTACCTTATTGGTCTGCCTGCTCTCTGCGGTCAAAAAGTCAGAACCTCTGAGCCGACATGCTTATGTTATTTCCGTGGAAGCTCTCCCGTGCTCTGCGCCAAACAGAAGTCGACTGACGTGTTCCGGCTCTCCCTCTCCCATCATCTCGCATGGCTGCGGGGCGGGGGGGGAAGGGGGGCATGGTGGCTTGGGTCTCCGTCGTTTTGGGGCGGGCGGCGTGGCTGGCATGTGCGGGGAGCGTGCATGCTCCATGTGTGTGCGTGCGGGGCTGCGGGCGCCACGCAGCCGCTTAGCGGGTCGTGTGTCCAGTGCGTCTGGCCGCTGGCGTACAGGCGTGTGCACTTTATGGTGCCCTCTGGCACAGCAATTTCGGACCCACCGTTGAATTCTTGTGCACCTGGCGCAGGCCGGCAATCCATGCTGCCGGTGACTGATGGAGGTAGCCTGTCCACATACCCTGGACGATGATGCCCGAGGGCACAGCACGCGTCCCCTAACTTGCGCAAACGCTTGCATGTGATGCATGGTGCGCGCTGATGTGTATTGCACAGGTCAAGAGCCCGTGTGCATGTATGTGGCGCCGGCACTGCCACACATGCTTGTGGCGCTGGCGGAACCGCGAGCTTGCGCTGTCTCGTTGTCTGGTAGGGTGCCTGCGGGGCTTTACCCCGACCAATCACGGGGAAGAAATTTGCTGCGAATGACCCCCCCCCCTTTGGCGGTTGCCGAGGAGGAGGGCATAAGTCCTGTGTCTAACGCTCCCACGAGGGCCCATTGAACCCGGGCCTCCTCCACCGCCGCTGGACTGTGCCTGTGTCTGTATACATACGTGCGTGCCTTGTTCTGTCTGGAGTGCGCACGCAGTGCCCAAGTTTCTTCGCAGTATTGACTGAGCTTAGCAATGTGCCCCACCATGGCCTGCATGGACACAAAATACGGGCGGCGGTTGAGGCCACTTTGCTGAGGCCCCAGTGGGACCAGTGAATTCGCCCTGGTGATTACCTTAGCAGGGTGTAGGGCGCCCCGCGTAACCAATTTCTCCATTGTGCATAATGCCAGCCTGAGAACCCGGGCTCACTCTTGCAGCGGCAGCGCCGTCCCTCTGTATTTGGCCTGTGGTGCTGTGGGTAGGGTGCGCCGTGACGTTTCCTCGAAGTCTAGCGCGAGCTCTATGAAGGTGACCGTGCCAGGCTCGTCGGCCCACACCAGCTAGTGTGTCCATGACAAGAGGTCAGCTAAGAAAGGCAGCTCCCATGGCCAGGTTCTGGCAGTGGGCTTGGCGAGCATCAGCGTGCCTAGATCTTCTGTGCGTGGGACAGGGCCCGTTAACTGCTGGTACGGGTACCCTGTCTGCCTGACATGTCTGGCAGAGGGAAACAGCATGGGGGTGTGCTCGTCCGGAATCTTGCGGGCCGCCAGGATGGCTACATACATGCCATGAATGGCTTGCATGAATTCCAGGCTGGTGTTCCGCTCTTGTCGGGTGACAGGCAATGGAATGTCCGGCGCTAGCCCACACGTGAGTAAACAAGGAGGCCAGTGGGCAGTTTGTTCTAGCCCAAAAAACTGCTGGGCCAGATGCTCAATGTTGGGTGTGTGTGAGTCTCGGATGGTCTGCCATGCCTCGCAGGACCAGAAAATATGCTGTTCTGTCTCCGCGGCCTTACCGCAGAAAGGGCAGTCAGAAGAAGGCCGCAGGCCCCTTTGATGTGCGCGCAGCGCTGTCCGGACCCCCCCCCGCAAGGATGGTTATAAGCAGCGAGCGCTCGAGCTCTGAGGGGAGAGAAAGTATGCTCTGCGGGACCAAGCGTCTGTTGGTGGTGTAGTGCATGCCTGAGAATTGCCGTGGCCTGCGCTGGACGAGCTAGGCTATCATCTGTGACCTGAGCTGTTCACAAACATGCTGCTTGACCTCTGCCTTGTCTCCAATCACATTCACGGGTTGGGCGACACCGGGCGCTTTCCACTCCCACCACCCTTGGGCTGGAGTCCAGCCCCAATTGTGTAGTGTCTGTAGTGCTTTGCCAAAAGGTCCCGCAGATTGCGGGGAGGGGTGCTTCTCCCATATGGCCTGGGCCAAAACGAGTGAGGGGCCCCGCGTTGGGCATAGCTTCGCTAGCCATACCGCACGTTGATACGGGATGATCAGGGTGGGGGCGATTCTGTGCCCTGCACAAAGCAGGCAAAAAACGATTTCCTTAGCACGCGCTGGGCGAGAAGGGCCCCAGATGGTGGTAATGATTTTGGTCTCAAAGGAGCTCAGGCTTTTGCGTTGTAAAGGGACGATCTCCGCCGCGTGGAGGCCTGTGGCGGTGATCATCGTAGAGACAACGGAGCATCTCCTTTCAAAATGTCCCTGGGCACCGTGTACCCTGTCCAGCAGTTTGCTAGCTCGCGCAATACGTTGCAGGATGAGGGGGCCTGAGCTGGGATCCCCTGTCGTGCGCACCCCTGCCCCCAGTGACTTGAATTCTGTCGAAATTGGAAAAGGCTCCTGCCCCATGCGCAGTGGGTCTTTGTCAGCGAGGCCGACTTGAAAACTTACTGATTTCAACGGGTTCACAGCCTGTCCAGTGTCAGTCAGCCATTGCTCCGTGCGGTCCAGCAGTCACTGTGTGCGCGGTCGCACGGTGCCCAATCCGTAGGTGTCATCTGCGTATCCTAAAGCTGTGATAATGAAGGATAACGCCTCTGTGGGGGAGCCCCTTGGTGGCATTCGGTTCGCCGAAACCTGGATCGCTTGTGACTGAGCGTCCATGACTCTTTTCCAAATACTTGTCAGCAGATTTATTAAAATCACGCTGAGAGGGCAGCCTTGAAGAATGCCGTTGGTGGCTTGAAAAAAGGTGCACATACATGCCATAATTTTAAAGCAGCGCATGAGCTGGGCATACATTCCGGACAAGGCCCTGTGGACCCCTTCATCCATGCCCTCCTCTTTCGCAACCAGGAGTACCACCTGTTGTGGGATGAGGTCAAAACATTTAACATAATCCAGCCCGAAGCCCATGAGGGTCATGTGCATGACATGGCATAACTCAATTAGCAGGGAAATCATTCCTGCTGCATCTGTGGCGCCCCGTTTTTTCCTAAAGCCATAGGCTTGTGGATGAATCCACGTCTCTTGCCATGTCATGCACTCCTCCAGACGAACCCCAGCCCAGACCCTGTAGATCTAAGATAGGACAGACAATGGCCTTTGTTGCATGGGAAGCATGCCTTCCCCTTTAGGAATAAGGGAAATGAAACCACGGGCCAAGATTCTCGGCCATCTGCCTGTCTGTTCTATGACAGTGAGCAGTTCAGCTAGCCAGTTGAGCAGCACATCAGGCAGACACAAGAGGTCAGCGTGTGTGTGTGTGTGTGTGTGTGTGTGTGTGTGTGTGTGTGTGTGTGTGTGTGTGTGTGTGTGTGTGTGTGTGTGTGTGTGTGTGTGTGTGTGTGTGTGTGCCCAGTCGTTTCAACCAAAGGAATAGCCTTCGCTATAATACAGCACCTCTCTACAACATTGTTTGCACTGCAGCAATGTTTGGTCTCTCCTCCATGGGAGCCTTTCCTCCCTCTCAGCACGACGGCGAGGCTATGTACAGGGAATGCATCCCTACCGCGCCCCGCATCCCACAAGTGAATGCTCCTCTCCCTGGGCAGGGGCCCCGGTCCCTTGGCACACGGTGATGGAATGACCGGCGTGGCGCCCGGCTTCGCATGCTAGCGGCGTCATAGTGCTAACCGCCTCTGTACCCTCCTTCCTAGCTTGTGGGTCTCCACCGGCTGGGAGCCTCCTTGTGACGTCTGCAGTGACGTCCTAACCGGCGCTTCCACCTGTAGCCTTCGTCTCTGGGCCACTGGCTGAGATGATCCAGGCGACACTGGGGTGAGGGTTGTGACATTCGAATACAAGGATGACCGTGGTGTCAGGGGCAGCACACTCGAGTACATTGATGACTGTGGCGTCAATGACCGCACGTTCGAGTACAAGGATGACTGGGGCTTCAGGGACCATACATTTGAATATATTGCCGATCGGGGTGTGAGAGACCACAGGCCGCGTGTCACAGAATAAGTTGAAGACTATGAAGTAGGCGCCCTAACACTCGAATACAGCGGCAACCATGCTCGCACATTCAACGTTCCCTGTCCTAGCAAGTTTTCTGCATGGTTGTCTACCATTAGCTCTGAACCCGGTGGTCTTTTTTTGGGGGGGGGTCTGGCGGTTTGATCAGTCGTAGCCCCACACGGAGGACATCCAGCAGGTCATTGAGTCTCGTGCTTTGCCCCTCCACTGTCTCCACCTTCCAGTGTACCTGTCCTTCCCTATGATGTAGCGTGTCATGTATGCGCCGCATAGTTGCGGCCGCTTGGATCGAGGTGCCGTCCTGGGATTGCCATGCTTTCTGGGACCACGTGTCCAGATTAAACATCATATCTATTTGGCACTGCACCGAGCAGACCACATGCGATGTGAGATCCCTTTTCCAATCAAAAATTTTTTCCAATCAAAAAATTTTTTCCAATCAAAAATTTTTGTTCCAATCAATAACTTTTTCCAATCTTTTCCAATCAAAAATTTTGTCCAATCAAAATTTTTTGTTCCAATCAACAACTTTTTCCAATCTTTTCCAATCAAAAATTTTTTCCAATCAACATTTTTTTCCGATCTTTTCCAATCAAAAAAATTTGTTCCAATCAAAAACTTTTTCCAATCTTTTCCGATCAAAAAATTTTTCCCATGAACATTTTTTTCTAATCTTTTGCAATCAACAAGTTTTTCCAATCAAAATTTTTTTCCAATTAAAAATTTTTGATTGGAAAACAATCAAAAAATTGGAAAAGAAAATTTTTTGATTGGAAGAAATTTTTGATTGGAAAAATATTTTGATTGGAAAACGCGTGCTTTTGTGACACAGTTCTGATCAGCGACTCGGTGTTTGCTGGACAAGGGGATTGCAGATCAGTGTTGGCTTCTTCCTAGGATCCAAGGGTATTGAACATCCTGGGCAAATTTGTTGATGGGAAAATATCCCTCAACACAATGTCTAAAACTCTCAGCACAGCCAAGTACTTTGCCTCCAGGGCAGAGACAGGGGCTGGGTCAATGACCTGGATATTGTATGGATGGGCCCGCCCAAAGGTAGCTCCGTATGCCACTCCCCACTCTGAGAGAGTCACGGCCACCCACGCCCTCACTTCTGTTACTCTGACGTCCCCTACCTTCCTCAAGCCCCTTCTACCTGGTCTCGTCTAATGAGGGGTGCGAGAGGCACCAAGCTAAATCGATTAGTGGTCCCCGCGGTGAGATCCGTCAGTTTTCCCCTCACCTTCAAGATGTCCTTGAGGCAGTCACAGGTTGTGGCTATCACCTTTGGCAGGACTGTGCTCTGTGGCATGACCGCAGTATCGCATAAAGCTGCTTTAGCACTGCAGTGCCCAGATCCGAGGGGGGGGGGGGGGGGGCTCAAAGCTTCACAACGGATGAGCCAATGGGCGTAAACCGCCGACCACACCAACCATCCTTGGATGGTGGGCAGAGACAGGGCATGATGATCAGTACACATGCGAGATCGCTCGTACCAAACATTGGAGCATACATGAACAACCCAGAGCCGTCGGACTAGCACTAGGGAGTCGTGCAGGAAGTGGCACTTTTTAAAAACATGATCATGGTCCTCAATCACCCCGCATAGAGGACAGTTCTAGGAGTTGAGCACTCCAAACTGCAACAGGCGCTGTGCCACCGGCAACTTGCGCCAAAGGGCTCCTATCAGGAATTCCTTGAGCCAAAATGGGATGTGTTGTGTGTGCAGTGTCGTCCAAACGGACTCCGGGTGTCGCTCCTCTACACAAATGTGCCGGCGGCATTCCTTGAATACCATGGACACTTTCCACACCCTCGGGGGCAGTAGCGCGCTCCATTGGGGCTGTGGTTCCCAGCCATGGGCGGCATCGATATACTAGACTAGCAACCGTACATGAAGCCCCCGATATGACGGGCGAATCAGAGGAATGACATCAGTATTCCATTGCCCCCCCGCAGTCTCACAATCCCGGAATCCCTTAGCCGCTAGTGCTGGGCAATACAAAGTTCGAAATATATTCTCGTGCACCCGAGACATGACTTCCCGCTTGAAAAACACTGAGTTTCAGTGAGGAATCTGCAGTAGATACCGCCCCCCCAAAGCAGTCCCCTGGGCACACTTGCGTAAAGGACGAGTATGCTACGGAAGACAACACTACCACCGGCCAGTGTGCCTGTGGCCACCAGAACCACGAAAAAATTTTGCAATGCACGGGGTCCAAAGGTAACTTCGAGCCTTCTGTCTTACCCATGCCTGAAATTCCTTGAGATCCACTGACGGGGTCCCCGACTCCAGTGATCTGAGTGCTTGTACACACACCATGGAGTGGCACGACAGTAGGAAGCCGCCCGCTAACCCTGGGCCCAAGCCTCCCCGTTCTTGCGGGAGCTTCCCGTGCATTGTGGGCAGAGCCCAGCTGCGGATTCCCAGTGCAATATGCATGGCCATATAGGCGTCCCGAATAACTTGTTGTGTGGGAAAAAACAGAACTGCAATGTGCCGGAATACAGGATAAGCCGAAATGTATAAAGCCTGGATTTTCTCCTCTACTTTCAAAGGCAGCAACGCCAAAAACTATGCCTTCACCATAAGTTTGGACAAAAGTCCCTGAAACTGCTCCATAATGGTCGCCTGGCCCAGCCAAGTGCCAAGATACTTGACCTTGGTGCACACTTTAACTCCAAACAGCAGTATGCACTGGGGTAGCCGGTTGGGTCCCTGAAAGACCACCCCACACCTTCCCTTACTGAGTCTATACCCTGACACCTCCCCATACTCCTCGAGAAAAGCAATCAAAGCCTGGAGGGTTGTCCTGACTTGTTGAGGAGTGCCTGGAATGAAAAGTAGCGTGTCGTCGGCGAACACAAAAGATTGCACTTGTGGAAAGCGACACAGCACTTTCTGAATTAGCGAAGCTGTGAGTAGGGAGAATATTGTCGACGACAATGTATGCCCCTATCTAATCCCTGTGCCTGGTTGTAAGACAGCTTCAGTCAGCTAACTGCCCACCATGAAGCGGAGGGTGCCTTTCAAAAAACTGGATCAGCGCCGTACACCAAGACTCTAGAATTTCTAGATACTCTAAGAAGAATTGCAGCAAGGAGTGGCTTGTGGAGTCAAAGGCCGTTGCGAAGTCAATGCTCAGCCATGCCCCCTGTCGATTCGATTTCTAGACGCGCTGGGCCTCAAACAGGTGTCCCTCCATCTACCTCCCTTTAATGAACCCCGCCTGTTGTCGAGGCACAACAAAGTTGACTAAGTCACTTAGGGCCAATTTTAAGACTTATGTCAGCCATTTGATTTTACATGTTAGCAGGGTGATGGGCCTCTGGTTCTCTACCGAGATACATCCCTACTCCTTTGGCACGCACCTAGTCATCCCTTCACACCAGGATGCTGGGAGCCTCCCACAGCTCCCCACTTCCCTGATAATGTCCAGCATGGCCCGAGCTAAGTGCCACGAAAACTGTTCGTAAAAAGCCCCTATGAAGCCATCGTGCCCTGGGGCAGACTGTGGGTCCAACTTCCGTAACGCCAAAACTACCATATTCAGGTCTGGCCCCCTCCATAGTGCGCTTGCCAGCCCCCACCATCTTTTGGGCATATCGGATAGGTATTCCCATCTTTGCTCATCCCCTGTCCCCATTATTGACATAATGCACCCGCAATTCCTTCCTCATCGGTGAGGATGTCCCCCGTGGGGGATTGCAGTACTGAGAGCGTGCGCTTTGACTACAACTGCTGCAGCAGCCTTAGCACCTGCTTTGACCTTTGCCTGCGGTCTTCCGGGTCCTCTCACTGAGATCACGTCCCGATAACCACATACGCAGCATTTGCAACACTTCTACATGTTGAATGTTGTCCTTTTCCCTACGTGTTAGGGCCCTATGGCCCTGTTGCGCGGTGTCATATGATACACTCTTGTCTTGTAATGTGCGTTGTGCTAGTGGACTTAAGCAAGTCTGGGAAGACATCGACAGCGCATGCTGCATCTCTAGAACTCCTTTGTTCCAGCCCCTGGTTTGCCTGTCTGTCCTTTGAGCCAGCTGCCTGGCTTGTTGCAACACCCAATACCACCATTGCACCCCACTCAAATGCTGTAAATTCATGAAAATCTCCTGCAACGCCAACAGGTATGGCGGGAACTTCCACGGGTTTTCTTTCGATCAACTGTCGGGGCTAGTCTCACGAGCACCGCCTGGTGGTCTGTCTTGCCAACCGGCGTTGTAAACACTAACTGTATATGCTCTGACACACGCCGGGAGCAAAAACCGGTGATTGTGCCTGTCCCCTCTGATAGGCCCTACCTCTTCCGCTACTTCCGGCTCGGGGTGCGCCCTGTGCCAAGCGTCCTGCAACCCATAGCGAGCATGCTGGCTGTCTCCGACTCCCTTGCCCTTTGTACATTCACTGACTCAGACACTGGGACTTGCGTTAGGAAGTGTGACATATTGTCCCATGAGGGATGTAGTATAGAGTTCATATCACCTAAGAGGACAGCCGGCGGCCCCGCATGCCGTTGCCTTTCTTGCCTAAGACAAGTCCAGACCTTTTGCTGCCTAGACGGCTCGTTTGGAAAATGCACTGTGAATATCAGCCGGCGTTGCCCCTCCGAGTCTGATGAAATGATGCCAAGCGCTCGTCCCTGCCCCCGTAGCGGAGGAAAGGAGGATACCATTGTCCGAGAACGACACGTTGGCGAGGACTGACCAGCTGTTGAGAAATTTTTTTGAAGCTTCTCTGTGACTGCATCCCTGGACACCTGTAGTGGCGGGCTTTGGATATGATGTTCCTAAATTCCCAACAGCGATATGTTCAAGCGCCGGAGTGCCAACAGGAGGTGTTTATGCCTGGGCATGGACCGTAGCACTGATGTGTGACCTTCCTTGCATGGCATTGTAGGGACAACCCATGGTCCATTTAAGTTCGTTGTCATTAGGACCGTTGGTTTGGAGATGAACGTGTAACCCCCGAAGTTGATATCGATTGTTATTGCTTAATCATCCCTTCCCTTTGCACTTGCCTTTGCCCCAGGCCGCATCTGCATAGGAATTATTCCAAATGCGGCCTAACCCAGCGCTGGTGGAATCACCCCAACGCCCCCCTTTCCCTTTGCCTTTGCGCTTCCTAGCTGCCTCTTTCTTCTTGACCCCTCAACGTTGTATTGTCCGTTCCCAATAAGATACATGCAGGCCTCGGCTTCTGGGCACTGGGCCCACAGGCCCCAGGACCCCCCTTCCTTCAACCTCCATGCAGAGAGCGCCATATGCCCCGGTGTGTGTGTGTGTGTGTGTGTGTGATCTGTACTTTTAGAGGTGGATCCTTGTGCAGCGCTGGGCAGGACGCCCCATTTGGCTCAGGACTGTTGAGGCCTTTGTGGACAGTTGGACCCCCCCCTTCTGCGGAATCAGAACCTCTATGGTCGGCTGGTTAGGTATCCAGAGTGTTTGCTCTCCCATGCCTCGTCAGAAAAAGCGGGCGGGCGACGTCCTCGGCTGTGGTCTCCTCCAGCCCCTGGGGGACAGGCACTGGGGGGACCGTGGCGGTGGTGTTTTAGGCCTCCTGCGTTTGGGGGCCGGAGGGGTGACTGGTTTGTGTGGGGACCGCAGCAGCCCTGCTGTGTGCCGTGTTGGCCTTTGCAGGCATGGGTTTTTGTGTGGCTGGAGCGACTGTGCGGAAAGAGCACGCTTCCGGTGCGCTGGTACTGGGCTGCACAGTTTGTGGTGCCCCCTTTGGCAGCAGTGGCACACACCCCTCTGTTTGAGGGTGTATCTCGCGCAAGGTGGCAAGCTACGTAGCGGGCACAGTTGCAGTTGGGGTCTCCGAGCTACGTGCTCATCTGCGTGATGGCCCAGCTTACAGCACTCTTCGGCTATCCTCCGTAGTCGCTTGCACGTCATACACGCTGTGGCTGAGTGCGCGGAGCATTGCGCCTGACCGGGCAGTGGCACTGGTTGCGGCGCTCTGTGTGTGGTTGTGTGTCTGAGCGTGCCTGTGTAGGGGCGCTGTGGGAGTTTGCCATCCTCAATGATCGGAAAGAAGTCTGCCCCGAAAGAAGAGCAGGACCCCCCCCTTTTGGCGGACACCACTTGTTCACATGACAGTGCCAGTCCAGTCTGCAGGTTGCCCTGTAGCGCATGATGCAGCCTATGCTCTTCCACTTCCTGAGCTGGGTGTGTGCGCGCCGTGTGCCAGGCAGTGCAGTGCCAGAAAATGTGTGCTTCGTCCTCTGGGGCGCTGTCAAAAAAGGGGCATGTGGGTGTGGTGCGCATGCTCCTCTGATACGCCCTAAATGCTGTCCATGTCGCCCCTGAGAGTATGCCTCACAGAATGCACCTTTGGAGTTCGGTAGCAAAACTGGCTACGCTGTGCTGCACCAGACGTCTGCATGTGGCGTAATGGACCCCTGCGAAGAGCCGGGGTCGGCGTTGGACCAAGGCATCCAACATTTGCGATCTAAGTTGTTCACGCACTTCGTGCTTCACTGTGTTTTTGTCTCCATTAAGGAGGAGGGGGTCGTTTCGCCCGGGAACTGTCCATCCCCACCATCCCTGCGTGGCCACCCATCCGCATTCGTGAGCTGTGTGCACGGCCCGGCCGAACGGGCCAGACCGTTGGTTGTTTACCAGATGGCCTGAGCGGTAATTTGACCTGCACCTCTGGTGCGACACAGCTGTGCCAGCCACAGGATGCGGTGGTATTTGAGCACCAGAGTTGGCGCAATTCTGTGTCCCTTGCAAAGTAAGGTAAAGAAAATCTCCTTTGCCCTGCTAGGCCGGGATGGTCCCCATATGGTCTTCATGACTTTCGTTTCAAAGGGCAGCAGGTCTTTGGGCCGCAGGGGCACTATTTCCGCAGCATGCAGTCCAGTGGCTGCTATCATCGTGGAAATAACATCACATCGGCGCTCAAAATTTCCCTGCGCGCCATGCACTCTGTCGAGCAAGCTGCACGCTCTAGAGATGCGCTTCAGCATGAGAGGCCCTAAGCAAGTGGCATCAGTGGTGCGAACACCTGCGCCCAGTGATTTAAACTCAGATGCAATGGGGAATGGCACCCCCTGCAGTGCAGCCTGTACTGGATGCCGTTTATCGGACGAAAAACCGACCGACTTCTAAGCATTCACACCTTGTCTTGTGTCCTCCAGCCAGGCGGAGGTGCAGTCTAATAGTGGGGTGAGAGTGGAGTTCGCTGCTGCAAACCCATGGGTATCATCTACGTACCCAAGGGCTGTCAAAATGTAAGGCACAGCTTGTGCCGGCTGATCCCCGGGGGGGAGCCTTTGCAGTGTGACTTTGATGCCTTGCTGTTGGGCATCTAGCACATGCTTCCACACACTGGTCATGAGGTTGATAAGTATGACACTCAGCGGGCAACCCTGAAGGATGCCGCTTGTGGCACTGAAAAAACTGGCGCAGCAGCCCATAATCTTGAAGCATCTCGTGAGTGCGTGGTACATGCCGGTGAGCGTTCTATGTGTTCCCAAGTCCATTTGCCCAGATGTCGTTCACATCCCCCTGGTGTAATAAATCTTCCCATTCTGTCTGGTGTGGGTGGAGCACGAGCTTACAGATTTTCTGTGTATCCTCATCTGTCCTGGGTGGCGGAGAGAATGGAGGCAGTTTCTTCATTTTGATGACCTTTTCAAGTGGTGCATCCAGTGAGAAGGTGAAACAGACCGGGATGTGTCCAGGGAGGGAGTGGTTGCGCAGAGCTGAAACCCCTGTCAGCATGCCTGCCTTAGCTGGAGTGACGAGCAGGCCGTCAATGCGGGTAGCCGGCTTGCCGTCCTTAGAGAAGCCACAAACAAAGGGCTTTCCGTGCAAAATAGCATGAGTGTTGGCATCTACAAGCCATCCGTCCGCCAGCGCGGTCAGTGGCGCCGATGGAATCTGATGCAGTAAGTCAAAATTTAAATTTGCGTCAGTCATCGGTATGCAGCCAGCATTCCCTAGCTTGCTCATATAGCAGACCACTTGATCCCAAAACTCACGATTTAGGGATTCATTTCCCGATATACCATATCCGACACATATATTCAGTACACACTGTCCCGCGCCGATTCCTGCTCGTGTGTGTAGCCACCGTCCAGTGCCAAGGCCGGCAGGCAATGGAATCATCCGCATCCGGCTCAACTTTCCGGACATTCCAGCCGTTCTTGAATAATAGTCCTACCCCCCCTTGCGGTGCACCCCAGATGCCTCCGGTGGGCGAGCCCACAGGTTTCCCCCAATAACAGTCCCAGCCCCGGTCTGCAGCAATGGCCTTCATGCAGCGCTGTCCGGCTTCTGTGAGCCGCGTTTCTTCCAATCCTGTGTGTGTGTGTGTGTGTGTTGTTCTTGTTGTTGTTGTTGTTGTGGTTGCTCTTGTCAGGGATGGATATAATGGTGTCCAATTTAGGGGGGCCTCTGAGGGGCCTCACATGACGAAATGACGATTGCCAAACTCCTTTGTCCCTCTTGTGGTACAGGGTAAATTTTGGTGCAAGTCTCCGCTGCGGCAGCTGCCATCCCCATTGCGGTGGTAGTCACAGCAGCCTCCATCACAGGCACGTCAGCCTCCTCGTGGGTCCTAGAGAACTGGGCCTGCATCACAACGTTGCCTCGGCGCACACCTTGCTTGTTGGAGGCCACGGGTCTCACAAAAGCGGGTCTAGTGGTACCAGACACCATCAAATTAGTGGTGGACTGGCTCATCTGGGTGTGGCTCAGGGCCAGCTGCCATCACAAGCCATGCACCGATGGCAATCAAGGCCCGGGCAATAAGGGAGTGTGTGTTGCTTGCCATTTTCCGTATCTTGACAAATAAAAGCCAACATTCAGGATGCTCAGCCCTGAGACTGGGGTCTGTGTTCTTTTGCTCTGTGAATTCTGTTGGGCCTGTAGCAATTAGTACACTCACCAGGTTTGTTACGCTGCCCGAGGGCTACAAAACATGATGGGTGCATGGCCTACACTTGTTTTGGATGCCTCAAAGACAGAGTGGTGGGAAAGCAGGGTTGGGCGGCCTTTTTGGTTTGCAGACAACTTGCATGCGCTTCCCAGGAAATGCCGCTTGGCCCGGGTGTCTGCAGGAGCAATGGCCTGGACCTGTGCTGTGTGCAGACCCATTTCCCGCCAATTTGGCCAGCACTCGTGCCCATGCCTTGCAGGGTACTGTTGCCAGCAGTTCTCTGGTTTGCGCTTTCCTGGCTCAAGCCTTCAAAGGCACTTTACGGGCAACCTGCCCTGGGGCCGTTGCGCAATCTTCACAGAAACCTTGGCCGATACTCTGGCCACTGCCTTTGCAGGCACTTTCATGGGCACTCCTGCGGGCACCTTGCCCTGTGTGCTAGCAGATGGTTGAAAATGCATCCCCATGTTGTTGCCGTTGCAGAGTTTGCTGAGGAGATTTAGAGGGAAGAGGGCTGGGCTTGAAATGGGGGCTAGCCAATGATGGCATGTGTCTGTTGTGCCTGGCAAGCGTTTGTTTCTTTTGGCTTGCCATGGAACATGTGATTTTTCAAATCAATGTAGCAATCATGCACTATTTCTACCGCAACAACACCTGCAGCGTTTCGGATCTAAGATCCACGTATCCTGGTGAAATTGAGTGCCATTACAAATACACAGCGCAAAACACTGAGCAAAGTGCCTGCAAAAGTGGCTGCGAGGAAACCACACCCACCCCGGGCCAGGGTGCCCGCATACGCTGTGTCCTCCATTGTCTAATGCACATATCTGACAGCCTATTTACCAGAATTTTCCTGCCCCAGGGGGCACAGTGGGGGTGTGACTGACGACTTCCAAAGCGCCATGTTCTTGGATCTCACATGACAATGCAGTATCAGTGTGGCAGGACACCAGAGTGGGCCGCACGCGCTGTGGACCCCTCTGGCCGCCCAACTACTGCATGATCCCTGGCACTAAACAGAATGGACCAGAAGCACATAAACAGGTTTAACTTAGTGTACCAGGGAGCACAGTGCTTTATGCAATTCTTGAAATTTTTTGTCACAGAACACTATCAGCCAGTCATTTCCGCGATGACCGGCTTGGATGCTAATGGACTGATGCGCCTGGTCGTCAGCCTGCCATTGCAGCCCTCTTCGCCTTCTGCCTGACACAGCTGATGCTGCTGGGCCGCTCATATTGCTCTTACCTCCCTGTTTCAGGCCTGGGCCCATGCAACCCCACCCACAGAACCTCATCTTGAGGAGGGTGGAGAGGTCGACCCACTGAGGGAGGGAAGCTGAAACGATCCCACAGCTGTATCTGTCGCAATTGACGGCTGATGCTCTTCTTGTTGGCTGGGTGGTGGGTGGACCAAAGGGGACTTCCATCAAAGCAGTCCAGGTTTACCTATCCGCACCAACCGCATGCAAGCTGCCGTGCAGATGTGGACCGATAAGCACGCCCTTTTCTGGAAAGGTGCAGGGATGTTACAGGGTATTGGGTCTGGTGCGGGTCAAGCTGGGTGTGCAGGCGGGTGGAAATGGACCGTCCAGTGACCACCAAGAATTCTGCAGACAAATGTCTTAAATGCACATCCCCTTTCGTGCTTCCTGGGTGGTGTGAAGAGCTTCCGCAACCAGGACACAAGGCTAAGACAATGCTCCAAACCTGTGCCCAACGGTTTCGTTGAAGTAACACGATGTATTCCGTTGCGGATTATCCGCCGAAGTATAAATGTTACAAACGTCTGAATGATCCGATCAGCCATTCACCGTCATCAGATCCCAAGTAAAGAATAGCCTGCAGTCATCCAACTAGCGATCAGGGGGCAGCTCCCAGCCCAACATGGCAATGGGCATCCCCTGGGGCCTCCAACCACGGCCTCCAGGCAGACGCCCACCAATATATACCCTGTACCAAAAAATGGCTGATCAACAGAACTAGGCCGCACAAGCGCCGGCTCACAGGCACTAGACCCCACAAGCGCTTGGACGGAGACACACACACACACACCACCCAACTGCTGTGGGCAGCTACTCAGCCCTGCACATGTGGGGCTTGCTCCAATACCACACTCCAGTGTAATACAAGTGCGTTTCTTGGACAGCGTATTTACAACGCAGTGGCAATGTAGGCCAAAAGACCCACAACCCCAAGGCCTCCCACAAGCCCAGTCAGGATGTTAGTGGGCAGGCCCTTGCTCTCCACTTTACCAGTCTCAATGTCGAACTTGGCGAATCGGGACTTGGGCGACTGGCACTGAGGGCACCGGTAGCTGTTGGGCGCCTCCTCGAATGGCTGTGGCAGGTAGTAGATGAAGCCACAGTCCAAACAGATGTGCGTCGCCCGCGCCTTCTGCGCAGCTGTCAACTTGCGGCCCATCTTTGGCGGCGCTGGGCGCTTCGGCAGACGCTTCACGTTGATCTCGTCGGCCGCTGGCCCACGGGCTACAATGAAGTCAACAGCGTTCGGGCAGGCAGTGACAGCGGACTGGGTGAACGTCAGCTTGTCCGCAGGCCACAATTCGTCTCCAAAGAACGAAGATGTGTACACCACCGTGTCCCCAATCTTAATGCCAGCCTTCGCTGCGTTGCCCAGAGGGTTCACAAACTTCACATACACGCCCCCAGACTTGCTCTTCTCTCCAAGCTGCAGGCCCAAAGGCTTGTCCACAGTGATCAGCTGTTCGCCCTTGCTGCCTCCACGACCGGCCATTTGCATGGGCTTCGCTGCCATCTCCGCAAGATCCATTTCCTCATCGGTGTCGTACTTGGGCACACTGCCCCCAGCCAATGCAAAGTCGGGGCCCGGGCGGTTGAACTGGTTGAAGAAGTACACAATGATCGCCAACAAAGTGGCGGTAAGGCATGTGGCCGCCATTGGCATAGGGATCACGTTCTGAGTCTCCGCCGCAGCCGCTGCCATCCCCAGTGCGGTGGCACCGACGGCAGCCTCCATCACAGGCACGTCAGCCTCCTCCTCGGACCCAGGGAACTGTGCCCGCATCACAACGTTGCCCCGGCGCACACCTTGCATGTTGGAGGCCACGGGTCTCACGAACGCAGGTCTAGTGGTACCAGACACCATCAAATTAGTGGTGGACTGGCTCATCTGGGTGTGGCTCAGGACCACAGCTGCCATCACAAGCCATGCACCGATGGCAATCAAGGCCCGGGCAATAAGGGAGTGTGCGTTGGGCGCCATTGAGTACCTGAAAGGGCAGAAACCTCGTGCCGGATCGTGTCAGGCTCCATCCTATGTCCTCAGCACAGGGCACGCAGAGGATACATAGTGCTCACAGGAACTTCTATTTCAGACACCTCCCCCATCCCCCCACCCGCGAATAAATTTCAGTTCCAAAGGAATGTATTGAAGGCAGATCGAAAGCCTGCAAAATATGTATTACACTCCCCCGGAACAAAATATTACATGGAGGGGGGTATGGGCATGTATGCCAGGCACATACCTCTTAGGCGGCCGAAGCAGGTACGCTTTTGTACCGGGATGTCTGCAAATTTGGTACAGGTAATTTGCCCGATTTACCTACTTTTTTTAACCACAAAATTTGACTACTCACTTTTTTGGCCCAATTACCCACAAAAATGCATGATTTTCCTCCAAAAAAGCTCTCACAATTTTTGCCATTTTACCCAGTTTTCTGTAAAATGCACCATATTTTGGGGGTTTTCGGACTATAAAACCTTGCTTTTTGTTGTTGTCCTCTCCTTGCTTTTTTTTGCACACTTAAAAATCCAAGTTTTACGCCGGAGGTTTCCGAAAAGCTGTAAAAGTACAACATTTTCCTATTCGTATTGCGAGGCCTCGCAATACGGGACATGAATCAACATAATTCTTTGCAATTACACACAGCTTTGGGTCACACAGAAACAAGCAAAAAGAGAATACAGAGTATCAATACATTGTGTGCGTCGACACGTGAGGCTTTCGGAATGCGAGGCCTGGCAATACTGACTGCTGCCTTAGGGTCAGTATAATCATCATCTCCAGATGATGCTTCTGAAAAAAGAGCAGAAATGGCGAGTTGCCTAATCTGCGAATGCGAGGCCTCGCAATGCGAGACAACAAATCTCGAAGAACATGGCCGCAGCGCCACCAACGCCTTTAGGGCTTCTTCTTCTTCTTCAATCCCGCTGCCAACATCTTACTCCTCGACGTGGAGCCCACTGCTGTTCCCGGATCCGGAAGGCTCAGCATCCTCTTCACCCCCTGGGGTTGCATCAGGGTCGTCTGCTTCGGCTCAGCTGCCGCCTTGGTCTTTGGCTTTTTCGGCTTCGGCGCCTGGCTCGCCTCCGGCTCCTCTTCATCTGCATCGCCAGCCTAGAACGCCCGAACCTGCGTTGACTTCCGAGGAGATCGCCGATCAGATCCTGGCAGCACCGGGTCTTCGTCATCTTCCTCAGGATCCTCCAAGTCCTCGTCTGCGAATTCTGCATGGGCATGTTGACTTGCTTCCTCTGCAGTCGACACTTTGAGACGGGCATACCCCACATTCTCGTCCTCGACCCACATTGGCATGCCGAACTGGATCCAGAGCTCGCACTGCGCCAACCTGGTCTGGTCAACTCCTGCCTGCACACGCTGCGTCACCTCGTGATGGTAGCTCCGTGCCCAGTCCGATCGCTTTTGTTTGGTCAACTGCAGAGAACAAACTTGTGGAGGATCATCCAAAGCTGCCACTTTCGCTGCCATGTGCACATCGCGATCGAAGATCATGAGGTTGTCCGAGCGGTCTCTGTTCCGCATCAGCGTTGCCAGCCACGTATAGAGGACAAGGGGCATGAACCCTGGTTCATCACGTTCGCGGCGACCCAAGCCGATGTATGGTGGGATCTGCGATGAGGAGTAGCGAGATGTCAAGGGGAATGCGAGGCCTCGCAATCCAAAAGCGTTGTACATACCTTTTTCTTGATCTTTACACCGGCCACCAGAACCAGTGCTTTCACTTGAATTCCGCCTTTTCCCGTCTTGCCTGCACCCGGTAGCCAGTAACACACTTGCACTTTCTCATACCAGTAATCGTTCTCCGCAATTCCAGGTGCCTCCAAAACTGTTGCCAGGGCGTCCCACGAGGGCGACACCTCGCCGTAGATGACAAGCACAGTTTCGGGGTTGTCGATCAACTTGGCCATCACAACGGGACTCACAGAATCAGCACCGTCCGCCAGATTCGCATTCAGAATAATCATGTCGGTGTCCAGCGCCTCCAAAAACTTAAGGGGATCTTGCGGATCTTTGTAGGGGGCGCACAGCATTTTGACCATCTTTCCACTGGCCTCAATGTTCGGCACATCCACTTTTCCAGACTCCGTAGACTTGACCTCCGTCAAGGGCGATGCCAGTCGTGCACACAGGCGACCAAGGTCCATTGATGCCCCATGCTTTGGAAAAGTGTGTCCCATTGCCGTCCAGAACCGCGCCTTGCTCAGCGTTTCCCATTTTGGCGACGGAGCCTCGGCTTTCCATTGCCAGGCCCCCAAAGGGATCCGAAACCAATTGACATCCCAGTCATGCAACGGTACCCTCTCTGCTGGACTGGCCTCTGCACACGTGAGGAAAGTTTGTATTGACCAATTGTGCTTCGTGTTTGCGTGTTTGCCTACTTGCCTGTCAGGGGAACATACTTCGAGAGGGATGGATGACGCTATCCGGAGCGGCTCCCCAATGCCAATTGATCCACTGCTGCTTCTGGTAAGTAGAGGCCCGGTCTTCGATTTACTTGATGTTCGTCTTTGGTCTCGACATGTCGGCGGCGACCCGTTGTAGGAGGGCTGGCTCGTACAGACTCTGCAGAAACTTCAGCTGGTTCATTGTCACAGGTGTGTCCATGGTCTCGAAATTGAGCAGGGACTGCACCGCTGCGTCCTCCGCGTGGTACACCCACGTGAAGAACGGTCCAAACGCCTTAACCGCATAAGTCTGCACAGGAGGAGGGTACGTAGCCAGATTGCGGATTGCGAGGCCTCGCATTCAAAAAAGGAACATACTTGGAGTTCATCATCGGAAACCTGTGGAGGAATCCATGCACTTCCGCTCGCAGCCTTCGGAATGGTTCGGTGAATGTGATCCCTGGCAGACTCGTCAGGCCCGGCCGGCGAATCCCGCAAATGCATAAGGAAGTTGTCAGCTGCTTCTGACGGTGGCACGGCAGAGATGTCCAGATCGATGGCCTGCTTCCGACCTGCGATTGCTACCCCAGTAGACCAACTCGTCTCCGTCTTCAGCAGGTTGACCTTAACAATTTGCATCCACTGCGGTGGGTCGAGGCCTTTCTCAAGACGTTCGCGTCGCAGCTCAACGAGCGCACAGACACAGTGCTGCTTTGCAATGACGATCCAATCATCGGCTCAAGACAGAAAAAGGTTCGTGAGACCACGCACATCAAACATCGCCGCTACGACCAGGTTACGTACCTGGTGATTGCCATGCAGTCACGGTCACAGGCTCCTTAGGAGGGTTTGCCATGAGACTTCTCTTAACCTCGTCCACTCGTTTCTGTCGATACTTCCGGATCTGGCCGTACTTCTTCTGCTTGTCGATCACAAGGGTAGTGACGTCGACCTCCACCTGCAAAGGTTTCTTGTAGAACCTCAGGAACTCCTCTGGCACCGTGTCCTACGTGGACGGTACTTGTGAGGTGTCGGGTGATGCCCTGCCCGCTTTTGTTGGCGTCAAGCTCTCTGCCATGATGATATAGGCCTGTAAAAAGGGAGAAAACTGTATGCATTAGGGCTCGCAATCGAGAACATAGGTATTGGTCTGCAATTACCTACTTCGTATTGCGAGGCCTCACATTAAGGTAAGAACATCTACTCAGAAACGTACTTTTTCAACAGACGATTGCGAGGGCTCGCATTCCCAACACGCAGGAGCGAGCAAAAGCACCGGCGTGCGCACAACAACAACAACGG